>CM053783.1:523911990-524661990 GCA_028749045.1 Cupressus sempervirens | reverse complement strand
TATTCCTCCCTCTTGATGCCTTCTCCTGGACACAACATACTCTCTCTAACCAACCACACTACTTCTTGACCTGTAACTCCTTAAATAGAAGTCTGAAATACATTTCTCGCTCTAATCTTCCTGCTCTTATTTTTGGTTTGAATGGATTACGTAAGATTCAATAAATCTACCTTTAATCTTGTTTCTTCTAGAAACATCATGTGAAATCCACCTGTATTCACCTAAAACTGGTTAACCTAAAATTCTGTGCCACCAGCTCATCATTCTTATCTTCCATCTAGTTCACAAAAATTCAAGGTAACAAACTTGTCGGCTCAAATTTGGAAAATTTTTGAATTTTCAAATAATGCAGCAGTTTGACACTTTTGACTTTCTGATGCTTGAGACATACTATGTTACTTGACACCTACTGTAGATTCACTCAACATCAACTAAGTTTTACTGATGCTCGACACCTATTACATTTTTGTCTAGCTTGGCACCTAAACTCGCTCGGCACCCACTGATGAATTTAGTCAAGCTTTGTAGACAACTTTGTTACAACCTATTTTTCTAGAGTTTCTAAGTGTAGCCAACCTCTGTATCTTCAAGTGTATTATCAATACATCATTTTAGCATTGTCTTAACTGATCCTTGTACTTCATTACAAAACCATAACTCAACCTTTCCCTTAGGTGCTTTTGTTACATCTTATTGATTAAATCCTTTTCATCAATCAACTAAGCGATAGTACTTGGATCTTCTAAGCAATTTTCATTCCAACAAATAGCAAGTTTGAAATCAGTGACAAAACAATTGTTGAAAACATTCTTTATCAACAATTTTGCTTCTTTAATAATGATCTTTTCAATTAGATTTCAACAATATCCCTCTTTGGCATTGATGGCAAACCAAACTGATCAACCAAGTTATCAAAATGCTAACTAGGTTAAAATAGTAAGTCAAATGCCAAAAAGAAAACTTTGTATCCAAAATTGTTCATTCTATCAGCAACTTTGAATTTCTTATGACTCCCTCTAAATTTTGTAAGTAACTTCCTCTTTCAAAGTATTAGGGATATCTCTTTTGCTGATACACTGTCTTCTCTTTTTTTGTTCTACACCTTTGTGATCTTGTCATCCTGATTGATTCTTATTTATGTTGTTTTCTCCCTCTTAGCTGCTATTTCTCCCTTCACACATTTGATCCTATAGATTTGATCAGTTTCTACTATTTCTCCCTCTTTGACAACACTGCCAAAGATATATTATTTCAACATCTTATCATGCAAGTATAGAATTTGTAGGAACTCTAATTTCTCCCTTTGTCACCTTGCTTTTGACTAATTTAGAATTTCAATATTTTAATTACTTCAAGCAAAACCTAAAGTAAGTATCCTCTGCATTAACTTATATCATTTCAACAATCAACTCATTTGATGTAGGGTAGTTTTGTTAATACTTAAACAACCTTGGATAGGGGTATCACCCCTAACTTACCTCTAATATATTCAAATGCATCTTTAGGTAATGGTTTTGTAAAGATGTCAGAAATTTGTTTCTTTTAGTTGACATATTCCATCTTCACTTGTTTGTCTTCCACCAATTCTCTTACATAGTGATACTTAATTGCAATGTGCTTTGTTTTGGCATGCATCATATGCTTCTTTGATATGTTGATGGCACTTGTATTATCAGAATAGAGTATCACAAGTTTAGTTATCTCTTCCTTCATACCTTTTAACAGATGCTTGATCCATACAATATTGGTGCAGTTGATAGCAACAACAACATACTCAGCTTCAGCTATGGACTGTGAGGTACAACTTTTCCTTTTTCTAATCCAAGTGACTAATCTTCTACCTAAGAAGAGTGCTCCTCCACTGGTACTTTTTCTGTCATCTATATTACCTCCTTAATCTGAATCAATGTAGGCATCCAACTAAAATTTTTCAGTTCTCTTGTAATATAAACCAAAGTCATCTATTCCTTTTAGGTACCTCATTATTCTTTTTACTACCATAAGATAATTTTCTCTTGGGTGTGCAAAAAATATTGCCACTATTCCAACAAATAATGCAATGTCTGGTCTACTATGTACAATATACTGCAACTTTCCAATCATTGATCTGTACATTGTCTAATTTACTTCAGCTAACTCATCATTCTTGGATAACTTATGTCTTGTTACCAATGGTGTACTAACTAGTTTTGAATCCTCTAAGCCAAATTTTTTGAGTATCTCCTTGATATAGTTTGATTGAGTCACAAATATGCCATGTTTCAGTTGATGTACTTGCAATCTAACAAAGAATTTGATTTCTCCAAACATTGACATCTCAAACTCATGTTTCATTTGATCAACAATATCTTTGCATAGTGCATCTTTTCCTCCAAATATTACATCATCAACAAAGATTTCAGATATTAGAATGTCTTTACCTTTTTCAGCCCTAATATATAGGTTCTTGTTGTTATCAGTTCTCTCAAATCCTATCTTCACTAGATATTTGTGAAGTCTCTCATACCAAGCTCTAGGTGCTTGTTTCAAACCATAGAGTGCTTTATGCAGTTTGCAAACCATATCCTTATTGTTGTCATCAACAAATCCCTCTGGTTGTTCTATGTACACTTCCTCTTCTAGTATACCATTTAGAAAAGCAGACTTTACATCCATTTGATAGACTTTAAAACCTTTGTAAGAGACATATGCAAGTAGGGTTCTTACTCCTTCCATCCTTGCAACAGGGGCAAATGTTTCCCCATAGTCTAGTCCTTCTTCTTGTGCATATCCTTTATAGACTAGTCTGGCCTTATTTCTTGTGATCTTACCATTCTCATCTAGATTGTTTCTAAATACCCACTTGGTACCAATCACATTCTTATCAGCTGGTCTTGGAACTAAAGTCCAAGTTTTGTTTTTCTCTATCTGATCAATCTCTTCTTCCATAGCTTTGCACCAATCATCATCTAGTAGTGCATCTTTCACTGTTTTGGGTTCAATCTTTCTTAGTAGACATGGTTCATTTCTTAGTCTATTTCTTTTCATTGGTCTAGTTTCCTTGTCACTAATTATTTGTTCTGTAGGGTGATGTCTTCTTACGTACTTGAATAGCCTTGGTTCTATCCTTGTTTTCATGTTTGGTCTTTCAGCTTTAGAGTCACTCTGCACATCTCTTTCAGGTAACTTAACATCTCTTTCATGTGTACTAATTTCAAAATTAGAATGTGCATTATCTTCATTCTACAACTTGACTTCTAAATGCAACTCAACATTCACTGGTTGTGACTCGGCTGGTACTAAAACTTGTTGCTAATTCCCAACTTGATTGGCAAATTCTTCTTCAGAAAACATTCCTTCATAGAGGTATACAAAGGATCTATACTCTTATGGTTTCTTAAATTCATCAACTTGAACTTCTGCATGCTCATCAAAGTTTACATTTGCACTCACCACAATTTTGTTAGTGTTAGTATTTAAACACTTATATGCTTTACTTCTAGTGGAGTATCCAAGGAATATGCCTTCATCACTTTTTGCATCAAACTTGCTATTTCTAGAGTCTTTAAGAATATAACACTTACAACCAAACACTTTGAAATGTTTTACATTGGGTGAGTGACTATGCCATAATTCAAAAGGTGTTTACATTTGTACCTTTCTTAATTTGTACTCGATTCAGAGTGTAGACAGTTGTACTTACAACTTCTCTCCAATACTTTAGAGTAATGTTTTTCTCCATCATTAATGTTCTTGCATAGTCTATCACTGATCTATTCCTCCTTTCTACAATGCCATTTTGTGGGGGAGTTCTAGGTGCTGATGTTTGTCTTTAAATTCCTTTGTCATCACAAAATGTCTCAAATTCTTTTGATGTGAACTCTCCTCCTCTATCTAATCTTAGGCACTTCAGACTCTTTCTTATTTTTTTCTCAACCTTGGCCAAATACCACTTAAACATTTGAAATGCATCAGATTTTTGCTTTAAGAACATGACAATCATCATCCTAGACTAGTCATCGACAAACAACATTATATATCTATCTCCTTTGTAGCTTTGCACTTCTATTGGGCCACATAAATTAGTATGGACTAACTCTAGTACTTCTTTGGAAGTATAGGTTTTTCTTTAGAAACTTAACTTGGTCATCTTTCCTAGCTGACACTATTTGCACATTGTATTGTCAAGCTTCTTCAATTTAGGTAAACCTCTAACTTTCTTCATTTTGGTGATACTAATCAAATTATCAAAGTTGACATGACATGGCCTTTTATGCCATAGCCACATATCATCAAATCTTACAATAAGATAGGTAGCATCCTCCATATCTAGGTAAAATAGATTACTCCTAGTTTGGTCTCCTTTTCCTACCAGATTTCCATCAGTGTCATAGAATTTTGGCAATTTTGTTTCCAAATTCTACTTTGCATCCTACATTGCTTATCTGTGACATACTCAACAGATTGTAGTTCAATCCTTCAACATAATATGCATTATCACATGAAATTTTGTCTGTAAGCTTAATAGGACCTTTTCCTTTGATTAGACATGGAGCATCATTTCCAAATCTAACTCTATTTCCATCATACTGAGTAAAAGTAATAAAATTACTTTTGTCTCTGTCATGTAATGTGAGCACCCACTATCTATGATCCATCTATCATTCTTGTTTACATAGGTTACCAGTGCTATTGCCACATCTTCATCTCACTCATCCTTCATGGCTACATAGACTACCTCATCATTATTTTCATTAGAATCCTCTTCTTCAACAATGTAGCACTTTTTGCCTTTGTCTTTGTAATCTTTGCTATCATCTTCTCTTCTATTCTTGTGCTTGTTACTGTAATCACCTAAAAATGGTCATCTAGACTATTAGCCTTCTTTTCAACATTTTGGCTAAATTAATTTAATCATTTACTTAGACCAAATTGCTAATAATCAATTTATTTGATTATAACCTATAGTTTGACTATGCTATCCTAAGTTCATTATTTGATTAAAAGAACATGTCCCCTTTTAATTAAATAAAACACCCCATTCTTCTAACCCACTTAAAGTGCACACATAAAGTCCTTTTTCTATTTTACAATTAAAAGAAAAGGCTTGTGAGACTTTTGTCTTATATGACAAGTCAACTTATATTCTATTGGTTGACTTGTGTGTGCACATGGATCACACCTATTTTCGAATTCCATCGTTAATCATCCACCATCTTCATCTTGATCTCTACCGTCCGTAGGACTTTAAAAGGGAGAGAGCTTTCCCCCTCAAAGGATCCATCCTCATTTTGAATATTGTTATGCTGCAGGTTTTCTAACAGATTTCTTTGGAGCTTTGTGGAGAACTTCTATTTCTTGTCTACATTCTCTCATCCATGGCATCATGGCATTCTAGCTTAGCTTAGCTTTCATTTTTACATGTAGCTTAATCTCACATAGCTTAATAATGGTATTCTAACACTCTCATACATGTTTTAGCATAGCTCCACTTTGCATCTCATTCTAGCTTAATCTTCATTTGCATTGCATTCTTGAGGAACTCCTTGGGACATTTGTATTGTTGCATCTTGTCTTTGGAACCTCCCATTGCATGGTTTACTAGCAAGAAGAGTATCTCTAAGGATCATCTGAGAGCCCTTGAACTTGAAATACAATCTCTTGCACTTCATGGATAGGGAGCTCTAAGCCGACATCCAAGCATTCTGAACTCATGGAATCATTTGGACAGAAGGGTTTAGAGTGGGACACTTTCGAGTGTACAGTTACCTTCTCTTTAGTTCTTTTTCTATCTAAATCTTGAAGTACTATGTCCTACTTCATTGCAATTAAAATAAATGATAGGTAACTTACCTTGAATTTACCTTTGCCTCTATGAAATCTTCTGGTCAGCAATGCTTCCAATTGTTCGACATCTTCTTCATCTGTGCTACTATCACTGGATGCATATTTTATCTTTCTTTTCTTCTTCTTTGGTTTCACCTCCTTAATGTCTTTCAACAACAACTTGGCCTTGAAAGAAAATTCAAGATTCTCAGGTCTGTAGTTATCAAAGTTGGATAAATCAAATGCAATAAGTCTTCCCACTATACCTTCAAGAGTTAGCTTGTTTCTTAGTATGCATTTTAACTCTTGGATGGCTAATACTCTAATAGCATAGATGGGGAGCAAGGTTCTTAAGAATTTTCTATTAATAGTTTCATCATCTAAATGACCACCCAAACTTCTTATTGCACTTACTACTTCCTTTATTCTAGAGGCATATTGAGCAATGTTCTCACCTTCCTCCATTCTCATGACATCAAAATTTCCTCTAAGGCTTTCTCTTTTTTCTCTTTGGACATTCTGATCTCCTCCATAAATATCTCACAAGGCTTTCCACATCTTGAATGTAGGGGTACATCCCTTGATGTCATCAAATTTAGCATAGTTGAGAGCAGAGGCAATCTCTAGCATTGCCTAATTATGTTCTTTCTTTTTCTTCATATCTTCTACAGTAGGGACACCAGATGGATCAACATGTTCCACTTCAATTGAGGTTTGTGCATGATCACCTATTAATCCAAGGTCTAACTTCATTAAAATTTTCCATGCAGTGAAGTTATCTCTGTTGAGCTTGGGAACTTCTCTATTAGACATCTTGATCTTTCTGCTTCTAGTACCTTTAAACTAAATCAGCAGATGGCTCTGATACCAATTGTTAGAAATGCTTTAGAATAACTAAGAGGGGGGGTGAATCAGTTATTCAAGGTCCAAAATGTCCTAATAAAACTTTTTCACTAATTATAGTGAGCCCATTTAAATGAACCATGCATCCAAGCTAAACATTCTTCTTATCAAGTTACTGATAAATCAACATACAGGAATAAGACATGAAAGATGAACACATAGCACAGTGATTTATGTGGAAACCCTATTTAGAAAAAACCATATGAAAGGCCTGCCCTATTAAAGGCTACAAAACACACTGTTAAATGTGACTCGGTTAAGGGATTTCAACCACCCTATTAAAAGTGGGTTTGGTTAAAGGACTTTACAACATTCACTTGGAATGTCACCTTGTTAAAGGATTTACAAAATGGTTGTTAAACCAACCTAAGTCCATATGATTTTTCCCTAACAGATACAATTGCTAGAGAGTAACAATAAGGGCTTTTGATCTGATATAACTCACAACATAACTTGCAAATTTTAAATCTTAATTTAATTTACAAAATTTCCTAGCTCTCAGTCTTTGTAGCTCTGATAGCTTGTCCTCCTTTCAAGCTTAGTCTCCCTGAGTCTCCATGCTTGTTGTGCCAATGTAATTACCTTTGTGGTCACCTATCAATGCAGATTCTTTGTACTTTGTTCCTCCCTCTTGATGCTTCTCCTTTAGACCACATACTCCCTCCAACCAACCACACTACTTCTTGACCTATAACTCCTTAAATAGAAGTTTGGAATACTTTTTCCAATCTAATCTTCCCGCTCTTATTTTTTATTTGAATGGATTAGGTAAGATTCAATGAATCTACCCTTAATCTTGTTTCTTCTAGAAACATCATATGAAATCCACCTATATTTTCTTAAAAATAGTTAACCTAAAATTTTGTGCCACCAACTCATCATTCTTATCTTCCATCTGGTTCACAAAATTCAAGGTAACAAACTTGTCAGCTCAAATCTAGCGAATTTTTGACTTTTCAAATAATGTAGCAGCTCAACACTATTGACTTTCTGATGCTTGCCACATACTGTGTTACTTGGCACCTACTATAGATTAACTTGACATCAACTAAGTCTTACTAATGCTTGAAACCTATTACATTTTTTTCTAGCTTGGCACTTGAACTCGCTTGACACCCGCTGATGAATTTAGTCTAGCTTTACAGACAACTTTATTACAACTTATTCTTCTAGAGTTTCTAAGTGTAGCCAACCTTTGTATCTTTAAGTGTATTATCAATACATCATTTTACCATTGTCTTAATTGATCCTTGTACTTCATTACAAAACCATAACTCAACCTTTCCCTTAGGTGCTTTTGTTACATCTTATTGATTAAATCCTCTTCATCAATCAACTAAGTGATAGTACTTGGATCTTATAAGCAATTGTCATTCCAACAAAAAGGAAGTTTTACATCAGTGATAAAACAATGATTTAAAGCATTCTTTATCAACAATTTCCCTTCTTTAATAATGATCTTTTCAATCAGATTTCAACATATATATAATTTTTTTTTATCGGTAAGAGGGCAAAGCCAAGGTTTTTTTTTTTTTTTTTTAATGATTAATTATTACAATTATTAGTTAATCTTGATTAGTTTAGAACCCAAGTCCTCCCAGATAAGAGGCTCACAATTTACCGTTGTGTTGTAGGCTCTTGCCTATATATATATATATATATATATATATATATATATATATATATATATATATATATATATATATATATATATATATATATATATATATATATATATATATATATATATATATATATATATATATTGTTAGAGTAAAAGATTAATTTATATTAAATTGCTTAAATTACCTTTACTCCCTTCTTAATATTTCCCTTTATTCACATGCGTTCTCATTTAATAATTAAATATGAATTATTAAATGTCATTTACCTCTTAGGGTTTCCCTTTTAGGTTTTACGATCTCCTTCTATAAGGTTTCATCAATTGTAAATTTCAATTCATTCTTTCAGCCTGATAATATATTCTTGCATATTTTTAGAGTCAAACTCTTGCCTTCTCTTGTCTTTTTCTTCTTTGTGATAGGTTCTTACATGTAGGTGTTCTACTAGATCTATGGATTTGTTCTCATCAAATCCTTCATGGTATCAAAGTCATATCTACTATAGCTTGCTCTTATTTGGAGGAAAAGAGGAATGCAAGTTTTCCAGAATAGATCTAGCTTTTTTTGGCCATTTTTTGTGTGGAAATAGTGGGTCTCTAAATTTTGGGGCACTTTGAGTCCAAATAGACCCTGCAGTTGGATTTATAGTACATCAAAACTCCTATTTCTATATAAAACACTTCATTTTTGGAGTTAGGGAAATTTCGAGGCAAAGTGTTTTTTCTTATTACGCCGTACAATCCTTGGTACACATTTTGACATAAATTTTTTAATTAAAAAAATAACAATAAAATTAAAAAATGCTTGCAGCATAAGAAATACCATGTTATCATCGGTCCACCAAGGTGCCACCGTCGTGCCACCAAGGCTCCACCATCATTGGTACTCATAGCTTGTGTGCCACCACACCCACACACAACCCACATACTCGTTGTTGCTGGTTTGCGCTCCATCGCCACAATCACCAATGCCCTACGACCGCTCCTGCTTCGCCCAACCCAACTTGTGGTTATGTGGGGGGGCTCGGGGGCTTATTTTTTAGCCCCAAGGTTTTTTATTTTGGCTTCAAATGATTTTTATTTTGCCTTCTAGAGTACCCTACGATTTTATGGCTCTAACTTGAGCATAGAGAGGCATTTTTGGAAAAATAGGATATCATCGGAAAGATGATTCCAAGATGGACGTGATGGTGAAGATATTTTTTGGATTTTTTTCCAATTTGGTACTTTTTTTTTTATCAAAGTTTGATGATCATTTTTTCATTTTAGGGGTACAACTTGCTCATTTTAGCTCTATTTTTTGAACCAAAAGAAGCATCAGAAAGCTCTTCTCAAGAACATTCTAGATTAAAGGTACATGCAATTCTTAAAGTGAAGCTTTTTTGCTCTTCTCATTGTATAAACTTTCCTACTAGTTATTGGGGTTTGATTTTTTACATTGTGGAGTGTGTTTTATTTCTTGTTTTCTATAATTTACTTTAGTAAAATCAAAATTATATAAAAAAAAAACCCCTTCAAAAAAATATGGCTAAGACCTCTTCTTGTCTAGAATGTCTGACCCCTCATAACTATCACACATGGAAATCCCTGATGACACAACTTCTCTAATCAAAAGGGTTGTGGTATTGTTTAGACACAGTGCAACCAATTTTATAGGGGCCTTTTGAGGTCATACAACATAAGAACAAGATGGATGAGGCAATGGAGTTCATTTATTTATAGGTATATGGAAATCTATAGTTTCATCTTGATGGGTGTAATACCCCTCAAGCTATGTGGACCAAGCTTAATGGCTTGTTTGGTACATTGAATGAGTTCAAGGCACTCTAGATTGATGTAGACCTTACCTTTCTTGTACCATATTTTTTTCCTTCCATTGAGGACTTCTTGATGAAGTCCAAACAACATAGATCTTTGTTGCAGGGTTGTGAGAAGATCAAGACTGACAATGAATGCATTTACCTAATTCTTTCTAAGCCTCATAGAAATTTTTAGATTTTTGTTTGTACCTTCTATTATTCCATGGATGCTTTGGGTACTAGATTTACCATGCCATCCTTTGATTTTTTTTCTAATTGTTTGACTCAAGAGAAAGATAACATCTCTTAGTTGGATTCTCTCACAAGCTCATAGGCATCTTCTAGAAAGAAGGAGAAGAAACATAAATCACATCCTATAGAGTCTTAGATTGATTCTAGCCCTCACCTCTCATCAGACCCACTTCATCCTAAGGGGGATAAATCAAAGCCAGGTAGAGTAAAGTGTGCTTATTGTAATAAGCTCAATCATAATGAGTGACATTGCTATGAGAAGAAGTTAGATGGCTATGCCAAACATGTTTCAAATTTGACAACTCTCCTTCAGAAGAGCAACATTGATATTCCTTTTACTTCTCACATATCTTCTTCTTCATCATCATTTCAATTAGATGGTAAAGACAAAGGAAATGGTCATGCATTATGTGCAAATAATACTCCATATTCTTCTACATGGTTACTAGATTTAGGTGCTTCACATGATATGACATCTTTTCAGGATTTGGTCTCTTCTTTTGAGGCTTTTCCTACTCCACACATTTTGATGGGGAACAACACTATTATGATTGTATGTGGGAAAGGTTCTATTGACATTTTTGATGGTACACTTCATGATGTACTATGTTCCATATTTTTCCTCTAACCTTCTCTTTATTTATCAAATTACACATAGTGGGACATGGAAGACAATTGAGTTTACACAGGATTCTTGAGACAAACAATATTGTTGCTACAAGGGTTGTTGATCATTCTTTTCTCTTATACTCTTTCTCTCATTTTGGTCCATCATCTTCACTATCAAGGAATCACTCTTCTTCATTACGAGATTGAGGTGAAGTTAGGGCATTTGAACTTATGTGTTGTTCCTGAGACCAGTGTTGTGACTTCTACAACACCTCCTATTCAGATTCCATTTATTGCACAACATTACTCTTCAAAATTGCCTAAAATTGCAACTCCATTCATCAAGCCACCTAGTGTAGTTGTTGAGGATATATTAGAGGGCATACATCTCCTCTCAGATGACAGATTCAACACACCTATTATGCCACCTCCATTGGAGATTCCATTTCAAGATTATCATGCATTTTCCTTTGAGCATCAATTAGGACTTCTAGCTTCAACTTACATTCAAGGGTTTTATCCTCTTTGTCCAGTGCCTCTATTTCTTTAAGATTGGAGCGATATTGGTATGTTCATCAACATAGGAGTTGTACCATTCTTGGAGGACTATGGAGTCTCCAACCTCTATCACGAGGGATTTCATTATACTTATGGTTTTGAGAGAGTCTCTTGAGACATATCATTTTTCCTTTCCTTTCAATCTCTTTTTCGAGTAGGGTTTTTTCCCATTCGATTTTATCTGTTTCTTTGTTTCATAGAGATTTGGTTGTGACTGGGTGCCTCATTAGGCCTTGTTCCTAGGACCCAAGTTTCCTTTTTGCATTGTAGTTTCTTCTTTTTTTCATGCATTATTTGTAGCTACATTGATGCTCATCTTAAGAGGGGGTGGGTGTTAGAGTAAAGGATTAATTTAATTCAATTTTATTAAATTAAATTTACTCCCTTCTTAAGATTTCCCTTTATGCACATGCATTCCTATATAATAATTAAAGATTAATTATTAAATATCATTTACCTCTTAGGTTTTCCCTTTTAGGTTTTCTGACATCCTTCTTTAAGGATTGGTCAATTGTAAATTTTAATTTATTCTTTCAGCCTGATAATATATTCTTGCATATTTTTGTAGCCAAACCCTTGTCTTCTCTTATCTTTTTCTTCTCTATGAAAAGTTCTTACATGCAAGTGTTCTACTGGATTTGTGGATTTGTTATCATCAAATCCTTCATGTATATTATATATATATATATATATATATTTGTGTGTGTGTAAATCAATCTAATAATACAATGGAAATATATGATTAAAATTTATGCACATATATGTATCTATCTATGTAAAAATAGAGGTGACACAAATACCATGTTGTCAATATATTTTAAAATCATGTGGAAGGAGAACCTTTATAATAATCTTTAATATTTTCTCCATATTATTTTGAGTGATTTCATATCTTTTATCAGGTTCTTTTTATAAAAAAAAAGATTTCAATCGATGAAGTTACTCTTTTTAATTGATTAAGTATTTCTTTTTGAGCTAATAGTTGGCCTGGCATTTGCCACCTCAGCCTTTTCTTGTAATTGAGCATGCATTTACGAGTTGTTCATTTATGCACTCTCCAAGACCATGCGGGCATTCATTCTTTTCAAGCTTCCTTTATGCTTTGCAATTTTCTTATATCTCATAGAAATAAGACTGAGGTTTTTGGTAACAACCAAATCATTGAGAGAAGCTCTGCATATGTACAAGAGCCTAGCAAATAGTTTCAGACCTATCATGTTCCTTTCCATCATTTATAATGTTATCAATCTACATACCAAACAAGGAAACTATTTTCAAGTTTGCAATAGGAAGCACAACTCATATAGAAAGTTATGCATTCATTGTTCATTATTCTATTGCAATACATAAGAATTACTTGTTGATACTATTGTTATGTAAATCATAAGATGTCTTTGTGAGCATTGCAAGTGATCCACATTTATATTTCTATTGAAATTTTTTGCATATCATGTGTTCTATATGCGAGCACCAAAATACTTATTATGCACATTATTCATCCTTACTTATATAGAGGTGTTGGCAATATGCCTCTGCGATAAGATCAACATGTGGTTCTATGAAATAACATCGTAATATAATACTCCAATTTATTCTAGAATTGAATATCATCTTGAGATCTCCTAGGAAGCACCCATAAGACCATAATGGTCAAGTCAGGGGTTGAAGGATAGAATATCCCTACAAGAACAAAAGAGAATAAAAAATGAAAGTTATCTAAATATAAAACCACATAAAGAAATTGGAGTCAGCTAATGGTTGTCCAATATATAACTCTTGTTGTCAAGTCAATCAGTGGGTAATTAGGCATAATTAGTTGCCCTCTAAAATCCTTGGCCAAGGTAGGCTAGTCATGTACTCATCATAATGATCATGCTAACAAAGGGGAGGTTGATGGAGGATATCCACAACCTTGTCTGTTGCGTAATCGACACTCTAACATTGGAATACATGAGTGACAGGACCGTGGTGTCCCAAGCCTAACCTCGGGGTAGGGAGGGCCTTTATCAAAAGAGATTGTGTGGGGATAAGTAAAGGATCATAGTTGAGTAGTTAATCACACAAAAATGTTTATCCTCTCCACCATATGTCGAGGCTTGCTCAACACAATATCAAACATATGCTACATATATGGTACTTGATAATTTTGTACTTTTCTTTATCATTGTCTCACATATATATGTGTGTGTGTGTTTGTGTCATGTTATTCAATTTGATTTTTTGTTATGATATTCTGAAAGTTTATAATAGATGTGGAAAGTTTATAGGAATGGAAGTTATAATTGTATTTCATGTGAATTAGATTAAGTTAAAATTGTATTTCTTGTGAACTAGATTTGTTAGTTATTAGTTTCCTTGATGATGAATATTAACACCTGAATAAGTTTGTTAAACTTCTTTTTCATGTGAAGCAACTATTATAAATGCCACTTTGTCACCATGTTATGAATATAGTGTACCTTAAAATATAATTCTTTAATGGCTATAGAAAAATAACATGTTACATATGGTATCAGAGCGATGGGTTCATCTTTGAACATTGGGCTCATCACTTAACCGGTCATGGAAAACTAAAAATATAGATTTAAAATATTAATAGGGTGTACACTTGAGTGAATCCCCACAAGAAACCCCAACACCCCATATTCTTCTATCTAATAAATAACATTGCAAAGCATGATTATTCCTACCACTCCACACCCAAGGATGATGAAACATGAGCATATTTAGGTAAGGGTTTTGTGAATATGTCAATAATATGTTCTTTAGTGTTCACATATTCTAGCTTCACCTCTTTTTCTTGAACTAGTTCCCTCAAGTAGAGATACTTGATAACAATGTGTTTTGTCTTAGTGTGCATTATTGGATTCTTTGAAATGTTGATATCACTTGTGTTATCACAATAGATGACCCCTAGATATGTAGTCTCTTCTTTCATACCTTTCAGTAATTGCTTGATCCACATAATATTTGAATAGTTCACTGTAGCTGCCACATACATAGCTTTAGTTGTTGATTGGGAAATACAATTCTATTTCTTGCTTGTCCATCACACCAATCTCTTTCCTAGAAAGAATGCACCTCCACTAGTGCTTTTTCTATCATCACTATTTCCTGCCTAATCTAAGTCAATGAACACTTTTAGTTCAAATTTATCACTTCTCTTGTAATATAATCCATAGTCTTTTGTACCTTTCATATGTCTGAATATCCTTTTCACAACCATCATGTGATTCTCTTCAGGATATTCTAAAAATCTAGCAACTATCCCAACTACTCAAGAAATATCTAGTCTACTCTAAACAACATATTGTGGATTTCCAATCATGAATACGTATAAGGTCTGGTTCACTTTAGTAGAATCATCATTCTTAGATAGCTTATGTCTTGTAGACATAGGTGTACTCACTTGCCTTGAATCTTCCATACAAAAACTCTTTAGTATTTTGGATTGAGTAATAAAAATACCAAACTTCATTTGACTTACTTGTAATGTAATGCCCTGCTTGGAGATCTTTGGAATAATGTTAAATATAAGCCGAGATTTTTTTTTTTTACTTAGCAAGTGGAAGTGCACATAACAACAACATACACAGATCATCAAGATTGCAAGGAAAGATTATCCAACAACCAACCACCAAAGATTTCCAAGTGTCACCATGAACCAAAACATAAATAAGAAAATATAAGAGATCAACCAAGCTAAAAGACAAATCCTAACTCTTGAAAATTGGCTAAGTCTAAAATCGTAAAGCCTTGAAATTTTCTAGAATCTTTGTCTTAGCTCGTAGAGGTCTAGAACCTATCTCAAATGAATCGTTGCATATATTAAAATATATCTTAAGTATAAGGAATTAAATATACGTCAACTTATGCTTAAACAATATATTTTGAACCCAAAAGGACTGACAATAGAAATACGCATAACTAGATTCGAATAGAAATAATCTGAATCCAAAATGTGACACTAAATAATTGAAGAACACCGAAGAGGTTACCCGAAACACAACAAAAAGTTTAGGTCTTATCAAAAAGTGCCCGCTCCTCACCCACACAGGTTTTTGAAATTTCTAGGTGATACTTTAAATCGACACTGGGCGATCTTTCTAGTATCACGCGCTACATCTAAAGAAGTAGGGTGACATTTTCAGGGATGAGGTGATACAATTCACAAGGGCATGTGATACTTTAAGGGTATTCTACGACAGTTCTTCAAAGGGGGTGCGATACTAAAAAGTATCACATGAAAAAACTCCAAGAGGCGTGTGACACAATTAGGGAATGCATGATACAACTCTAATGGGTGTGCGATACTTTATTGTATCGCACCGTGCTAACACATGGTTGCCCAGGAAAAACAACAAACACTAAGGACAATAAACAAATGGTAAAGTTAGAGTATAAAACCTCTACACCGGGGAGTACTAGATCCACATTCCAAGATAAGAAAATTTGAACCAAATCTGAAAGATAGAAACAACACTAACCATCTAACAAACAGTAAGAAGGAAAAGTACGAAAGGGGAAAATCGTAGTGTACTAAAATCAACATTATAGTAAAAAAATTAACATTGCAGTGAACAAAACAACTAAGTACATGGTTACTCCCAACCATCAATAATGTCATAAGACCATCGTGGGCCCTAGCCATCCCCTGTGTGTAACATCCCAAGCCACTAACTAGATCATTGGTACCATCATAATAAGGACGTCACTACTAAACATGCTACAACATAAGCATAAGGAAATCTAACATGCTACAAACAAAGTATAAGATAATCCTACAAGTAGACAACATCACCTATCACATGCTAATCATCATAATAAGGAAATATGTCAGTAAATAACATCATCAAAACATGATATACAAGCATCCCAATGAAAGCATAAATCAAAAGAAGGCATACTCCAGAAACCAAAGTACCAAGTGAAAACATCTAGCAACGATCATGCTAGAACAATAGACCATCTCTGTATACTGGCCCCTAGCAGTAGTATAGGTAGCTGTGCCTCCCAACCATGTGGCACCCATAGGTCCACATCCATTGTGCTGATGGAGATAATGATCCAACTACAAACTAACACAGAACAACATCCATGACTAACACACACGCTAGACATCATGATGATTGATTTCAAGACAAAGACAATGCATAAACTACAGGTCATGGTTAGACAACTTGATAGGCTACTAAGTAGGGGTTGACATCATGGAGAGTTACTTGGCTTTGACAAGCCCAAGCTCGGATCATGCATTTCAACTCCTGAATGGAGGGCCCCACACACACATTTTATTATCTTAAGTTTTATTACCACCCAAAGTTTTCTTTAGTTATCACTTGATTAAAACTTCCTTTGCCAACCCTATGGGACAAGGTCACTAGGTTGTGAGATAGAAGCCCCGTCCATATGCTACCCTACCATACCCATGCTCATCCAATGATCAGTGCTCGTAGGCATGTAAATTCCCAAGCCAACCCCAATGATCATAACTTATAGAAGTAACATAGAAGATTGGGACATGCAAGTCATCTGACAATGTATGTGCATGTACTTGTGTGTGGCACACCACCATCACGAAGATCATAACACAAGGATTGGATGATAAAACAAAGCAGAAAGTCCCTCAACCGAAAATAGACTCGGAAGGGTAGCTATGACATGCATCCCAATGCAACATAAAATTGCAATAAAGGTTCGACTGACATCCAAATAGATCGTCAAGGTCCACAACTAAACTCATGCCAATAAAACCTGAGAAAATAGGGTGGCACGCAAAATGAGGTAAAAACCCCAAATTTTGGAAAAATTCCAAAAATAAAACCCATTTGACCTTTTGGTACAAAAACCCCAAAAATCAAAAAATAAATGAGTTCGAACATCGTATGCAAAAACAGCCAATATAACGGCTCAAAACCCCAAACCCTCATCTCAAAAATAGGGAAAACATTCATACCCGACCAACTGGGCAGAACCAACAAATAGAAATGGAGGGGAACACTAGTTCTTAGCCTCCTAACATATTGCTACAAGAAATAGAAGCTGAAATGGAGTAAAATCAATAAAATAGAAAGGTCCTACTTGACAGCAAAAGGGGCAAAAATTGAAACTCGTGCAATAAAATAAATGACTTGCAAAATTTGTAGAAAATGATGGCAAAGCATAAACTCCCCAAGCTAGATCCAACGAGACTGACCTCATGAAAACCCACTCTCACAACTCCTAGAATGAACATAATTTGAATCCTTCATAAGGGATTCTCAAAAGGCTCTCAAATTTTCTATTTCAAAAAGTGAGAAGTCAACAATAAAATCACTTTTTCAATACTTATTCACTTTTTGAGTGAATAGTCGATTAGGAAAAATAGCCAACTAAAGTAGCTAGAGTTTGAATCAACCCAAAAAAAATAGGTTATTCTTTGTAACAAGAATTCACCTAAGGAAAAGTTGCCAAGAATTAAAGCCAAAAAAATTTAAAGCCCGAAAAGCCAGAATTATAGAAAATGCATAGACACACTTACTAGTCTAGTCACATAATGTAGATGAGTTCAGATTTACTAATCACTGAAAGGTTTTAATTTAAATAATTTAAATAAGGATACATCGACCATATAGGGATGACATTGGTAAAATGTGAATAGTTGAATCACTAACTCTATATGCCACTGCCAAGGATATAAATCCTGCACAACAAAACACAAGATCAAGTGTAATTGCATATAATATAATAGCTGAAGCAATTAATGCATTAAATAACTACTTAATCCATTTACATCACTCATGTTCACATAAAGCATAAAGAATAAGAATGAAGTAAATAACCATAGCATAAAATCCATCTCATAACATAATCCATCAATATGTCCAATAAACCATATAACCAGATATCATCATAGATCTACTGTCATCTCAAAATAGCATCAACTAATATGATAAACTGAACAACATAGTAGTAAAGCATCTATGGTACTAAATCAAGGTATAACATCCAACCCTCAGGTCATCTTAAAGTATATAATAAAAATAAGAGTATCAATTATCTCTCAAATCAACATAGAAAAGGCATAGACTACAAACATGAGAGGCACTATATCCTCCCCCACTAGCATAGGCTTACTCCTAGAAGCCAACAAAAAGGTAGGGGAGCAATCCCCTCAGTCGTGTAGCATCCTCCCAAGTCACAGAGGTCTCATCACTCAAGTCCCATTGGACCCTTACCTGCTCTATGTACCAACCTCGTAAGGTCAACTTTCGTTGTTATAGGATACGAATGGACTCCAAAGTAAGCTACATGGCTATTACCTGCAAAGCATCCCAATCAAGAACATGGGTCACATATGGAATATACTACCTTAAAATAGAAACATGAAAGACATTGTGGAAGTGGGATAGGCTAGGTGGCAATGCTAGTCGATAAGTAATAGGAACAATCCTCTCGAGGATCTCAAATGGTCTAACAAAATGTGGCACCAACTTAGAGCCTTTCCCATAATGGATGGGGCTCTTCCTCAGAAACACTCACAAAAAACCCTATCACCCACAAAAAAGTGACGAACCAACCTATGGGCATCTGCATAATTCTTCTACTTGTCCTGAACAGTAACCAAATGCTCTCTAATGCAAACAACTAGCTGCTCCATATCCTGAAGCATCTCTGGACCCAAAAGAAATTGGTCCTCTAAAAAATCCCAACTCAAAGGGGTACGACATGGTCTATCATACAAGGCCTAAAAAGGTGACATGCCAAGAGAACTATGATACCCGTTGTTGTATGAAAACTCAACAAGGTACAAATAGTCCTCTCACTTCACCTGCCTGTCCATAACATACATGCGAAGCATATCCTCCAGAACCTAATTCGCTCTCTCAATCTGACCATTGGTCTTTAGGGGATAAGCTGAACTAAAATTGAGTTGAGCACCCAATGCATGTTGGAGAGATGTCTACAGTGTAGAAGTAAACACTGGATCTCTATTTGAAATGATTCAACAAGGAATCCCATGCAAATGAACAATATTTTCCAAGAAAACATTTGCTATAGAAGAAGCTATGTAGGATGCTCTCATGGGTGAAAAAAGTGCTACCTTGGACAACTTGTTCACTGTCACCATGATACAACCATGTCTTTGTGATGATATAGGCAACCCTGTGATAGAATCAATAGATATCGTATCACACTTCCACTCTGGAAGGGTATGTGGCTGCAAAGGACCCATTGGATGCTGATGCTCTACCTTCACTCTTTGGCCCTCAAGACATCTAGCAAAAAAATCAGCAACATCATGTTTCATCCCTACCCAAAAGTATAGCCATTTGAGGTCAACATGCATCTTTTTGATTGCGAGATGTGTGGAATACGATGCACGATGCACTTCTAAAAAAACCAAGGTACAAAGATCACCCAACATTGGTACATAGATACACCCCATGTGATGTAGTAGTCCATGAGACTCAAGCACATAACCTAAAAATCTCCTCTCAAGGGTATGTCTAGACTCAATCTCTGCCCTCAACTCCTGATACCAAGTGTCACTAGGAAAAGCCTCCAAGATACGACCTCACAAATCCACTCCCAATGAGATCACTGATACCTCATGTCACCTTCTACTCAAAGCATTTGTGATGACATTCTCCTTCCCCTTAAAGTAATGAACATCAAATTCATACTTGCACCTCATGTCACCTTCTACTCAAAGCATTTGTGATGAAATTCTCCTTCCCCTTAAAGTAATGAACATCAAATTCATACTTGCATAAGAACTCCATCCAACGATGCTATTGTGCATTTAGGTTTGGCTGAGTAAAGATATATTGCAAGCTCCTATGATCACTATACAACTTGAACCTATGTCCCAAAAGAAAATTCCTCCAATGGACAAGGGTATGCATTATGACTACAAGTTCTAAATTAGGAGTGGGGCAGTTAAGCTCATGGTCCTTGATTTTCTTGGACTCATATGCAATTACGCGACCATCCTGCATCAACACCGCACCCATGCCTTCCAACAAAGCATCTGTGAAAACCATAAAATGACCTATAGGATTAGGTACTACAAGGACTGGCACACTAGTCAAACACTCCTTAAGAGTATTAAATTTTGCCTTGCACTGGTTTGACCAAACAAACTTCTTCCCTTTCCTTTGAAGAGAAGTGATGGGATAAGCTACTTGTAATAAATCCTTGATGAAGCAATGATAGTAACCGGCCAATCCCATGAAACTATGAACTTCTAAGACATTAGTGGGTACCAGCCAATCTATGATAGCATGCATCTTCTCTGAATTCACTGCAATAACATCACTTGTAATGATGTGTCCCAAATACTTCACCTCTGATTGGAAGAACCCAAATTTACTCAAGTTAGCATACAACTGATGGTCTCTCAAGCATTGCAATACTTGATGTAAATGGACTTTATACTCCTCCATAGTCTTTGACTAAATCAATATGTCATCCAGGAATACAATGACACACTGATCGAGGTAAGTGTGAAATACACCATTCATCAAACTCATAAACATTGACGGTGCATTGGTTAACCCAAAGGGGACAATTGTGAACTCATAATGCCCATACCATGTACAAAAAGTTGTTCGATGAATATCAACCTCTTGGATACAAAGCTAATGGTATCCTAACTTTAGATCAATCTTGGAGAACACTCGTGCTCCCTTCATCTGATCAAACAAGTCATCTATCCTCGGCAAAGGATAACAATTCTTCACTGTCACCTTATTTAGTTGTTAGTAGTCAATGCACAAATGCAAATAACCATCTTTCTTCTTTACGAAGATGAGTGGTGTACCCCACGAGGACACACTAGGATGAATATGGCAGTTGGCCAAAAATTCCTCCAACTGCAATTTGAGCTCACTCAACTCTTGAGTAGTCATGTGGTAAGGAGCTCGTGAAATCAACTCCCCTCCTGGTACAAGATCGATTAAAAAATCAATATCACGTTGCAATGGCATACTTGGAATGTTATCATGAAATACATTTGCATACTCACGAAGGAGTGGGTGATCATTAACTGTCACCATATGGGTCTCAGCTTCCTCAAGATCACTAACATATACAAGAAATAATTGGCAACCCTTCTACACACTCTGTGTTAGTTGATTAGCTGAGATCATACGAAGTGAGATTGGTCTCTGACCTTCCACAAGTTCCACCTACCCACTTGTGTCATCCACACATTATACCACCTTACAATGGCAATCAATATTCACCTGATGGGCGGCTAACCAATCCATGTCCAACACAATGTCATACGATCCCAGAGGTAGAATGTGTAGATCCACTGTGGTGGTGAAGGTTCCCAAATTCAAAATACTACCTCTAATCAATGAGTCTATAGCCACTTTGGAGCCAGTGGCTAACTCAACATGCCACCTATCACCCTAATGTACAACTACTAGCCCACATCACTAAATAAGAGATGGTGAAATGAAAGAATCTGAAGCACTAGAGTCAAATAAAACTAAAGTTGAAATACCATGCAATGTACCTATAGCCTCAACTATCATACCTTGATGCTCAACTTGATGGTTGTCAACTATCTCAAAGATTCTATGATTCTAACCCACATCTCGTATAGTTGGTTTAGATCTCACTACACCCTTACCAGGTCCTATCGATGGCTTGATCGAATAATCATAAAATTTATGGCCAGGCTGACCACAAGAATAACAGTTCCCAGTAAAGTTGGGACTTGTCCCACGACTACCCTAAGTACCGCTAGGATATTTGCACTACCTCTATTGGAATTCTATTGCACACTCTACGGAGGATGATCCTGCTGAAATTTTTGTCCCTGGTTCTGGTTATCTCCTTTCTTCCCTAAGGTACTAGAAGATTGACCACCCTTGGTCCAATAACCCTTCTGTCAGTTATGGCAAGAACCAGCTCGAGAGGGTGTTGACTGGTTTAGGGCCTTCCCTGTGAACTAAGAGTATTGTGCATCCTACCCCAAAAGTTGTGTACTTTGGTTCTGAGAACTAGATTTACTACTAAAACCCCTAGCTACATTGCTTTCTATGACCCTTGCCTTCTTAATGGCAAGAGCAACTGTCCTCGGCTGATGAGCATGGACATCTCCAATGATGGAATCTCTAAGGCTCCTAACAAAATGTTGGGTGATGAGTGCTTCATCATGCCTATAGCTCAAGTATTATTTCAAACCAAGAAACTTCCTCTCGTATTGATCAACTATCGTAAAGCCATGTTTAAGCTCATGTAATTCATCAATGTGAGCTTCACGGTACTGTGGAGACAAGAATTTCTCTTTGAAACTCTCCTCGAAGATCTCCCAAGTGAGATCTGCGACACTGATACCAAGCCTTCCACTCTGTGAATCCCACCATATGGAACCATGTTCCCTTAGCTAATTGATCACACATTAGGCCTTCATGTTGCTCCCATAAGGTATTAGGGAGAAACAACGACCCATATCGAGCAACTAGGTCTTAGCCTTAAGTCCTATTCCTTGGCCATGAAACTATGGTGGTTTGGACCTCTAAAGTTCTTGCATCATCTCAATCTAAGTGAGATCAACACCATCTTAAACACGACCCCTCCATTGGTGCCTTCTTCCACCAGGTGGTGTATGAGAACATTCCTGTTCATGCTCTTCCTCCCTATGCTCCAACTAATGGGAATTTCCATGATGAGATCTCTCTTCCTGATCATGACCATGCTGGCGCTCCTCAACATGAGGGCCCAACCAAGCAAGGATTTCCTGGAGCACTGTCATCAATGCTCCCATGGCATTCTGATTAGCATTACCCTGTTCTCCCTCTCCTTCCTACCATCCGTCTTCATGGTATTCATTTCCATGGTTACCACTACAGGTACCACCATGCCCACTAGGTCTATGTGTAGGAGGCATCACTGTGGGAACAAGAAGGTGATGTCAGAAAAGTCAGATCACAAGCATAAGAGTTGAAAGCATGAACCCACAATCTATCAAATAAACAAACATAATATAGCAATACCCAATAGAAAAATAATCCATAGTGGAAGCATAACACAGAGATCCCAATGTTACAACATGTGCTCTGATACTAGATGTAATGCCTCACCCAAAGATCCTTGGAATAAGGTTAAATATAAGTTGAGATAAAATTTTTTTTAACTTAACAAGTGGAAGTGCACATAACAACAACATACATAGATGATCAAGATCGCAATGAAAGACTGTCCAACAACCAACCACCAAAGATTTCAAAGCATCACCACTAACCAAAACATAAATAAGAAAATGTAAGAGATCAACCAAGCTAAAAGTTAAATGCTAACTCTTGAAAATTGGCTAAGTTTGAAATCCTGAAGCCTTGAAATTTCCTAGAATCTTTGTCTTAGCTCGTAGAGGTCTGGAACCTATCTCAAATGAATCGTTGCATATATTAAAATATATCTTAAGTATAAGGAATTAAATATATGCCAACTTATACTTAAGTGATATATTTTGAACCCCAAAGGATTGACAACAGAAAGACAAAGAATTAGATTCAAATAGAAAAAATCAGAATCCAAAATGCGACACCAAAGGATTGAAGAAAATCGAAGAGGGTACCTAAAACACTTCTTGAAAAGTTTAGGTCTTACCAAAAAGTGCCCGTTTCTTGCTCACATAGGTTTTCAAAATTTCTAGGTGATACTTTAAATGAACACTGGGCGATACTTTCATGTATCGCATGATACTTCTAAAGAAGTAGGGTGACATTTTTAGGGACAAGGCGATACAATTCATAAGGGTGTGCGATACTTTAAGGGTATCATAAGAAAGGTCTTCAAAGGGGGTGCAATATTGGAAAGTATCACGTGAGAAAAATCCAAGAGGTGTGCGACACAATCAGGGAACACATGATACAATTCTAATGGGCATGCGATACTTTATTGTATTGCACCATGCTAACACATGGTCGCTCAGGAAACACAAGAAACACTAAGGACAACAAGAAACACTAAGGACAACAAGAAAAGGGTAAAAACAAAGTATAAAATCTCCACATTGGGGAGTACCGGATCCACATTTTGAGGCAAGAACACTCGAACCAAATTTGAAAGAGGGAAAAAAACACTAACCATCTAACAAACAGTAAGAAGAAAAAGTACAGAAGGGGAAAATCATAGTGTACTGAAAGCAACATTGTAATAACAAAATTAACATTGTAGTAAACAAAACAACAAAGTATGCAGTTCCTCCCAACTATCAATAGCATCATAAGACCATCGTGGGCCCTAGCTATCCCTTCTGTGTAACATCTCAAGCCACCGACCAGATCATCGGTACCATTGTAATAGGGATGTCACTACTAAACATACTACAACATAAGCATAAGGAAATTTAACATGCTAGAAACAAGGCATAAGATAATCCTACAAGTAGATAACATCACCTATCACATGCTAATCATCATAATAAGGAAATGCGTCAGTAACTAACATCATTAAAACATGATATACAAGCATCCCAATGAAAGCATAAATCACAAGAAGGCATACTCTAGAAATAGAAGTACCAAGTGAAAACATCCAACAATGGTCATGCTAGAACAATAGACCATCTCTATACACCGGTCCCTAGTAGTGGTATAGGTAGCTACACCTCCCAACCACATGGCACCCATAGGTCCACACCCGCCATGCTGATGGAGATAATGATCCAACCAAAAACTCACACAGAACAACATCCATGGCTAACACACACGCCAGGTAGCATGATGACTAATTTCAAGACAAAGACAATGCATAAACTAAAAGTCTTGGTCAAAAAACTTGATAGGCTACTAAGTAGGGGCTGACATCATGGAGAGTTACTTGGCTTCGACAAGCCCAAGCTCAGATCATGCGTTTCAACTCCTCAACGGAGGGCCCCACACACACATTTTATTATCTTAAGTTTTATTACCACCCAAAGTTTTCTTTAGTTATCACTTGATTAAAACTTCCTCTACCAACCTCATGTGACAAGCTCACCAGGCTATGGGATAAAAGCCCCCTCCATATGCTACCCTACCCTACCAATGCTCATCCAATAATGAGTGCTCATAGGTATGTGAATTTCCAACCTGACTCCAATGATCATAACTTCTAGAAGTACCATTTAAGATTGGGACTCGTAAGTCATGCGACAATGTATGCTTACATAGTCATGTGTGGTGCACCACCATCATGAAGATCATAACACAAGGACTAGATGAGAAAATAAAACAAAAAGTCCCTTAACCAAAAATAGACTCAGGAGAGCAGACATGACACACATCCCAATGCAACATAAAAATGCAATAAAGGTCTGATCAACATCCAAATAGATCGTCAAGGTCCATGACCAAACTCATGCCAAGAAAACTTTAGAAAACATGGTGGCACACAGAAAAAGGTAAAAATCCCAAATTTAAAATTAAAACCCATTTGACCTTTTAGTACAAAAACCCCAAAAATCCAAAAATAAATGAGTTTGGACACCATATGCAAAAATGGCTAGCATAATGACTCAAAACCCCAAATCCTAATCCTGAAAACAAGGAAAATGTTCATACCCAACGAACTAGGTAGAACCAACAAACAGAAACAAAGGGGAACACTAGTTCTCAGCCTCCTTGCATACTGCTACAAGAAATAGAAGCTGAAATGGAGTAAAAAAAATAAAACATAAAATCTCTACATGAAAGCAAAAGAGGCAAAAACAGAAACCTACACAATAAAATAAATGACCTACCAAATATGTTGAAAGTGACAACAAAGCATAAACTCCCTGAGCCGGATCCAATGAGATTGACCTCATGAAAAATTGATGCTCATAGCTCCTAGAAAGAACATAATTCGAATCCTTCAGAAGAGGATTCTAAAAAGGCTCTCAAATTTTCTATTTCAAAAAGTGAGAAGTCAATAATAAAATCACCTTTTCAATACTTATTCGCTTTTCAAGTGAATAGTCAATTAGGGCAAATAGCCAACTAGAGTAGCTAGACTCTGAATCAACCCAAATGAAAATAGGTTATTCTTTGTAACAGGAATTTACCTAAGGCTAAGCTGCCATAAATTAAAGCCAAAAATATTTAAAGCCTGAAAACTCAAAATTACAAAAAATCACTTAACACTTTCATGATAATGTGAACCTTTAAATGCATAGGGAAGCTCACTAGTTTAGTCACATAATGCAGATGAGTTCAAATTTACTGGTCACTGAAAGGTTTTAATTTAAACAATTAAAATAAGGATACATCGAACATACAGGGATGACTTTGGTAAAATATGAATAGCTGAATCAATAACTCCATATGCCACTACTAGGGATATATATCTTGCACACTAAAACACACGATCAAGTGCAATTGCATATAATATAATAGCTGAATCAATTAATTCATTAAATAACTACTTAATCCATTTACATCTCTCACATTCACATAAAGCATAAAGAACAAGAATGAAGTAAATAACCATAGCATAAAATCCATCTCATAACATAATCCATCAATATGTCCAATAAACCATATAACTAGATATCATCAGAGATCTACTGTGATCTCAAAATAGCATCAACATTCAAATATGATAAACTAAACAACATATTAGTAAAACATCTATGGTACTGAATTAAGGTATAACATCTAACCCTCAGGTCATCTCAAAGTACATAATAACAATAAGAGTATCAAGTATCTCTCGAATCAAAATAGAAAAGGTATAGACTACAAACACGAGAGGTACTACATCCTCTCCCACTAGCATAGGCTTACTCCTAGAAGCCAACAAAAAGGTAGGGGTATAATCTCCTTAGTCGTGTAGCATCCTCCCAAGTCACAGAGGTCTCATCACTTAGGTCCCATTGGACCCTTACTTGCTCTATGTCTTGATCTTGTAAGGTCAGCTTCCACTGCTATAGGATACAAATGGGCTCCAAAGTAAGTTGCCCATTTGCTACCTACAAAGCATCCCAATGAACAACATGGGTCACATCCAAAATATACTGGCTCAAAATAGAAACATGAAAGACATCATGGATGCACGATAGGCTAGGTGGCCATGCTAGTCGATAAGCAACAGGACCAATCCTCTTGAGGATCTCAAATGATCCAAAAAAATGTGGCACCAACTTAGAGCCTTTCCCATAATAGATGAGACTATTCCTCAGATGCACTCACAAAAACAACCTATTACCCACAAAAAAGTGATGATCCAACCTATGGGCATCTGCATACTTTTTCTGCTTGTCCTAAGTAGTAACCAAATGCTCTCTAATGCAAAAAACCTGCTGCTCCATATCCTAAAGAATCTCTAGACCCAAATGAACTTGGTCCTCTAAACAATCCCAACTCAAAGGGGTATGACATGGTCTACCGTATAAGGCTTGAAAATATGACATGCCAAGAGAACTCTGATACCCGTTGTTGTATGCAAACTCAACAAGGTACAAATAGTCCTCCCACTTCACCTACCTATCCATAACATACATGCCAAGCATATCCTCTAGAACCTGATTCAATCTCTTAGTCTGACCATCAGTCTTTGGGTGATAAGATGAACTAAAATTGAGCTGAGCACCCAACGCATGCTGGAGAGATGTCCATAGTGTAGAAGTAAACACTAGATCTTTATCCGAAATGATCATACGAGGAATCCCATGCAAATGAACAATATCTACCAAGAAAACATGTGCTATAGAAGAAGCTATGTAGGATGCTCTCATGGGTGAAAAATGTGCTACCTTGGAAAACTTGTCCACTATCACCATGATATAATCATGTCACTGTGATGACATAGGCAATCCTATGATAAAATCAATAGATATCATATCCCACTTCCACTATGGAATAGTATGTGGCTGCAAAAGAACCATCAAATGTTGATCCTCTACCTTCACTCTCTGGCACTCAAGACATTTAGAAACAAAATCAACAACATCACATCTCATCGCTACCCAAAAGTATAGCTATTTGAGATTAGTATGCATATTCTTGACTCCAAGATGTGTGGAATATGCTGCACGATGCCTTTTGACAAAACCAAGGTATGAAGATCACTCGACACAGGCACATAGATATGCCCCATGTGATACAGTAATCCTTCAGACTCAAGCACATAACTTGAAAATCTCCCTGCAAGGGTATGTCAGGACTCGATCTCTGTCCTCACCTCCCGATACCAAATGTCACCAAGCAAAGCCTCCAAGATACAACCTCGCAAATCCACTCCCAATGAAATCACGGATACGTCATGTCACCTTCTGCTCAAAGCATCCACAAAGACATTCTCCTTCCCCTTATTGTAATGAACATCAAAGTCATACTCACACAAGAGCTCCATCCAACAATGCTGTTGTGCATTCAGGTTTGGCTGAGTAAAGATATATTGCAAGCTCCTATGATACCTATGCAACTCAAACCTATGTTCGAAAAGAAAATGCCTCCAATAGACAAGGGCATGTACTACAGCCGTGAATTCTAAATCATGTGTTGGGTATTTAAGCTCATGGTCCTTGAGTTTCCTCGAATCATATGCAATTACGCAACGATCCTGCATCAACAACACACCTATGCCTTACAACAAAGCATTTGCACAAACCATAAAATCACTTACAAGATTAGGCATTGCAAGGACTAGTGCACTAGTAAAACACTCCTTAAGAGTATTATTAAATGCTACCTCACACTGGTCTGACCAAACAAACTTCTTCCCTTTCCTCTAAACAGAAGTGATGGGATGAGCTACTCATGAGAAATCCTTCATGAAGTGATGGTAGTAACCTACCAATCCCATGAAGCTACGAACTTCTGAGACATTAGTGGCTACTGGCCAATCCATGATAGCACAAATCTTCTCCAGATCCACTGCAATACCATTACTTGTAATGATGTGTCCCAAATACTTTACCTCTGATTGGAAGAACCCACATTTACTCAAGTTGATATACAATTGATGGTCTCTCAAGCATTGCAATACCTGACATAAATGGACTTCGTGCTTCTCCATAGTCTTTGAATAAATCAATATGTCATCTAGGAATGCAATGACACATTGATCAAGGTAAGTGTGACATACACCATTCATCAAACTCATAAACATTGATGGTGCATTGGTTAACCCAAAGGATATAACCATGAACTCATAATGCCCATACCATGTACAAAAAGCTATTCGATGAATATTATCCTCTTGGATACAAAGCTAATGGTATCTTGAATTTAGATCAATCTTGGAGAACACTCTTATTCCCTTCATCTGATCAAACAAGTCATCTATCCTCAGCAAAGGATAACGGTTCTTCACTATCACCTTATTCAGTTGCCAATAGTCAATGCACAAATGCAAAGAACCATCTTT
Source organism: Cupressus sempervirens (assembly GCA_028749045.1). Taxonomy (NCBI): domain Eukaryota; kingdom Viridiplantae; phylum Streptophyta; class Pinopsida; order Cupressales; family Cupressaceae; genus Cupressus; species Cupressus sempervirens. The sequence continues at coordinate 524,632,113 of CM053783.1, read as the reverse complement.
CTTCTTCATAAAGATGACCAGTGCACCCCACAGGGACACACTAGGACATATATGGCCCTTGGCCAACAATTCCTCCAACTACAATTTGAGCTCACTCAACTCTTGAGTAGTCATGTGGTAAGGAGCTCGTGAAATTGGCTTTGCTCCTAGTACAAGATCAATTCAAAAATCAATATCACACTATGGTGACATACCTAGAATCTCATTAGGAAACACATCTGCATACTCACAAAGGAGTGGGTGATCATCAAGTGTCATTATATGACTCTTGACTTCCTTAAGATCATTAATAGGCACAAGATATAACTGGCAACCCTTCCACACAATTTTCTTCAGTTGATTAGCTAAGATCATATGAAGCAAGACTGGTCTTTGAACTCCCAAAAGTTCCACCTACCCACTTATGTCATCCACACACTATACCACCTTACGATGGAAATTGATATTTTCTTGATGGGTAGCTAACCAATCCATGCCCAACACAATGTCATATGATCCTAGAGGTAGAATGCACAGATCCACTATGGTGGTGAAGGTTCCCAAATTCAAAATACAACCTCTAACCAACGAGTCTACAACCACTTTGGAACCTGTGGCTAAGTCAACTTGCCACCTATCGACCTGACGTACTACCACTAGCCCACGTCACTGAACAAGAGATGGTAAAATGAAAGAACCTAAAGCACCAAAGTCAAACAAAATTGAAGTTGAAATGCCATGCAACATAACTATAGCCTCAACTACTATAGCTTGATGCTAAGCTTGATAGTTGTCAACAACCACAAAGACTCTATGATTCTGACCCACATCTCCTATAGTAGGCTCAGATTTTGTTGTGCCCTTACTAGGTCCTATGGATGGCTTGATCGAACAATCATAAGATTTATGGCTAGGCTGGCCACAAGAATAATAGTTCCCAGTAAAGTTGGGACCTGTCCCATGACCACCCTGAGTAGTGCTAGGATATGGTGCAATATCTCTACTGGAATTTTGTTACACACTCTACAAAGGAAAATCCTGCTGATATTTCTATCCTCATTTTTGGTTATCTCCTTTCTTCCCTAAGGTACTAGAAGATTGACCACCCTTGGTACAATAACCCTTCTATCAGTTACGGCGAGAACCACCTTGAGAGGGTGCTGATTGGTTTTGGGCCTTCCCTACAGACTGAGAGTATTGTGCATCCTACCCTAAAGGTTGTGCACTTTGGTTCTGAGAAACATATTTACCACTAGAACCCCTAGCCACATTGCTCTCTATGATCCTTACCTTCTCAGCAACAAGAGCAAGTGTCCTTAGTTGATGAGCATGGACATCTCCAATGATGGAGTCTTTGAGGCCCCTAACAAAATGTTGGGTGATGAGTGCTTCATCATGCCTTTAGCTCAAGTACTATTTTGGACCAAGAAACATCCTCTCATACTAACCAACCATCATAAAGACCTATTTAAGCTCATGGAATTCATTAATGTGAGCTTCAATGCGAGCTTCATGGTACTGTGGAGATAGAAATTTCTCTCTAAACCTCTCCTCGAAGATCTCCCAAGTGAGATATGTGACACTAATACCAAGCCTTTCACTCTTTGAATCCCACCATATGGAACCATGTTCCCTTAGCTAAGTGATCACCCATTGGGCCTTCATGTTGCTCCCATAAGCTAGTAGGGAGAAACAACGACCCATATCGAGCAACCAGGTCTCAGCCTTGAGTCCTATTCCTTGGTCATCAAACTTTGGTGATTTGGACCTTTGAAGTTCCTGCATCAACTCAATCTAAGTGAGATCAACATCATCTTGGTCGTGAACCCTCCATCAGTGCTTTGTTCCACTAGGTGGTGTACGATAATGTTCCCATTCATGCTCTTCCTCCCTATGCTCTGACTGATGGGAATCTCCATGATGAGATCCCTCTTCCTGATCATGATCATGCTAGCGCTCCTCAACACGAGGGCCCAATAGAGCAAGGATTTCCTGGAGCATTGGGATCAATGCTCCAATGAAATTCTAATTAGTATTACCCTATTCTCCCTCTCCTTCCTGCTATCCCTCTTCATGGTAATCATTTCCACGGTTACCACCATGCCAAGTAGGTCTATCTGGAGGAGGCATCACTGTGGGAACAAGGAGGTGATGTTAGAAAAGTCAGATCACAAGCATAAGAGTTGAAAGCATGAACCAACAAGATATCAAATAAACAAACATAATATAGCAATACCCAACAGAAAAATAATCCATAGTGGAAGCATAACACAGAGATCCCAATGTTGCAACATGGGCTCTGATACTAGATGTAATGCCTCACTCGAAGATCCTTAGAATAAAGTTAAATATAAGTTGAGACAATTTTTTTTTAAAACTTAACAAGTGGAAGTGCACATAACAACAACATACATAGATCATCAAGATCGCAATGAAAGACTATCCAATAACCAACCACCAAAGATTTCCAAGCATCACCACTTACCAAAACATAAATAAGAAAACATAAGAGATCAACCAAGCTAAAAGAGAAATGCTAACTCCTAAAAATTGGCTAAGTCTCAAATTTGAAGCCCTAAAATTTCCTAGAATCTTTATCTTAGCATAAATTGCAAGAAGGCATACTCTGAAAATTGAAGTACCAAGTGAAAACATTGAGCAATGATCAAGCTAGAACAATAGATTGTCTTTGTACATCAGTCCCTAGCAGTGGTATAGGTAGCTATGCCTCCCAACCATGTGGCACCCAGAGGTCCACACCCACCATGCTGATGGAGATAATGATCCAACCACAAACTCACATAGAACAACATCCATGGTTAACACACATGCTAGGAAACATGATGATTGGTTTCAAGACAAAGATAATGCATAAACTATAGGTCTTGGTCAGACAACTTGATAGGCTACTAAGTAGGGGTTGACATCATGGAGAGTCACTTGGCATTGACAAGCCCAAGCTCGAACCATGTATTTCAAATCCTCAACAGAGGGCCCCACACACATATTTTATTAACTTAAGTTTTATTACCACCCAAAATTTTCTTTAGTTATCACTTGATTAAAAATTCCTTTGCCAACACTATGGGACAAGGTCACTAGGCTGTGAGATAGAAGCACCCTCCATATGCTACCCTACCCTACCCATGCTCATCTAATGATGAGTGCCTATAGGCATGCAAATTGCTAATCCAACCCCAATGATCATAACTTTTAGAAGTACCATGAAGTACCACGAAATATTGGGACTCACAAGTCATTCAAAAATGTACGTGCACTTACTCGTGTGTGGCGCACCACCATCACAAAGATCATAACACAAGGACTGGATGGGAAAACAAAGTAGAAAGTCTCTCAATCAAAAATAGACTCAAGAGGATAGATATGACATGCATCCCAATGCAACATAAAAATGCAATAAAGGTCTGACCAACATCCAAATGGATTGTCAAGGTCTACGACCAAACTCATGCCAAGAAAACCTGAGAAAATAGGGTGGCATACAAAACGAGGTTAAAACCCCAAATTTTGGATTTTTTTTGAAATTATAACCCATTTGACCTTTGGGTACAAAAAACCCAAAAATCTAAAAATAAATGAGTTTAAACACCGTATGCAAAAATAGCCAGCATAATGGCTCAAAACCCCCAACCCTCATCTCGAAAATAGGGAAAACATTCTTACCCGACCAAACAGGCAGAACCAAAAAATAGAAATGGAGGGGAACACTAGTTCTCAGCTTCCTAACATACTGCTAGAAGAAACAAAAGTTGAAATGAAGTAAAAAAAATAAAATGGAAATGCCCTACCTGACAGCAAAAGTGGCAGAAACTGAAACCTGCACAATAAAATAAATGACTTGCCAAATTTGCTAAAAGTGATCACAAAGCATAAACTCCCTAGGTTGGATCCAATGAGACTGACCTCGCAAAAAACCCATGCCCACAACTCCCAGAATGAACAAAATTCAAATCCTTCAGAAGAGGATTCTCAGAAGGCTCTCAAATTTTCTATTTCAAAAAGTGAGAAGTCAATAATAAAATCACTTTTTCAATACTTATTCACTTTTCAAGTGAATAGTCAAATAGGGTAAATAACCAACTAGAGTAGCTAGATTCTGAATTGACCCAAACAAAAATAGGTTATTCTCTATAACAGGAATTCACCTAAGGAAAAGTTGCCGTAAATTAAAATCGAAAAGATTTAAAGCCTAAAAACCCAAAATTACAGAAAATCACTTAACACTTTCACAAGAATGTGAAGCTCTAAATGCATAGACACACTCACTGGTCTAGTCACATAATGCAGACGAGTTCGGATTTATTAATCAGCGAAAGTTTTTAATTTAAATAATTAAAATAAGGATACGTCTACCATACAGGGATGACATTGGTAAAATATGAATAGTTTAATCACTAACTCCATATGCCATGTTAGGGATATAAATCATGCACACTAAAACACACGATCAAGTGCAATTGCATATAATATAATAGTTGAAGGAATTAATGCATTAAATAACTACTTAATCCATTTACATCACTCACATTCACATAAAGCATAAAGAATAATAATGAAGTAAATAACCATAGCATAAAATCCATCTCATAACATAATCCATCAATATGTCCAATAAACCATATAATCAGATATCATCTCAAAATTATTGTCATCTCAAAATAGCATCAACATGCAAATATGATAAACTAAACAACATAGTAGTAAAGCATCTATGGTACTGAATCAAGGTATAACAGCTAACCCTTAGGTTATCTCAAAGTACATAATAACAATAAGAGTATCAAGTATCTCTCGAATCAAAATAGACAAGGTACAAACTATAAATACAAGAGACACTACATCCTCCCCCACTGGCATAGGCATACTCCTAGAAGCCAACAAAAAGGTAGGGGTACAATCCCCTCAGTCGTGTAGCATCCTCCCAAGTTGCAGAGGTCTCATTGCTTGGGTCCCATTAAACTCTTACCTGCTCTATGTCCCAACCTCATAAGGTCTGCATCCGCTGCTATAGGATATGAATAGGCTCCAAAGTAAGTTTCCCATCTGCTACCTGCAAAGCATCCCAATCAAGAAAATGGGTCACATTTGAAATATACTACCTCAAAACAGAAACATGAAAGACATCATGGATGTGCGATAGGCTAGGTGGTAATGTTAGTCAATAAGAAATAGGACCAATCCTCTCGAGGATCTCAAATATTTTGACAAAATGTGGTGCCAACTTAGAGCCTTTTCCATAGTGGATGGGGCTCTTCCTCGGACACACTCACAAGAACAACCTATCACCCACAGAAAAGTGACAATCCAACCTATGAGCATCTACATAGTTCTTCTACCTATCCTAAGCAGTAATCAGATGCTCTCTAATGTGAACAATCTACTGCTCCATATCCTAAAGCATCTCTAAACCCAAAAGAACTCGGTCCTATAAATGATCCCAACTCAAAGGGGTATGAGATGGTCTACCGTACAAGGCTTGAAAAGGTGACATGCTAAGAGAACTATGATACCTATTGTTGTATGCAAACTGAACAAGGTACAAATAGTACTCCCACTTCACCTACCTATCCATAACATACATGTGAAGCATATCCTAGAGAACCCGATTCACTCTCTTAGTTTGACCATCGGTCTTTGGGTGATAAGCTGAATTGAAATTGAGCTGAGCACTCAACGCATGCTAGAGAGACATGGGATATCATTACCAAATTTAACACATCCACCTTTTTATGGACCAATATCCTCAAATTTATCTATATCACCAATCATATGATTTGAGCATCCACCGTCAATTATCGATTTGTCAATTTTATTTACCTATAAAATTAATTCAATTTTCTCATCTTCATCAGAATTTTCATTGTTAGTTTCTTCTTCAACAATATAACAAGATTTCTTATCTATGTCATCCTTTCATCTCTTGAAGTCTTTGTTATCTCTTTTTCCTTTGTACTTGATTTCTTTTCTAATCATCCTTGTCCTCTCGTTCAAGACACTTAGGAGCAATATGACCAACCTTATTGCATGAAAAAAATAGGTATTTTACCTTTGTATTTACCTTTATATCTTCCAAATATTTTTGCAATAAGGGCTTCAAGTTCATCAATCTCATCATCGGAACTATCACTATCACTCTCCACATGTTTATCTTTCCTTTTTCTAAGAACTAATCATGACTTGAATGTAGATTCAATAGTTGCGGGTATATAGTTATCAAAGTTAGACATCTCAAAAGCAGTAAGTCTACTAATTACACCTTCTAAGGTCAAAGTGTTACCTGGTGTACATCTTAGATTACAAAGACTCAAATGACATAAATAGGAAGTAGAGTCCTTAATGCTTTACTTATCATTGTTTCATCTTTGATTTCTCCACTTTCACCACGAATAACATTGACAACCTTTTTGACTCTTGTCCAATATTGTACTATATTCTCTCCTTGCATCATTCTCATGTCATCAAATGTTCCTCTCAGGCTTTGTGATTTGGCTATCAAGACATTTTCATCACCTCCATATATGGTTTTTATTTTGTCCCAAATTTTAATGCACTATCACAATCTTTGAAGTCATCAAAATTGACATAGCTTAGGGTTGAGGCAATCTCCAACATTGCTTGGTTGTGTTCTTGCTTCTACTATTGATCAACTGTTAGAGGAGAAGTGGTCACCTTTACATATTCATTATCCACAAAGTTGATAGTAGCATCACTAATACTGGATATGTGCAAACTCATCAAGGTCTAGCATGTAGGAAAATTCTCCTTGTTCAACTTGGGTACATATCTCTTATGAGTCATAATCTTTGGCCATAAGTACCTTCAAAATTTTCTTTGTAAGCACTAAGCTTTGATAAAAATTATTAGAAATGTTTAGAATAATGATTCAAAGGACACCAACACTAAAGGCATTGATGAGGCCATCAACCTGTCCTCCCATGCTCAAGAAACAGAGACTGTTGTGACCCTTGTTATTGCTACCCTTTCCCTTGATCCTATGTCTATTGATTCTCCTCATGCCAATAGTGACCATGATGATACTAATCCTAGAAAACCCATTGCCCACACCCAGGAACCCATGGAAAAAGCCTCAATTGTATGTAGTTTCTGAGGAGGTCCAAGATCCAAAAGAGGATGACAATATCCTAAAATTTCTGAACAAAGCCAAAAATAGAGCCAATATTGGGATGGAGTTGGACATTTGGGTGTACAATAAAATGAAAAAACTCAATGTTTCTATTTCTTCTTTCTAGGATAAGACCCTAAGCTTATAGGCAAAGATGGTAGAGGAATGCAAGAAGCAAATGAAGTTGGAAGCTCTGGTTGGGAATATCCCAAGTAAACTTCAGGAGTATGAAGCCTCCCTTGAGAAGATGCTAAAGGACAATACAATGGGAATTTAAGGTGTTACTTCATCCATCCTAGTTGCTATTGCATCAATTGGGAAAGCCTCTCTGGCTGAAGTGACTTCAACTAGTCATACTTTGATGTTGGATGGTGGTGTGAGCAGACACATTAGACAAAGTACCAAGAAAGCTAACCTCCAGATCACTCTGAAGAGCATTCATGATCATTGTTAGGTTCTTCTATTTTTGGAGCTATTAAAAATTGATTTAAGTTTTTGTCTATTTCTGGTATTTTGACCCCTGTTGGTTTAGTTGTATTATTTTGGTTCCTGGTCCATGTAAAACTAGCTAGATTTGGTTGTTGGTCCTTGTAAAACCAACCTTCAAATTTTATTTTGAAACTCTGGGTTACTAGTCCCTATAAAACCAGTTCTTGTCTTTGTTACTATTTGTTTGGGGGTTTTTGGTCCCCTTTCAAACCTGTTTTTACCTAATCAAAACTAAGAGGGGAGTGGGGTGAATCAATTAATCAAGGGTTATATATACCATTTGAACTTTTAAACATAAACACTCATTGTTTAGTCTATTCCACTGTTGCTTGGTCTCTACTATAATATAATTACTGTCTTAAACATAACTTGATTTGCATAATGAAAACATCACAAAATGTAAAACATGTAAAGCATTCAACACAAATTTGACACTAGGATTTTTATGTGGAAACCCAATTTGGGAAAAACCACTAGCAACATGTCACTACTTTTCACTCTTTTGAAGTGAGTTCTTTTAGGAGCCAACCCTATTAAAGGTTACCAAACACACTATTAAATGTGACCTTTATAAAGGATTTAACCACCATGTTAGGAGTGGCCTTGTTAGAGGAATTTTATCATCCCATTAGAATGTCACCTAGTCAAAGGATTTACATAGACTGTTAAGTCTTCCAAATGACTGTTAGATTAACCTTTGTTAAATGAATTTCAATAAAAACATTTACAATGATTAGAAAGAAAATGACATGTTTGATTTGTGTGATTACAACTCACTTTGCAATTTTAGATCTCTGTTCAATTCATGTGCTGACTCACTGATAAATTCTATATTGTCATCTCTATCCTTGATTCGCTTGGTAACCTTTCAAGCAATCAACCTTCTCTTCTCAACAACACTTAAGCCTTCTCCTTAGATTCACTTATCAACATCAACATTTTTGAAAGCAATCTCCTTTAGCTTCACATTCACTCTCAGTTATGTGTTTATTGTCAACCTTCTTCTATATGTGTCTCTTACATACACTCACACTTGCACTCTCTTATTTTTTTTGGCTCTGTAACTCTATAAATAAGCAATTCTTTCTTTACCATTTCCACCATCATCGTAGATCTTAGGGTTTATGATTAGGTTCAACACTATTCATTGTATATGTCCATATTCTTGATCTTCTTCTAGAAACTTCTCTGGAATCCATCTGTTAGGTTTTTACCTAATCCTTGCCTTGAATTTGATGATCCAACTCATCATTCTGATCTTTAACACAATTTACATCTCCCAAGAAATCAACTGAGTTGGCTAGATCTTAATATTTCCTCAAATTCATTCTTATACTGTTACTTAACAATCTCTAAATTCTAACAATCGATCATCACTAAATTACTCGGTCACTGTAAAAATTCTGGCTTGACGTCAACTATCTTGCTCGATCAATACTGTTGCTTGATCAACACTGAATTTGCTTGACACTAGCTTTGGCTCAGTTGACACTAGTATCACTTGGCATTCCTTAGCCTGCTACTCTATTGCTCAGCTTGGCTTAACTTTCTTGACATAAACAATCACTTTGCTTTATCAAAGTCTATCTAATCAAATGTCCACTATAACTTCCTTTTCATAACTCAACCTTTCCTCTAGGTGCTATTGTTATGAGAAATTTCTCAAATCCTCTTCATCAATCAAATAGATATGACATTTAGACTAGGTAGAAATATGTCTTATCAATATATTTGACACCAATGACAAAAAAAAATTGTTCCAATTATAAGTTTCCAACAATGACATGTTCTTAACCGCTTCTTGTGGATCCTTGTCTCTAGCTATTGTAACATTCATTGACAGCTTGAGCTTTTGGTGTAACAACAATAATGATTTCAACAAGTGGTATCAGAGAGTTGGGTTATGGGTTTAAATCCCTTGGGTCATGCTAAGGGGGGGATTATTGGGAGGTTGGTGCCTTCATCCCCTTTAGGTTGGTGCCTTTGTTTAGCATAGACCAATAGATTTGTGACATGTGCTTAACTGCCTCCTGTAGATCCTTGTCTCTAGATGTTCTAACATTCATTAATAGCTCAAGGTTTTGATGTAATGGTGCTTAACTGCCTCCTGTAGATCCTTGTCTCTAGATGTTCTAACATTCATTAATAGCTCAAGGTTTTGGTGTAATGACAATAGTTATTCTAACAGAAATTATAGTAACAATTATGCAAGACCTCGCAAAATCAAAACCCTAGCTATCCCATCTCTATAATTTGGTAGAAACCCTAAGAAAAATCTAAACTTGTGCTCACAAGAGACCAAGCGACCTTCTTGTTTCCCAATCCCATACTTAGCTACTATCTCTACTAAACCTTACTCCTCTCAGCTACTTCATCTTCTCATGCTAAACTGAATGGCTCTAGACATCACAAGATCCTCTACTCATACTAAACTAAGCCATAAGAAGGCCTAGCAAGTTACATTAAATAAACACTCAAGCCACAAGATGGCTAAAAAATAAATTAAATACATACCTAGGACAAGCCCCAAGTTTACAATGCATAACTATTCACAACCATCATCAAGACTTCTTGAGAGGTCACCCATTCCAGTACTAATCTAGCTTGATTATTCTTAACTAGAAAGTTTTCTCCATGGTTAAACGAACTCTTCTTGCAAAATTATTCACAAAACCTTCATCAAGTATTGTGCCTCATTCACTACTAATTAGAAATCCTATTAAGATCAATAATTGATATTTAGGAGATATTTTCCACAAGTTAATTTGTGATATTGCTATTAGGATAGCTGACCTACTGAGAAGTCTCAGTTCTTCACCTCTATAAGAATCACCTAGATGTAATGGGTGATATCTATTCCATTCATTCATATGAGATTGTAATTTATGTGGCCCATTACTCATGAATAAGGGGTCAATGAGTTTCACTAAATAATAACATAGTTAAATTTTGATAGTAACATCACAATTTGACTTGGTATAGAAAATGTCTCCTACTTATTTGTTGATATTGAGTGTATTTATAATGAGTGGTTAAAAAGAAACATTTTTTTTTGAAGGGTTTGCAAATGGGTTTGCAAGAAGAGTGGATTTAACCATGGAGGAAACTTTTTAGTTAAGAGCAATCAAGCTAGATTTGTACTGGAATGGGTGACCTCTCAAGAAGTCTTGGTGCTTCACCTTTGTGAGAATCACCTAGATGTAATGAGTTGTAACCATTCCATTACTTCTCAAGAGAGACATGTTCATGTGAACCACTACGTATGGAATATGGTTCAATGAGTTTGATTAAAAAAACTGCATGGTTGAATCCTAATAGTAACATCTCAATTTGATTTATTGAAGAAAATATCTCCTACTTATTAATTGATGATCTTAAGGGGTTTTAATTAGTAGTTGATAAGGCACTTGATACTTGCTAAAGATTTTACAAATGGGGTTGCAAGAATAGTAGGTTTCACCATGGAGGAAACTTCATTGTTAATTGCACTCAAGCAAGAGTAGTAGTGGAGTGAGTAACCTCATGAGAAGTCCTAGTGTTGCACCTTTGTGAACATTCCTAGATGCAATGAGTGCTAAATTTTCAATTTATTCTCATGAGAAATTAGTTCATGTGAGCCACTTCTCATGAGAAATGGGTCAATGAATTTGATTGAAAAAACTACAAACTTCAATCCTAGTAGCAATCTCACAATTTGAATTGCTACTAAAAAAAGTCCTAATTATCTATTTAATTTAGGTCCATGTAATTTTATGTTTTTAAATTTTTTTATGATGAATTTAAAATATAATTTTAATCAAAGTTGAATTACATTATTTTTATATTTTCAATATACAACATATTCAGTTTTCCAATGTCTAGGTGTTAAATTGTATCAAATGAGTATTTTATTATTCTTGTGCATTTAACTTCAATCTTTTTTACACATTGCAAGTTAGGATTCAAGTTGAAATATTGATTTGATAACTTAATTACAACAACTTATAAGTCATGAAAATGACGTATTTCACATTGCAACAGAACTTTAGAATTTGGTGGGAAATCACAAATACATTTGAAGTTTGAAGTTGAAACATAGGTTCTGGATTCAACTGAAAGTGACAAAGATATTTGAAACTCATTTCATCTTCTTTCAAGTGATGAAAAATAATTGAACATCTATATTACAACTAGAGTTCAATTTTGATTATAGTTTTCAACTACATTGTAAAATGAAATATGGGTGTATTTATCAAATGGAGTTTGGAACCAAATTTTGTTGTTAAAACTTTTCAACTAGAATCTGTAAAATAATTTAAAATAATTTGGGTCTAATATGTTAGGTTGTCAATTTGGTTTACATTTAAAAAATTAATTTTTTTTATTAATTTCAAAAAAGTTCAAAATATAAATTATTATTTAAAATAGAATAAAATATGTGATCTTCACATATGTTTTGAATGGTAAATCCACCATTAGCACAAAATAACTTGTAAAAAATAAAGGACTAGGTCTTCGAGGAAATAAATTTATAAAAACTATAAAAATAAGACTGATTTAAAAGGTGGATAAATAATCATGCCCTAACTAGAATTCATCTACAAAAAATAAAAATAATAAATAAAATACACTATAATCAATCAAAACAATAATCTAGTAATAGAGAAAAAATAAACACAAAAGCTAAAAGTTTCTAATGTTGACCAAGTCAAAAGTGAAACTCTAATTTACAAAAAGAAGTGAATATCTAAAAAGAACCTAAAACCTTGAAATAGTTAAAATTATATGAAATTTTTTGAAAGCTAGAGCACCAATAATTTAATGAGAAATACAAATTACCTGTATTTGGACTGATTCATTTTTTTAATCCTCCTTTCTCTCATTTAATTAATGTCCACTTATTAGTTCTGGGTTTTCAAGATAGTTTTAAAATAAACCTCTTCTAAGGTTTGGAAAAAATAAACACTTAACATTTCAAAAACTAAAAATGCTTTGAGATTAATAATTTAAAAAGAAAAGAGGATTGGAGGCTTTGAAGTTACTTTGCATTTTAGCGGCAAGGACATGATAACTTTTGTAAAATTTAAAATAATATGCATTGTTAATATTTAAATGAACCTTAGTAGTCCTAATTGGTAAATCAAACGTATATGATTTTTTAAAAAAAAACAAGAAAACATGAATTTTAAAAATTATAAGAAAATTGAGGAAAATAATCAAAAGCATTTCCATAACATAGATTTATTGAGAGAAAATAAAATATAGACTTCAACTCATTAATCATAGAAAATAGAAGGGTTTGAAGAAAAGTCATTGATTTTTCTAAAAAAGGGTTTGCTAGTTCCTTGTAGCAATAAGTCTAAACCTGCACTAAGTGTATTGTCTAGTTCACCTTGTGATTCTCTCTAATCATCACAATCCAATTAGAGAACTATAATGTCCAAACTCTTATTTACTTGTTTATGAAGTTTATGGCACCTGAAGACTACTTGTACAAGAAAAGCTTGAATCTTGATTTATTGCATATCCTTTCTTCTCTAATATTCCTAAGTTAGAAGTTTTTCTGTAAATGGATGACTTCTCTCTAATGCTAAGCTTCATTGCTTCTATTTCCAGATATTATTGGTCTTACAAGATTGTGTTATACTAGAGTTATCGTGTATCATTGCATCATTATGTAATTGATTGCACATTTCTTCTCTCAAATATGAACTTACCACTATCATGTGGTTTCCCGATCAATATACAAATTAGAAACTTCATTGACCTAGTATCACTTCTACATTTTAGATTGGACATTTTTTGCAATCTTTGGACAAGAACACAAGTAGCAAAGCTTCCTTTAATCATTTTATGACAATCCATAGGATTGTTTTGCATATTTCTTTTATGTTTCATGATAATATGTACCTTTGTACATATTACCAAACCTACTCTTTATGAATGTGTCTACTCATTTCCTTACATATGCTCATATATCTATTTTACTCTTACATTAAATAGATCTTATCTCTTGAAAATGAATATTACCTTCAAGTAGTTATAAAAGCTCTTCAAGAATGGTCAATCACTCTTTTAGAAAAGTCAAGCATTATTTTCATAGAACGAACATTCACCGATGGAACAATCTTTTGATCTTCAACACAACCATTTGATCATTCATAATACAAATCTTCAAAACATAAATATATATGAAATGAAGTATGAAAACTTTGAATGAAGGATGAAACCCTTATCTAGAATAACAAAATTTTAAGATAGTGAACACTCTTTATGAACATAATCGTGATATCTCTTCCCTTCAAGAATCAACAAATAGATATGCCCTATCAATCTAAGAGGATTATTTTATATCTTTTAAAAATATGATCAATCAAATGCAATAAAAATGTGAAAGAAAATTGCTTCACCATTCTTTGATCTCACCTATGCTCTAAAGAAACCCTAGAATATTTTTCACATTGCAAGGCATCTCATATTCAAATGTAAATTTTCTCTCACAAATCTTGAATGAAGACATTTACATATACCACTGTAGGGTAGTGTTTTATGAATATGCATGGAATTCTACCTTAAATGAAATCCTTTCCTTGACCATTATGTTAAATGTCCCTTGAAATCTGCATCCTCTCCACGAAAACTACTATATAAGATGTTTTTGCCGATTAATTACGAATTTTAATTGATTAATCACCCAAAAAATTACATAATTTTTTTTGATAATCATTGACTAAATATTCATAAAAGTTTGGGGAATAGATCGATGACATTGGTGTTTCTCAACTAATCATGAATAATGGAGAATTTTAGCAAATTTATGCTTCTATGAAATTAAAATTAGTGAAACATGGACTTACAATATTTGTAATATTTCAATGCGATATTTTGATGATAGTACACATGCCATGATAAAAGAAAAGAAAAAGGGAATATTAAAACATTACTCCAATATTTTTAAAGATATAATTCAAATGTTATAAAGAATATGATTTTTGAAATCAATTACTAAAATCTACAAAAAAAAAGTATTGAGTAGTGATTTTTTTAAAGCTGAATCTTTTAAGAATATGATTACTCTCTACATAAGATTTAAAAAACACTATGGAAGTTAATCAATTGTTTTGTTTGAATAGAATTTGGATTACAACGCATAGGAGTGTCAATATTAGATGAATACAAGTTTCTTGTGAGCAAAAACATTAGAAATCACATACGGAAGACCAATATCAACTACTTCAAAATCCACATCTATTTAGAAACTACTTCCTCTAGAAATTTAAATTCTACTTTAAACATATTTAAGGAAAATTGAATTTGGAATTCTCCAATGGAACCCAATATTTTAATCAAGCTCAAACTTTTAAACTTATTTAATTTTTGAAAAGACATAAAAAAAAGGCTTAACACAAATAGGAGTTAAAAAAATATAATGCTATTAATTTGGAAAATTAAGAGAAAGTATAATTGTAAATGTTGAAATTGATCATTTATTAATAATTCTTTTTAAAATTGAAAAATTCCATCTTAACTAATTTTTATGAATAAAACTCCACATCTCTCATACAAGAGACTCGATAACATCATTTATCCCAAACTTGGATTCGCCATCATTTGATATAAATATTTGTGTTGCAATAGACATTGTTGCTGCTTACAGTGGTAATGAGGAGCAATCAAAATAATGACAATAAAATAATAAACGATACAATTTAAAAAGGAACCTTATGGCAGACTCCTCCTAGCACTCACTCTTGAACTAGGACTTTCTCAATCACTTGATTACAAACACTTCCAATCCCAACTAACAATGAGTTCACCTTCACATGTACATTGTTTAATGTCTCCAATAAGCAAATAAACCCCTTGTTTGGGTAGAATCTCTATCTTTTTTAATTCTGCACGTGCTTGGTTAGTAATATATCATACATGTTAGAATACCTCTTTCCATGAGTATTAGGCCTTCATCCTCATGGAAAGATCTTCATTTCCTTTAAAACCTATTGCAGCAAATAAATAATTAAAAGAAATCTACTGGTTTTGCAATAGGCGTAACAACAAACCTATCATGAAACTTATCAACAAAGTACTTGGAATGATGAAGGAAACCTTATTAATGCATTTGTAGAGCCAACCAATTAGTTTGCAGACCACAATATGGAATTTGAATTGCAGAATATCTAAGTTTTAATATTGTTGTTCACCAGTCCGTACATACCAGTCTTCCAATATTTTCTCTCCCCTTTTACATCAGAGACTCTTTCCAATTTATAAGACACCCTAAAATAACTGATTCCAACCAACTACCATTGTTGAGTTGGCTATTTTAAAATTATTACAAACTAAACTTCCCTCTAAACCAGTCGTTACCTTTTTTTTATTTAATGTTTGAACTTGAAAAACCATACAATGGTTTTATTAAACTTTAAACTCTTTTCTATACCTAAACCTATCTTGAAGACCTAATATTATTTTAGCATCATTATAGGTTCCAAGACTGCCCAATTGATTTGATGACCTTGTTTATACATTCCTTCCTTCTGATTTGTTTTGATGATCTTTGCAGTCTTTATAATCTTCAACTGGGCTTGAATATTTGAGGTGCTCCTGCACCATACTCCCCACCATAAAAGAAACTCTTGCCCCAAGAGTTGACCTATGATCCATTGTTCCTTGCTTCCATCTGCTATTGTTGAGGGGTGAAATTATTCCCCAAAATGATCTCCTCCGTCATCTTGATTCCTACAGTCACACACCAAGGTTTAGATACAAAAAAATTTGGGTTAGACTGTCCTCTTCTTCGATAGTACTGCTGCTGCACATTAGCCTGCTCAAAAGTCTTTATTTGTCTTTGCCCTGTCACCATATCACCTTCATCTGCCTGCCCTCTTAGAGGACACTTCATTGCTCCAACCAAAACAAAAGGTTGTTCAACCAGCCTTGCCACCCCTAGATTGTCCCGCCTCTTAGCCTGGCATTGCTTCCAACCAGTATCATAATGTGGAGTACCCTGATCTTGCACTGGAATATCTCTACCAAAACACATCAGTATAGTTTCCTTATGACTACTCACCAATGGATGCAACTTATACTTCACCTTTCCTTGTTGAACTAGATATGTATTTTCATAGCCATTATGCATGACTCTCCTTGAACATTGCCAAGATCTTCCCAAAATGAGATGCCCACAAGTCATGTGCATGACATCACATAGTACCTTGTCCCTATAACTCCCAACTAAAAAATCAACCATCACTTGATCCTTAACCAACAAATTTTGATTCTCATTGACCCAAGTAGCATAATAGGGAGCATCATGTGCAACAGTTTTCAAATTCAATTTCTTAACAACTTCATAAGATAACATATTATTACTTGCCCCTGAATCAATTATAAACTTGCATACCTTGCCTTAAATGAGACAATTTCATCTGAATATGCCTGGATCTTTTGGTATTTGATTGCTTCTTCCCATTAGTAAGCACTCTCCTTCTTCTGGAAGAAGTTCAATGGGTTCATTCTGCTCATCCTTTCTAGGCTCTTCATCAACCAAGTTTACTCTTCTCTCTCTCTCCCTTTGTCTTCCTGCCATTTAGGACACTGAAAGGACTGATGGCCTACTTCATTACAAGTGAAGCATCTTCCTGTGAACACTCCACTTCCTCTTCCTCCACTTCTTCCACCTCTATAACCCCCTCTTGATTCTGAAAATATTTTGTCCTTATCCTTATCATTGCTGCTCTAAAAATTAGTAGTACCTCTTCCCCCTCTTCCTCTCATGGAAGATTCACCTCTATTGCTACTTTGCTTTTCTTGTCTCCTTCTTATCTTCTCTTCAGCTTTCAAGGCTAACTGATAACATTCATCAACTGACCTCAGGGTAGCAAGACTAAGTTCATCCTGGATATTGAACCTCAGTCCCCCCATATACCTTGCAATCTTTTCTTCCATCTCTTCATCATGATCCACCCTAATATCAAGCTTGTGAAATTCCTCAGTGTACTTCTGCACATCCATCTCCTTTTGCCTAAAATCTCTCATTTTCTTATACAACTGTACTCAATAGAAAAAAAATTTCCTTCATTTTGTCCACCATAGTATAGCAAGATGTGATCTTGGGTCTACCATTCTTCCATCTGTCTGCCTGGATGCAATCCCACCACAACAAAGCATGTCCCTTCAACTTGGACTTTGCTATCTTCACTTTTTCCTTCTCTTCTATCCCTTCACACTCAAAGCAATTTTCCATTGCACCGAACCAATCTATTAGTTCTTCATCATCCATTTTTCCTCCATACACAGGTAAGTCTATCCTTACCCTTTTACCTTCATTTCTTATGGCTTTTGCCAACTTAGCCATTCTTGCTTCCTCAGGGTCCTTTTCTTCTTCTTTGGGTTCTTCTTCCTCTTCTTCATCGTTGACTTCTTCATCCAATCTAATGCTCTTATCTTTCTTCTCTAGTGCTGATAGCCTCTCCATCATGGACTTTATCAATCTATCTTTTTCAGCATTCTCTTTGTCCCTTTGGTCTAATGATGCCCTTAACTTTTTGTTATCTGCCACTTGTTCTTTCACTATCTTTGCCAACTCCATATTTGTCAATCTTGTAGGAATCTCTTCTTCTCCTTCAAACATGGTTGCTTGATCAACTTGGTACAATAATCTACTAGAGGGTTACTCCTCTCAGGATAGTTCAGCTACAAGGGCTCACTAAGGGATTCAAGAACCAACTTCAGAAGACCAATTACGCTTCCACAAGACCTTTCCCTCGCTCTGATACCAATTTGATGAGGAGCAATCACAATAATGACAATAAAATAATAAACGATACAATTTAAAAAGGAACCTTATGGCAGACTCCTCCTAGCACTTCTTACTCTTGAACTAGGGCTTTCTCAATCACTTGATTACACACACTTCCAATCCCAACTAACAATGAATTCACCTTCACATGTACATTGTTTAACGTCTCCAATCAGCAAATAAACCCCTTGTTTGGGTAGAATCTCTATCTTGTTTAATTCTACACATGCTTGGTTAGTAATTTATCATACATGTTAGAATAACTCTTTCCATGAGTATCGGGCCTTCATCCTCATGGAAAGATCTTCATTTCCTTTAAAACCTACTGCAGCAAATAAATAATTAAAAGAATTCTATTGGTTCTGCAATAGGCGTAACAACAAACCTATCATGAAACTTATCAACAAAGTACTTGGAATGATGAAGGAAACCTTATTAATGCATTTGTAGAGCCAACCAATTAGTTTGCGGACCACAATATGGAATTTGAATTGCAGAATATCTAAGTTTTAATATTGTTGTTCACTAGTCTGTACATACCAGTCTTCCAATATTTTCTCTCCCCTTTTACATCAAAGACTCTTTCCAATTTATAAGACACCCTAAAATAACTGATTCCAACTATCATTGTTGAATTGGGTATTTTAAAATTATTACAAACTAAACTTCCCTCTAAACCAGCCGTTACCTTTTTTTTATTTAATGTTTGAACTTGAAAAACCATATAATGGTTTTATTAAACTTTAAGCTCTTTTCTATACCTAAACCTATCTTGAAGACCTAATATTATTTTAGCATCATTATAGGTTCCAAGACTGCCCAATTGACTTGATGACCTTGTTTATACATTCCTTCCTTCTGATTTGTTTTGATGATCTTTGTGGTCTTTATAATCTTCAACTGTGGCTTGAATATTTGAGGTGCTCCTGCACCAAGTGGTCCAGCTTCATCCACCCACATTGCAAGAAAGCAAAGGATTCATGAGTTACTGTTTCAGATAACTTGTCAATGCAAACCCAATCAACACACAACAGATCAGTATTCAGTTCACAAATCAAAAAGTTGAAACCAAAGGAGTCAAATAAAATGAAAGAAATTAATGGTGTTTATAAGATAAGCAGTCCAAAAGATCAAGTCTCGCGTGTATATTATTTCTTTCATTGTTGATTCTTCTACTGTGATTCTTGATGACGAAACAAACTGTTCAATGAAGCTACAATATCTGATCAAAACACAAGGAAAACAGTGAATTTAACAAACCCAAAAAAAAAGAGGATAGTAAAAGGAAGATGGATTGAAAGGGAGAAGGGTGTAATTAAGAACATAAGAACACTGGAAGGAAAGATCAATATCATTGGAAAACATAAGAACAGTGAAAGGAAAGATAAATTGATACATAAGAACATTTCTTATTGAAAAGAAAGATGATAAAGCATTTGAAAGGGAGAAGGGTGTAATGAAGAAGGTGATGACAGAGGCATAGAGAGCACATACAAATCAAATGCAGAGTCTTTCTGCATGTGAAGGTATGTGCCCTCTATCTTCTGTCAACATTAACACCAACCTCCCTCCCTTTCCATCAAACCCTTCATTCATTCATCCACAAATGAAAAGATTGCTCGGAATATGAGTAGTATTTATG
Organism: Cupressus sempervirens; assembly: GCA_028749045.1. Lineage (NCBI taxonomy): Eukaryota > Viridiplantae > Streptophyta > Pinopsida > Cupressales > Cupressaceae > Cupressus > Cupressus sempervirens. The sequence goes on along the minus strand of CM053783.1, from coordinate 524,612,079 downwards.
GAGGATGGAAGGCACTGGGGAATCTCTGTGCTCAACTACGACGTGTAACTAATCCCACACAAACCCATCTCGTAATGGAGAAAGTTTTTGCACTTTAGCTCGGTTACAAATGATTCCAACGAACAGGCCAGAAGTGGGAAAATGGGTGGGGGTCCAATGAAAGAAGGAACGGGAAATAAAGTAATGGATGAGCAATCATGGAGTGAATGTGAGGCTTCTCTTGGGGAGCCCATATCTATTGACTTTGAGGCTAACCTCTCCCAGACGCAACAAAAGGGAATAAATGGATTTGACACAAGGACAATCATAGTTATTACTATCACATGCCCATGACTATGCCCATCCCCACTTCAACTTGCACATCGTTCTCCCCAACCGACATTTGTCTCAGCCCCCCACCCCCATTTTCATCATTGTTACACTTGCATTTTTGACTGGTCGCTTCGGGTCATATGGGTTCCATATAAAACTTGGAAACCATCGTTGTTCTATCAAGGTGGATCATATATATCAATGTTAAAATAGATGTCATCATTCTTTTACTTTTTCTAAAGATTTTTGTGGTACTGAATTCAATCTTTTTAAAAATGTGATAGTTAAATTGTTGGTCTAATGAAAAGGGTAATATCATCTCAATTTTACATGTGAGAAGACGAAATGACCAATTCTAATTTTATTTCTTCATTTTCACACATGAAGACATTCCAATGCATAGTCGTATCATATGGGCTCTATATAAAACTTGGAAACCATAATTATAAAATCACACATATCAATGTGAAAGAAACATCAATAGTTTTTCACTTAACTTGCAAAATGTTCTTCCTAACCAACATCTGTTTGCTTGCCTGATCCCCATCCTCATCATTTTTTTAACTTCAAATTTTGATTTCTCAGTTAGTACCATATAGCTTCTATGTTAAACTTGCAAACCATAGTTGTCCTATCCAAGCCGATTATGATCACATATATATCATTGCAAAAGAAAGATCATCACTCTTTCACTTTACTTTAGCACCATCTTATTATGATTTGGGAACTTTAATATTGAATTCAATGTTTCTCTAAAAATAATTATGAAATTGTATGTCTAATGAAAAAGGTGATCTAGATGCCTAGCCTATCGAAATTGATTGTGCATGTATCAATGCGAAAGAAAGTTTCACAACCTTTTACTTTTCTCAAACACCATCTTTTTAGTGATTTTACAGATTTGGTATTGAATTCATTGTTTCTCTCCAAAAGTAATCATGAAAATGCCAGTCTAATAAAAAGGATGATATATATACACCTAGTCTAACAAGGTTGATTGCGCATGAATCAATGTGAAAGAACGTTCAACACTCAAGCTTACTTTGCTCAAATACCATCTTTTTAGTGAATGTAGAGATTTGGTTTTGATTTCATTTTTAAAAAAAATTAATTATGAAATTCTCAGTCTATTGAAAAGGATGATTTCATCTCAATTCAACATTTGAATAGGTGAAACAATTTATTCCAACTTTCTTTCTTCATTTCCACAAAAAGAAATTATGAAATTGCCAATCTAATGAAAAAGATGATTTTGATAGCTAGTCTATTAAGATTGATTGTGTATATCAATGTGAAAGAAATTTCACTAGTATTTTACTTTTCCTAAATATCATATTTTTAATGATTTCATAGATTTTAGTATTGAATTTGACAGTTCTCTTAAAAATTAATCATGAATTTTTTGGTCTAATGAAAAAGATGATTTCATCTCAATTCAACATGTGAGTAGATGAAACAACCAAACCCTCAATTTGAAAAGAAATAGAAAAAAAAAAAGGTGACTTGTCATAGTGAGAAGAAGAGAGCAATCAAGTTGGGAAAGAACTTCACATGATAATAAGGGTAATGTTACTCATTTTGGGGTAGAATGCTTGATATTATGCAGTTTTCACAACACATTAATATGCAATAGCATGAAGGCGCGACCAAAATCAAGAATTATCACTTGTAAAATGTGCAATGTTCAAAGTATTTTGATAATGTTATTTTCTTACAAGATTACATCTCAAGGATAATAGAGTTTAACATAGGAGAACATCCAATAATGCTAAAGTCATATCATCTATATATATATATAAACATGCAGTAGGGGGAGAAATTCATCTCAAACAAAAATAAACCATCCTCATGGGTAGAATCCTCATGACTCAAATGCATACATACACACATATATGTAAGTATATGATGCATCAACTTCCGAGAGTCATAACTGTTGAATCAGATATGGGTTTTGGCTAAAATTTTACAGGTAGTTGCATGAGGAGGAGTTATTTGGATTGCAAATGAGCGCAACTTGATAGGTGGCCATTTCAACCTTTTTCTGGGAGTTTAAAAGATCATCTTGGCCTTCGAAATTGGATTTTTGTGTTTTTTCTAATGTTTTAGAAAGTTGCTTTTGTAATAAATCTGAAATCATATTCTTGATTTTGTAGATTATTTGACAATTCATCTTGCCTTAGTTGGGGGCTTTTCTTGGGAAAAATCATGATTCATAGGATGGGTTTTGAAAATTACCAGAAATGAAAAAATCTTTTTTTTTCAAAAATCTGCCAAATATGGTAATTTTTGAAATTGTATTAAGTAGTTGTTTTCTTTCATTATAGAGGTAGAGTAGAGTTGGAGAAGTTTAATGAAGAATTTGGTATTCCAAAAATCTATGTTGTGTTAATATTTTCTGAGTTATTATTTTGAAGGGTTTGGGCTACATCAGTATATGTATGTATGCATGTAAATGACCATACATATAAACATGTAGTAGGGGGAAGAAATTCATCTTAAACAAAAGAAAACGACTTTACGTGATAGAATCTTCATGACTCAAAAAATCAAAAACTCTTTAAGATTTCTCTCAAATGATCTTGAAAGATAAGAATATAAGGCATCAAAACCAACAATACTAGTGTTAGGCAATCATAAAACCTATTAATCAAAACAATTAATCCCATTATGTTAGGAAAATAATGGCAAATAAAATCAATTGCAAAGAAGAATGAAATCAAATTTAATCCATTGTAAACAAACTCATAAAATTAATTCTCCAATGTTCTTATCATCTTGTGTTGATATGTTGGCTCATAAATTCAATATCAATTCACACTGTGTTGCACAAAGATTCAAAGATTGTGGTTAGCCAAGATGTGAAATCAAGGTTGATTATGTAACTTTTAAAATTTCAGTGAGTAATTGAGATTAAGAGGTGTTGACTGATATTCGATGGATGAGATTTGACAGGATTGATTTATTGTTAGAGTTAAGTGCTAAATTTAGAGTCAAGTGCTAAATTTAGAAGGACTAAGTGAATGAAAGAGATAACTAAATTGATTGACATTTTACGAGCTGCATCACTAAGATAGATGACTAATTTATTAGTTAGATTGAGAATGAGTGGTAGATAGGGAGGCATAAGTAGAAAACTTAATTATTTAAATCTACACAAGGGAATAAATAAATAATATATTAAATGTTTTATTTATTTCAAAGTTTTCTAAAATAAAGGAATAATAAAATAAATTAAAGAATATATTAGTTATAGAAAATTGTTAATTTAATAATGAAAATAATTATTTAATTGTATCAACAAGAATGAGAAAGTGTGTATTTTTTATTAAATAATAAAGATTTAATTAAAATTAAAGAAAATACATTAATTAAATAATAAAATTTATTTTTGATGAATAGTCCCTTCCTTATATTAAAAAAATACAATAAAGTTACATATTCACAAAAAAGGGCCGAGGGAACAAGATCACCCCACGAGTTCATACGACCACTGGCTAGAAATCAGCTATTCATCAAAAAACTTTTAGAAAACAACAAAAAACAAAGAAATCCTCATGCTGCCAGCGCAACGCCAGTCGAGGAAGGAGGATCCTTATCATCAGAGCCCCACCCAAAAGTGGGGTGAGTAGATGGCTCAGGGGGAGCCCAACTGTCATCAGCAGTAGCAACATTATCTTCATCTTTCTCTCCCTTAGGCTTGGGAGGAGAAATGGCTAAGTCTAGCTGGGGAAACACCCACTTGGGGTTTGAGTGAGTAGAGGGCCAACCAATAGCAGAAGCAGCAGGAGGAGCCATTGGGGACCACCCTGAACTAGACTTCCGGGGAGGCGAGGCCGAGCGGTGCTAACCACCAGAATCTCTAGAAGTGCGGCACTGACCAAAAGCACCACCGCTGGGAGAGTGGTGCTACTGAGAGTGAGACATGTGTGAGCGAGGAGTGAAACTGCTATGTCCTTGACGATGACCGTGAGGAGGGGTACGGTTGCCAAAGGCCAAATGTGACAAAACACGAGCTACTATACAAGGGACATTTCCCCAATGAGCCAAAAGCTCCTATAAGTGAGCCATCTCCAAAGCCACTTTATCCATCTGTACTTGAATCTGCAACATGAAATTGTTATAAATACATGCTTTAGCGTACATAGCCACATTAATGTCAAGTGTGTTATGACCATAAATGACTACATTGCGATCTTTCCAAATGGTAAATAAGATCTCCAATCTGAAAGCATGCCATATTTGGGCGTATTTGAAGGGTATCAAAGTATTATCACCTAGAAGAATCATATGCCAAGAAAAAGGTTCTGGGTGGAAGGGGCAAAAGAGATCATGGATCCATTTCCAATAACACTGAGCCCATCTACAGAACCAAAAAAGTGCAAAAAGGACTCTGGTTGACCACAAAAAGGGCAACAAGGGTCAGGAACTCCCAGATGCCGTAGCCAGGAGCCCAAAGGCAAGCCCTATAAAATAATACACTAGGCAAAATGTGCAATTTTGGGTTCAGTAATGGTGTACCACACAATGGAAAACCTATGACTCCAAGTGCAATGCGAGGATTGTAAATGCCAACGTTGGTTGAGCACATCAATCATGGGCAGGTGAGGAATCGACCATCGGTAACCTAGCCTAGGTTTATAGCCAGTTATCGGAGTGTTTAGATACCACTTCCAATCTTTCCACCAAGGGTGAGAAGACTAAATACCCACTTTGTGTAACAAATGTGAAGGCACCGCAGAAACTAGAAGATCAAAAGTTTGCCAATTTGGATGAGTGAGCCAGAATTGCACTCTCGTGTCTTCCCACGACCCCAAGCTCATAGTAACTCTGGAGAAAATATCTTTAGGGGTCCTTATGCCACATTTAAAAAAATGCAAAGCACTAGCCCCATGCACCTTAGCCAGGGGAACACCTTGAATAGAAAATAAAGGTGACCACTAGAGATTATGTTGGTTCAAGGAGAGCCCATCTCTAAATCCATTGCCAACCCAGTGAAGCCAGGGCTTAACTGCTTCCCAGGCTTTCCAAATACTCTTGGCAACAAAAGTACCCTAAATTTGGATAGGTTCAAGGGTAACCAGAAGGGTTTGAAACCCAATCCCCTTCCAGGCTGGCCGATGAATCGGAAAGCCTGAAGAAATGCAATGTCTTAACAAAATCTTCCAGGCTTCATTGCAAAAAGAGCTTGAATCACCCATTTGGCACATAAAGCAGTACCTTGCTTTTGGGTGGACAGTAAGCCTAAGTCACCAGACTCCTTAAGAAGACAACAGAAATCCCAAGCAACTCTATGAAAGCCCTAGTGAGAAGCGTTTGACGCCCAGAGGAAATTTATTTAATTAATACTAGAGAAAAATATATAATTAGATTATTTACTTATGCGAAAGGAAGAAAATGCTAATTTTTAAAATTTGAATTTACAAGAAAGAAATAATTTAATGAAATAATTAAGATTATTTAATTAATTAAGAAGCATATATTAATAATAAAAAATTGTTTGAAGGTGAAAAAACAGTCTTAGGTGTGTACAAGTCTATTAAAGAAAATTAGTCTATACAAAACATCATCTTGTGAGAAAGGATATGTTGATTCCCCTATTCACAAAAGCTTATGAGGAGTGCAAGAGGACTGGACTCAATATAATGACAAAAATTACTTTCCTAGAAAACCCTTAGTTTGATGATGAGCGCAAGCTAGTAAAAGGAAATTCACAAGACGGTAAGATGGATAAGGAAAGTAATATAATTATTAAGGTATATAAAATAAGAATACATGAACATAAGATAGGTGAAGTCATAAACAAAATCCCAAAAGAATTTAGAAAGAGCAACACCAAAGGAGAAAACAAAATCACAAGGTGTCAATTGCTTGAATATGAAAAGATGTTACATGAGCATGATCAAGATAGACAAGGATGCTCAACAAGTAATGCCACTACTGAAGATATCAAATGGAGTATAAAAAATTGTGGATGGGAAAAGACACAAAATATGGATATGTTACAAGAAGAGTATTTAAAATGGGCATTTAGGTCATTACACTTCATCAATTATATTTTCAACAATTTCATTCAAGATGGTTTTCTTGAAAATTGGATGACCAACATTGTGATCACTATTCATAAAATAAGTATTATAAAATGATCCAATAAATGGCCACAGTATTTTGGTCAACACCCTCATAGAGAAGATTTTTGAAGCATAATTAGAAATAGAATTAGTACATAGGAAAAAATATTTAAAAAGAGAGCCAAGGAATAGACTAGTTTTAGGCCAAAACATTTCACTATTGACATGGTGTTACCTTTAGGCTCTTGGGTGAAAATGGATGAGATATCGAAAGGGGAAAGAATTTATATTAATTTGTAAACTTTATAAAATTATTTAATAGAGCACCACTTGAAAAGAATGGAATACAAAGGGAAAATTGGGAGTTCCAAATGTGCTTATATATGTAATACATAGGATTTGTGAGTAGATCAAGGCTAAAATTAATGCTTGAAATGGAATATCAGAATGTTTCATCAGTCATATTGTTGTCAAACAAGAATCCCTTCTTTTCCTAACTTTGTTTGGGATATTTATTGAATAGTTAAAAGAATGGATAAAAAACTACTATTGGAGATGGAGGATGGAGTTTTGTTTAATTAATATGTAATGAAATTACATCTATATATAGGTGATTTCATCCTGATTGTAAAAAAAAGAAAATGGTATGAGGTAACACTTGAGTGCTTGAAACCTTTTTTCAAGAGGTAGAGATGAAAGTGCACATTATCAAGACTAAAGTGACAATCTTCTATTTGAGAAAAAATAAAATGACATAAAATAACATTCTTTCTAGAAGCAGTCCATTGCAAGTGCTAAATGAGTAAAAATACCTTGGCATTAATTTTCACATAAACTTAACTTTAAAAAAGTAAATAAAAAATAATGAAAGGAGGATTAAGATCATTATACTCACAACAAAATAGGTGTAGGAATGCAGAGCTATGTGATAAAAAAATCCAAGAGATTTCTTTTTAGCTTGTCAGTCACTCTGTGATCCTATATGGATGTGAAGTTTGTGGAAGTAGTATATTAGACCACAAATGGAGGCAAGTAGAACGGGTTCAAAAACATCAAATTTTAAGTACCCTCAAAATACATTGACATTTCTCAATACAATCCATCATACCCAAACATACACACTAAGTACATAGTAATACCCGTCACCATATTACAAAGATCAAGTAGTTGGCAATGTCACATTGAGATCATCCTCATTACATTTTGTTTCATCCACCTTCATGTATTTAGGTAACTTAAGATGAAAACAAATAATTTATTTTGGTAATTCATGATTACACAAATTTCCTCAAAACGTAGTTGAAATAATTATAGCTCGATCATTGAGATTCGTAGTTCTCACAATTCAATATCGAGTAGCTACCATCAAATGCATCAATGAGATAAAGGCCACACGATGTTGAAGATATTTACTTTCTCAAAGAATTATCCTATCTAGGTATAAGTGTTTTCAACATATATTTTTGAGTTATAATATTTTCATCTTTGTTAAATTCTTTAACCAAATCCTAGAGTATAAGGATCCATATATTTGATTTAGGATTTGGCAATTCTCTTGAGATAGAGAATAAAACCACTCTACTAATTGTTAGTCCATGAGATCCTATAATAACTTTAATTTAGATCTCCACCTTGTTGTGAAACCACTTGACACCTCTAACTATATATTCATCTACCTCTTATATAAATTTTATAACAATAACTTCACAAATTTATAGGACTATAATATACAATTATAAGTTAATAATAAATTAAAACCTACACTGTTGGCCCTAAGTGATTGGATTACAGGGGGGTGAATCAATAATCAAGCAAACAATCAAAATTTTCAACTTCTTTAACATATAACCACTAAGCAACTTAATAGAAGAAAATAAAAGCATCCATCACATGAAATCATCCACATATTTGACATAAATATTCTGGTTAGGTAGAAATCCAACTTGGATCAAAACTGTAGTGGGGATTATTACACACAAATAATGTACTCTTCGAAAGTATGCCCTATGAGGAGCTTAACCCTGTTGTGAGTTACAAAGACACTATTAGGTGCCACCTTGTTAGGGGATTTACCTCTAGCCCTCTTAGGATCTTTACCTTGTTAGGAGTAGTGTAATATCCCCCTCTAATAATAAAATTTGATATTAAATTACAATAGTCAATATCCCTAAGTAATTGATTAAAGAATGAAATGATTATTAGAGATCTCAATTATATGTTAATTGTGATATTCACCATCTATAATAAATTATTTGATAAATAAATAAGCTTAAATAGTTCATTATGAAATATATTAACTATTAATTAACTAAGTAGTCAATCAAATCAAATTAATTCTATATTACGGCAAAAATAGGTTTTGAGGGGACTCGAAACTCCTTACAAAAATAAAAGATATACAGGAAGTATCACCAGGTTTTACAAGGACTTGAAACCCGAAGATCACAACAACACATCAAAAAATCAGGTTTTACAGGGACTTGAAACCAGAAAACATAGTACTAACCCAGGTTTTACAAGGACCTGGAACCTAGAGTAAAATTTTAAAAAGTTCGAAAAAATAGTAACAACAAAAAAAAGAATTAACAGACTGAACAGAGACCAGACACCTACAAACCAAACCAATTACTAGATTAACTCTTTAATGACCTTTGCTAACTGCTTTCCAGCCTCCGTTGTACTCTAAATGATCTCTTTCGTAGCAAAACTAGGAACCTCTCTATTCACCTTCTTAGTACTCTATCTTGTTCTTTTTCTCAGCCCACCCAGGATCTTTGCCACCATAGCCTCCAGAGACATAATTTTCTCATTGCTCTTTTTCCCTAGACTAGTTGTCGCAACACATAAGCTAGAAGTCACCATCTCCATTTTATTCCCACTATCTTTGACTAGGTGCTGAAGTTCCATTTCGTACTCTTTTAGCTTCTCAAGAATGTTCCCAACTTGATTTTCTAGTTGGGTTCTCTTAGTTCTTTCTACTTCTGGATCTTTCTACAAGTCACCCATTTTCCTCTTAAGCATAGTTATTTCATTATAGATCTAGGAATCCACTTGGAGGGAAGCATCCACTTTCATCTTGGCTTTATGAAGGAAGAATAGTTTAATTTCATCTCTGATCTCTTCACCAGACTTTTTACCGGAATCATTGGTAATATCTTGGTAATCAAATCAAATTAGTTATTAAATAAACAACTAGAAATTAATTTAAAAAAAACTAGACTCTAAACAATCAACTAAATGAATTAATATATAAACAAATAAATTAACCCCTAAAACACTTTAAGCAAATTAATAAATAAATATATGGGTGACATGTCAAAAGACACAACCCATTATGCGCACAAGCGGTTTATATACCCGATTACCCATGGAATAAGAACCACCCCTTACGGGCAAAAATAATAGAAAGGGGTATAATTGATCCACTATTATGTGGAGCATAATACAATTAAACACATTATATAAAATGTGTTATTGTCATACGTGGCCTTGAAAGGTGGTAATTGTACCATCAAATTAGGAGCAACTTAAAAAGTATATCCACATGGGATGTAAGTTATATAAAAAAAAACATACAAGACTAAACAAATACACATATTCTTAAACAAGAAAAATGACACATTATTTCATACATAGGAAATGGCAAAAAGACCATAATAAGTGAAATTCTTTAATATCATAAAGGTAATGGAAGGTATATTCCTTTTAATGTTTATTTCCTATATATGTAAGGTTAGAATGTATATAGATAAGAAAATATATATTGGGTCATAATAAAGGAAATGCTTGAATATTAGTACGTAATAATTTATAATAAATATGAAATAATTTACATGGTAAATAAATGATTATTATGTACATATATATAATTAATTATGATATGCACATTTTATAATTTTAAAGTATAAAGGAATTAACATTATACTATTTAAACATTAAAATCCCACCCTTTACTTCTTACAAAGACATTTTAAGTTAGGGAGTTTGTGAAAGGGAATGGTGGAGTGATTTTGGCAACACGATGAATTATCTCAATACTAGGTTTAGGCCTTGAGGGATGTTTCTTGTAGTCTATTCCACATGACCTTCGTATAGTTATTCTACCATGTTAAGAATGTCCTTAGTAATGAGGAAAGAGATGGAACTTCATGAAACAAATATGTCTTTACACATTACAAATAATGATGTATGTAGGATTCAAACCCTAAAAGGAGAATTCTAGAACAAAGCTATATAAGTGGTATCAAAACTATGATCTTTCCATCCTGTAGGGAATAGGTGAATTGATCAATCAATCTATTCAAAGGAAAGAATTATAATAATGTGTTTGTAAAATATACAAAAAATTGGATAAGTTTTAAAATAATAACAATAATTCCTTAAAAAAAATTATGAATCCATCACATAGGAGATTATAAAAGGAAGAAAATTTTATTTGAAATGATAATTATCAATTCCATTCAGGTGATTCATCAAATAGATCATTATATAAATGATCAAAATTAACAATAATACATTCAAACAACTTATTTTATAACGATCGATCATACATTCATCTTTCAAATATGATTCAATCACCAAATATGAATCAATCATACATTAAATAATCATATTAGAATATACCTCATCAAAGTTGAATTACTTAGATAATTAAATGCACTTAACTTTTATCCTTCAAACTCTTGGTTGTATCATTGAATCCAAATTGAACAAAAAAATGTAACAAGAGCTAAGGGTTCTTTGAAAGTTAATGATTCAAATAAAAATCATAATTTCTTGAGGAAAATAAATTTTAGGAGGGTAGGATTGTAATATCCCCCTCTAATAATGAAATTTGATATTAAATCATAATAGTCGATGTCCCTAAGTAATTGATTAAATAATGAAATTATAATTAGATATCTCAATTATATGTCGATTGTGATATTCCCCATCTATAATAAATTATTTGATAAATAAATAAGCTTAAGTAATTCATAATGAAATATATTAGCTATTTAATAACTAAATGGTCAATTAAATCAAATTAGTTTTAAAATATACAACTACAAATTAATAAACAAATAACTAGTAGGAAACATCATTTAGAAATTGTGAGATCTTGCATAAAAATAATCATGTTGATTATGAAAAATGACAAGAAAAAGTAGAGTGAAAGGTAAAGCGAAAAGCTCTGTAGTTTGTCAGTGATCTTTCATGGTCCAATGCAGTTATCCCTATGACCTTTCAGCTCCTTCACGCAAATTGTTTGCTCCATGGGTTTCCAAGTCTTTTTATGGCTCACTAAGGCTTCTAGCCCCACTAGAAACTTATTTATTTCTTTGGACAAGATTTGCCCTGCTTCAATGGAGGGTCCAGGGGTTGTTTTCATGGCCAAATGCAAAGGTTATCCTAATCAAATCCATCTTCCTTCACAAAGGAAAAGAATGGAGGAAAAAGAATTTTTACACCCAAATTTCGGCTCCAATTGAAGATAGGTCTTAGGGATTGCTAGAAATAAGAATTTGTGGGTGTCTTTGATACAAATCCCCTTGTTTGTGACAAGATAAAGTTCTATTCCATTAGGGCAAGGAATGGTCAATAAAATTTTTGATTTGTTTCGTAATGAAGGGCTAACATTGGCTCTAACCCTCGTGCGTACAATCCCCAAAAACTAGCAATAGGACAACCCCCTTAGCGGTAAATGACACCCGTACTAAAGATAAGGATTTCAAAACCCTAATTATCAGTAACAAAAACACAAAAAAATTGATGGAAACAATGTGAATCTTAGGGTATTTTTGCAAAATAGAGTGGTTCGAGCCCCATCCACAAAAATTATTTGTTCGAATGATCTTGGTGTTGGAAGACCATGCAAGTATTACTAACCTCTCTAATAATACAATCTTTATTTACTACAAAATGAAAGAACTTAGAGATAAATTTCTTACGCTCTTTCTGGAAGGTCAACATGTTAAATTTATAGAATGGAGACCTAATTTTAATATTCAAAATTTTGATAATCAAAAAATAATGAAATGGGTTGCTCTCAAAAAAATTCCTATGGAGCTCCTCCATGAGAATATTTTGCAAAAAATTGGGGAATCTTTGGGAGGTTTTAGAGGCATAGAAGAAAATATCTCAAACTTTGTGGATGTCAAAATTTAGGTTGACCTTAATTCGAATGTTTCCTTTCTTCAACCCCTTAGAATCATCAGAAATCAGTCTATATATTATCTTAATTAAGAAACTTTCTTGGATTCCTATGAGGGTCATCTATTATGGCTACCAACCAACACTAACAATAATAGTTCTAAAGCCACTTTTCACAAGATTAATTTGATGGGAAAAGATAGGTTAAAGATTAGTAGTTCCTCTCCAAGGGTGAGCTCTCATGCTATCCCCCCACCTAGCAGGAAATAAATTTTTGAGGGAGCCCTAAATGACTCTATGCCATCTCTTTCTCCCCAATGTAAATGTCCTAATTCAGATTGTTATGCTTCTCTAAACCCTTTGGGGGGAGGATTCTCTATTATTAGGGGGAAGAAACCTTCCAATTACAAAAGATTCTCTTATCTTCCTATGAAAGAGGATAATAACATGGGATCCAAAATTGGGATAATATTCCAACTTCTGACCCTATGAACATTCCTAAGCAATCTCTGAAATAACCTACCAACATAGTGGATCAAATTAATAAAGCTCAGGTAGATGGCACTCATAGATCCCATTATAAAGAAGGATCCTCCTACTCTAACAATAGAGAATCCTTTCTCAAAGGGTAAGAAGAGAAGAAAAAATGCCTTCTGTGCAAAGTTGGTAGATGATATAATTAATACCTTTACAGAAGATGTTGTCAATGAAAAATTATATTATCAAAAAATAGGTGCTTATTGATCAATTTCTCACGCTAAGAGGTGAAGGCTACACTATGGAAGATATTCATGCTGAGCTAGTAGAAATGGAAGAATTAGAAAAATTAAGAGACATTGAATAAAGAGATGCATCCTTAGCCTCTCCAAACACAGAAATAATTTCTTTTAAAAGGGGGTGGAAATCCTTTAATGAACTAAGAGCTTAGACAACGAAAGCTGAAGGGAAACAAAACTTAATTAATCTCTTTGAAGAAGGGAAGGGGAAGAGACTTCCCAAGGGGCAATGTTAGTCCTATCTTGGAATGTTAGGGGCTTTAATGCCCCTAACAAACAACACCTTCTCAAGTGCTATCTTATTAAATATAAGCTTGACATAGATGTTATACAAGAAAATAAAGTGAACTCAGAAGAAGTATCTAAATTTAACAAGAAATTGGGATTCAAATGTATATGAGAAATCCCAACCAAAGGTGCCTCAATAGGCTTGGCCTTCACTTGGAACCCTCACAACATTAGCATCTCCCCTATTCATGCAGAAAATAATTGGTTATTGGATCAAGTTAACAATCTCAATAAAAATTTGGTTTTCATCCTCTTTAATGTGTATGGCGCTATCTCAACTCCTAATAAAAGGAAGGTTTGGCAGGAACTAAGCACTCATATTCAGGCCCTTAGTCAATTTTGTATCCTAGGTGGTGAGTTTAATGCTATCACCTCATCCTCAAAAAAGAGAGGAGGATTGTCAAAATTGCCTCAAACATCTATAGATTCTAATAATTGGATCAACTCCAATTCTTTGTTGGAAGTCACCTTAGTAGATAACTCCATCACCTAGAACAACATGAGACAAGGTTTTAGCCAAATAATAGAAAGATTAGATAGGTTCTTCTCCTAAGGTAGCTTCCCAAATCAAATTTCCTATCTTAAATCTGAAATCCTACCTTACTCAGACTTGGACCATTTCCATATTCTCCTTAATATACTTATGGGAAAACCCCCAACTAGAAAATCCCTTCAAATTTGAGAAAATATGGTTCCTCAACTCCTATCTTCTACCCCTTCTATTACTCTGGTGGAGAAGGAAAAGTATCAGAATCCAAAATATTTAAAGTAGTTCAAAAATTAAAAATTATTAAGAACCATCTCATCCAATGGAATAAATTAACATTTGGAAATATCTTTGATAAGAAAAGGGAAGTGCAAGAAGAACTAGAATGAATTAACTTGGAAGTCATGGATGTAGAGATAGGAGAAGTCCTTTATAAGCATGAAAAATTTATAAAATTAAAATTAGAAGATATTCTTTCCAAGGAAGAAATTTACTAGAGGCAAAAATCTAGAGAGTCTTGGCTCAAAGGAAATAAGAATAGAATTATTTTTCATAATAGTACAAAGCTTCACAAAGCACAAAATAAGGTTACTAGGATCCAAGTTGAGATAGAATTGTTCTTAGAAAACCCCTCAAAGGAGGGTTCCTCTTTTTTTGAGAGAATTCTTTATGATAATTACTCAACACCAAGTCAGAAAGAATTTCTTAATAACATTCCTAATCTAATTACCCCAAAGTAGAACAAAGCACTCATAGAAAAATTTGCTAATGAAGAGGTAGAAAAGGTTCTAAAAAAATGAATTCGGACAAATCTCATGGGCTGGATGGCTTCCTGGCTAGTTTTTTTTTCAAAAATGTTGGCATTTCTAAGGAGATGAAGTTACAAAGGCTTTCGATGAAGTCTTCAATTCAGGGGGTGTTCCTAAGGGAAGTTAAATTATACATTCCTCACTTTAATACCTATAACAAGAATCTCCTGAAATCTTTAACGACTATAGACCAATAGCTCTATGTAATACATTATACTTAAATTGCTAACAAAGACTTTAGCAAGAATACTTCAAAATCTTTTTCCATCTCTCATTAATGAAGAGAAAAAAAGTTTTTTCCTTGACATATCTATTTACGATGGGGTGGTAAGAGCTTAGGAAATTACACATTCTCTACAAATATCTAGGAAACCCGAGATGCTCATAAAACTAGTTATTAGTAAAGCATATGATAAAGTAAATTGGTATTCTCTTTGCAAGTGTCTCCAAGCTTATGGCTTTGCTATACCATCAACCAACTAGTCTATGAATGCATATCCACCTCTAGATTCTTGGTTCTTGTAAATGTAACCCCAAAAGGAATCTTTGCTCCATCAAGAGGA
Organism: Cupressus sempervirens; assembly: GCA_028749045.1. NCBI lineage: Eukaryota > Viridiplantae > Streptophyta > Pinopsida > Cupressales > Cupressaceae > Cupressus > Cupressus sempervirens. Next base: position 524,596,644 of record CM053783.1, on the reverse strand, counting down.
CTAAGGCAAGGGGATCCCTTATCCCCATTCTTGTTTATCCTTATGTCTAAAGCCCTAGGAGGAGAATTCAAAATGAGGTCCTCTAACAATCTACTTAAAGGCATTTAATCAATAAGGGAGGAGGATCCCACTACCGATCAAAAATTTGTAGATGACACAATGTTTTATTGTGAAGCAAGCATCTTAGAAGCCAAACCATCAAAAGCATTCTTAATAATTACATGGAAGTATCTAGTCAAGATATCAACCTGGAAAAATCAGAAGTCTTTTTTTAGCACCACCCCCTCTTTAGAAGTAAGTATCCAAAAAATCCTCAATATTAGAGCTGGCACTTTTCCTTGTATTTGGGTTCTAGCTGGAAACATGGAGAAAACAATAAGCTAGCTGGGTTAATTTAATAAGTAATATCGAGACAATGATTCAATGATGGAAATTTAAATGGCTATCTTTGGTGGGGAGACTCACTATGCTAAAATCAGTGTTAACAAGCATACCTATATATTATCTCTCAATATCCAACCTTCTTGTTTAGAATAAATATTCCTTAAATATTTTTTTTAGAGATTTCCTTTGGCAAGGCTCTGATGACAAAAAAGCAATACCATTATTGGGTTGGAATAAGGTCTGTTGGCCTAAGGATAATGGAGGTTTTGGGATAATAAACATCAAAGATCAAGCTTTAGCTCTTGGGGAAAAATTGGTATGGAGAATGTTTAGAAACCCTCATCTAAAATGGGAAAGAATCCTTTACAAGAAATATCTTGATCCATTGGATCCCCTAAGTCTCTTTAGAATTAGAAATCCCTTGATGGGATCGGGCATTTGGAATTTTGTGACCAAATGCAAATCTATCATCTCAGACATAACTACATGGAAAGTAGGACATGGGAAGAAAGTAAGATTTTGGACTGATTCTTGGGAGGGATACCTTATTATTAATATGTTAGGTAACTTTTTTATACTTTGAGATGTTCTAGAAGAAGCTTGGGGCCTTTCCTAAGAAACTATGTGGTCATAGGAATATCTTCCCCAGAGGGTTAGCATTGGAAATCCTTCTATAACCTTAGGGACCCATGAATCTTTTGTTGTCCATTCTTAAAAATAGAACCTTAGCCTTAACTAATTGAGAAGACAAACTAATTTGGGATGGGTTCAAAATAAGGGGAATAAATAGTAACATAAGGGTACACTTATTTGATGGAATGTAGAAATCTCCCTAAGGCAGAGCTACCCCAAATCTTGTGTTGGGATGCCCTTTTCCTCCCTAAGGTAAGAGCTTTCTCATGGATCACCCTTCAAGGAAATACCTCAACTGCTAATAAATCTAGAAGAATGGGTTATGAAGGCCCTCTTCACTATCCACTTTGTGAAAAGGAGGAGTATCCAAACTATTTATTATTCGAATATGACTATGCTAGCCAATGCTAGAACTAATTATTCAAAAAGATGTCTTGGAAATTAGATCTACTTGATTCTATATGATTTCATTTTTTATATTCATAAAGAGAGGGTTTTCAGGGGTTTATGGATTATATATCCTTCCATAATTATATGGGAGTTATGGAAGGAAAGGAACATAAGAATATTTAGAGATATGACGATGAACTATTAACATCTTATTGTTAAAATGGAAACTTTGATTATTGAAGTTATTGACAGTAAGATATGCAACAACGAAGGATCCCACAAAGCCAAGGCTCAATGAGATGATTCTATGTGACATAGGTAGTTGGGACTAAAAATTTTCCCTTTTGTAGGGAAAGGGAAGGAAAAAAGTGAGAGGGATAAATGTGTATGGAGCCCTTCCCAAGAAGGCTAGGTAAAAGTCAACTTTGATGGAGCTTCTCAGGGGAACCCGAGTGTTTTTGGCATATGATGTTGTATTAGAGATCCCAAGGGTGATATTTTAATCAAAAGTTGTAAATTCATTGGATTTTCTTCCAACAATGAGGCATAGCTAAAAGCCTTGGTGAGAGGCCTTTGGTTCTGTATCATAAGCCTTGGTTATATAGGCAGTTACCACCCTAGATATTACAAACACAACCAATGTGGGATAACAGGTAAATACAACTACCTTAAAATAAATATTAAATTCCCACCCAAATACAACTAAGCACCACCATTTGGCCAATTATAAAATTACATTTCTTTTGCGGATCACAATAAATATTAAATGCATGATTTAAGGAACTTTCTACAAACTTCTAAGATGCCACCTACACACCTCAATAAATGGAATGACAACTAATTTTCTTATTTTTCTATTTACACCATCTATGCACCTTAAAAATAGAAATTCCTCTTTCCCCTCTTTCTTCCTTTTTTTATTCTTTTATTTATTTCCCTCTAATGTTTGTCACTTTCTTTCTCCTCCACAAATTTTTATTTTTTTATTTTTTTTTAAATTATAATTTTGATCACACTCCATTTTTCATGATGTGAGATGCTCCTGCATCAAACACCCATGGTAGGAAAATTTTTGTGAAAATGGATTCACAAAATGAAGTAGCCACTGTCAATATTTTTTTTTCTCTTCTTCCAACACATAGCTGGAACAAGTATCTAATATTGATATATTTCCTTCTTTCTTCTTTTCCAACACATAGCTGGAACAAGTGTCTATTGTAGAAAAATACTTATCAGCAATGAACTCTGTCCAAGTATAACTTTCCTCCTCTTCCAATCTTGTAGGATCTAATACCATTGTAATACACTCAACAACACCATACCAATCTTCTTTTGCATACCACACATCAATAACAACAGTAGCATGTAAACTATTATCACTATCTTTCAAATCCATCTCAAGTTTAGTATCCCATAATTCATAGAAATTTACCTTTTCCATGTCATCATCTTTGTTTTCTTCTTCCATGTCTTCAACAAGCCATGTAACCATTTCACTTGTTTGATCTCCAACCAAATAATTGTACTCTTTCTCGATTGCTATAGTATTTAAATCATCTTCATATTCTTCAAGATCATAAGTCTTGTTATCTTGATGCTCTTCCTCTTCTCTTTCATCTTCTTCAACTTTAGGTTCACGAATATTTTTAGCCTCATCCTCTTTCTCTTCTTTTGTATCGCATGTGTGATAGTCCACTAGATCTTTTTTCTTTTCTTCATCCAAAGAACTATCAAGACCTCTTTTCTAGTGACACACTCTTCTCTTTTGTAACTTTGCTTCTAATTCATTCACTTTCTTCTGCAAATCAAAGAGTGTAACTCATGATGCCTCTTGATTTCTTGCTCTAATTTTCTCAAGTGTAGGAATCCTCAAATCCATCCAATCGCAAAAGCCATATTCATCTTTCTCTTCTCCATAATCAAGTCTTCATAAGACAAACTTTGTGCATTACACACACTCATGCAAATTGCCTCATAGTTGATGATCTGTCTACAAAATCAAGAACTTCTTGAAAAACTTCACCCAATCCAAGGTCTTGGTGGAAATAGCCTCACGTTCGATGATCTGTCCACATGCTTAGGAAATCTCGCTCTAATACCAGTAACGAAGGCCAACACCACCCTTACCAACTCATAACCAAGAATGTAACAATATGGAAACAAAGAGATGAGAAAATTCTTCGCAAAGTATGCTTTTGTTATACTTGAAAATCCTTATAACATCAACAAGATGATATCATAAATATGACTTCTTCTAAAAGAAGTTTACAAATTCTTCAACATAAGAGAACTTCCAAATAAGAGCTTCCACAAGAAGAGGCTTCACACCAAGAGCTTCCACCAAGAGAATTTCCACAAAGAAAAGCTTCAGTAAGAAGAAACTACCTCTCGAGATCTTACACATTAAGATCTTTCACCTCCAAGATTTCTTACAAGAGATTACATCATGAAAGCTTCACTAGAAGAGCTTACACTTGAAGAGCTTGATTACAAATGATCACAAGCCTTTCTTATATAGGCAGTTACCACCCAAGATATTACAAACACAACTAGTGTGGGATAAAAGGTAAATACAACTACCTTAAAATAAATATTAAATTCCCACCCAAGTACAATTAAGCACCACCATGTGACCAATTAGAAAATTACATTTCTTTTGTGGATCACGACAAAAATTAAATGCATGATTTAAGGAACTTTCCACAAACTTTTAAGATGCCACCTACACACCTCGATAAATGGAATGACAACTATTTTTCTTTTTTTCTATTTACGCCATCTATGCACCTTGATAATAGAAATTCCTCTTTCCCTCTTTTTTCCTTTTTTTTATTCTTTTATTTATTTTCCTCTAATTTTTGTCACTTTCTCTCTCCTCCACTATTTTTTCCTTTTTTATTTTTATAAATTATAATTTTGATCACACCCCCTTTTTGGTGATGCAAGATGCTCCTACATCAATAGTTAAGGTTTTATTTTGGAGAAAGATCTAGAAAAAATGTAAATCTTGGGAATAAGGAAATGCACCTAGGATTTATCCTAGAAAGGTGAGGCAAAAAAATAACCAAATAAAAGAGAAAAAAATAGAAAAAAAACATAAAATCTATCACAAGGGTTTCCCAATCAAATAATTGAATTCTAAATCTCATTCTTGACTACACAGGCACTAAGCAAAGATCTCATTCTTGAATACATGGGCATTAAGAAAAGATTATAGTGAGGAAAACGAAAAGTGAATAGTCTTTATAGAAACCAACTTTTGATTTTTCCAATAATCACTAACCGAGGGCTCAAAGGAAGCCTTGCAAGAATCCATAAAATGAGAATAAATAAGATTGTTACAAACATATTGGTCCAAGATCTAATTGCCGTCCATGAACTAAAGTCTTCTACTCCATAACCTTTTGAATATTGTCACACATATGGGATCCATTCACAACTATAAGAGAATCAAAAAATCATCTAAAGAGAAACAATAAGATAAGTATTTACTTCTCCAAATTTGGTTCCACTTCCTAGAATCACCAAAATTTCTCCAATTTTGTTTTTCCAACGTGGCTTTATGAAAAAATATAATGCTTCTAATTCCTAGACCACCTATATATTTAGGTTTGTATACATTTTCCCAAGAAATAAGTGGGAGGTTATTCTTCTCCTCCATCACAAACCAGAGGAAATGTTTCTATATTCACTCAATAATATTCACAAACTTTGAAGGGATTTTACTATCTTGATTCATCAGTTGAAATTTACTATCTTGATTCATTCATGAGCCCTTCCATCCAAAACATTTCTTATTGAACTTGTCAAACAAAGATCTGGGCCAGAATGAATCTGGTAGTTTCAGGCCAAGTAGAAGCCCCATTTAGGAAGATGAAAGGTCATCTACCATCTAGCATAGAATATTATATATACTCTTTGGTCTATTTATAGGGGTGTTAATAAAATATAGGAAATTTTTGTTCCAATTAATGATTTGTCCAGTGGCCCTACTATAAGTGTTTTTAGGGTTCTTTTATCTTTCTTACTTTTTTCTTTATAGAGGATCCCATCAAAATGATGTCATCCAAAAATTATTCATGAGAGAAAATCAAGGAGGAGGAGAAGGGTTTGAGATCATAAATATCACCTTGAAGGAACAACTACATAAAACTACCAAGGCTTTCAACCATAATAACAAATAAAATTGAATAATTTGGGTCTCCCTACCTTAATCCTCAAGAAATCCTAAAAACTTGGAAGGGGTACCATTGAATAGAATAGTTGAGGAATGAGTGCAGATGAGTTTTTTAATATCTTGTATTACTCTTGATCCAAACCCAAGAACTTGGAGAACCTTTAATAAAAGGACCAATCAACTTAGTCATAAGTTTTGGAAAGATCCAACTTCACAAGAAACCATTATTTATTTGAGCAAGCCAAAAGAGTGGATATTACCATGGAGTATGATAATAGAGTACATAATGTTGGATATGATTGTTCAATTGTGTGTTGTCTTTGATGTCACACAAATGTCATATCAGTCATCAGATAGTGTCTACCGAGCTCAAAAGGTCAGCAAGGCAAAGGATAGTGTCTACCAAGCTTAGAAGGTCAGTAAGGCAAAGGACAATGTTTATCGAGCTTTTGGTAATCGAAGAAAATGTGCCAGAAGTAGTTCTTACCAAGTTCACTCAGTCACCAAAGGTAATTTGGAAGAAGTAGTTCTTACCGAGTTCACTCGGTCACCAAAGGTAATTTGGAAGAAGCAGTTCTTACCGAGTTCACTTGGTCACCAAAGGTAATTTGGAAGAAGCAGTTCTTACCGAGTTCACTCAGTCATCAAAGGTAATTTGGAAGAAGCAGTAAACTCTGCCGCCAAAGGATTTTAAGGATATTGTAATGTTAACCGAGTCAAGAAGGTTAACTCTGGAAATTCTTGGAAACAATATTTACCAAGCAGGGTCGGCCAGTAAAGGATTTCATTGTCTTATGAAATAATGTCTATTTGTTTAAGAGTAATATCTGTAGCCAACTGATGAATGGTTTATTGGTAAATGTAACTTGTAAATGGGCAGACTTGATAATCTGAATGGTATAAGTAAGAGGTCAAGTTGCGAATTCAAAGTGTGTGTAATGTGGAGGTATGAGAAGTTAATGTGATATAAAGACTGATTATTGTGGAAGCGAATTTGAAGGATAATCAGAGATCATTGAGGAGAAACAGAGTCATATTTGAACAAGGAGGATCTAATGATGCTGAACAGAGACCTGTATCCAGCAAATTTAGTTGCATCTTGTTCAGGTCAATTCATTGTTGCTTTCTAACCATTGTAGTAGTGATTTAAAATCTCTTAACAGAGTTGGTTTAACAGCGATTTTGTAAATCCTCTAACAAGGTGACAGTTCAGTTGAATTGTTCTAAAGACCTCTAGCAAGGCCACTCCTAATAGGGTGATTAAATCCTCTAACAGGGTCACACCTAATAGTATGTATTGTAACCTTTAACAGATTTGGCTCCTAACAGGGCTCACTTCAGAAGTGTGAAAATTTGGTGACTAGTTACTTGGTGGTTTTTCCCATATTGGGTTTCCACGTTAAATCTAGTGTCTCTTGTGTTCACTTTATTTTCAGTTACATGCATGAATGCTTGGAAAGAAAGTAATAGTTTAATTTACCAGGTTACAACATTTGTTTACCAAGTACAAGCAGTAACTAGATCTTTAAAACATCTAAGGGATTTGTGGATTAATTTTTGTTAGTAACTGATTCACCCCCCCTCTCAGTTACTCTATCTTTAATTCCAACACATAATCTATCTCCTAGGAATAAATCCACTATTTTATAGGGAGATAATTTTTGGAAGTAGAGATATGATCCTAGATGTTTAGATTTTAGAAAATAATTTATAGAAAGAATTGCAAAGACTTATCAGTCCAAAATGTCCATAGAATCAACACTTGAATTTTTAGGAATAAAAACAATAAAATTAGAGTTTATCTCCTTCAATAAGCATCTAGGTCCAAAAATAATAATCCAAAATTGCCTTAGAAATATCCTTTTTGGCAATGTACCAAAATTGTTGGAAGAAAAAAATAGGGAATCCATCAGGGCTAGGGGACTTCTCATCTTCAAAAGAAAAGACAACAATATTTATATCCTTAAATAAAGGAATAGAATATAGGAATTTTTGTGATATTCATTTAGAATAGCTATTATTTCTAAGAGAGAAAAATTATGATCCTCCATGCTTAGATTGATATTAGAAGAAAACAAGGAAGATAAATAACAAGCATTCTTTTGTCTGATTTCATCCTTTTTTTCCAGTCTTCTCTTATTAACATTTATGTAAGAATTCCTATTAGCCACTTTATGTTTAAGGGTAGTCATATGGAAAAATATTATATTTCTATCACCAAAAGAGATCTAAAGGACCTAAGATCTCTATTTCTAGAACACCTCCTCCTTGGTAATGATGTCATGGTATTTAACTAGGATTTCATCCTCTTTTAGCCATAATGTCCTTGCTATAACCTTCATGTTGAAATTTGGCCTGAATGTCTTTTAACTTGTTTTGCTACCTTTGAAGGAATTATATCTTCTAAGACCTCATTTTTTCCATAATCTATTTCAAATTTTTAGTCATCTTGAACATCTCAGTGCCATTAATTTTTATATTTCACCACTCCTTTATGCAATCCTCTAGATTAGGATGTGGCATGCACATTTTGTCAAGATTAAATGAAATTTTTTTTATCACTTATCATCTCTATAAAAAATGAAATAGGATAGTGATCTAAGCCAATCCTAGAAATATCATAGAGAGAAATGGTATTTGATTAGCCAATCCTTCAAGAATAGAGCCCTATGCAAACATGCATGAATCAACTCATTCCCAATTCATTTATTTCTTTAGGTGTAAGAATATCCTTGAAGGTCAAAATCTATTAATGCATAATAATTGATGAATTCTATAAGGTCTATGTTACTATCCATTTAGGTCTGGAATCCTCTAAATTTTTCTCTATCTTGTATGGGAGAGTTCAAGTCTCCCACGATGAGCCAATAATTTGCCATTAAGTTTAACCTATAAATAGCCAACTTATTCTAAAATATGGCTCTTATACTCCTTGTTTTAGGTGCATAAATGTTAGATAGGATCTAGGTGATAGTGTATCTAATATGGTGAAACCTAATATTGACAATATTATCTTTGACATTTAATGATTCTCCCTTCATATTATTAAGGTTGAAAAATATCCCTATCCCTCTAGAGACTCCTCTGAACTACAACCAAAAACTTCAAAAAAATTTAATACTTTAATATTTATAAAAATTTCACTTAACATCTTGATTTCCTAAATTAGAATAATTTCCAGTTTATGATCCCTAGAAATATTCCTCATAACATTTTTCTTGTGAGAGCCATTAAGACCACACGTATTCCATGAGATTATTTTTATTTTTTAGGCAAGGAACTACTTCATAGATGGTTAATTGTTTACCATCTTCTATTTTATATTTATTCTCCTATTCTTTTATTTGTCTCTTAGATGGTCTTCCCAAAGTAATTTTTAGATTTCTAACATCTACCTTAACTTTGTTCCTCATATAATTACTCCACTTTGGATAGAAGAAGTTAAATTTTGGCTCTCCCTACTAGATTTTCCTAAGGATGATGTAGAGAACCTAGTATCCCTACTTTTATTCCCTTTCTCATTCTCCAGTTTTGCCCAAGGAACCTCATTATCAATACCATTTTCTGTAGTTTATTTATTTTCCTTGTCCTCAATTATGTTATTCCCCTAGTACTATCTTACACCACCAAGAAAAGTTGATTTCACACATTTCTATATTTTAGAATCTAAAGAGTTTAGAGAGCACTCACACCCTAGGCATGGTTGTGTGTCCTCAATTCCAACTATACACTGGCACTACTCATTATTTATCTCCTTCAAACTCTAACTCTACTACTCCTCATTTAGAGAGCCCTCCACCCTTGAGCACGTGATTTATTCAAGATTATCCCTATTTTGAGATCCCACACTTTCAAGAATAACCCCTACTTCTGGGGTAAAAGGGAATTATCATCCCCCTTATTTCCAATAGCCCCATGAACCCAGTTTCTATAAGTGAATAGCTCTTGGGACAATGGTTTCTAGTATGCTTGTCAAATTGAGATTATATAGATGAAGAGATTTTAGGGATCAATGACTCGTGTGGATCATCTATCTTTTTCTTATCTTGATCTCAATTTTTTTGGGGAGGGTCCATAACTACTTATTTATTATTTTTCTTCTCAACATTATATTCTTTAACTTCTAAGACTTTCTTCTATTTCTATATCTTTTTCTAGTTAGAGGGTTTAGGACCCTTTTCCTTCTTGGAACTCTTCTCCTTATTCACCCTTTGGGGCCAATTTTTTTCCTAATGACCATGTTTTTGTAGATAAGGAAAGAAAAGAAAAGGGTCTCGAATTAGATAAATTGTATCTATTTTTCCCAACTTTGAAACAATTTATATGTACTTTGTAAGAAACGACTTCTTCATAGCATCCCAATCAACTACAACATTTGCAACCAACCCCATTAACCATCTTAAGGTTGCCTCCGTTAGAGTAGATGGAAACAACTTCATCTTGTCAACATCAGTTGTGTAGTCATAACTCCTATAGAGGATGTCAAACTCAAAGAAAAAGGACTCATGTTCTTTAGTGATCAAACCATAGAACTTTTGCAACGTAGAAGAAGGAATATTCTTCAGGTTATTGTTATTTTTACAAATTTGTCTATCTATGCAAGTTTTAGTGATTTCCTGTGATTCTATGTTCTATCATGTAATTACAATATGTTGATAACAGAATAGCAGAAATGAATTAAAGCATTGCATCAAAGTACAAAAGGGTAAAGATAAGTTCAAATACTAAAAATATAAAATATTTCCAAATTCATCATTTTTTATTCAAAAGAATACAATGTATAATAGTTCATAAATTCTAAATCCAATTGTTACTCTTTTATTACATGAAATCTTCACATAAAAGCATTTCAGTTATTTTTAGAAGCCACACATGTCGTTGAACAAAACAATGCATATGATAATCAATTTTAAAAGAACAACCGATATATGCAAAATCAAAATCAATTTATACACATTATCATAAAATAATGTTACAGGAGCACTTATGATTTTGCTCATAATCAATATAAATTGATTGAACATATAGGAATGAAAGCAATAAATGAGGGAATTGGTTTCTGTCATTACCTAGAATGGAGCAGTGGTTGTTGTAATTTGATGGAGCTCATGAGATCTTTGCATCCATGTTGAAACCTGCAGAAAGAGAGAAAGAATGTCAATCACAAGAAATGACTCACCTCAAGAAAGGAAAAGATTTACATTTACAACTATCAATCATACATGAGCAATCAATAAACATTTGTCATATGTGGGAAGGAGAAAGAAAGTAGGTTTTATACTAATAAGTTTGTTTCATGTGCAGATACAAGTATGAAGACTTGAGGTTGTTGAAGGATCATATATAAGTTACATGCATGAAGCCTTTTGACTAAATCATCTAGAGTGTCATACCCAAAAAATGGGGCAAAAACACACCAACAATTTTTTTTTAAATGCCGTAACAACTATGTAAAAAAAATATACTAACATTGAATTCCTATCGAAGTGAGTTCGAGACACAAGGTTTAGGTAGCATTTGAATATTGATAATAGTGTCTAACATCATTGAGTTTTGACAGCATTACAAATATATGTAGATTTGGTATCCAACAACTGCATTAGTTCAAATCCAAGGGATTAAGTGCTACAAGAACACTCTATTTGATTTTTTTTAATTTGATTGTTTAAATCCTAATTAAAGTACCACATCATGTTTGAGAAGCATTTAGGTTTCATTAATTCATTTACATCGTGTCATTGCTCATTTAAAAATAATCATGTACCACTATCGAGTTGTCTATGTAAGAACTCTTTTTTTTTATAACCCCCTCAACCTAATCATTACCAATTTGAATGAAATAAATCCATAATTAAATACATAAATTTAGAATAAGACATTATTTAAAATGCTTTCCTAAGTAAACATGATAACCCAACATTAACTTAAATCTACCCAACATACTTAATTACTTACCATATACTCCTAATGCCTATACTCAGCCCTACCATAACACATTACATTGATATTAACCAAACTAAAATCAATCATGTCTACTATCATTCTAATGACACTAACATTATCTAGCACTTAATTTACTAAAATCCTGATACTGTTTAAATACTAATTATTATTTTTTAAATTAATAATTATTATCATCTACTAACAATTAATACTATCTAATTTATAATCCTAAATACCAAAACTAAAAACTTAAATAGCTACTAATCAATCTTAATTAGAATTCCTAACTAACTAATTATCTAACTAATCCTAACCATTTAACTCCATTTAATACTTTTTCCTAAGATCTTTCTAATGAATATAATTACTAACTAACTAAATCCTAAATTACTTACTAACACTAATAAATAACTAGTTAACCACTACACCTAACCCCAACCCCCTTTACCTTACCCTAACCCAAACTCCCTAAGCCACTTTGCAAGTGGCTACCCCCTTTCCTAGGCTCACAAATTCTTCCTTGCATGCTGCCCCAAAAAGGATAGGTGCTCCAAGTCTAGGCACGCATGGGATGATGGGACATCCTTCAAAATTTGCCCCTCCAACTACCTCCATCCACATGGCTCCTCCCCACCTCAAGGCATGGTGGCTTCCAAAGGAGTCTTCATGTGGGTACGTGCTCCTAAGTCTACCATGTACGAATCTTGTCTCCATTAAATGGTCATCAATGGAGGTTTAAGGCTAATAAGATCAGTCTGATCTTTTATAGGAGGTTGCAACAACAAAATTTTTATTAGCCTTTATCCTTGACCTGCAAGTCCTCCACTTACTCTATCTGACATGGGGCCATGTAAGGAAGTTTTTCATTGGTTTAGAGGTCATTTTAGCACCTATTTGGAGGAATATATAACATAGGAGTTATTGGTAAAGTTTAGTGGGTGACATAGGAGTTAGAATAAAAAGTAAAGTTTTAAAGTTTTATAGGTGGGGAGGGATAAGGTAAAAGTTTTGGTTTATTTATTTATTTTAATTATTTTTAAATTACATAATTCTTCTTTAAATGGTGTCCAAAATTTTGAAAGAGAATCTTTTCTAAGGATATTTTCTATTATCAAAGAGAATTTAAAAAAAACTTTTACATACAAAGGGTAGAGAGCATTTTGCTCTAAAAATGATAAGTTTCTCATGGATCATTTTTCTCACGAAGTATTGAGTTTTCATAAAACAATTTTGTTTACATGGCAAAGTGGGATTTTTTTTTTCTCTAAGATGAATTATAGCATAGACTTTGATGTTATATTTATGCATTTGAATAGGAATATTTTACTTTCAATAATTATTAAAATAAAAAATGAAATGCCAACCATGTAAATCAAATTTCTTCTAACCCATGTTTGTAATCAAATTGCATAACTTATGTAACATCATTGTATCTAATTACTATTAATCATATGCATACAAATTTGATTTACAAAGAATTCCATATGGAAGGAAATTTCTCATTTTTTTTCAACACACATGGGCTAGCCACTTCTTATTCATTTATTTTTCTAACACCTAATTCAAGGACTCCATCAGGAAAGAACCAGGGAAGAAAACCTGATCTCATAGTCATTACAAAGAATAAGGTTAACAATAAATTTTACATCAAGATCATTATCCCAAGGAGAAGTCTCCCAAACATTTGAATTGAAACACCAAAACTTTGAATCCAATTTAGCTCCATATCAAGTTAGCCACTATGAAATCTACAAATTACATCAAGGTAACCATGAAGAACTGAAACTGATCAGGAGACAATCCGATTCAACACAAAGACACATTCAACCAATTACTCCCATCCCAATTTTGGACAACAAGTTCATTATCAAACCAAACTAGGGAGAAGGTGGATTTTTCCAGGGTAGGAGAAGTCAATCATAACACCAAAACATATGCCTCTTTCAGGGACAATAATCACAAGAACTTATGTTTGTTTACTTCTTAATTCCCCAGACACAAAATGGTTTGCATTGATGATTAGGGGTCCATATCACCCTACTCTCTCCCTCTCCTTATCATAAGGAGAGACACTACACTGACTCAGAGTCCAACTAAGGCCTCCTCTCGTACATGGCCACTTCTACCCTATCTGAGGGTGAGTAAAGCCAACACAACCCTTACAGTTTCCCTCGTAAAACAAAAAGTAAAACATGAAAGGAAAATAATTAAGAAACCCATAACAACCCATCCCTTACATGTTTCATCATACATATGAACACACACACATGCAAAAGGCCTACTTAAGCAAATGAAAACACAGTATGAAGAAAAAAACCATGAATAATTTCTACCTTCACAAATGGTTATGGCAACAAAAATTTTGAGAAGAGATAATCCTTCTTCCTCCTTTAATCTTGGTTTTACTCTCTCTAAATGCAGAGATTGGGTGAACACTCTTCAATCCTGAAATTTGTAACTAAATAGGCTTCTAACTCACTCAACTAAAATTGCAATAACTCCAAACTTGACTAAGGCCTTCTAGAGTCTTCCAACTTGATCCTATCATTAAGGCAACATTTATAGTGTATTTTAAACTTGGAAAACTCATGGTGAAGTTCAATTTTCGCACTAAAGGAAAAATGGGATATTTAGAAGGTCATAAAAGTCAACAAAGGGTCTAGAGGGGTGAAAAATGTCACCAACCCATACACATACCCCCTAGGCACTTGGTTTGCATTAATTTAAGCCTCTAGGATAATTTTAGGACCTATTAATTTGGCTTAAAATATTTGAACTTTCTAAAAACCCTAGGAATGCAAACTTAACACTAAACCCCAATTAGGGTAATTAATCTAGGTTACCAACTAATCAGTCTTAGGTTACTAACTTAATCCATCTTAGATTATCAGGTTACTCGACTAACCCTAATTATCATGCTAATACACATATACAAATTATGAGTGTCAAGTGACACCATAAGATCATTGTTAGATAACAGTAAACAATTTACAATTATAGAATGATACACACATTCATATTACGATACAAATAAAATATGAAACAATGGGGTCTATATCTTTCATTAGACTCAACCTTGAGTTTCACAAGCTATACATAGGGTCGATTACTAGTTCTCCGTTAGATTTTCTGGCTAATAATCTTGTACACTCATTTTACACATTAGTAGTTCAAGAAAAATAGCATGTATGTATTTCAAACTCATCAGGATAATGACATAAATAAAAACATCAATATTTCATTTAAATGACTTTTTCCTCATGTCTGCACACACATTTGATCATTAAAAATTGCATAATGAAAGTATTAATCATATTCTTAATCCTAAATTTAGTTACTGTACTACATCATTATTATGCATTCTTATAAAACATCAAATAACATGATTAAGCATTTTAAAGTAAAGAATCACATGATATAAAATAATATAATAATGTCCAATCCATCAAAAAATGTCTCGATATATCAAGTCATAATGTATCAAAATAAAAATGTATCAGATGTGCTATGATGAATCATGGCAAGGCCTCACATCCTCCTCCACTAGGTATGGACTTCCTCCTCAAGTTCATTAAAAAGGTATGGGTACTAAAATATCATCTATGTTGCATCCTCCCATGAAGTGGTGACCTCATCATAAGAATCCCACTGGACCCTAACGTGGTCCAGTTCTCAGCCTCGAAGAGCTAGGGTATGTCAGGAAATAATATGGATAGGCTCCAGCGCTAACTGCATGTCTGAATCCACCTACAAGGCATCCTAATCTATAATGTGAGACTCATCATATATATATCCTCTAAGCACAGAAACATGGAACACATCATGGATCCATGACAAGCTAGGTGGCAAGGCTAGATGGTATGCAACTAGTCCTATCCTGTCTAGGATCTCAAATCATCCAATGAACCAAGGTGCCAACTTATAGCCCTTTTTGAATTGAATTAGACTCTTGTGTAGTCGCACTCTTAAGAAGACTCTATCTCCAATCTTATACTCTCGATCTATCTTCTTTGCATCAGCATATTTCTTCTATCTATCCTGTGTCTTTCTAAGGCACTATCTAATCAGGGTCACCTACTGATCCATCTCTTTGACTATCTGAGGACCAATAGATACTCTATCCTATCATATCCCAACTCAAGGGTGTTCTAAAAGGTCTTCCATACAAGGCCTCATAAGGTGACATACTTATAGAGGAATGATGCTAATTTTTATAGGCAAACTCGATAAGATGTAAGTATTCCTCTCATTCAACTTGATGCTCCATTATGTACGTATGCAACATGTCCTCCAATACATGATCACTCGCTCTATCTGATCGTCAGTCTAAGGATGGTATATTGTACTGAAATTGAGCCTAGTCCTTAATGTTGCCTACAACTCTCTCCAAAAGGATGAAGTGAACAATGAGTCTCTATCTAAGATGATCTTATAGGGAATGCCATGAATTCTGATAATGTCCCACAAAAAAACCTAATCTATGTCTCATGTTGTTTATGTAGTATGCATGGGTGAGGAGTGGGAAACCTTGGTCAATATGTCAATCATCACCAAAATTGCATCATGGTAGTGAGAAGACATGGGAAGACCAACAATAAAGTACATAGATATAGCATCCTACTTCCACTCTAGAATCTCATGAGGCTAAAGAAACCCACCAAGATGATGGTGCTCTACCTTCACCCATTGACACTTAAGGAATCTTGCAACAATGCTAGCAATTTGCACTCTCATTCCTAGCTAGTGATATAACTACCTCAGATCTCCATTTAGCTTCTTAACACTAGGGTACACTACATAAGGTGCTATGTGAACCTCAAGTACAATGAGCTTGCACAAATCCCCAATGGAAGGTACATAAATACATCCTCTATGATGCAAAAGTCCATTGAACTCCAATGAATACTCTAAGTACTTCCCTTCCAAGGGTCTCTAAAAATGCACCAACTAACTAACTTCAGCATAAAGCTCATCTACTAGAAAATTATGTAGGATTTTCTCTTTCAAATTAGTGCAAGTAGTCATAGATGAAAGCTCATGGCTCCTTCTACTTAAGGCATCTGCAACCACATTCTCCTTTCTTTTGATGTAATGAACATCAAAATTATACACGAAAAGGAACTCCATCCACCTTCTTTTCTTAGCATAAAATTTTGCTACGTAAATATGTACTACAAGCTCTAGTGGTCGGAATGAAGTTCAAATCTATGACCTAGAAGGAAGTGTCACCACCTCACTAAAGCATGAACAAATGATGCAAGCTCTAGGTAATGATTAGGGTAATTGAGTTCATGAGTCTTCAACTTCCTAGATTTGTAGGAAATTGGTTGTCCATCCTACATAAGGACTGCCCTTATACCATCCAAAGATGCATTTGTGCACACCACAAAATCCACAAAAGGATCTGGCACTGCAAGAATTAGTGCACTCATGAGGGCTCTCTTGAGCTCTTGGAAAGCTTTATCACACTTCTTTGTCCTCTCATACTTCTTCCTCTTTCTCTAAAGAGATGTGATTGGGTGTGCCAATCTAAAGAATCCTACAATAAAGTGTCAATAATATCCTGCCAGTCCTGTAAAACTTCTTACTTCAGTGACACTAGTGGGTGTTGGCCAATCCATGATAGCCCTAATCTTCGATGGATTTATTAAGATTCGATCACCTAATATAACATGACCCAAATAATGTATCTTAGGTCTATAGAACACACACTTTGACAAGTTTCCATACAACTAGAGCATTCGTGAGGCCAAATGGTACAACGATAAACTCGCAGTGACCATATCTTATACAAAATGTAGTCTTGTGGATATCACTATCCATAATCCTCAACTGATGATAACCCAACTTCAAATCTATCTTCAAAAATACTAGGGCACCCAATAATTGATCAAAGAGATCATCAATCCAAGAAAGTGGGTATCAGTTCTTAATGGTTACTTTATTCAACTATCAATAATCAATGCACAACTTAAGTGATCTATCCTTTTTCTTTACGAAGATCATTGGTGCACCCCAAGGTGGCATACTAGGTTGAATATGCCCTTGCTCTAAGAGTTCCTCCAATTGTGTCTTTAGCTCACCAAGCTCATGAGTAGTCATCCTATAAGGTGCTCTCGATACTGTCTCAACTCTTGGCACAAGATCTATGGGAGCATACTAGGGAGCTCTGAACAAAATACATTTGCAAACTCTAGCAAAATTGGAAAATCATTGAGGGATGGCTCTCCCTCTAAATCTTCCTCTCTCTCGCTAATCATGATAGAGAATAATTGACATCCCTTTCACATGCACCATCTAAGCTACATAGCAAAAATCATATGAAGAGATATTGGTCTCTTCAATCTGAAGATCACTCTAGAGATCCCATATTCATCCACACATTCTACCCTCTTTTGTCAACAATCTATCTTGGCGTTGTGGGCGTAAAGCTAGTCCATGCCAAGGACAACATCATAAGAACCTAGAGGGGTAATGTGTAGATCAGAAATTGTGGCCATGTCTCCAATCTAAATCTAAAAATTATGCACCATGGAAATAACTAACAATCTGGCTCCTAAGGCTAACTCTACTTCCCAACTAACAACCTATTAAATAGCCATTATCCTACAACACTCCACTACATATAGAGATATAAAAGAGTAAGTAGCTTTGGAATAAAATAAAAAAACAACCATATTGTTGTATATTATACATTTGGCCTTGATAACCGAGGCCTGATGCTTAGTCTGGCAGTTGTCAACCACTGCAAATAATTTATGGGATCTACCCATGTCACCAACTGTAGGCTCTAAGATAGCCCCTCTCTGACCACTAGATGACTATCCCTATGGATACTCTCTAGCTAGATGACCCATGCCACCACAAATATAGCACGGTCCTTGGGTATAAGGTTGTACACCCTATGATATGGACTGTTGTGGGCCCCTTGATCTACTAGATCCACTGTATCCACCCCTAGAAGACTATTGAGTCTTCACTGACTAAGACTGTGAGGCCTGTGCCTTCTAATCTTGTTTAGGACCCTGTGATTGTCACTGCTTGGGCTTAGAGCCCTAATAGCCCTGTAATGGTTTTTGCTATTGTTGCTATGGTTTTTGTTGCTAGGATTGTTGGCCCTTAGAGGACCCTACAGCATAGTTTTGATTCCCTTCCAAGGGGGTTTCTATTGTCCTGATTATTGGGTAGAGTTTTAGTTTTGAGACCAATCCTAAGACTCCTATCTACCCTGAGTATCCTTAGCAACTAGTGTTATCTCAATTGCCTGTCTGAAAGTGGTAGGGAAGGCCAAACAGATTGCACCCTGGAGTATGAAATTTGGGCCCATGATAAAGCAATGGATCCGTAGTTTCTCATCCTTCATGTATTTAACATAAGGAAGGAACTTAAGAAACCTAATCTTATATTGAGCTACTATGAGGTCCCTCTGATGTAGAGAATGAAACTCCTCGATCAACTTCTATTTGAAGTGCTCAAAAAGGTACCTCTCTCAAAATCTAGCCAAAAATGTATCCCATGTGAGGGTATCCATCTTCACTCCTCCTATAGATTCCTCCTGTTGCCACCAAATGGAGACATTCTCCCTCAGCTGATGGACTGCTAGTCATGCCTTTGGATTACTCCCATAAGGATGTAATCAAAAACACTGATGTAGACTCTATAACCAAGCCTCTTCTACTACTTTATTAATGGAACTGATAAACAATGGTGGTTGGAGTCATATCAACTCCTTGATCTCATCTCCTACATGTATAGGAGGTTTATCAGGTGGTGGTCCTAACTAATGTATCGACTCACCCTCATGATCGTGATGTCCCTCAACCTGCCTTAGTGGGGGACTCCTACTCCTCTCTCTGTCACCAGCCCTCCTCCTCTAGGATCCTACGTTCCCCCTTTGCGAATCTACTACCCTAGTTGTACTATGGGTGGTAGCCTCTTCTGGACTACTCCAATCAGGGTCTAAAGGGCATCCAAAATATATTGATCAGGGTTCGGTGGTGGTGGTGGTGCACCAGCCACTCTATGACCTTTTCCTTGTCAGTTATTTCATGTGATGGGAGGCATCCTACAAAGACTATAGTTCAGATAAGTTTTAATGTAATGGTTTTTGGTTCGTAGTGTTGAAACACGACTTTGATACTAAAATGTCATGCCCAAAATATGGGGCAAAAACACACCAACAATTTTTTTTTAAAAAGTGGTAAAAACCATGTAAAACAAAACATACTTGCATTGAATTCCTACCAAAGTGAGTTTGAGACACAAGGTTTAGGCAGCATTTGAATATTGATAATAGTATCTAACATCATTGAGTTTCGACAACATTACAAATGGATGTAGAGTTGGTATCCAACAACTACATTGGTTCAAATCCAAGAGATTAAGTGCTATAGGAACACTCAATTCAATTTGCTTAAGTTTATCGCTAAAATCCTAATTAAAGTACCACATCATGTTCAAGAAGCATTTAGGTTTTCTTAATTCATTTACATTGTGCCATTGCTCTTTTAAAAATAATCATGTACCACTATCGAGTTGTCTATATAAGACCTCTTTTTTTATAACCCCCTCAACCTAATCATTAACAATTTGAATGAAATAAATCCACAATTAAATAATAAATTTAGAATAAGACATTATTTAAAATGCTTTCCTAAGTAAACACGATAACCCAATGTTAACTTAAATCTACCCAACATACTTAATTACTTACCATATACTCCTAATGCCCATACTTGGCCCTATCATAACACATTACATTGATATTAACCAAACTAAAATCAATCATGTCTATTATCTATCTAATGACATCAACATTATCTAGCACTTAATTTACTAAAATCCTAACACCATTTAAATACTAATTATTATTTTTAAATTAATAATAATTATCATCTAGTAACAATTAATACTATCTAATTTATAATCCGAAATACCAAAAGTAAAAACTTAAATAACTACTAATCAATCTTAATTGCAATTCCTAACTAACTAACTATCTAACTAATCCTAACCATATAACTCCATTTAATACTTTTCCTAACACCTTTCTAATTAATATAATTGCTAACTAACTAAATCCTAAATTACTTACTAACACTAATAAACAACTAACTAACCACTACACCTAACCTCAACCCCCTTTTACCTTACCCCTACACAAACTCCCTTAGCCAATTGGCAAGTGGCTATCCCCTTTCCTAGGCTCACAAGTTCTTCTTTGCATGCTGTCCCAAAAGGATAGGCGCTCCAAGTCTGGGCACGCATGGAATAATGGGGTATCCTTCAAACTTTGCCCCTCCAACTACCTTTTTCCACGTGGCTCCTCCCCACCTCAATGCATGGTGGCTTCCAAGGGAGTCTTCACGTGGGCACGTGCTCCTAACTCTAACATGCACAAATCTTGTCTCCATTAAATGGTCGTGGGTGGATGTTTAAGGCTAATAAGATCAATCTAATCTTTTATAGGAGGTTGCAACAATAAATTTTATTGGCCTTTATCCTTGACCTGCAAGTCCTCCACTTACCCTATTTGACATGGGGCCATGTGAGGAGGTTTCTCATTGGTTTAGAGGTCATTTTAGCGCCCATTTGGAGGAACATATAAGCTAGGAGTTATCAATAAAGTTTAGTGGGTGACATAGGAGTTAGAATAAAAAGTAAAATTTTAAATTTTTATAGGTCGGGAGGGATAAGGTAAAATTTTTGGTTTATTTATCTATTTTAATTCATTTTTAAATGGTGTCCAAAATTTTGAAAGAGAATGTTTTCTAAGGATATCCTCTATTATTAAAGAGGATTAAAAAAAAACTTTTACATACAAATGGCAGAGAGCATTTTGCTCTAAAAATGAGAAATTTCTCATGGATCATTTTTCTCACCAAGTATTGAGTTTTCATAAACAATTTTGTTTACATGGCAAAGGGGGATTTTTTTTCTTTGAGATGAATTATAGCATAGACTTTGATGTTATATTTATGAATTCGAATAGGAATTTTTTTTTTTCAATAATTACTAAAATACAAAATGAAATACAAACCATATAAATTGAATTTTCTCTAACCCATGTTCATAATCAAATCGCATAACTTATGTAACATCATTGTATCTAATTACCATTAATCATACGCATACAAATTTGATTTATAAAGAATGTCGTATGGAAGGAAATTGCTCATTTTTTAAAAAGTAATAAGTTTGTTTCATGTGCAGATACAGGTATGAAGACTTGAGGTTGTTGAAGGATCATGCATGAAGCCTTTTGACTAAATCATGTAGATGCAAAGACTAAAAAATTTGGAGAGATAGTTGAGGGGGCATACATTCATTAAAAGTATGGGACCTTCCAGTTGAATCAAAGTAGTTAACTAAAGATACTAAGGAGATCATAGAAGGAACATGCATAAATTACAAGTGTGAATATTTCCAGTCAAATCAAGGAGAGGAAAAGACTGAGATATTGAGGAGACTATCAAAGGAACATACATAAATTTTAGGTATGAAACCTTTTAGTTGAATCAGGGAGTGGATGAAGACGTACTAGACTAGAGGTTGTTAAAGGGATGCCACTTTTGTTGTGAAACCTTTCAGCCATACAAATTATAGATTTCTAGCATATGGAACATTTCAAAAAATTCAATAACATTTCCAAGGGCTATAGTTATACATTCATGATTAGGATTAAAAAAAAAATAATCTTAGGTCTAAAAGGAAAAGGTACATCATACATAACTCTTCAAGATGGTATTATAAATTGCTACATGTTTCCAAGAGTTTGATATGTAATCAAGGTCAGAATTGAAACATTATATAAGATATTATCTTCAAAGTTAAATTTGAGAAGGTTTTAGCAATGTATATTAGCATGCATGATTAATCATGAATAGAGAAACTGATTATTTAAGTACAAACCAAAAAAATGGGCATACAAGTGAATGATTGAGCAACAATTTAAAGGTAGTTTGAAGAGATCAGAAAAAATTAGTGATTTTTTTAGATAATAAAGTTTTATTGGAGCCAATATCAATCAAGTAGCCAATTGAAAATAACTAATTTGGGAATAGTCATGTTGTGGTAAGTTTGCTAGCTATTTGAAAATGTATCTCATAAAATGCTTTCTGGGTTTTTTTCGAAGTAGTTTTATTTTGGTCTCTCGTAAGCAAAATCCATAGAAAAGCAAAGAAGAAAAAGATAATTGCAATTGTATAAACCAAAATTTTCTTATTTATCAAATGTAGCCAAGTGCATTCATGTCAAGATCAAAGGGATAACATTTCTATTATGATAACAATACAAAGAAACTATGGTAATAAATTCATGGTCATATGTACAAGAAGAATCATGAGTAAGGAAGAATTCAGCCTTCTCTATGAGATAAATGCAATAGCTACATATAGTTATAATTAGAAAAGATGAAAGATGAAATTTAAAATAAGTCTCTTCTCTTAATTTTCTAATAAAACCCATTTTGTAGCATGAAGTTATGGCTCTTGCCTTTGAAATATACACAAATTTAGATAAAGACCCACAATTATTAAGATATGGCTACTACAAGACAAGAAACCCTTGTGCAATTAGTAGCAGAAGGAGTTAACACATCTAGTATTAGAGTTAACACATCGGCAACATAATTTCAAAATGGAAGTTGAAAGCTTAATTTATTTTTTGTTCAGAGCATCACATACATCAATGATAGTGAAGAATAAAACAAGTTGAAAAACTTAGGGTTTTTAGGATAGCTCAATGTTGATTTAAAGCAAGAGAAAAAAAATTCATAATTTCATCAAAGAGGAAATGGGCATATACAACAAGGGTAAACATGGTAAAACTTTCTTCTCAAAGAGCCCGCATTTGGTTTAAAAGTGCACCTAATAGCCAGTGTGATGTTCTCTGCTCAACCACATTTCAGCGAATGAAGACACAATACAGAAATATGATAAAAATATAATAATGAATATAAGTCAGAAACCTTCATTCTAAAACCTCATCATGAAAAAAATCAATCATTTTGAAGCACCAACCATGAAGGAGATTAATACATCACAGGACAAAATATTTCAGTATTTTCAATTAAAGGTAGATGGACAACAATAAGAATGGATAATGACATTTAAATGAAGGAAAGCTAATAAAGTTTGTGTGAGGCTAAGAGAGCAACTTAATCATCACATTATGGTTTCAAGAAAGATATAAGAAAATATCAAATTCAAGTCTCAACTATACAAAATGATGCACAAATATGTTTCATTAAATACAGTAACTTCATGCTCCAAAAACATGATGCAAAAATATCTACAATTAAATAGCAAAGTCCTAGCAAATAGAATTTTTGAAAAATGTCAATTGCCCCTTGAGCCAAATGCTCGCCTACCCAACAAAATCATTAATCACGGTAGGTGAGTTCAAATTTGAAATGAGAGGGAAAATTTTTGAGACAAGACAAAAGGGAAGAATGTTCATTCATTCCATATGGGTACAGAGATTAGTTGAAGAGAGCAGAGCATTTAGAGAGCAGAAGAAAGGTTCAAGAAACTAGGAAGAAGATCAGAGTGTGTAGCAACATAGGTTTTGATCTCTTTGTTCTCTGTAAGTTCATTTTTCTTGTCCTGTTGAAGCAATGATTGCTCCAAGATTTATTGTATGTAGTCATCTAGTGTTGCAAGTTCATATTATCAATAGAAGTAATAGGTTAACGTATTTTGATTCTGGTTGAAGCCATATGCTCCCAGATTTGTAATAATTGAATCAATTTTTGAATAGAAAGTAAGAAAGCATGCATATTGGTCAATCTCAAGTTATTTGGATTATTGTTGTCTCTATTCATACATATTTTGCATTGTGTTTAGTATTTTTGAAAAATATAGCTACAAGTTTTTGTTCTTATCTTTGTGTTTTAGTGATGGAAGAAACCAAGCTATAGGTCGGCCACTAAGTAACTTGGTATCCTTATTAACTGAGCTCTTTGCTCCAACTCGATTCTAGTTTTGATTGAGTTCTTCCCGTGTTTATCAAACCATTTGGTCTTAGTGTTGACCAAGCCCATTCGGTCGCTATATTGACTGAGCTCACTTGGTTCCTTAGTTAACTAAGTTCACTTGGTCCAGTGTTGATTAAGCCCACTATTGTCAAGCTCTTTCCTTTGGATACCAAGCAACTTAGGACCCATTTTTGCCAAGCAACTTGGCATTGCCTATCACTTGACTATTGAGAATTTTTTTGAGAAGTTTTTACATGGTATCATAGTTGTCCTTGTGAGTTTGGGCTTTTTTTATGGATATTTGACATGGCAGGACATGCAAGAAAGACATGGCAACAACCACCATCCTTTAATGGATAGAATTATGACACTTGGGAAAATAAAATGAGAACCATTATGGTTGAAAATCATTTGTGGTGAATGGTTTTAATGATGTAACCGACCTAGCATAGTATATTGCTCTATACAACCATCAGAAGACTTAGTTGAAGGAGTCAAGATGAAGGGATGCAAAAGCCCTAAGTCTAATTAATGCAGCAATGATAGAGACTATTTTCCTAAGATAGTGGTAGCTAACTATTCAAAGGAAGCATGGGATGTTCTTGAGACAAACTGGAAAGGAACTGATAAAGTTTGAGTAGTGAAGCTACATATGATTAGAAGGTAGTATACCTCCAATTTGTTTGTAATCTTTTGCAGAAAAAATGGCATCAAGAAGGAGCTTACAACCAATTATACTCTACAAAAAAATGAAGTGGTTGAGAGAAAGAATAAGACCATTTTTGAAATGGCAAGGAGTGTGATGAAAGCAAAGGGACTCCCAACTGGATATTGGGGAGAGGTTGTAGCAACAATAATATACTTGATAAACAAGTGTCTTACAATGGCAGTCTATGACAAGATTCCTCTTGAAGCATGGTCAAGACATAGATGGACAGTTGAGCACTTGAGAGTGTTTGGATGTGTAGCATATGCACATGTGCCAAAGGAACAAAAAAAAAGTTGGATGACAAAGGTGTGAAGTGCATCTTCACAAGTTATAGCTTGGAATCAAAGGCTTATAGGTTGTATGATCCAATCACCAAGAAGATCATCATTTTAGGAGATGTTGAAAATCAGCCATGGGATGGCTCAATAGATGAATCTTCAAGCACTTCACGTAAAGTGTCAACTATTAATGAAGAAGATGAAATTGGTGATCAACAAACTGAAGGAGCAATAGATATACATGACTCTGGACAAAGGCAAAAAGACAAGTAGCCTCAAACATGTACAGCTTCAACTCCTAGTAGCTCAAGACAACTTTGAGTTGGTATGCATAACAATAGCAATAGAAATACTAAAAATTTAGATCCCATTATCGCCTCCCTATTGCCACAAAAGACTAAGAGTCTAAGGGAGATATACCAAGATGAAAGGTACGATGAAGACTATGATGAGAGTGTCAATTTTGCATTATTTTTTCATAGTGATCCAATCTATTTTGAAGAAGCTATGAAAGAGGAGAAATGGTTTAATGTCATGGATGAGGAAATAGATGCTATAGAGAGAAATGAAACATGGGAGTTAACTAATCTGCCTCCAAAGAAATAAGTAATTGGAGTTAACGGGTTTACAAGACCAAGTTCAATGTTGAAGGAAAAATAGATAGGCATAAGGCATGATGAGTGATCAAGGGGTACAAGCAGCAACATGGTAGAGATTATGATGAGACATATGCCCTAGTTGCAAGAATGGAAACTGTGCATGTTGTAATAGCAATTGCAACCCAACACAAATGGAAGGTATACCAAATGGATGTGAAGTTTGTCTTCTTGAATGGTGTATTAAAGAAGAGGTATATGTGGAGCAGCCATCTAGTTATGAAGTTACAGGTGAGGAACACAAGGTATATAGATTGAAGAGAGCTCTTTATGGGCTCAAGCAAGCTCCATGGGCTTGGTATAGCAAGATTGACTCATACTTGATGAGCAATGGCTTTAGAAAAAGAAATGGTGGGCCCACTCTCTACATCAAGGCAAAAAATGGTAAGACTTTGATTGTTGTCTTGTATGTAGATGACTTAATCTTCACTGGAAATGACAATTTCCTAATTGGTGAGTTCAAAGAGACCATGAAGAATGAATTTGAAATGATAGACTTGGGTCTCTTGAAATACTTTCTAGGCATAGAAGTAAAACAAATGCCTGATTGCATTTTCATCTCTCAAGAAAAATATGTAAATCAAATCTTGGAGAGATTCAAAATGTAAAATAGTAAGGCATCCCCAACACCAACAGTAGTAGGTCTAAAGTCTCAACAATGTAAATCCAACATTATACAAAAGTATGGTTGGAAGCTTGATGTATTTGACAACAACTTAGTTGTACATGATGCATGTAGTAAGTTTGATTTCTAGATTTATGGAAACACCAAAGGATTCATATTGGAAAATGGGAAAAAGGAACCTAAGGTATGTGAATGGTACCAGGGGATTTGGTATTTCGTACACTGTTGATAATGATTGTAAGTTGATTGGTTACATGATAATGATTAGGTTGGAAGCCTAGATGATAGGAAGAGAACTTTCGGTTATATGTTTCATATGAGCTTGGGTGCAATTTCATGGGCAATGAAGAAGCAACTAATTATTGTTCAATCTACAGCAACAGCTTAATACATAACAATGAATGTAGCAGTATGTCAAGCTATTTGGGTAAGGAGAATCTTGGCAGATTTGAATGAAAAGAAAGAGGATGGAACCATAATCTTTTGTGACAACATTTCCTCAATTACATTATCAAAGAATCCAATTTTCCATGGGAGAAGCAAGCACATCGAGATTAGATATCACTTCATTAGAGAGCTAGTGGAGAATGGAGAAATCAAGATGGAATTTTGTAAGTCTAAGCAACAACTAGCAAACATATTCACTAATCCATTGGGTATAGCAACTTATGTGTACCTAAGAAGAAGTCTTGGCATAGTTGATTTGGATTAGGCGTGATCCTTGATTGTTGGCTTGAATAAAGGGGGAGTCTTTGAAAACTGTTGGTTGCCCTTAAGCCAAATGCTCACTTCTGATAGAAGCATTAATCATGGTAGGTGAGTTCAAATTCAAAATGAGAGGGAAAGTTTTTAAGACAAGACAAAAGGGAAGAATTTTCATTCATTCTATACGGGTACAAAGACCAATTGAAGAGAGAAGAGAACTCAGAGAGCAAAAGGAAGGTTTAGGAAACCAAGAAGAAGATTAGAGTGTACAACAACATGGGTTTTGATCTCTTTGTTCTCTATAAGTTCATTTTGTTTGTCCTATTGAAATAGTGATTGCTCCAGGCTTTATTATATGCAGTCATCTAGTGCTACAAGTTCATATTATCAATAGAAGTAATAGGTTAAAGTATTTTGATTCTAGTTGAAGCCATATACTCCCAGATTTGTAATAGTTAAATCATTTTTTGAATAGAAAGTAAGAATATAGGCATATTAGTCAATCTCTAGTTATTTGGCTTATTGTTGTCTCTATTTGTACCTATTTTGCATTCTGTTTAGTATTTGTGAAAAACAACGTTGCAATTTTTTGTTCTTATCTCTGTATTTTAATGGTGGAAGAAACCAAACTATAGGTCGGTCACCAAGTAACTTGGTATCCTACTGAGCTCTCTTCTCTACCTCGATTCTAGTGTTGACCAAGTTCTTCCTATTTTTACCAAACCATTTGGTCTTAGTGTTGACCAAGCTCACTCAGTCACTATATTAACTGAGCTCACTTAGTTCCTTAGTTAACTAAGTTTAGTCAGTCCAGTCTTGATTGAGCCCACTATTGTTGAGCTCTTTCCTTTGGACACTGAGAAACTTGGCATTGCCTATCACTCGACTCCCTAAGGTGTTGAGCAAGTCGACACTCACTATGTCACTTGACTGCTAAGCAAAATTTTTGAGAATTTTTTACATGGTATCAAAGTTGTAAGTCTCCACATCCTTGTGAGTTTGGGCATTTGTTTTTTGGGTATTTGACATGGTAGGAGATGCAAGAAAGACATGGAAGCAACCACTGTCCTTTAATGGATAGAATTATGACACTTGGGAAAAGAGAATGAGAACCATTATGGTTTCAAATGATTTGTGGGAGTTTGTGGTGAATGGTTTTATTGATGTAACTGACCCAGCACAGTATGCTACTCTAAAAAACCATCAGAAGACTCAACTGAAGGAGTCAAGAAGAAGGAATGCAAAAGCCCTAAGTTTGATTAAGGTAGAAATGATAGAGATTATTTTTCCTAAGATAGCTACCGCTAACTATTCAAAGGAAGCATGGGATATTCTTGAGACAAACTTCAAAGGAACTGATAAAATCCAAGTAGCAAAGCTGTAGATGATTAGAAGGGAGTTTGAGAACCTTTAAATGAAGGATAATGAACCTATTGCAAATTTAAGCTCAAGATCTCTACTTTGATAAACTAGCTCAAATCAAATGGAGAAGAGTATGAAGAGAAAAGGATAGTGGAGAAGCTATTAAGGAGTTTACCTCAAAAGTATGAAAATCTTGTGATGACCATTGAGGAAGGAAAGGACCTCACCACATTGACAATGGATGAGTTGATGGGAACTCTTAAAACCCATGAGCATTGGATTAACAGGTCAACTACATCTTCCCAAGAGAAAGCTTTCAAAGCTCAAGAAAATTCAAGAGGCACAGGGAGAAAAAGAAATGGCTCTAATAGAGGTTCAAGAAGTAGAGGTCATGGAAGAAATGGTCATGGAAGAAAATCAAAATTATCAAATCCACTTGCAAAAAGAATTAAATGTAAAATTACTTTTTATCAAAGTGCTAGATTTATAAAGCATTTGATATTAATTAATTATTTTAAATGCCAAGTGTAGTTATGGTCAGTTTAGTTGGTAGTCTATTTTGAGACTTGGAGTATCTTCTAGTTTGACTCGAGTTATATTTTCAGTAAAGGAAGACTATTTTAGTCAACTAGTCATCACAACGAGTTTATTTTTCATAGAAGGGAGAATGTGCTTTTCTCATATATTTATGGAACGCCTAAGTGCTATTTTTAGCCAGATATGAGGCAATTTAGGTGAATTTTAAATGCAATTCACTTTGGAAGGCCTTTTTAGGCATGTTTTACATGTTTTTTAGCAGATTGACATATGAGATTTTTGGCTTGATTATTGTTGTGGTTACATAATGCACGCCCCATTTCTCCTTGAAATGGGGACTCCCTAGTAAATATTTTGTTTCCCAAACTCCTAGTCTAGGGCCTGGGTCATTTTGGGAACTCCACCTAGAGTCTAGGTCAAGCCCCAGTCCTCTAACTAAGAAACCTAGAGGTTAGAATTGGAGAATATGAGTGTTAAAGGGTGACTTTTAGTGTGCAAAAAACTAGCTTATTGGGAGAAAATTATCTATTTTGACTAGTGTTGACCCAATTTTGTCAGTTTGAGTCCTAGGGAGTCCTCGTTTGGGTCTTCTAATATGAGCTAATTAATGTTTGCTTCTTTGTGCAGATAAAAATGCATCCTTAACTTGTTAGAATCATAACATTTGACCTAGAGCTCAGAATTCAAAACCATTTACACCTTTGGAAAGAAGAACTAAAAATATAATTTTAATCCCTAAAACAAAAAACCTTTGGCTACCGAATTTTAGGGATCGATGAAAGTTTCAACTTAAAATTTTGAGCAGAAAAAGCTAGTTAAAAAAACCTAGAAAATCTTGTTAAAAAAGATATTGAAAATTTTTAAACATTTGATCATTCTGGATAATCTAGATCACCTGGTCTCTAACCTGGAAGGATTGGCCAGTTGGAGAGAAGAAAAGATCAAATATTCAGAGGCTAAACATATGAACTAGAACAAGTTCTTCATCTTATGCAACTATTAATGACAAGATTCAACACAGGTGGCCTTGGAATTACATGTAGAAGAAGTAGGAGTTCAAGTTTATGAAAGTGTTTCAATTTAAAGAGGGTAAATCATCAAAAGGATCAAAGTAAGTAAACAAAAGTGATCCCAAAACTTGTCTAAGAAAAACCTAGAAACCATTTTCAATATAGAGAACTTTGATTTTTTTGGTGAATTGAGCAGCTTGCACAATTCCTTGAAGGTGTGCAAGTGTGCAATTTGAAGGTTTGGTGAATGAATTATCTCTTAAGGTGTGCAAGTGCACATATCTAAAACATCTAGAGGCTCCTTGAGGTCCTGAACATTACCATGGCTTTCTCTTCTTCTCTAGCAGCTAAGACCACACTCAAACTCATGAATTTCAAATTCTAGGGAATGACCAAGAAGTCACATTTCACGATTTCCATAGGGAAGTGACGGTAAAGTATGAAGCTTTAGAATTATTATCTCCTCAATAAATCACCTCTCCTATCCAAAGGTTCAATGAGAAACATCCACACATCATTTTGGTTGAAGGTCAATAAGACCTAGAAGTTGAAAAAAAAAATCTAACTTTAGAAAATTCTAAAGTTGAAAAAATTCTAACTTTGGAAAATTTTGAAGTTAAAAAAAATGTAACTTCGAAAAATTTTGAAGTTGGAAAAAATTCTAACTCTGGAAAATTTTGAAGTTGAAAAAAATTCTAACTCTAGAAAATTCTGAAGTTGGAAAAAATTCTAGCTCTGGAAAATTATGAAGTTGAAAAAAATTCAAACTCTAGAAAATTCTGAAGTTGAAAAAAATCTAACTCTAGAAAATTCTGAAGTTGAAAAAAATCTAACTACAAAAAATTGTGAAGTTGAAAAAAAATTCTAACTCTGGAAAATTGACACTTGGTGAAATTTTGCATTTTGTGGACCTGCTTCCAAGCTTCTAAGATGCACTTCTTTTGAATAAATCATTAAAAAGGGGCAAAATAAGTACACTAGAGTGCTCCCATACCTCATCTGAGAATAACCCAGAAACCATTTTCAAAACTGAGAACTTTGATTTTTTGGCAAATTGAGCTTCCAAGCTTCAGAGTTTTGTCAAGTGTGCAGGTACACCAGGTGTGATACATCTGAGGTGCGCTTCTTCTGAGGTGTGCTAGAAGTTTTTGAAGAATTTAGAGGTGCACTGACAGTTAAATACCAGTTCTAAATTTAGAGCTTTCCATGCACTGAAAATGCATTATGACGGTAGTTTAACTCCTACAAAACATCTAGAGGAGGTTGAGCTTCTATTTTTGGCACCTCCAGAGACTCCTACATCATCTAATGGCTTTCTTCTTCTTATTTTCTCATGCTTTCTTTGTTTTAGGACATGTAAAGGCTCATGCATCCATTTAATAATATAAATAAGGATGGAGTCCTATGTACATAAATAGATTTGTTCTATTATTTTAGAAGCACATGTTTGCATAAAGAGATCTCTCACTCTTAACACAAATTGAGGCGAAGATTTCCTATGAATTGAGGAATGTAATATTTATTCTAGATGGTTGTTATTTTGATGCAATAATATATGCTATTGGTGATCGCATTTGGAGTGTAGTGATTCTTGCCTAAGTGTGTTATATTTTGTGAATGTATGTTCATGGACTGTAATTGAGCCAACAGTTTTATTGCATTATTTTGATTGTACGATCTTTTAATTCTGGTGTTTTTTGTGGGTTTACAAATTTTGCTGACATACTTAGTTCGAGAAGAGATCACCCTTATTATTTCTGCATAGCTTTTTGTCTTGCATGAACGTTCTTTATTTGGCCTTGCAATCTGATGAAAAGTGAAACATCTTATAGTTACTAAATTCCCATTGACAATTGCATTAGTGAAATTAAGGAAGCGTTGCTCCTATTTTCATTGGTTATCTACTAATCTTTTCAAAGACTTGTGTCCATTAGGAATTTATTTTTCAAGTCATTTGCTTAAACTTCTTGTTACCCTATCTTTGTTATTTTCTTTTTCTAACCCTTGGTTAAATTAGCAATTCATATAGCTGCATTGTTAGATTGCATTCATTTAAAAATAGAAAATACCAAAAAATATATCCCTTTTGTGTTTACTTTGAAAACAACAAGATTGGACATCTTACCCGAATTGGTTCGAACCAAAAAATGCCCCCTTGTGAACACTCACATTTATCTTCTATTGAGCAGATTCGAGTAGGTCACAAGATTGCCTGGAACCTTGGACTTGATCCCAGATTAGATTTTCAAGAGAGGAGTTTGAAAGGGTTCTTGTTGTTAAGCATCATGCAAAATGACAGCTCAACAATTATCAAATCTAACCTAGGGTTTTTGCATGATTTCTAAGGAGATAGAGGCAGATTTTAGTTGGCTATCAGTTGGATAGGTTCTTGAGGGAAAATTTGATGGGTTTCTTGATAGATTGGAGCAATTTTGAGGCATTTTTTCCATGCATATTTTTGATATCTGAGGGTTTCAGGCTCTATTTATTGTACATTCAACTCATTATGAGGTCTATTCTTTCTCACTTATATTTTTTGCACATTTCAAATTTTTGAGTTGATTATAGAAGCACTTTGTAATAGAGAGTTTTTTAGCATTGATTATACATATTTAGTGGTTCCTTCTCATTGATTCTTGTGCAATATTGTGGATTCTTTGGTTTTGTGTTGTGTTCATCCTTCATTCAAGCTATATTCCTTATTGCATGTTAGAATCTTGATGCTTGTAATTGTAGGTCTTTGTTTGTGTCCTTATTCTTTTGCAAAAAATTGGTAAAGCTTAGGTTTTCCTTTCAAAACAAAAGATTATGTGTCCTTGCATATAAACAATTTTTTAATTGCAAGCTTGTCTGGGTATTGTGAATCATTCATATTGTGGATAATTTGTGTTGATTTAATTAAAGTTACATATAAATCATTGGTGTATCACCTCATTTAAGTTTAGTATTCATTATTTTCATTCACTTCTCATCCCTTTTCCCACATACAATTAAGTTTTTAGGTGATCACTATTTAGGAACCACTTGGATCCAAAGATTCATCTCTCATTTTAGGACAACCCACCACCCGAGAGACTTTCCATGTTTCAACAAGATAGCTAGATATTTCATCTTGTTAAAGGTGTAATCTTGATTAACAATAGTTATCATGTAGGTTAGGTATAGGAAAGGGAAAAGTTGGCCGAGTCATCCTTCATGCTTTTCCTAGTTGGTAGATGACAATGGCTAAAGAGTTATCTTGATATTTAGGTTCAACAAAGAGTTTATTCAATTATAAGGATCCTTCTGAGGATGGAGGTGAAGGAAAATCATCTTGGGCATTAGAAAACAAAATCTCAAGGTGTAACTCCTCTTCAAGTAGAAATTTAGGTTGTAAGCCTCCTTCAAATGGGTCTTCAAATGATGGTTCTTCTTCAAATGCGGGATATTCTAGCTTAGGCTCAATATCTTCTTCTATCTCAAAGGGGTCATTTGGAAGGAATCTCACAAAACAATCTCTTCTTCTGTGCATGCAAACAAAGGAATACTAAGCTTGCCTCATATGAAACTACTAACAACTGATTATGCTAAGAACTTCTAAAAATGACCCTTAGGAAAGGTTTAAAGTGACACCATTCCTGACAATGATTCCAAAATTGATTGACCAATATATCGTTTTGGAAATTAAGCTTTATAACTTGTGGATTTTGGTATTCTCAAGTGGCAACCAATGACCTATTAGACTCGTTTACTATATCAATTAGGTACATAAACTTGAAATGATGTCTACAAAGTATATTCTTTCAACCCCTTTTTAAGCTTCATCACTAAGCTACAAGAATGAAATATTTAAGCTACCATGTTGAACTTGGACTGAAAGCAATTATTCTTTTGAAAGCACCCAAATACAAAAATGAATCTACTTTATTGCCTACGTTGCAGGAACAACCACCAATTCTATTACTTGTAGCTATAGGAAGAATAGAATACTAACTTACTTATAAGAAAATATGGAAGCTAATTTCTACCAAAAGAAATCATTCACTCACCAAGTGGCCCCCTTGGATGAGTGAATGAAGAAACTTTTCAGAACTCAAATACTAGATAAAAAGAGCATCATGTTATTCATATTCAACTCATCAAAATATAACTAAAAATTACAAAATCATTAACTTTACTACTTGATGTTGCATTACAAAAGGTTTTCTACTTTGGAAAATCAAAGCAACTACTTATTTATCATATCTGACTAAAAGCAAACTTTCCTACATCTAAGATTATCCATGATGTGGGTTCAATCGAATCTTTCAATGAGTTACAACAAATGTAGGGAATCATTAACCATCAAACAAGTCTTCCTAGAATATAACTCATCATGCTCCTAGATTTAGTTAAGAGCATTAACGGTTAAGCCGACTCGTTCTTTTTCAACTATTTGTTGTAATTAAGGGATGTGTTGCCAAGTGCTTGATGTTTCTCTCCAGGTACATATGACTCGCTCCTATGAAGGGTTAGCACAATGTCCATTTTCAAAACATACATTCAAAACATTAATCCATAGAAAAATATTTAATGCACTAACTAACTAATCTTTTCTCACAACACATGGCTACAAGAACATAACCCATCAAGCTATAGGAAGATAACAATATATTCATTCATCATGCATATGTCTAATTCCACTAATCATCCAAAAGTTATAACTTATAATACCATGTCCATAAACCATAAAGTATGTGAAAAATATAGAAGTTCACAATTCCATATGTTTATATAGTCATCACAACTTAAAAGTCTTCAAATATGAACATAGAAAACTATAAAAAAACTATGAAAATTATCACATAGATGATAAAAAATAGTCCCATCAACTCCCCAAAACTTAGGACCTTGTTGGTCCTCCAACAAGTATATAATTCTTTACCTAGGCTCTAATGTGGAAGTTAGCAAAGGTACTCTCACCAACTCCTCCTTCATCAGAATTCAAGTAATATCCTTATTTTTTCTTGTGCTTCTACCAAATTCTTTTCTCTGTAGCTCTATCATATTCATTGGTATCCTCATTCACACCAAGCAATGGATGAATGATCAAAGGTTGCTGAAATTTTAGAGGAAACCAAAAACTTTTTCTTTCTTGGCCCAAACTGATATACTTGGGATCCTTCCTCATCACCATGATGAAGTTTTTTTGTGAGTGAGGTTATTTTACCTTTAAATCATTAGGAATTCTTATCCACCTTTACATGATAGACCTCTTCGATTCCCCTAGTTCCCTAGTAGTTAGCTATTCAAAATTTGTATAGGTAGCTTCCCTCAAAGGATTGATTTTTTGACTTCCTGATTTAGTATTAGCTACCTTTAACCAATCCATATAGTAGGTCCTAGGATCCTTAGCCTTAGGCCTTAAGAGTAGGGGAATGGCCATTTCATCTCCCCTATAGGATCTTTCTTGTTCTTCCCTACTTAGTTCATTTTGTATCCAAGAAATAAGGGCCCTAAGCTAAATATCTCCTACATACATTAAGGTATTCCACTCTCTATCATCTAGGACTTCTAGGTTGTGTAGATAGATCTCACAAAGGAGATACTTAATCAAAAGTGGGGAGTGTATTAAGTCATGATAATATTCATGAGGTGTGTTTAGGGAGTGACTAAGTCCTTGAACTATTCTAGTTAGTTGGAAATTCAACATTTGTTCCTTAAGGAAAAGGGCATATACCTGAGCTGGTGGTCGACACTAAAGCAAATCAGTTATCATGGTTGTAATTTGAGTGATCTTATCTTCCAACATCATAATTTCATCATCCTTATTCCTTAATTTATGTTGTTTATTATGAATAGTTCCTTCCAATATTAATTTCTCCTCTCTCCAATTAGTTGTTGATTATGAATAGAAACTCTTGGATGATTTGATCCCATTTCATGAGTTGGTGTTCCAATCCTCAAGATAATTATCCTTTCCTAATTTTCAATTTCCACCTGTTGTGGTTGCTCACATTGTTCTTGTTGTGGGGTACCAACTTTATGTTGTTTAGTTTATTCAACCTCTAATTTTTTTGTAACTTGAACAAGAGTTTCTAACCATGCACTGGGAATGTGCATGGTTGGTTGATCACTAGATTCTATATTTTCATTAGAAACTTCAGCATTGGTGTCTTCACCAATTGTTTTAGGAGTTCTTCCTAAGTTCCATTTGTGTTCAACACATTATCCTCAGGAATATATGGTTCTTCCTTAGTAACCGAGTCATTCTCCTTGTAGATGTCTTCATTTATTGCTTGCTCTATTTCATCAAGAACATTATCAATTTTTTCCAATAGCACATTGATTTCAATTGTGTTTCCTCATCATTCATATGTGGCACAATTTTTTCTCTTTCTTTCTCCAATTCGAGGTCAGTTGTTTCCTGTTCTACATTTTCAGAAGAAACAACACTTTTATTGTGGGTTCTACCCATGTTAGAAATTCTGGAAAGTCTCCTACCACTCCTTCTAGTAGGTTCTTTGGGTGAGGTCTTGGGGACCCTTTTCTTTTTCTTATTAGAAGGATCTCCTTCAACCAAAGTTGTATGTATCCCCTCAAATTGAACCTATTTCTTTTTTAATGGCTATTTTGTAGAGGCACTAAAGTTCTTTTCTTTCTTTGTTACTTCAATATGAGGTTCATCTTATTGTGTAGGTTCTTCTACTTCTTTCCCTTCATCCCTCTAGGTGGAAAACCTAGTTTTTACTCCAGCCTAAGGGATGATAGATTTCTCATAGGACTTAGCTTTTTCCTTCTTTTTCTTAGAAACATGGGGTTCTTAAGAGACTACGACCTTCTTCTTCTTGCTAGGCCTAGGGTTTTTAGAGGGAGAGGGTTCCAAGTGTTCCATGATCTTCATTTTACTAGTACAAGTTCTAATTACCCTACCTAACCCTTCTCCTCTAGGCCTTATGATTCTAGGAGAGTATATATCACTTAATATGAAATCTTCCCATATTACAACTACATCCCTTTGCAAATATTTTTCAACCAATAACTTAATTAAATAGTGATGACCAATAGAATTGGGCTTACCCACTTGGACTGCGACAACCCTCTTCTTCAAGAGATTGACAATGAAATTGGGGTAGGTTCACTCACCTGTTGTCATGAAGAAGGAAATTGAGGAGTTTAAAATGGAGCCCATGTATCCATTTATACTGACCCTTACAAGTTATGTAGTGCATAGTGTACTCAACACACCAGTTGTATGGTTGTGGCAATGAAGCTCTCCTTGTGACCTACTTTTTGTCAATGTCCAAATGTTTGTCATATGAGAGGCAAACTAGGCTTTAATAGACTCGACATAAAAAATTTCTTCATACAACTTTCCCTCTTAAGGAAACCCTAAAACTTTTGCAATGATATCCTAATTAAATTCACCATATAGTCCCTCAGCTATAACTATACCGTCAATGCCGCCACAACATTGTATGTTGTCAATTTGAGAAGGACGTAATTCAACCAACCCGTAGCTTCAAAATATTCTCAAGAAGGTTGATATTGAAGGACAAGGTCATGAAAAATTATATTGTCTCCCATCATTGTTGTATCAAGAATTCTCAAGCTACTAGAAAACCCAAAACACCAAATTTACGGTGCAAGTTTGCAAATTTTCAAAAGCTCAAACTAAAACAAATAGGAAAATACAAGTGAATGCAATCACAAGGAAAATGGAAATAAAGATGGTAATTCACACAATATTTTCTTCATGTCACATCATGATTAAGCATATTTAGTTCACCGCATGTCATTCTGTAATTACTTTTTAAAAGTTGATGTACATGCTTAAATTGTCACATCAACATGAACGTCCCTTTTCTAAACATGACATGTCATCATTCATTTAAGTGCAAACTTATATGGAAAATAAAATAAAATCATACACATATACTGCAACTATTTCATAGATCCTAAAGATTTGGTTTTGAATCTTCTAGGATTGTGGTGATAGTGTGAATCATATAATAGCACCCAATTGCCAACAACAAATTGCTTGTATTTTATAAACTTTTCATGCAATTTCTTATGATTTCTTTGAATAATTTCAATGTCATGCAAAGAAAACTTCATGTATTCAAGTCCATTAAGTTGCATGACCCTTTCCCTTTGTGCCTCTTTGAATAATTTCAATGTCATGCAAAGAAAACTTCATGTATTCAAGTCCATTAAGTTTCTATCAATTTTAATCACCTAAAAATGGTCATTTAGACTATTAGCCCCCTTCTCAGCATTTTGGCTAATTTAATTTAATCACTTACCTAGACCAAATTGCTAATAATCAATTTATTTGATTATAACCTATAGTTTGACTATGCTATCCTAAGTTCATTATTTGATTAAAAGAACATGTCCCCTTTTAATTAAATAAAAGACCCCATTCTTCTAACCCACTTAAAGTCCACACATAAAGTCCTTTTTCTATTTTGCAATTAAAAGAAAAGGCTTTGTGACTTTTGTCTTATATGACAAGTCAACTTATATTCTATTGGTTGACTTGTGTGTGCACATGGATCACTCCTCTTTTCAAATTCCACCATTGATCATCCACCATCTTCATCTTGATTTCTACCGTCCATATGACTTTAAAAGGGAGAGAGCTTTCCCCCTCAAAGCATCCATCTTTTGAGTATTGTTATGCTGCAAGTTTTCTAACAGGTTTCTTTGGAGTTTTGTGGATAACTTCTATTTCTTGTCTACATTCTCTCATACCATTTTAGCTTAGATTTATGTTGCATTTTAGCTTAGCTTCTATTTTGCAATAATCTATCTTACATAACTTAATATTTGGATTGTAACACTCTCATACATGTTTTAGCATAGCTGCATTTTGCATTCTCATCTTAGCTTAGTTTCCACACTTGCATTGAATTCTTGAGAAACTCCTTGAGACATTTTCATTCTTGTATCTTGTCTTTGGAACCTCCCATTGCATGGTTTACTAGAAAGAAGAGTATTCCTAAGGCTCAGATGAGAGCCCTTGAACTTGAAATACACTCTATTGCACTCCATGGATAGGGAGCTCTAAGCTGACATCCAAGCATTCCAAACTCATGGAATCATTTGGATAGAAGGGTTTAGAGTGGGACACTTTTGAGTGTACATTTTTGGCACCCACCGTGGGGCATGAATCAAGTTTTTAGCTCCATTTTCTTTCATTTTTTATCTTTGATTTTTTTTACAGCAGCATATTGGATCTAATCAAGTGCTTTTGTAGAATTATCACTTTGGTTTTAAGGCCAACCCATAAGTAGATTGGTTTGAAGGCCAAAAATCTAGTTGGTTTAAAGATTTGATCATATCTTTTAAACCTCTTGAAGTTTGGTTCTAAATTTTGTTTTGTAGGTTGGGTATGTGTCCAACATGTCTCGGTTTGATTTTCAAAACATTTTGACATGATTTGCAAAAGTTATGATTTTTTCTTTATTTTTCATAAAAAGTCATTTTTGATCGTAAATCATTGTATTTTTCAAAAAAAAATTGAATTCTAAGGGGGGGTACTTTCTTTGTGTTTTGAATTTTGTGGTCGTATTAGGGATCAAAAACTCGCTTTGATAAATCTGGCCTATTTTGACAAAATGGGTCTCTAGGGCACAAATGAATTTTTTTTTTTGAATTTTTTGCATTTTTGGAAAGCTCTCAGATTTTTAGTAGGGGTCTCTTCTTTTCATTTCTATTTTTGGATCCAAAATCATAGAAAAAAAATCTAATCATGTTGACTAGGTTAAAAGCAAAGAGTAAAAATGAGAGCATTTGTGATTAGTTTGCACTTTCTTTGCATACACTTGGTTGGAAGATAACTTGGATATTTGAGGGGACTAACCACTTTTTATTGCATTTTTTTATGTTATTTCACACTAACTTGTGGTGCTAATAAGTTGTGATTACAGGTTGCCATCCTTGTGAAAAAAATTGAAACATTACATAAAAAGAAGGCATGTGAAAGCTTCAAATGCACAAGGGCTACTAACGATTGTTTGCAGGGCTTCCGAATGCATAAAGACCCAAATTTTCTTGTTCTTTACTTTTACATGTGTGGCATATACTAGTTTTTTATTTTTAGACACATTAAAACTTACGATTGGGATCTTTTGGTGATAGGGGAGTATGCTCTTCACCCTTGTGGTGAATCAAAAATCTTGACTTACCATTTGGTTTCAAGAGTAAGAGGCAACTAAATCTTCTTGGTGTGTTTGGGGGAAGCAATCAAGGTAGGAGAGTATGCTCTTCACCCTTGAGGTGAATAAAAAATCTTGACCCTTGAGAGTGGATCCATTTTGTGGCAGTTAGGATCCTTTAGAGGGTCTACTCTCGGACAACCTGAGAGGAACGACCCAAGTGGGGACAAGCATATTACCTAGCTCTTCCAACCCACTATAAACTCAAGGCTATTAAGGACACAAAACCTTGGTAGACGTAGTGTTTGTCTTCACCTAGTGTGATCTCTTATGAGATTTTGACCATAGGGAGATCACTAGGCGAGAATGCTTAAGGTACTCTTGTGGTCACGAGATTGGTTACTCATCGCAAGGTAAGGTGTTCTGTATCAGGAGCAAGAGGAACACTATGAACAAAAGCCCTATCTAGAACCCTAAGTTAGTATCCACCTTATTTTTCCGCTAAAATTCTTGGTGCAAGGATTGATCCTAGTGGACTACCCAGACCACCCCAAGATTTACACTCACCATATGTGTTCCCTTAGTTGTGCTTATGGCACTTCTATGACAAAGCCAATATCTCTTGTGGGTAACCACTTGGTGTGAGGCAAAGGAGCATCAAGTGTGGGTCAAGTTGTTGAGTAATGAACCATGACTTCTAGGTAGATATTGTTTGATGTGTTCTCGAATGTGCTAGACCTGTGGAAATCTTTGGAACATACACATGACGATAGTTCTAGGGCTTTCTTTGAAGACCTCACATATGCTTGTATCATGCAAGGTTTCTTTGTCTCTTGCTTGATTATTGGAAAGCAATTACTTTTGAACATCAAATTTTCTATGCTATCAATTATTGTCAAACTTTGTCAACCAAGTCAAAGCATCAAGTCTTAACATTTTTCTTGTGTTGCTTGCTAAGGGGAGTCTCATCATTTGATTTTTATCTTCTATGTCTCTAGTTATTGAACATGATTAAAATGGCTCTTTGGTCTTAGTGCTCTTGGTCTTTTTGTCTTCATGGTCTATGTTCGCTTGCTAGTTATCCTTTTGTTGAAATGGTTACCTTGATTTCTTGACTGCACTCTTAGGTTGGGAAAGTTGTTCACTTGTCACCTCACTTGCTCTATCTACTTGGCTATTGGCTTCTTGCCTAGCTCTTGACTTGAGTCACTAGTGTCATAAGTAACTTGGACACTTTCTTGACAAGTCACTTTACTCTATCTTTACTATATTGGCAAGTGAATAATCTACCTCTCTAGTTTGGACATCAAGTTATCTTGTGTCACCTTATTAGCTTCCTCTAGTCTCCTTCATGCTTGATTATCCATCTACCACTATGGAATTCAAAGCTTGTGCTACCAAACCTCAACCAAATCTAGATGACCATGATATCCTCCATGTCACTAAAGAGTTTCAAGATCTATATGTGCAATACAAAGAACTAGAAGAGACAAATGATCTTTCTTACCTTCATCTCTCTAAGGGCATGATAGAAATGAAGTCTAAACTTGAGAAAAGGTTAGAGGAGAAGATTGTATCATTACATGAATCTTCCTTAAGGTCTTTACATGAATGTGAGTCGCCTTCTTTGAGGTCATCCTCTTCTTCTAGGTCTACATGCTCTACTTCAAGACATCAAATGTCTTCATCTTCTAGATCTAAAGACCTCTTTAGAGAACAAGCAAGTGATACCTCCTTTGAGCCTATGCCAAAATTTCATGATGGACCTATCTTTGACCAAGATAATGATGAAGACATGGATGCATACCATTCACTTGAGAAACAAAAAAAGAACTCTAGACATAATTTTGATATAACTTTTGCTCCCTTGGAAGATTCTTATGATGACACTTTGCAAACACTTCTTAGCACCAAGCTCATCAGGTTACCTAAGTCTAGCTCATATGGAAACCCATTCTTGGATATCTATTGTACTTATCATCGACATAATGAGCATAGTACTTCAGATTGTATAGAGCTTAAACATAAAATCCAAGATCTCATTGATGATGAGATCGTTGATCTTGGAACCTCTAGTGATTCATGTGCTGAGGATACTTCTCTTTAGCAAGATTATGTTGATGAACCTATGTCTAGTGATGGTTTCCTTGATACCTCCACTTCTTCCAACACTTATGCATCTCCCAACACTTCAAAGCTTTCCAATATTCCTCCATCAAGTAAAGAACCTAATTCTTTCCACATTGACTATGTGTATCCTCAAGGGCTACCTCTAAAAGAAACTCAAGCTAACCTTCACTTGGCTGCAAACCTTTTCCATGCTACTAATTCTAAACATCCTCAACCTTCATGCACTACTATGCCTAATCCAAGCACTACTCCATTCACTCTTCATTCCCCCTTGTCCTTAGAAGTGGCTCCATGTCAAGAGGACTCTCAAAAAAAAAAACTATAAATGTCAAGAAAGATCAAGATCAAGCACCTTTTCATCTCTTTCAAGATTTTTCCCCTCCATATCCTATATCTTATCCACCTCCTAAGTATGATGAAGACACCACTTCCACTATTTTCCTTGAGCTTACTGAAAATTATGAGAAAAGTTCTCTTCCTATGCTATCCAAAGCTACTTGTCAAGATGAAAGCATCCCCTCATGTTCTACTTCTCCACATCCACTTCAAAATTGTGCTCAAGCTTCAACTGATCCTATTAAAAGTGTTGTTCCTATCAAAGATACTCATGAGTATATTGATAGGTTTGACCATGTTGCTCACTCTAAAGATGTTAATATCCCTTTTCACTATCCATTTGCATATCCTAATTCTATCCTTGGTCCTCATCCATTAGAGCTAAAGCCTTCAAACCTTCCATCTATATTGGGACCTTATGTTCCTTCTCCTACACTTTCCACTCCTAGCTCTCCCATCATACCTCAATATCAACAAAGACACTCATCCTTGATGACTTTTCACCCATCTATCCATCTAAACCAATATTATCAGCCTTATTCATCCACAAATCCGAAGTCCTTTGGAAGTGAGAATAAACACAAGAATCCATTGAAAAAGAAAGATCACTATGTCCCATCTAATCGACATGTGAATGCTAAGAAGGAGAATGTGCAAAAGAGACTGCAAAGGTTCACTATTAAAAAAGATAAATCAAAGAAAATATGGGTTCCTAAACCCATTATTGAATAAATGTGTTTTGAAGTATCCAAAGGAAAATCTAAAGCTATATGGATTCCTAAGTCTCTTTTAAAAGACTTGAATATTGAAAATACTTCAAATTTGACAGTCAAGCTTCCAAAGGCTTCCATTCCATCTTCTTCTAAAAATATTCCAAAGCCTTCCACTCCATTTTTTTCCAAATCTCTTCTACCACCTCATACATCTAAATCTCAAGTTATTTCATCCATGATTCTCCATTGTTCCAATACCCTTCAAGGTGTGTGTCAATGTTGATCTTGTCCAATATTTTAGCTAGCCTCATGAAATCTTCTAAAGCTTACACTTACTTTCTATACATGAACTCTTATCCTCAATATATTCTTCCTACTGCCATTTCTCTTTCATCACCCTATCAACATCTTTGATCATACCTTTCTATGGTCTTGGCTTATCATGACTTATCTTTCCTATAGGAGCACTATCTAAATTGACAAAGCTTGAGCTCTTTCTAAAAATTCAAAAAAAATTTAAAAAAATAAAAAAGCAAAAAAAAATAAAAATATAAATGTGCCTTGGTGAAAACTACTTCTTGTGGCACCTTGGTAGCAAAAGTAAAGAGAAATAAATGCGTCCTATGGTGAAAACTACATCTTGTGGTACTTGGATAAGTACCATGATGAAAACCTGGCAAACAGGCATCATGTGTAATTCTTCCATCATCCATCTATCCCCTCTTCTATCTTTGATCTTGACAATGTTGAGCTATCTTTGCATATTGGCAATCTTATCCATGAGATTCTCTATTTGTACTTTCTTATTCATTCATAGCCTCCATCTTGAGCTT
The DNA here is from genome assembly GCA_028749045.1 of Cupressus sempervirens. Taxonomy (NCBI): domain Eukaryota; kingdom Viridiplantae; phylum Streptophyta; class Pinopsida; order Cupressales; family Cupressaceae; genus Cupressus; species Cupressus sempervirens. The sequence continues at coordinate 524,552,126 of CM053783.1, read as the reverse complement.
TATTCTCATTGCTCTATCCCATCCCTATCCTATCTAATTGCCCCCTTGGTCTTGATCACAATAAATGAAACATGGTTCTCATAGGTCTCTTGACATGGCTCCTCTTTTGGACTACATGCTTCATGCTATCTCACTTGTTGGCTTCATTTCTTATCCTACATGCTATCTTTCTCATTACTTCCATTGCTTATCCAAAACATACTTCATTTGACTATTTCACCTCTTTCCCTAGCTTGGGTACTCTTGAGGAGTCAGTCCTTGAGGATCACTTTCACTTGCTTCATACTCCTTTCTTATCCATCTTTGTCTATCCACCAACTTTCTGCTCCATCACCTTGCTAGATAGTGGGAGAAAATTATGTGATCTTGCTTGAGAACTAGTAATCTCTAAATTATTCTAAAAAATCCAAAAAATCATATATGATGCTGAAAAATCCTAAAAATCAGAAAATGTCCTGAAAAAAATGATCATCTTAGTGAAAACCTAGCAATAGGCACTTTGATGTATCACCAAAAAAATTCAAAAATACAAAAAAAATTGAAAAAAGTCCTGAAAAAAAAAATCTGCCAAGTGGTGAAAACCTGGAAACAGGCACTACTTGAGACCCTTGCAACTATGTCTATCTGTCTCGATCATCCATTTCCCTACACATTTCCTGGCTTGGAATTATTTCTTGTCCTCATCTTGGGGGCATAGCTACTTAGCCTATTGAGGTATTCTTGTGCATTAGGGTTTCTTTGACAACACACAAAATAGTGTTTCTCAACACTTCCCCCACCTTGACATCAAGTGTTTTTCAACACTTTTCAGATAGTTTACCTATGGTCTCCAATGTCGCGATATTTCTCACTATCAGAATCAAGTCTTGAAGAAATGGCCAAGTGACTTACACACACACACACTTTAACACTTAAACAACTGAGCTATGTTGATCTTTATCTACTGTGTGTGATGTCTATGATGATTTCTTTACTATATGTTCCATCCCTAATAGTCTTTCAAGGATGTTATTGACTAGAAGACTGGGGGCATGGGGCATGTTTTCTTGATTTTTTCTTGTGGGTATACTTTATTTGTCTATAGTGTTTTAAGCATTCATGCTTGTCCTATTTGACACTTTGACTTATAAACGTATCATCCTTGACTATTTTTGCAAGACCGCACTCGGGGGTCATCCTGGCACTTATACAAGTTTAATCTTGCTAAATTAAACTTAGGGAATCTAATCGCGTAGTTATCTTGACTTACATGTCTCTGATGCTTAGATTGGATTTCCACATACCTATCTGATATCGATCATATTCATATCCTCATAGTTATACTAGTGATGGTTTTATGATCTCATGATGTCCCTAATAAACTCTCAATGATGAAATTAAGAGTCTAAATGTTATGTGCTTCTTGCTGGTAAACCACTTTGCATATTAGCTTGCATTTTAGGTTCATTTTCTAGCTTAGTCTTGCATTCTTGCATATGAGGAGAGCTCTCTCTTCATCTTTTCGCAAACATATCAGCTAACTCCTTTCATATATTTCTTTACTTTCTTCTTGTTCATGTCTTTTCACCTTCTTAATCTTTCGCTTCATCTCTTTTCTATCTTATCATCACATTATATAAATTTTTGACCTCTTAAATAATTTTGACGTCCTGGATTCATTTTCAAGATCGAAATCCAAATTTGAGTTCATCTTGATGGTCAAAATTGTCTTTTAAAATTCCACTTTCTTTTGAGCAGTTAGCTGACCTTTTGAGGTCTAATCTCCGAATCATCACTGGGGCATCTTCATTTCTTCATGTCTTCATCATTTCCATACTTCATATCTACTTCAATTCACTATTTCATTTTTAAAATCAACTTTCTACTCGTTTCAACCTAATTTTTATGATATATCCTTCAAGGTCAACTCTAGTCAAACTGGGGCATTTTATCAGTTTCTTATAGTCATTCTTGGGTTCTAATCATCTATCTGTCATCTTGGACATTGCTATATTCTAATTTTCTCATGTCTAGCTAATTTTTGCATCCCCTTACCTCATTTCAATTTCGATCCCGAGGGGGCAGAAATACTCTATCACTGATTGCTACAGCTATCTATTTCTTAAGAGCATTTGTTTGATCTTCTCACTTGTTCTTGATCTATCTACTTTGCTAAGTGTTAGCATTCTTCTTGAATTCTGACATCATCTTTTCCTAGTGTTCAGTACTACCACTATCAGGCTGTACATTTAGGACTTGCTATCTTTTTCTACATTTTGTTCTTCAAAATTAGATATCTATATCTACCACTGCCTACTTGGCTTCGATTTTCTTTGACATAATGTGTTCCTAGATCGATCACACATTAGTCAAAGAGGGGAAAATGTAATCACCTAAAAATGGTCATCTAGACTATTGGCCCCCTTCTCACCATTTTGGCTAATTTAATTTAATCACTTACCTAGACCAAATTGCTAATAATCAATTTATTTGATTATAACCTATAGTTTGACTATGCTATCCTAAGTTCATTATTTGATTAAAATAACATGTCCCCTTTTAATTAAATAAAAGACCCCATTCTTCTAATCCACTTAAAGTGCACACATAAAGTCCTTTTTCTATTTTGCAATTAAAAGAAAAGGCTTTGTGACTTTTGTCTTATATGACAAGTCAACTTATATTCTATTGGTTGACTTGTGTGCACATGGATCACTCCTCTTTTCAAATTCCACCGTTGATCATCCACCATCTTCATCTTGATCTCTACCGTCCGTATGACTTTAAAAGGGAGAGAGCTTTCCCCCTCAAAGCATCCATCTTTTGAGTATTGTTATGCTGCAGGTTTTCTAACAGGTTTCTTTGGAGCTTTGTGGAGAACTTCTATTTCTTGTCTACATTCTCTCATACCATAGCATTTTAGCTTAGATTTATGTTGCATGTTAGTTTAGCTTCTATTTTGCAATAATCTATCTCACATAGCTTAATATTTGGATTGTAACACTCTCATACATGTTTTAGCATAGCTGCATTTTGTATTCTCATCTTAGCTTAGTTTCCATACTTGCATTGCATTCTTGAGAAAATCCTTGAGACATTTGCATTCTTGCATCTTGTCTTTGGAACCTCCCATTGCATGGTTTACTAGCAAGAAGAGTATTCCTAAGGCTCAGCTGAGAGCCCTTGAACTTGAAATACACTCTCTTGCACTCCATGGATAGGGAGCTCTAAGTCGGCATCCAAGCATTCCAAACTCATGGAATTGTTTGGATAGAAGGGTTTAGAGTGGGACACTTTCGATTTTACATCAATCACCATTAACTGAGTCAATGAATTTGTCTTCAGGTTTTTTATCTCCTAAATCAGGCCATACAGTTTGATCATCTTGCAAAAGTGGTTTAGCAGAAGAGTATAAGGCCAATTTTTTAATGTTTGAACCATTAGAAATGGTCATATTTATAGAATGACAAGCATTTTCATGTGTTTATAGTGGCTAACCAAGGCCTTCCTAGAATGATAGGTGTTAGGATTTAAAGAGACAAATAATAATTACATGCAAATATAAACAATATTAGAAAATAATAATGCACTTAGAAGAGAACACAAGACACAAAGATTTAACATGTTTCACCCAATCTCTGGGCTACATCCACCAATAGTAAGTCCAATATTCTTAGTATTCAATGATTACCACCTGATTACAAATTGTAATCCCTTACAGCTCAATACTATTGCAAGAAGCTATTATTTCATCACACATTATGAAATCCCTAAGCCTAAGCCATTTTATAGAATATATTTTTTGCTTTAGGGTTATAATTAGTTACAACATGTTGGCCCAAAAATTGATGATAAAACTCCATCAAGGAATTGTGGAGGGTGTATAGTACTTCCCTGATCAGTCACCAAAAACTAACAATAGGGTAACCTCCCAAGGTGACTTTGTGTGATAAGATGACATAATCTATTGGATATTCCTAGGAATCCAAAGTGATAGTAACATCCTCAATCATACCATTAGGTTTGATACTAGAGATATCAAAAAACTAAAGTATGGTAGGCACCTCTCTTATTCCAATGATGTTTAAGTGCATTAGCACATCTTTGGTCATTACAACGATGGGTGCTCCTAGATCTATCAAGGCATTCTACACTTGAGCTCCATTGATATAGAAATTGAGAATTGGACTTCTAGGGTCAAAATATTTAGGAATTGTAGACTTATTCAAGATGAGATTAGACAATTGCCCCATGACATGAACAATCTGTGGGACTTTTCTTTTTCTACTAAGTTGCTTTATGTAGGCTTCCTTAATGGCTTTTGTATATGCTGGAATTTACTTGAGGGTATCTAAAAAAGGTACCTTCACAGTCATTTACTTCAATTAATTAAGAAATTCTCCAATAATAGGGTTTTCAATAAGAATAGGAGGTTGAGGAAGTCTCTGCAAAAATGATGGAGTCTTGGCTATAGGTGTTGGTTTTGAATTGGGAATAGTTTCCTCCTCAATAGGTGTATCTTTAGTGGTAACTTCAATTACTACATGCCCTTTAGGAGAAGGAAGGGTGGTTCCAGACCTTAAGTGTATATCATTTATGGAATAAGTTTATTGTTGATCACCATTAGAGGAATACACTTGCTTTTGAGCTTGCATGTTATTAGGATTTGGCACATGTTGAGCATGCAACTAAATTTTCTTAGATGGATTTGAATTGGCTATAGCAAGAGGTATTAAAGCTTATTGTTGAGGTTGTTGCAGGGCACCATATCATCGGTTAGGCTACCATTGTGGTGACTATTTCCAATTACCTTGTGGGGCTTGCCATTGGTTGGGCTACTACCACCAATTTTTTTGGTCTTGTTGGCAATGATTAGGAGGGGCTTGCCAGTTCTATTTTTTCCATTGGTTAAGTGGAGGTCGATGTTGTCATTAGTTATTCCATGGGGGATTAGGTTGGTTAGGCCAAGAATTATTCCAATAATTTGGATTTAGTGGGCCAACATTCTAGAAATTGGGATTTTTCCAATGATTATTAATATTACCAGAATTTTGGAGAGGGTCTTAAGGCATAGGGGCCCATGGTCTGCATTGAGCACCGTACAACACTTCTCCATTTTCATCAATTTCTTTGAACTAGTATACATATATGTTGAGGTTGAGTCTCCACATTGGCAACCATCTTACATTTGTAATTTCTCTTCTTTTCTCGATAGTGAGAGAAAAACTCAGTCAATGTAGCTTCAGGTTCTTCATGTTTTCTTCTAGCTTGTATGGTATCCAATTGGGTAGCAACATTATTGATAATATCTTTCTTGAAGTCAGAAAAATATTGGAAAGCTCTAACTTAGACTTTCTCACTCTATTAGTCCTCAAAGGGTTATAACAAATTCCTTTCCATTTCTTCACGGTTGCCCTTGAGTAATTCAAGCATACTACCTTGATATCTTGCCAACTTCTTTGATTGATGTTACCCCTCGTCATGAGTTCTAATGCTTCAATGCTTTCATCATTAACACCTTTAAGGGAAAAATAAATTGTGATTCTTTATTAAACTGATGTTGTGTGTTCCTTTGTAGATTGAACATGAACCTAGAGACATAGTATTCTAATGTCTCATCCTATTTTTGTGACATCTTAAAAATGTTATCACCCTTCATATCATGACCTATGTAGTACTCCTTGTACTTTGTAAGAAAAAAATTCTTCATAGGATCCCAATCAGCTACAACATTTGCACCCAACCCCATAAACCATCTTAAGGTTGTCTCCTTTAGAGTAGATGGAAATAACTTAAGCTTGTGAGCATCAGTTGAGTAATCATAACTCCTATAGAGGATGTAAAACTCAAAGAAAAATGTCTTAGGGTCTTCAGTGATCAAACCATAGAACTTTGGTAATGCATACAAAGGAATGTTCTTCAAGTTACTATTATCATGCAAGTCAGGTATAGGAAAGGGAAAAGTTGGTTGAGCCATCCTTGGTGGTGGAGGTGGTATTATTTGTCTTAGTTGGTAGATGACAATAAATTAAGGGTTATCTTGATATTCAGGTTTAGCTAAGAGGTCATTAAAATGTAGGGATCCTTTGAAGGATGGAGGTGAAGGCAAATCTTCTTCAGCATCAGCAAAAAAATTCTTAAGGTGTAGGTCCCCTTCAAGTGGAAATTTAGGTTGTAAGTCTCCTTCAAATGAGTCTTCAAATGATGGTTCTTCTTCAAATGCGGGATCTTCTAGCTTAGGCTCAATATCTTCTTCTATCTCAAGGGGACCATTTAGAAGGAATCGCCCAAAATGATCTCTTCTTTTGTGCATACAGACAAAGAAATACTAAGCTTGCCTCATCTGAAACTAATAATAACTGATTATGCTAAGAAATTCAAAAAATGACCCTTAGGAAAGGTTTAAATTGACACCATCCCCGATAATGATGCCAAAATTGATTGGCCAATATGTCAGCTTGGAAACTAATCTTATAATTTGTGGATTTGGGCATCCTCAAGCAAAAACCAATGACTTATTGGACTCATTTACTATATCGACTAGGGACATACACTTGAAATGATGTCTGCAAAGTATATGATTTCAACCCCTTTTTAAGTTTCATCACTAAGCTACAAGAACGAAATATTTAAGCTACCATGTTGAACTTGGAATGTAAGCAGATATTCTATTGAAAGCACTACAATACATAAATGAATCTACTCTATTTCTCATGCTGCAGGAACAACCACTAGTTCTGTTACTCATGGCTATAGGAACAACATAATAGTAACTTACTTCTAAACAAAGCTAGAAACTAATTTCTACCAAAAGAGAGCATTCACTCACCAAGTGGGACCCCTTGGATGAGTGAATGAAGAAACTATTCAAAACTCAAATACTAGATAAAAAGAGCATCATGTTATTTATATTCAACTCATCAAAATATAATTAAGAATTACAAAATCATAAAATTGACTACTTGTTGTTGCATTACAAAAGAATTTTTGACTAACTCTGAAAATTCAGAGCAATTGCTTATTTATCGTATCTGATTGAAAATAAGCTTTTTTACATCTAATATTCTCCATGATGTGGTTTCAACCAAATATTTCAAAGAGTTACTACAAACATAGGGAATCATTAATCATGAAACAAGCCTTATTGGAATATAGCTCATCGTGCTCCTAGATTTAGGTAGGGGCATTGAGGATTAAGTTGACTCAATCCTTTTCAATTGTTTGCTATATATACTACATGGATGTGCCACCAAGTGCTTGATGTTGCTCTCTAGGTAAAATTGACTTATTCCTACGAAGATTTAGCACAATTTCCAATTTTGAAACATACATTCCAAACATTAATCCATAGAAAAACATTTAATACACTAACTAACTAATCTTTGCTCGCAACACACATCTACAGGAACATACCCCATCAAGCTATAGGAAGCAAACATCATATTGATTCAACATACACATGCCTAATTCCATTAATCATCCAAAAATTCTAAATTATAATACGATGTCCATAAACCATAAAATCCACATGTTTATACAATCATCACAATTTAAAAGTCTTCAAGTATGAACATAAAAAACCATAAAAAAGACTATGAAATATATCAAAACATATTCTATAAAATAGTCCCATCACTTTTAGCTTGAAAGTAGAAGGGAGACTTGTAAGAATTTGCCTTAGAGCAAAATTCACCCAAGACCAAGGAACTCAAACACAAACACAATAGTAGACCAAAGAGAGTATGATTAGAATGATGATATATTCATTCAATTTATGGATTGAAATGAATTGATATAAAAATACACTAGGAGTGCATGTATATAAAGGCCTCTAGAATGCTTCTAGAATTCATAGAAGTTAGCAACATGATAAGTCATACAACTAGGCACATGTACACCAGATATGGGTTATCCTCCATTAAGCATAGGAGTAAGTGTGATGATGCGAGGATAAGCCTACAAAGGTGTAACATGCACATTTATGTTGTAGACACCATGTGCTAAAATAGGAGTGTGAATAACTATGTTGTCTACATGACAACTCAATTAATGATGCAAACTCTAGTGTTGTAGACACCATGTGTTGAATTAGAGTTGCTTACTCCAGTGTTGTCAACATGACAACTTGTGAGAGTATGCAAACTCCTAAGTGTCTTACCAAATCAATAATAAAATAATGCATTAACCTAAGTAAACTTAAGTAAAGTGTAAATAGTAAATACTTATTTACACCAACAACCCCCTTGAGTGCAACTTGGGGGAATGCCCTTAAGCTTACAAAAACTAGGATGAAATGCATGATGGGTCCCGGCTACTAGGCCATGTTAGGTACTCATGTACATAATGAAATGAAATCTCTCATAAAGTGAAGAAAGAGGGAAAACCTCATGGGAAAAACCCTCCCCCAGAAAGAGAGATGAAAAGACAAGATGCATGGATGGATGGAGTAATCAAGACTCCCCCATTATGACATACACCAAGTATGTAAAAAAGAGAAGTGGAAGGACAAAACCCCTTAAGAGGAAAAATTCCCCCCCCCTCCCCCCCCCCCATAAAAGAGAAGAAGAAGGAGATAAGGTAATCCTCCCCCCCCCCCCCAAAGGTAGTGTGTCGATCAGTGAGGAATGCTTCAATGTAGAAGCTGATCCATGACCGTTGCATAATGCTCCTTCCGTTTGGAAGAAACAATGGTAGAGGTACAGGTGAGATGCTTCCCTTATGTGTAGAGACAATCTCAATGATGAAAGGTGTCTCTGAAACTTGTTCAAGTGTCCTTGTGTCAATGTCGATGGTTGCTCCCTCTAAGACCTTTGAAAAGAACATGTGTAGATTGAGCAACGATGCATGTAGAACCTGTCTCAAGAACCAACTGTCTCCAAAAATGATAAAGAGACCTCCAACAACTATTTTACATAAGGATCCACAATCACATCAACCTATGAAGATCGATCATGTAGAGAATGGACATGAGGGTCAGAGTGAGCCCTCGCAACAACTGAAGAAGGATCGTCCTCATCAAAGAGAAGCGGTATATAATCAAAGAAGTCTCCCAAGTTTTCTATGTGTGACTCCACAAAAGAACCTAAAATGTCAGTCAAGAAGTCATCACCTGAGGCTAGAACTAGAAGACAAAGTGTACCCTGCTATGGTGAAGTACATGAATAATTCACTATGGCAATGGATGAAGAATTCACCTCAAAGAGAAGACAAATATCATCAATGATGTCTCCCACATCTTCAATGTGAGGCTCCATGAACAAACCTGCAATGATGGGAAGCAAGTCATCGCATGAAGGTAAAGTAGGAAGACATGAAGGTTCCTACTGCACTGAATATGAAGCATTTGTGGCTGAAATTGGATCAGTAGGAGCAACAAGAGCATCTAGAGGTGTGATCTCATCTGGAAAGGATGCAGCTGCAACTGGAGCTAAAAGATCCATGTATCTCCCAAAGATGAATCCAATAAACATGTGGATCAAATGACTTAATCTCCTCAAGTGAATCCATAACCTCCATATCCATAAATAGAAAGACAGTATGCCAAATGAGGGCACTTGTGTTCACATTGTAGGTAAGTCCTCTAGCATATGGCAGTGCATTGTGCTGACTGAGATATGTGATAACCAATTGACTCTATTCCTTATAGTTTTCTGGTGTCAAGATAATCAAATCTTCCTCTTCCATGATGGACTAATCAATGTAACCTCCAAAGATGCAAAAAAAATCAAAGAATCCCCCCTAGTGTATGATTTGGGCACTCTATACTTAGTGCAATTACAATAGCCAATTTAGGGCCTATTTATGAAAGTGGTATTTCTGTCCATAGAACCTATAATCTGAATGCAAATCTAGAAAGTAGACAAAAAAATATGTAGTTTCAAAAAAAATAGAACCTGATTATTTGTTTAGATGAGCTTGTACCAAGCATCTGAAGTGGCAAAAATTGAGATTTGTGAGTTGCAGAAAAATTCAGGAACATAGATCTCAAACCACCTGCACCAATGTGCAAATCATGAAATTCTACCCCAAAACAAAAAAAATTGCTCACAAAAAAGGAGTCTGTATGAGGGAGATATCGTTGTTTAAAAATTGTTGTTGTAATTATTTTTCTTGAATCGCCATTGTTGTGCCCCCAAAAATTAAATGGATCTAGATTTTGCCTCAGATGTTTGATTTGGATGAAACAAAATCTGATTTGGTGGTTTGTTGACCTTTTGAATATGATGCCAATATTTGATTGGCACCAACAAGCTCCAATCTTCACTTGCAAAAAATCTCTCCTACTGGCTTGATGGCCAAAATTTTTCTAGAAAATAATGCAAATCTAAAAAAATTTGTAGAGATGCAAATGAAAAAAAATGCAGATCTAAAAATTAAATGTACAGATTTGAAATGATCATACCAATTTCACAAATCGAGACTTCAGGTTGTTGGCTTGCAAAAAAATGTTGCCTCAATTTTGACTATGGCCTAGTATAGGCAAATTTATAGTCAAATTTCACCGAATTGACACTTGGGATGCAATGGTGAGGTTTTCTTTGGCTCTAGACGCTCCCAATATCTGTGGATTCTCTGGATCTAAGTCGAGGTGCTGAAGCAACAACGGTCTCAAATGGCTATGTGAAGAGAAATTCCCTAAGCTTTGATACCATGTAAGAATTTTCCTTAGGGAAAATTTCACCCAAGATCAAGGAACTCAAAAACAAGCACAACAATAGACCAAAGATAGTATCATCAAAATGATGATATATTCATTTAATATATGGATTGAAATGAATTGATATAAAAATACACTAGGAGTGCCTGTATGTAAAGGCCTTTGGAATGCTTCTAGAATGCATAGAAGTCAGTAACATGATGTCATACAACCAGACACATGTCCACCAGATATGGGTTATCCTCCATTAAGCACAGGAGTAAGTGCAATGATGTGAGGATAAGCCTACAAAGGTGTAGCATGCAAATTTATGTTGTAGACACCATGTGTTAAAATAGGAGTGCAAATAACTATGTTGTCTACATGAAAACTTAGTTAATGATGCAAACTCTAGTGTTGTAGACACCATGTGCCGAATTAGAGTTGCTTACTCCAGTGTTGTCAACATGACAACTCATGAGAGTATGCAAACTCCTAAGTGTCTCACCAAATAAATAATAAAATAATGCATTAACCTAAGTAAAATCAAGTAAAGTGTAAATAGTGAATACTTATTTACATCAACAAAACTAATATTGTTTCATCACTATATAATAAGTACACATGATCTAAACATACTAAAAAACTAGATTTTTTTGGATATATAGTAGAACAAAGATTTAATTTCTCTCAACAAAAATATTGTTGACTTCAAAAATTATCTACTAAAATCACCATAATTGATTTATAAAACATATGTTGATAATTGATATTAACGATAAATTTTAATAATTTTAATAAATCATATTGCTTACACATATTAGTACATAGACTCAATATCCATGAAACAAAGTTTTAACTTTTGCACACAAACAAAGGAAGATATAAAAAAACATAAATAAATATGATTTCTTCAATTTCATTATCGAAAAATCCTCAAGATAGATGGAAAGTAAGAGGAGGAGGAAAAAGCACATCGTCTTTACATCTTGAATATAATGCTATTTAGTCAATTTTTTCATCTAGATATTCCAATGATAATTGTCCCCGTGAATCAAAACCATGCCCCCCACCTGAGGTGTGAAAAGTAAGTGGAGGAGAAAAAATAATGGAGATCCATGAAAATTAAAGGGGAAGATCTTGAGTTTGCATCACAACACCATCTCTCTCAAAAATTTGTGTGCCTCAAAAGTCCATCTAATACATAATGATAATATCCCAAGATACAATTGCTAAACTAAAGTATATGATTCTTTGAAGGAATATTTTAATAACATGAAACATCTATTTTCAAATATAGAGACTTTTAACACATAGAACCATCCAATAATTACAACATTATAAATTAGAAACTATGAATATTAAGGTGGTGGGGCAATATTAGTTTGAGTTATTATAGGTGGCTAAGATGTTGTAATTCAATCCTTGAAACCCCTTGAGCTATTCAATAATGGAGATGACTTTGCATTTATAGGGATGACTATAGACTTTAATCTAATGTCTCACATCATATTTCTTACATAAATTTTATCTATTTGGCCTAAAGACTTCCAAGTTGATTGGTATTTCTAAGCACTAACATTCACTATCTTCTACAAGTTTTCTCTTCTTTAGGTGTCTATTGGATAAGGATTTGGTGATATTTTGAAACTCCTCCTTGACCTCTTCTGCTAAAGAATTGTTAGCATGAATGTTGATGGTATTCCTTTGAGGGAATATCCCAAGCATTGCCAAAGTATGTGGAGATTGTTAGTGTGATTGTCATGTTGCATTCATGATTGTGTTTGTCATTGATGTCAACATAGCAGTATTTCTATGAAGATTGGTAGAGTAGCACATAGAGAACAAGCTCATACAAACATAGAGCTGATGGTTAGGTCAAGCATGGTTAAGGACATGTTCTACACTATGTCTTGATGGCATGGTTAAGTGCTCATATAGAGAGTCAAAGATATGCAGAAGATATGCTTGATTTACAGAGAGTAGTATATAGACATAGTACATGAGAAACAATTTCTGATGAATGGATTGTATCTTCAAATAGAGATAAAATAATAATATGTGAAGTTATATAGTGATAACAGGTAGCCTAATGATGATGTCAACAAGTGCACAAGTTCTGGAGTCACATGTGTGAGAAGTTGTAAAGACTATAAGCCAACAATGTTGTATAATTATAAATTAATTAATTATCTTAATGTGTTCCTATTATAATTAATTTGGAAAGCCTCAAGGTCAACTCAAGGAATTATTCTAAGGATATGGTATAAAGGAAGGTATTTTCCTTGATTGTAAATATGAATTGTGATCATGACAGAGTGAAAAAAAGCAGAGTATTTGGTATATGCAAGTAAGCAATCCAAGGGATTATTGGATGCAAAGTTGGTGAGTTGGTATCGAAATCAAAAGGAGAACCAGTCTAGTTGAAAGGATAGAGGAAGAAGAAGTAAAAGTATAATTCATTTCTATTATTCTATAAGGAATAATATAGAGATCAGTTGGACAATGAATTCAATGATCTTGCCCCTAAAGCTATTTGGATAATGGGTCCATATTCCTTCTACAACTCCCAACAAGGTTGGCACAACTCTTAATAGAGTTAGAATCTCCTAATAGGGATTCAAAGTCTCCTAATAGAGACATATATGTATTGAATGTATTTCATTGACTCCTAACAAGGTCCATCCTCTAACAAGGAATATTTATATTAGTACATCATTTTGTGGGTACCATCCCCATCGAGGTTTTCCCTAGTTAACATATCTGGTGCTATTGTGTATGCGTATCTTGTTATGGTTGCTGATTATATTTCTCATATAGTTAAGCATTAATAAGGTTGATAATTGTTATAATAGTTGCATAACCAATTCACCCTCCGCCCCTCTTAGTTATATTGGTGGACTTTAATTTCTAATAATTGGTATCAGAGCATCATATCCTTGAAGAGAAAGCTTAACAACTTTGGGAGATCAATGGCAAGTAACTAGAGAAGAGAAAGTCCTAAGTTTGATGGAGTTAACTATGAAAATTGGAAGGAAACGACGAAGACTCATTTGCTATGTATGGGCCTAGGATATTGGATTTTGACAAAGGGTGACAAAGCAATTATGAAAGAAATCAAGATTGAGGAATGCAATGAAGCAGAAAGAGATATGTTTATGTGTAATATGCAAGCCATAGAAGCATTGTTGACAACCATTCCAAAAAATGAATACAGCTAGTAATTAAGTCTTGTGAAGGATCTAAAGAAGAAGATGATATTATATGGAATATTTTGAAAACTTTGACACCACCATTCAAGCAAGTTTCACAAATTATTGAACTTTTGATACCTTGTACTGAGAAGTTCACCAGGGAAACATTGCTTGGAAGATTGGAAGCAACAAAATTAAGTTTGAGGCAGTCTAGAGAATTAACAAGAGTGGAGACAACTTTTAGTGCATTAAATGTTCATCCTTGTTTATCCAAAAGTGCAAGCACCCATGGAGATTATGCTAGCAAAATCAGATCCAAATCTGAAGAAAATAGATAGATTGAAGAAGGTATAAGTTTCCTAAAAGAGAGAAAAAGTAAGAGAAATTTCAAGCCTAGAAGACCTAGAGATTGGTTATAAGCAAATGAAGATGATGAATATAAGGAAAGAGTTCAAAGTGGAAGTGATGATGAGTTAGGATTTGTGGCTATAAAGGAAGAAAGTTCTGAAATTGAAATTAGAGAAGAAAAAGCTCTAGTTTCTCAAGTTAAAATGAAATCTAATTGGATTATAGATAGTGGATGTTTACATCATATGACTAGTGATATGAACAAGTTTGTTAAATTTAGAAATCATGATGGAGGAATTGTTAGAGTTGGTAACAATGTATCTTGTCACATCACATGGATAGGATCTATTACTCTTGATGGAAAGACTAATGTTGATGATGTTTACTTTGTTGATGGTTTGAAGCATAACTTGTTGAGTGTTGGATAGTTGGTTGATAAAGGTTATTAGTTGCAGTTTAGAGAGAAGATTTGCATTATCAAAGATGTATGTTGAGTCTACCTCCAAGACCAAGAAGAAATCTAGTGAGACCTGCAATTTTTGTGGCAAGGATGGACATCCCGTTTCTAGGTGTTGGAAACATTTGGAGGCTTTAGAGGAACCCATGAAGGAGCATCATATTTTGGCCCCTTAGTCTTCATCCCCCCTATAGGGAAAAGTCATGCTCTTTTTGCTCAAGCTATGAATTTAGAGCCTACATGGATTCTTGATTTCAGCGGCGCTCACCACATGACAAACACTCCTATGTTGCTCACTTCACTTGCTCCTTGTGCTACCACATAGATTTCTATTGGGAACTCATCACAACTTTCAGTTTTGGGTTCTAATTTTATTGCACTAGTTGGGGGCTTTCTTCAGGATGTTCTTTGTGTCCCTGACATTTTAATGAATCTATTGTCTATCTATCAAATTTGCCACTCTGGCTCTGGTAAGATAGTTGAGTTCTCACCACATGATGTGGTTATCTGGGACTTACATGATTCTGAGATGATTGTGGCTGTTGGGAGTGTTGACTCTACATCTCGCCTCTATAGATTTGATGGATTTGAGTCTTTTGATGACACAGGTTCATGTTTAGTTGCACATGCAGATTTAGTAAGTAGACTTTGGCATGAACATTTTGGGCATGTCAATTACAAATATCTTCAACAAATGAGCACACAAGCACTTGTTCTTGGGCTTCGCCAAATTTCTTGTCTAGATGGTGTTTGTCAGGGTTGTGCACTTGGCAATCAACATAGGGATTCTTTTCCACATGGACGAGCCACTCGTGCTTTGGCACCTTTGGAGTTGATTCATAGTGACCTCATGTAATTTCCTACTCCTTTTTTGGGTGCCAGATATGTGCTTACATTCATTGATGACTTCTCCAGATGTACATGGGTGTACTTTCTCAATTACAAGTTTGATGTCTTTGATTCATTTTGAATCTTTCAGGCATATGTAGAGAAGCAGTTTGGTCTTTCTATTCGTCGGATACACATGGACAATGGGGGGAGTACATGAACCAAGATTTCAGAGATTTTTGTTCTGAACATGGTCTTCAGCATTAGTTTTCAGTGTCCTACACTCCTCAGCCGAATGGTGTGGCCGAGAGAAAGAACATAACACTTCGAGAGATGGCTAATTGTATGATTCAGTCTAGGTCCATAGATTCGTGTTTTTGGGCAGAGGCAGTCAATTGTGTGAACTATATTCAAAATCAGATGCCTCACAAGGTAGTTTGACATATGACTCTTGAGGAGGCTTGGTCTCATGTCAAGCCCGATGTATCATCATTCCGAGTTTTTGGGAGTGCAACATGGGCATTTGTACCTGATGCTTAGAGGAAAACAATGGAATGGAAGAGCTGACCACTCATTTTTGTTGGCTACTATGAGGATGTTAGGGCTTATAGGTTATTTGATCCTGATTCTAGAGAGGTCCTATTTTGACGGGATGTCCAGTTTGATGAGAGCCCTCCTGTAGTTCATACCTCACCTCCAATGCCTATTTCACCTCCCACTACTCCATCCTCTTTTCCAATTTGTTCCACGGATGATGAGAATGATGATCATGGTGATCCCTATTTACCTCTACCATAGGATCCTCCCCAAATGCCTAAATGGGCTCGAGCTACAATTGAGGCTGTAGGATCTCTAGCTGGTGACCCTTCCGCTTCCTGTCACACCCGTTCTCATATTGTGGGTTCCAATCTTCTCAATCATGCTATCGGTGATGATCCTTAGACATTTGTAGAAGCGACAGGACATTTTGAATGGGATAGTGCAATTGAGGAGTAATATTCTTCTTTGATGAAGAATCACACATGGGATCTTTGTCCTCTTCCTAAAGGGAGAAAGCCAGTGCAATGCAAATGGATTTATCGTACTAAGTATGTTGTTGATGGTTCGATTGATAAGCATAAGGCTCATCTTATTGCGAAGGTTTTTTCACAGGTTGAAGGTATTGACTACACTAAGACATTTGCCTCTATCACCAAGATGAATTATGTCTACCTTGTCTTATCCCTCGTAGCTTCACAGGGATGGCCTATTTATCAGATGGATGTGAAGAGTGCCTTCTTGCACTGTGATATCACTGAGGATATTTATATGGAACAGCCTATGGGATTTATGCAAGATTCCTCCTTGGTTTGCAGACTTTGACGCTCATTGTATGGTCACAAACAAGCCCCTAGGGCTTATTATGAGAAGATGGACTCTTTTATGCTTTCTACAGGCTTCACTCACTGCCATTCTTATCCCACAGTGTACATTTAACATCTTGGAGATGAGATTTTGATTCTTGTTCTATATGTTGATGATATTATCCTTATGGGTAGCTCATCATCTATGCTTTAGGATGTTAAGTGTGCATTGATGGACTAGTTTGAGATGACTGATCTTGATTTGCTACATTATTTTTTTGGTCTTCAGATTGTTCAGTCCTCTACTAGGATTTTTGTGTATCAATAGAAGTATGCTCTTGACATGTTTTGTCACTTTGACATGCTTGATTGCAAGCTTGCTCCCACACCTTTTCAACTGGGTGTCACTTTTTCTACCTCCTGCTCTTCACCTTTCATGGATGCTACTTTGAATCGATAGTTGGTTGGCAGCTTATTGTACCTGACACACACTCGTCTTGATCTCTCCTTTGCAGTTGGCCTTCTCTCTTGGTTTTCTCAGGACCCTCATGAGAGTCACTTTCAAGTTGCCAAACATATTTTGAGATACATTCAAGGCACACTCATGTATGGCATTCATTACACCACAGGGACCCCACACATTGTTGGCTACACTGACTCAGATTGGGTCGATGATGTCAATGATTGGAAGTCTACTTTTGGCTTTGTGTTTTGTCTTGGCTTTGGTCCTATCACATGGTCATGCAAAAATCAGCATGCTTGAGCACTTTCATCCATAGAGGTTGAGTATTGGGCCGCAGTACTTGCTAGTCAGGAGGCTTTATGGCTTTGGTAGTTGATGACTGAGTTTGGTTTTTCGCTTGATCGTCCCACAATTTTGTGGTGCGATAATGAGAGTGCCATCCACATTTCTCACAACTTGGTGGAGCATCAATGTACCAAGCACATTGAGCTTCATATGCACTTCATTTGTTAGTTGATCTAGGATGGTGTTATTGCATTAGAGTACATTCCCACCAATGCATAGGTTGCTGACATCTTCACTAAACCTTTTGCATCACTACACTATCTTCAGTTGTAGTCTATGATTTGGGTTACAAAAGTTGTCCTTGGGGGGACTGGTTGAGGCCTTCCTTCCTTCACTTCATATTTTTTTCAACATGTTTTTAACCTCTTTTTGGGGGAGGGTTTTTCCCATGAGGTTTTTCCTCTTTCTCCATTTTCAGAGGTTGCATTTCTTTGCATTGTTCATGGGTACCTAACATGGCCTTGTTGCCGGGACCCATTCTGCATTTTGTCTTAGTTTTGTGAGCTTAAGGCATTCCCCTAAGTTGCACTTAAGAGGGGGTGTTAGAGTAATTAATTAATTAATTATTAATTATTTATTCTATTACTTAAGTTTAATTAGGTTAATGCATTAGTTAATAGTTGTAGTTGATGAGTTGTTGACAACACGAGAGTTTGTTCCCTTCTAGTGTATTCCACCTTTTTGTGGAAGTATAATTAGTTGTCAACTTTATCTTCTTGCACTTTCCAGCTTGTAAGCTTCCTTGAGGCCTTTATATCCGGTCTCTCTCTCATTGTAAAATCCATCCATTCACATAGCAATTTCATTTTCTTATTGTGAAATATTTTCTCTTGCATTGTTCGCTTCAAGCTCTTGCTCCTTTGGTTTCTCTTCAGCAAGCTATTTGCATGCAGGTGATCTTGGCACACTGTGGAGTTGAATTTCATCAACTCCTACAATTGGAACAAGTACAAGATCCAGAGGTAACTTGTTTCAATTGAATCCTACTGAGATGATTTGTTTGGTTGTAAAAGTGGATAACAGTTGGTTATGGAAGAGAAGGTTCTATCATATAAAATTTGATAATATTGTGAAGGCCAGTAGTACATTTGTAGTCAGAGATTTACCTAAGATCATAAAGCCTACTAATGTTGTTTGCAAGGAATGTATAATGGCTAAGCAGAAGAAGGTTTCATTTCTTAACAAGAAGTTTACTACTATAGAGAATTTGGAGATTGTTCAAATAGACTCGAGTGGTCCTACCAGAACAAGAGGATTTTATGGAGAAAGGTACTTTATGATTTCTATTGATGATTTCACTAGAATGATAAGGATATCATTTCTTAAAGAAAAATCTGAGGCATTTGAGAAGTTCAAAATATTTAAGAGTAAAGTTGAGAATGAATCTAGTGTAAAGATTAAGTGTTTAAGATCAAATAGAGGTAGAGAGTTTACTTGTAGAGAGTTTAACATGTTTAGTGAAGAAAATGGAATTAAGAGACATTTATCATCACCCAAGATCCCTGAGAAAATTGAGATAGCAGAAAGAAGGAACAGGACTATATCAGACGCAACAAGAGCAATGATGTTTGAGAATGATGTGTCCAAGACATTCTGGAGGGAAGCAGTTGATACAATAGTATACACCATGAACAGAGTGCAGATTAGACAAAGGTAAAAATAAGGCTTCTTATGAACTATGATTTGGTCATACACCTTCAGTGAAGTATTTCAAATTTTTTGGAAGTAAGTGTTACATATAGACAGATGATGATATTGGTAAATTTGATCCAAGAAGCGATGAAGGTATGTTTCTTTGTTATTCATTGAAAAGAAAAGCTTATAGATGTTTTAATCATAGAACTAAGACAATTGTTGAGTGTGAAAATGTGAAAGTAGATGAGAAGTTTGGAGTTAAAGAGAAGAACAAAGAATTGAACCTAGAGAAGAGATTAGAGTTGAGATAGCAACTCTTACACCTAACAAGAATTAGTCAAAGAATCACCCTGCAGAGAAGATTATTGGAAGTAGTAAGACCCTTGTCGAGTCCCCCAACAACATAGAGCTTAGAAAGCTTAGACTTCTTACAAGTGAATATCTAGACTATTTAGACATGAAGCTCACATACAAGTCCTCATATCAGGTGTACATACGATATGTATGAAGCAATCCAGCCGAATGCATTCGCCACCCATCGCAACTATTCCCTATGAACACTTAAAGACATTGGTATTATTGGTCGATTGGTATTGGGTTGGACCTATCCACCCTATCTACAGTAGGGGGGTGGGCTCGATCAATAGATTGAGGACTTCCCCTGAGCCAACCACCCTGAATGGTAGGAGGCCTAATAATATAGAAGGGGGCCCCTACTCTACAATTTTATGGGTCTCCCTACTATTCTAAAGGCAATGACAAGAAACAAAGTACATGGGGAACTATGTTTGATTTCTCAAGTTGAACCTAAGAGGATAGATGAGGCATGCAAGGATGATCATTGGATTCAAGCAATGAAGGAAGAACGATCAAAGTGTGAAGAATGAAACATTGGAATTGGTTCCTATACCTAATGAAAAGAATGTTATAGGAACTAAATGGGTATTCAGAAATAAGATGAATAAATAAGGAAAAGTTGTGAGGAACAAAGCTAGATTGGTATGCAAAGGATGCTCACAGCAAGACAGAATAGATTACGAAGAAACATTTGCCCCTGTAGCCAGAATGGAAGCAATAAAAATGTTCTTGGCTTATGCAACAAATAAGAATTTTAAAGTGTATCACATGGATGTCAAGTCAACCTTTATGAATGGAGAACTTGAAGGACTCTACATTGAGCATCCTGAAGGATTTTCTTTGACAGAAGAAAAGGATATGGTATGCAAATTGAAGAAAGCACTATATGGTTTAAAGCAAGCACCTAGAACCTGGTATGCAAAATTGGATAAGTATTTGGAAAAAGTTGGATTTGCTAAAGGTACACCAAATAGTAACCTTTATTTTTTTTAAATTGAAAATGGTTTGTTAATCATTGTGATTTATTGATGACATAATCTTTGGATGTAATGATGAAGCAAGTGATAAGTTTTCTCAAGAGATGAAGAATGAATTTGAGATGAGTATGATTGGTGAGATGAAGCTTTTCCTAGGTTTACAAATTGTGTAAAATAGTGAAGGTATTTTCATTTCACAACCTAAGTATTTAAAAGACTTGTTGAAAAGATTTGGCTTGGAAAGTTGAAAGCTTTTTGGTACACCAATGGTAACTGGTCACAAGTTATATAGCAAAGATGAGACAACTACAACTAAGCATAAGAAGTACAGATCAATGATTAGAGGTTTGCAATATCTAACTCACAGCAGACTAGATATAGAAAATGCAGTTGGGATAGTAGGAAGATTTCAAGTTGATCCTAAGGAATCTCATAATGTAGTAGTAAAGAGGATATTTAGATATTTGAAGGGAACACTTGATTATGGATTATGATATGATAGATCAAGTAATTTCACTTTGTGTGCTTAGACTAATGCGGATTTGGCATGCAATATGGGTGATAGAAAAAACACTAGTGGTGGAGCATTTTTTCTTGGAGGAAGATTGGCTTCTTGGCTGAGCAAGAAACAATATTGTATTTCATAGAGTACAACTGAAGCAGAGTATGTGGTAGCAACAAACAATTGTAATCAGATCATGTGAATGAAGTAGATGTTGAAGGATACTAGGATAGAATTTTCAGAATATGTTATTATACATTGTGATAACACAAGTATAGTGATTATGTCTAAGAATCTTTTACTGCATTCTAAGACTAAGCATATATCTATTAAGTATCATGTTTTGAGAGATAAAGTTGCAGAGAAAGAGATCAGATTGGAATATGTAAGTACAAAATATTAGATTACAGATATCTTTACGAAGCCTTTTCCCTAAAGATACATTTGAGTACTTGCGAGGTATGCTTGGGGTTATGCCCCTACCTACTTCTGAGTAGATGATGCAGAGATTGCATCAGTCCAGTGGTACATAGCATTATTCTTTGACTGGACTGAATGATGATGCTTCCTATATGGGGGAGTATCTGAGATGACTAGAGTCATCTAAGACTTTTGGTAGTTGGTTTAAAATAATGTCTTTGGACACTTGAGCTGATTGAAGATTTGGAGCAGATGATTGACATAATGAAGCCTTTACCATTGATGTCAATGGGGGAGAGTATGCATGAAAAACATCTCTTATGTATGAATGAGGGAGAGTTTGCATGAATAAGGGAGAGATTGATTAATGAGGGGGAGAATGAGATCTCCTATGTATAAGGTTTCAATGGGGTGATACATTGAATGAGGGATAAGTTGAGATTTGTTTAGTGTGTGAACAACCAGTGTTGATCCTAAAGAAAGATGCATAGAACAAAATAGTGTTCTAGTAAGGTTTAGATTTGATTGATGAAGAGGATTTGAAAATATGAGAACAATAACAACATCAGAGTGTTGTTTTGGTATTCTTGGAACTTAGATGTTTTTCATGTATGTTGCCATCAATGCCAAAGGGGGAGATTGTTAGCATGAATGCTGATGGTATTCCTTTGGGGGAGTACCCCAAGCATTGCTAGAGCATGTGGAGATTGTTAGCATGATTAGTATGTTGTATTCATGACTGTGTTTGTCAATGATGTCAATATAGTAGTATTTTTGTAAAGACTGGCAGAGTAGCAGACAAAGAATGAGATTGTACAAATAAAGAATTGATGATTAGATCAAGCATGGTTAAGGACATGTTCTACATTGTGTCATGATGACGTGGTTAAATGCACATACAAAGAGTCAAAGATATGAAGAAGATATGCTTGATTTACAAACAACATTATATAGACAAAGTACTTGAGAAGTAGTTTCTGATGAATGGATTGTATCTCCTAACAAAGATAAAATCATGATATGCAAAGTTATATAGTGACAATTGATAGTCTAATGATGATGTCAGTGGGTGCACAAGTTCTGGAGTTACACGTGTGAGAAGTTGTAAAGATTGTGAGTTGATAGTGTTGTATAATTAGAAATTAATTAATTATCCTAATGTGGTCCTGTTATAATTATATGAGAAAGCCTCAAGGCCAACTCAAGGAATTTTTTAAGGACACGATATAAAGGAAATTATTTTCCTTGATGTAAGTATGCATTGTGATTGCAATAGAGGGAAAAAGAGGAGAGTATTTGGTAAATGCAAGTAAGCGATCCAAGGGATTATTGGATGCAAAGTTGGTAATCTAGTATCAAGATCAGAAGGAGCAGCAGTCTGGCTAACAAGACATTGGAAGAGGAAGAGGAAGTATAGTTTATTTCTATTATTTTGCAAGGAATAATACAAAGATTAGTTGGACAATGAGTTCAATGCTCTTGCCCCTAAAGTTGTTGAGACATCGGGTCCATCTGCTTTCTACAACTCCTAACAAGCTTGGAATATCCTAACAGGAATTCAAAGTCTCCTAATAGGGATTAATATGTATTGAATGTATTTCATTGAATCTTAATAGGGTCCATCCTTAGAATATTAATATTAATACATCATTTTGTGGGTACCATCCCCACTAGGGTTTTCCCTCTGATCAAGGGTTTCCCTAGTTAACATATCTGGTGTTACTGTGTATGAATATCTTGTTTTGGTTGCTGATTATATTACTCATATGGTTAAGCATTAATAAGGTTGATAATTGTTATAATAATTGCATAACTGATTCACGACCCCATCCTCTCAGTTATATTGGTGGACTTTACTTTCTAACAAGAACCTTCACTATTGTTTCTGTTCTTTCTCTACCAACCATTTTAATGGAACAGGTAGTTTCAACCTTCTTACTAACTTGGTTAAAAGTTTGATAGGTTTTTGAAACTTATGATTTCACCGCTCTTCAATCTTCCTTTTAGCTCCTTGCATTGACATTTGAACCTTTCTTTCTCTTTCTCACCTTTCTTTCTTATCTCCACTTTTTACTCTTCTTTCTCACCTTTATCCTTTTCATTGAAGATTTTCAACTTCTTTTCTTGTTATTGGAATTTTGGTCGCCTATATGAAGTTTGTCATAATTTGATGGGGTTGGCCTTATCATAAGTTTGATAAAACTTCCAATTTTATGCTTTTCATTTTCTTTCAAAACTTTATTTTCTATCCCCATGTCTCCCTTCTTTTATCTTCATCCATTTTATTTAAAATTTACCTATTGTTTATAATTTCTTAATTTGTTTACATCTTTTATTTTTTAATCTTTGAGTTTCATCTTTTTCATTTATTTTTGGAAGCAAATTTCTTGTTTGTCAAGGTTTTGAGTACTTTTGCAAGCATTGTTGGTGTTTTGTTATGGTAAGTTCTTTTACCATATTTTCTTCTATTGTAAACTTTAAGCCTTTTCTCTTTTGTTAACAATTTGTCACCTTTTAAGAATCTTGTTAGTAGTATGGGGAATTTCACTAACCCATTCCCTTACCACTTCACCTTTTTTTTCAAAGCTTTTCTTTATATGTTCTTTAACATCTTCAAACTTTGGTGGTGCTTGAATGAGATTTAAGAACTCATCCAATTATAGATAATGTTTAGTTTGTTTGCATTTCAACTCAAGCCATTTATAGTAAAGTGCCCCTTTTTACTAACCTTGTTGGAGTTTAGACTAGTTTTGCAAACTTCACCATCTATTGATAAAGTACATTTCTCTCTAAAGATTTCAATCTTCCTCTCTTTTTATCAACATATTTACCTTCAATGCAAACTTTATTGGTACTTTAATGAGTTTTGGAAACTTGTATTGTTGTTGACATTGTATACTCCCATTCGAACTATGCTTTGAAAGTTTATTGATGGAGAAATTCATAATGTTGACTTTGTCAAAAGTTTGAAAGAATTGTAATTCCTCATAAATTACTAGTACAATTGAAAAAATACTTGGCAATGAAGATTTCTATAGGTTTGAGAGTCAAAACTTCCAAAATTACCTACATATGAAGAAAAGCCAACAAACGAAACATGGACTTAAAACAACTTAACTTTTAGATTTATAAAAAATTGAAAGTCAACACTTTGGTTGAGACAATGAAAAATATCGAAGTTTTCATAAATATGGTAGCTATCCAAACCTTTTGGATTACCAAAACTTTGCAAAAGTACAAGCAAAAGTAAAAATTATATAGTATGAAGACTTTTTGAGAAGACCTAACAGTAAACAAGTTTGCTATGTCATTCAAATGTCTTGACAAATTAGTTTTTTCAATATACAATTTTTTAATTGGTGGTGGTTGAGAGTGGGGGGCATCTACGGTGCAACATATATGCACCATTATTCAAGGAAAATATAAATGACTTCCACTATTTAGCACTAGCTACAGGTGCATATAAGTTGCCCTATAGCCACTCCCAGGGGGGGGGGGGGGGGAGTGGGCAGCAATGATAGAAATAAGGTAACAATGTTAGAGCCAAGGTGACACTACTCCTTAGTTGAGCTATCCATATTTTTCTTCTCATTTAATTTCTGTTCCCATATATGTTTTTTGCTCATGGTCATACATGAGATTGGGTTCTCTAACATGATAGTCTTTCTTTTACCTAAGTTGCTTCATCCATATAGTTGACTTTTCTCTCATATATCTTTTAATTTCCTTTTTTGGACATTCTTGCATACCAATGTTCCATTTACACAACCACTTATTATTTTGTTCCATCCATGTGTTCTTTCTACATGAATTTTCCTCCACTTCTATTTTGGGTCAACTACTTGACTTTGTGCTCTATTCTTTTGAGATAACATTTAAATTAAAGCTAACGACTAATGAGAAAACACTCACCTTAGCTAGTGCATTCCTATATGAAACCAAAATTTTAGCTTCAAAATCGTGTGTGGGTAAATACATTTGTAAAATTTCTTTGTCTCCATTTTAATTTTGATTTGTTCTTATATGAAATTTCACACTTATAGTGCATTACTAGTATAATAAGTGATACAAATAGGGCCTTCTTAGTCTTCACATCTCAAAATTCTACATATTTACATTTGTTTCATAACAAGAACAAAGCTTCTCACACTCATCGTATTCTTGTTGTCCTACAAGTCTCCCAATCGAATTTATTATTAAAATCTAATTTAATGTACTTATATCCATCCACCGCCTTCAAAAGGCTCCCTTCAATACAAAGTCAAAAATACATTGTTTTAAATGTAAGATAAGGATCATGAACTTAGTTTTGTCAGCCTTGACTTGTATTGCCAACTTTTGACAAAAAAATTCTTAAGTTCTCTAGTGCTTTCTTAAACTATGCATTAGTTTCTCCACTAAAATAAGGTCACATACATATAAGAACAACTTATTATGTGAACAACCCCACACCTCTATATTTGTATTTCTACTAACCCTAAAATATTATGTATAGTCCAAACACAATTAAAAAAATATACCTATGTTACTCCCCAAACATTCTATTGACTCTCTTTTTTAAGTTTCAAGTTAGACCTAATCATAAAGCCTATAAAATTATGCCCTATATTTTTATGAAATACCTAACTTTTCTCTCTCTAATTCTTTTATACATACAATGTTGAATGCTTTATTAAAATCAAGAGAAAAAAAAACCTTCTCCTTATTTCTCTCATAGCTTTCGTAGCCCAATCTATAGTTCTTGTAGGTGTTGATGTCAAGCTTAGGGCCCGTTTGGTAGCTGGAATTAGAATGGAATTGGCATTTAGAATTTAAAAAAAATTCTAATCCATTGTTTGGGTCCGCACAATCGGAATTGGAATTGGAAAAAAGTGGAATCCAGTATCCCCATTTGACCCCCAAAACAAGGATTCCAAATTCCTTCAAATACTTGTTATTTGGAATTCCCGTTTTAATTCCCATTTTAAATCTCATTTTTTGAAAATGAGGATTTCAACTAAAGTAAAATTTGATTGGGTTTGACTTCCGGATGCCCATTTGGGGGCACTTTTTTTTGCACTAATTTTTGAAATTTAATTTTTTTAAATGGGGGGAAAATTTTTTCGCTATTACTTGCTCATATATTTGCCACCGTTGAGTAATTTATCAAGCTTTTTCTGCTTGATCCGCCTCAGTAGTTACTACAAAAAAGTTTGGTGAAATAACTTTTTCACATACATTGTTTCTCAGTTAAATGAATTTTATGCAGGACAAAAACAATCTACTCTATTGATTTTTTTTCTGGCGTAAAAGTGTTTCCAAGTAAGATTTCGTAAAAATTTAATATAAAAATTTAGACTTTGCACCTGTGAGTTTGAATGTTGTGATGATCACATTTTTTATTGGATCTCTACAAATATATATATTTTTAATGAGATTTTCTTGACTTTTATTTCATCAATTCTTGTGATTCGGATTCATTCAGCGAGACTTGAACAATATACATATTTCATATCAGTAATTATGTGAATTATAATCAATGGTATTTTTTTTATAGAGCAAGAGTAATAAAAGTTTTAGTATCCATTAGTACAATCTCGTCCTCATCCGTTATGATAATGTTTATTTTCAACATGACTTAATTTTTTTATACTTGTTAAAAATGTTTGGACTTCAACAAACCAAATAAGTATTTAATTTTTTTGCATGATGATAATGCTACAGCTGGATGATAATATTTTGCATGTTATTTTGGCTAGTATTCCAATTCCACAATGTGCAACCAAATGGAGGAAATCTGTATTCTCACAATGAATTCTTGGTCAACCAAACAGTCCCAAATTGGATTCTCTAATCATAATCTGGATTCTAAGTTCTAGAATCCCAAAGCCAGCATTCCAAATGCCAATGCTTAATTTATATTCCAGCAACCAAATGGACCCTTAAGGTCGTAGATTACCTCCATGATTTGGAGTTCACTACTTTATAATTTTCAATAGACTACGTGCACATGTGCACATTCCCTTCCCTAAGAATAATAACTAGTTTTACCCGAAGGCCCCAACTAAACTGAAGATGACCCATAGCTCTTTCACACCCCCCGATCTCCGATTTTCCGAATTATCAAAAGCAAATTCCTCCTCAAAGCACTGTGAAAACGCTGCTTTGGCTACGCATATTATTAATTTTAGAGTGGTGGTGGATCTTCTCCATAACCAAGCGATCCATCTTTACGATTGTTGGTACACTGATCCTGTCAGTCCAAAGCTTGGAAATTTAGAATATAAATGTCTGCGCTGGTGAATTGTAGGCAACAGTAGTGGGTGGTGGAAAAGAGCTGGTGGGTTGGATCGATTGCTACAGTACAGAAAAATGATGCAATGCATATTTCTTCTCTCAGATACTGGGTACTATTCTTTCTTAAAATTAATTTACGATTGTTTTCAGCTACTTTTTCTGTCTTTTAAGTGTCTAACATCATTAGCTTCAGAGTCGAAATTTGTAGCTGGACACAACCACATCTGCTTTCAAATTACACATTTTATTTACATATTCGTGGTGAAATGCCCTGTTTCTAGACCCCGCTTTGATTTAGATATGACCAAGAATGGTTGATTGGCAATCGACAGCCTAGAACATATCTTTGTTCTTGGATTTTTCCCCTTCTGTTTTTAAGAAATGTTCGTGTGGTTTGCCCTGATTCGTTCGTTCAATTTAACTGAAATGTTCTTTCGACTTGAGTTGGAAGGCAATTCTTCAAAGTCTACCTAGACGTTCCCAGATTGGGCTGCACCTGCTGGAGTGTTTTGAAGTGGGTCATTCTTATTCTATATTAAATCTAGAAGGCAAAAACAATTAAAACGATGAGAACTCTACAGGTCAACACTCTGTTAATTTCATAGGGCCTTGTGCTCCGCTCCAAGAAATAACAATATACGCACCATTCCTCCAAACCCAAGCTTGCTGCTTGTGAAGGATTATTACATTTTTAAAAACCAGCTCTAAGTTTAAGCATAATGGTTATATTATAGTCGGACATGAGACAAAGTGCCGACCTGATATAAGCATAATGGTTATATTATAGTAGGACATGAGACAAAGTGCCGACCTGATATAACATGTAATGCACAAACTGTTTTTATGAAGATGGATACAAGAACTTCCCATTAGAAAAGTGCTTACGATATTTTCAAAGACCTTTGCAATATATTCAGATATGGAAATCATGCAGATTTGAAGCTTGTGATTGCATTGAATTGAATTGAAGGAGTTTTAATGACATCCACAAGATCAACAGTCTAAGGAACCAATAATCACATTGTTAGCCATCTTCGTTTGCTCCATGTGAACTCTTCAGTTATGAATCTTTATCAAGAAACATTTTGAGCCTAGGACCAACAACAACTATACCTTTTTTATATAGGGAATAGTTTACTAAAAGGTTACTGGGGCCTAACAGGTCAATTCAGACTGCATGTGTAATGGAATAACAAGTAACTAGAAATGAGGAAAAAACCAGTACCCACAGACCTAAAAAGAGACAGGGAGACAATCTGAAATCTATCAGAGTCATAACCCTATTACGTCATATAACAAATTTGATAGAGTATCAATTACAATAAGCATTGCTAACATAAACGCAATCATTCCCAGGAGCATTTGATGTTATTACAGGTGTCCAAATTCTCACTATTCCTATGTTACCCTGGGTTTCTGGGGCGGGGGGAACGGGAAACATGTTTTTATGTTACCTGCTTTTGGGGTAACTGTTGTAACTTGTGATATGCTTGAATATCTAACTTTGGAAAGATTGTAAAGGGTTTCGGGGTCCCTTCAAAACCCGTTTATACCATTAATCAAAAACAATTATCATAGCAACTTAATAACATTAATCTATCTAAAATCAATGATCATTCATTGCATCATCATAGAACATGCATACAAGCTTCAAGGTTTGTTTATTTCATGACATTCATGTCTTTATTGTTAGCTTTGTCTCTCTCATGGGTGTGCCATGAATTCCTGATAGCTGTGTCTCGTACACTTCATGCTGTCTTCAAATCTTTCAGGCTTTTTATTGACATTTTCAATCACCGTTCACAATGCCACTTTCTTGTAGCACTATCACATTACCAACATTGCTTCTCAACCTGCACTGGTTTAGAATTATCATTTTTGTCTTTAATGGTTATCTAATTGTTCTTCACATCATCCTTACTGTTATCTTAGTAATCCTGCTGTGCATGAGACCAACAGTGCTTCACTTGCATTAAAGACTATCATACTTTAAGAAAATATTGTATACCGATGAATTTGTGAGTGCTGTGCACCTTATGATATAACAGTCATGTTGTATTGAAAGATGTGGTTATGAATGCCTAAAATACATGCTTGCTGAGAAATGGGAAGGAAATATGGTATCATTGTATGCTAAGTTACCAGTTCGGGTATGGGGACTGATGTGGGTATGCGAAGCCGGTATGTAGGTGTGAAATTTTTAGGTGTGTGTGTGTGTGTTTGTGTTTGCATATGTGCGTGTGTAAATAAGAGAAACTTAGAGAATTGTAAAACTAAATCATGTCATAATATGATACTTGATTATTGATGAATGCCGAATGCCAAAGATAGATATTAAATGCCAGTTGATAGTTGACAAATATTCAAATAAGCCATACAAATGATGTCATATATGTCTATGTTCACAATTCTAATGAAGATCATTACAATTACTGAATTACAAAATGTAGTTCATGAAACATGATTAATGTTCACCAATCATCAAAGGGATTATCAAAAAAATCATCGTGTATTGGTTTTCCTGCAGCTGCAAGTTCAAGATCATCTCAATCATTTGAACCCAAAGCGGTTCCACTCACACTAGATGCACCATGTGGCATGTCACCATCATCATCCACATCATCCATAGTGGTTTTGGCAAGATCCTGAATGGTTTCATCCTAGTCGGCAAACTCTAGTGCTACATCCCAAAGCTTTGCTGCCCATTGCTTTGTATTAGGGATCCTAGGGTTGAAATGCATATCTTATGCACTTAAATCTCCTTTGCGGAAGCCATTTGGCATTCCACAATTGATCTCCTTTGAATACAATCACCTCCAAAGTGGAGAGAAAATACGGTGAGAGCAAAATAAGAGGTAAAATGAAATGATTTTGTGTTGTAAGGCCTCATATTGGGCTGTTTTAGGGTTTAGTAGGAAAAAAAGTCATGTCTTCCTCCCTAGCTTAGTCGCAAGTGAGGTCCTTAGCCTATTCCCACATTCCGATAGGCTAATGGTGGACAAATAGGAATGTCGTGGGGGTCCGGTTAGAAAAAGTCTTGTTCCATTTTTTTCTCCTAGCGGGCTTCCTTGTTTGGAACAAGGCTTGTATGTCTCGTTCTTTATTGCTGGTGGCACTGCTAGCATTGATGTGGCTCTTTGGGCTGACCAATGGCCTATATGGCACCTTCCCCCTTGTAGGATGCGTGTCAATAGCTTAACTATTACTCTTGCCTTCTTCAAGCAGTAACACCCATCCCAGTTGGTGCATGTTAAGCCCTTGGTAATGCTCGAGAATCTCCCGCAAGCAAGTTTTATGTCGAGGGACAAGCAAATAATGGGCATGATAAAGAAGAAATCGTTTTTGGAGAGACTCAAAATTATCATATGAGAAGTTGTCTGAGATGAAATCCTTAGACAAAGTTGTTTTGGATGAAATCCCTGTTAAAACTAGAGCCCAGAAATCCATGGAGATAACCAACAATAAGAAAGAGACAGAACTGAAACAAAGAACACCAGAAATATCCTGGGAAAACCCTTCAAGGATGAAAGGAAAAACTCAGCCACACAACAAAAATATATCTTTATTGATAATGAAATGTTCAAGTGTACAATATCCTTTCCTTGATATGAATATATAACAATAGGAGAGACTCTTCACATTATAACCGAAGGTCTCTTGAGATTCTCGTAACTCCTAAAATTAATTATAACTCTTCAAATATTCATGCCTCAATGCAGGTGAATGACACATGTCATTTACATTTAATATTGCAAATTAAACTTAAGTGTCCTTTTCAGTTGAAGTTTCAGTTGAAGATGATAGTAACGTGAATAATGTCCATATTTCGAAAGATAAAGATCTCTATCACAGCTACAAACTTCAACACTCCCTCTTAGCTAGAGAGAGATCTTTAGCTGATCAATCACACAATATAGATCCTATAAAATTTCATGAAGTCACTCAAGATGAAAATCTTGCAAGACGCATAACTAGATTCTCTTATAACACTAAGAGAATAATTTACTCATGGAATTACTTAACATGATAACCTTGAAACATTTACTCATAATCATGCAATTACTCAACATGAAACAATTACTCATAATTATGGAATCACTCAACATGAAAGATTTAAACCAACCAACCATAATCATGGAATCACTCAATATGAAAGATTTGAACCAACCAACCATAATCATGGAATCACTCAACATGAAAGATTTTAACCACTCATAACTAAGCCTTTAATCACGGACTCTCTCAACGTGAACTGTCATGGAATCTCTCAACATGATATCCAACTCCCATTACGGAGTTTCTCAACGTGATGACATCATGAACTCTCTTAGCATGATGTTCACTATCGCATAGTGAAAGAGTTATCATAGCTGATCTTACAATCTCATTTATTCACACAAGAATAAAATAGGCAATAAAAAACTAAGACTTGATTCCATTTAAGTCTCAAATTTTATAAATACCACAAGCATCACAAGCATATATGAGAATGAAGGGGATTCCATAAGCACTCCCTCTTAATAATCAAACCTCCCTTTGAAGCTAAAATCTCCCTCTAAAGCTCAACATCTCCCATTGGACCTATAATCCTTATCCTGAAGCAAGAGAGATTAAAATCAACTATCAATGCTAAAAATAATCTCTTTCAAAAATATAACCATAAATACTCATCTTTTGTAGTCTAATCTCAATAAAGACACATACACAAGGAGATTTAGAATAATGCCTCTAAAGTTAATATAAATCTCATAGCATCAATAAAATTATAAGAATATAATATAATACTTATCTCTTCAATTCCATGCAATACTTATCTCTGCAACCTCATGCAATACTATTTCACAACAAAGTCCCACTTTGTAGTTGAAGAATGCAATCACATCTGAAAATCTTTTCCAGCAAGAATCTCAAATTCTACAATACCAATAACTTATCACAAATAAAGAATCATTTTAATAACATGCATTCAATGATTGAAACATCCTCTCAACAAAAAACAAATATAATTTTGAGTATTATAAGAAGATAGCTAAAGAAACCTCCCTCAAAAAATCATAAGCTCCCTTTGAGTGTTATATCTGAAGCAGAGTTGGTCTCATCGTGCATGACCCATATCCAACAAAACCAGTCCATGCTAATGACTTGAGTCCCGAATGGAATAAGACGAGTTTTTTGATCAAATTTAGAGATTTCCTCTACACAACATTGTGCCTTGGGTATCTAATATTCCTGCCATCGCCACTTGTTCGTGGACCTACTCTTGCCTCGACAGCAGCATGATGCCACATAAGAAAAGTAACATGACTAGAATCAAGCCAAATTAGTTCGATGACAAGGATATAATCACAAAGATGTTTCCAAGCCAGCACACATCGATATAAAAAATGGTGGATGCAAGAAGAGGAAGAAAATAATGCTCAAGAGAACATGTTGCCTCATGAGCATTGAAGAAGACGTGTCAAGAAAGAAAGATCACTGAAGACAAAATTTCAATACTCCCAATAACCAAGTTGTGCAAAAAAAGGAGAGCGATTTTGAATAGTCATGACAATAACATAGAAGAGTGATACAAACATCAAACTCTTAAAAGAATAAGTAACGCTTAACACTTGAATGGAAACCAATAATGATAAAAGAAAAAAAAAGTAAGTACTCCAAACTTATAAATATTGCAAGAAATTTATCTGGTAGTGTGGAATGCAAGATATAGATATTGCAAGAAGAGTCACGGATGTGACACGATGCCTTTAATCATGAGAAATATAAGGCAGATATGAGCGATTCACATCACACAAGCCGCATGATTCCAACTGCCACTAAAGAATAAAAAGACCTTAGCAAGAGACGAGTCATTCAGACACGATGATGATGACCAAAACTTGGGTCGATAATTCTTGAACATGAGCATTGTTGTGAATAGAGAGGTGACTCTTGGGTTGATAATTCTTGAACAACCAATCGATGCGACTTCGATCATACACATCAGAATCCGAGTGGAGTCCAAGTATGCATGATAAGAATGATGCAAAAGAGCATAACTAAAAAAAAATATTGACTATATCAGTTGCCAAGCCAAAGGAAAAACAAAGTGCTTGATGGTGATGGAAGATGAATCGATGCAAACATTATGGAGCGAAACTGACAAATATAATAAATATACGAACATGAATAATAAAGGAAGCCCGAGAAGAAAAGAAATGGTGAACAATGAATGCCAAGTCATAATTAATCACTGCTACCACATTACCGTATGCAAAGAACATATATACATGACATGTGAAACCTCAATACAAATTGATGGGAACGTATAAGAAGCAGAGATATATATAGCACAGGAAGAAACGACGATTGAATATTAAGAGGAATAATAATAATTTCCTTGACATGGCATGACTCAAAAGAAGTAGAATAAATCACATGAACAATCAAAGAAACCTCTGAAGAATAAACTGAAAGATTGAAAGCATTATCATATGCATAAAATCAAGACATGATAATTTCGATTCTCCTCTAAGCTTTATAAATACAAAGAAAATATATAACCAAAACCGAGATAGGGACAACTTCTCTATAAAAATCACAAAATAGCCAAATAAAATTGAGATGGAAGCAACCAAAACCAACGCACATTGAAGATATAGCTTTATTGTTGTTGTTAACCTGGCTCTGATACCATGTTAAAACTAGAGCCCAGAAATCCATGGAGATAACCAACAATAAGAAAGAGACAGAACTGAAACAAAGAATGCTAGAAATATCCTAGGAAAACCCTTCAAGAATGAAAGGAGAAACCCAACCACACAACAAAAATATATCTTTATTGATAATGAAATCTTCAAGTGTACAATATTCTTTGCTTGATACAAATATATAACAATAGGAGAGACTCTTCACATTATAATCGAAGGTCTCTTGAGATTCTCAGAACTCCTATAATTAATTATAACTGTTCGAATATTCATGCCTCAATGCATGTGAATGACACATGTCATTTGCATTTAATATTACAAATTAAACTTAAGTGTCCTTTTCAGCTGAAGATGACAATAATGGTAATAGCGTCTAGATTTTGAGAGATAAAGATCTCTATCGCAGCTACAAACTTCAACAATCCGGAGCCAACGAGTTGAGAGGAAGTTCCAACAAATTTTGGTTAGAACACGTCATTGATAGGTGCAGCTAAATCTTGCGAATTAATGGAGGAGTTTGGGTGGTAAGTGAATGAGCAACTGTGGGTGAGTTTGACTTCACAGTCTGAGATGTCAATTTGAAAGGCCATCATGTTGGTCGCCTCCCAAATTGTAATGAGCCCATCTGGCTCACACCACTGTAATGCTAGATGAAGTTGTTTCCATTTTGATTTATCTTGTAATCTTGTAGAGTTGACAGAATATATATATATATATATATATATATATATATATATATATATATATATATATATATATATATATATATATATATATATATATATATATATATAAAACTGAAATGCAATGACAGAATAACGATAATTACCAATTTATTTAATTTTTTTTCCCTTGCTCACAAACCATATACTGAAAACAACTTAATAATTAAATAACCAACGAACCTGGTATTAAGGTTGCAGTAGAGCTGTTCATAAACTTGGTCAATCCTTCTTACAAATACAAACTCCACACTCAACACTTGCAGCCACCTAGCTATAATGCCAATAATGGCATTTCAATGTGCAGGAGTAAGTTTGTTCAATCTGAGTGTTTAAACAGATAGCCCGATAGGGCCACTAATTTCCACAATCACCCAAGAAACAATGCCCGCAGTCACCATATGATGCTGTCGCTATGCAGGGAAATTTGTCACTCAATATCAATTGCTAACAGCGACCAAATTGCAGACCAAAATCACCCAGTCTGGGTGTTAGAATGCCCAGTTCGACCAGCTATAAAACATTCTCCAAATGCCACAGTCAATCAATGCCTAGAGCAGAGAATTATTGGCATCTTGATTGCAGATCGTATGACCATTAAATGCAGAAGTAGATCATGCCTAGCGGCAGATATACTGGGTGCTCAAAATACAGAATTCACAACACCAACCTCTTCAGGAAATAACTCACAATAACAAAAATATGGATTCCAAATTTTCCTTCAGAATATGATAGCCTATTGCAGACCCAAATGCAATGCCCAACAACAGATTAAAGGGCACACAAACCAGTACATCCAAACACCGAATTCTCCAGCAAGCAAATCGCTTCTCAGCCACTAAAGACACAGTACGAGAAGTCTCTAAATTCAGATGCCAATACTCAGTTCAAATCCATTATACTTTGGCAATGGATTGAATTCACCAAACTCAGTTAAAACCCTCAACAAGAAATAATAAAAAGCAATAGACAATTGGATGCCGATTCCTAACAAATGGAGTCATATTTATAATACAATTGTGCATCTTAGTTTCCTCTTCACACTTCTCACTTAAGAGGCTTCAAGTTCACAACACCAATTTATAATGAAATAACATAAAGTGCATTAATAATAACGAAGCCTCGTTAATTATATAATAAACATGAACTCCATTAATAATAAGTTCAATCATATGCAGATGACAACCAATTGCCAATGCCACCACTGCACCGCCAAATATAGGAACCATCCCAAAATAGACTTAGAATAGTAAGTCCACCTTAGAGACCCCCAAAACTCATTGTTAGTTCACAAGGGTCGCTATGATGAACTGATCTAGACAACTGCAAGAGCTTGCTAAAATTGGGGACATTACAATCCTCCCTCCTCAAGATTGCTTGTCCTCAAGCAATCTGGGAACACATCAAACTCTAACCTCCACCCGGGTCCCACAGGAAAAAGTACGTTACACCTCTGTCATCATTGAACCATCTCCATACCAACAACACCATCATGACAAACAACATAATCTGTAAGACACCACTCAATGCCTGTGTTGATGATGTAGAAACCAAAGTATCACAGGAAGGAAACTCCATAGACAGTTTCGATAAACCCTCCTTCACTGCACCAACCCAACCATCCTACCAAACATCAGACTTAGGTACAAATAAACTTTGCACCTGGTAGATATCCTGCACATGGGGATCAAATATGAAGTTGTATGTGCTCCCCACCATATATGCCTTACTAAAATCTTGATCATTACCAACAACCCGTGCAAAGGACTTAGCTACAAGAGAACCTGGTGCAAGATGTGGTTCTTTGCTACTCTTAAAAAATGCACTCATCCCAACTATATCAACACCTTTAACTGTAATGGATGTAGCTATGTCATAATCTGTGGATACAGGAACATCACTAACTGCTGCTATAGGAAAATGAACTATGTCTGTAGATGGTGTAAACTGTGCCCAACTCTACTCAAGTGATGTTAAAGTTGTAGCTTCAGTCGGGTTGATTCGAAATACATTATTGTTATTGATAAATCATCATTTTCTATATATACATACTCGTGTAATAATAATAATAATAATAATATATATATATATATATATATATTTATTTATTTATATATTTATATTATATTATATATAATACATATACACACACACACATATAATACAAATTATTATTATTAAATATATTTATTAAATGATGATTAAACCTTAGAGACATGTCTCCTCCTTTCATATTTATATGAGATCCAAATCTGCATTTGGAACACACCTATAACAATGGCAGCGTAATTACATTTGCAGAAACCGATCCATGTTTCTCAACATGGTATCAGAGCCTAACTGCAAATGCAAAAAAAACAAAATTATTTCCATACAGAGAAGGTTGGATGACACTTGAACTTCAATTTGGTCCATGTGCTTGCAATTCTTTCCTAATAGAAGAACAGAAATTAGCAGTGATAAGAGAGAATAAAGAGATCTTGACAGAGACAGGAACTAACCGCATTAAAAGAAGATTCTCAAGCCGCATCACCTCAATGTATAGTGCAGGAGGAAGGGAAAACCATATAATCAGAATATACAGGAGTTGCAGACAAAATAAGAGGACCAATTCAATAGAGCCATTACAGAACTGCAAAGGACACTTTCTAATACATCCCATGTTCTCACATTTCAAGCAATAACTATAATGTATTCAGATTATACTATTAAAACCATTACATCTCAGATGCACTTTATACTATCCAAACAGTGGTTACGGAAAGATATTCATATACGTCTTTAAGTATTCATCAGTGGGATTAGATAAGGAGTGACATAACTGGATATAATATATAGGAAGCTGCAAACATGATTTAAGGAATAAACAGTCAGAAATCCCAATAGACACTGAATAATATATTGATTTGCTATGATGGTTGTCGTCTAGATTCGGTAGAAGCAATTCATCAACAGCCATTGAGTAATCAGTAATCGATTGGGATGATAATGTTCAAAAGGAATCACAATATTGTCTAAGCCTTGAAGGAAGTAAAACAAAAAAAAATGCCATCAGTAATAAAGATAATTCTTAGTTGCCGATTCGTGACACGAATCCGATTCGGGCACGTGAATCGGATCCGTGGATTCGGGATTTTTTTTTTTCCCAATTATGATTCGTGGAGGATTCGTGCATATATATATATATATATACTAAAAAATAAGAGAAATATACATAATTCTAAAACTAAATCATTTCATAGTATGAATCTAGTATACTTGATCAATGACATTGATAATTAATCTATTTTCACGATTATAAAGAAAATCAACACATTCACATTGAATTACTGAAAGTGAAAGCTTGTAACATTCAAAATATAGATCATTAAACTTAAAGTTTATAACATGATTTACTCATAAAAGAGTCAAGAGTCAACACTAAAGTTTTTTATTTAATCATCAAATGGATTTTCAAGAAAATCCGCATCAGAGGGGTACTGGTGAGCTGCAAGTGCTGCATCTGTATTAGTAGAGGAACCCAAACCACTAGTAGTAGAGGGGATTGTTAACTCATAATCCTCCTCCTCATCATCCACATCAATCAAAGTGGATCTAGCAAGATCTCGGATGGTCATATCTAAATCAGGAGTCTCGGGTGCTACATCCCAAAGCTTTTCGGGCCCCTTCTTGTACTTAGGATCCTTCCGTGACAACAAGCGCAAATTGTTGTGAATGAACACAAGGTCTTCTGATTTTTTTGGAGCCAACCGGTTGCGTTTGATTGAGTGGATAAAGGAGTAAGTACTCCAATTCCGCTCAGCGGCAGAAGAGCTGGCAACCTAAAGAGAAATTAAAAATTATCAATACAACAATCAAGATAAATAAATTAAATAATAAATTCAAGGAATTGAGAATGTTAACCTTAAGCTTAATTTTACAAACTTACTTGGGATAGGACCTTTATGGCAAGAGGTTGGAGGTACGTGAAGGCTTGCCCATGAAGGTACCACCATTTGATGGCACCCATCCTGCTTTGGTCTGCTATGGCAATAGGGTCGAAATCCTCACCTGAGTTGAAAGCAGCAAATTCACTCCTCACAATTGCCCCAATCTCTGGATCTTGGAATATCTTAGCTAGTGCCCTCTTATACCCATCTGCAACCTCTGCATCTCTAAATGGTGGCACTCTACCTGGAAGGCGAAGTACATCTGCACTATAGTACGTGGGGATAACAAAAGACAATTGAACACTATCAAATATCAATAGCACAAACATTGGATAAAATAAGCACAAACATTTGATAAGAACTACAGTACCTCGGGGATAGAGCATATGCAAGGAGGTGCAAAGGTGTGGTCATCTTGTTCCATCGATGATGAACAATTTTTTCCACCTTCTTGTAAAGGGTGTCCTCAGGATCATTCTCCCTCCTTTGTATGACCTAAGATATGAAATATGAATAATAATTATAATTAGTGAATATGTCAATTTAAACTTTAGAATCTAGATATCTCTCAAATAAAAAATTGTTGTAAAAGAGCGTAAAACTTACCATTTTAATTTTTTCCAGCATACTATCCATGGAATCATAAATATCCCCAAGGCATGGCTCATCACTATCTGCGAAGCGAAGCATTGCCATTATTGGATCGGTGATTTCCAACACATAACTCACAAGACCCCACCAATCCTCATCTAGTATCATTCTTCTCACATTTAAAGCCCTTGCTGTATTGGAATTCTTCCAAATGCCCCATTGGGGGCTAATGACCATATGCTTCAATGCTTCTTTTACCTTCACAAGTCGTCTCAAGACGATTTCAGCAACCTAAGAACATGTTAAACTCAAGTTAGTAAAACATTTAAAAATTAAAACATGTTAATGTAAACAACAACAAAAATTAATAATTGTGGAATCCAATAATATTCAATTATATATTAAATATAAAAATTTACCTTCAATAACTCCAAGTCCGAGAAACTCCTAAAAATTGCTTGTGACATGTGGTGATTTGTCACAAACATTTGAATCTCTTCAACTTCCTCATATATCCTTTTCACCCAATCTATTTGAGTGCCAATTGCTTTCATCACTAAATTGAGAGAGTGGACGGTGCATGGTGTCCAAAAGATATGATCATATCTAGACTCTACAATTATCCCTGCAGCCCTGCAAACTTTTGCATTGTCCGTGACCACTTGAACAACATTATCAGGACCCACTGACTCTATGGCATCAATGAGAATGCGTGAAATAAATTCTGCATCTTTCACTTGCCCTTCACAATCAACTGCCTTCAAGAACATTGCCCCCTTAGGGCATACAGCAATAACATTGATCAATGGACGGTTTCTACAATCTTTCCAACCATCCGAAATAATAGACACACCCGATTGAACCCAAAAATCTCTTATTGGTTGAAGTTGAGCCTCTACATTTTTCCTCTCATCATGTAATATGGCAGTGCGCAACTTCTCATAACCAGGCGGTTTGTAACCATGGGGTGCATCATTTATTGCTTCCACCATCTCCCTAAAATAAGGTGATCTAGCAAAATTAAATGAAACACCATTTGCAATTAAACAACGTCCAATTTTGTGATCAGCAATGTCTCTCTTTTCAATTTGGAATGCCCTATCTAGTGGGCCTCTCTTGCGGGTGAGTGGAGATGGGTCTTCATCTTCATCATTTGTAGTTGGCATAGGCAAAAAAGGATGTGTTCTTGTGTTTGTTTGATCAAATGATGGTGTTGGTATATTTGTTTTTTGGGAAGCACCACGTTTTGCTTTTGCAACTGCTCTATCAGCATCATCTTGCTCTTTTGCTAATGCTGCTATTTGTGCAGCTGGTAATCCCTTCTTATCACTACCTTGACACATGTGAATTCCTTCACCCGCAGGGCCCAAAAAATGTAGTTTCACTCGGGAATAGGAGCTTCTCTGTTGTATGTTGCAAAAATTACATTTCCATATGTATGCCCCACCCCTAGGACATTGTGCAACTCTTGTTGTGTGTCTCCATAAAGGAGACCCCTTATCAATTTTGAAGCTTGGTGATGCAGCCCCACCCCCACCCACTGAGCCTTGACTACTCATTGTTCTATTCTTGCAATCTAGAAAAAGTGAAAGAAAACCATGCTTCACACTTGCACAAAAACTTGAAAATTTGGAAAACTAAAAATAAATCAATAATCTATGAAAGAATTCAAAAATATGGTTGAAATGCATACCTTAAACACTTCTTGCAAGGTATTTGAAGCTCCACAACCGATCTCCTTCGAATCTAAGCACTTCACTTCAAACTAGCAAGTATGAGAGAGCAAAATAGAGAGCAAAATAGAGAGCAAATGAACTTGCATTGTGATTTAGAGGGTCATTTTTAGGGTTTAGGGCGTTTAGGGCAAAAAAAAAATATTAAAAAATGATAATGGGCCCACGTTTTTGCATACTCCTCCTGTCATTGCCGCGGATTCACGCGGATCCGCGCGTGGATCCTCGAGGATCCGGGCAGGATTCGTAATCCTGCCTGTGGATCCGCGGGCCGCGGATCCTTACGGATCCATAGGCAGGATTACGAATCCTGCCCGGATCCTCACGGATCCATACGTGGATCTGGATCCGAATCGGACCCGAGCCCGGATCCGGCCTTTTCCAGGCGAATCCGGTAACTAAGGTATTATCGAACACCATATTAAGGGACTCCATATAAATATGCAATGTATTTTTTTTTGTGAAGGAGTAGAAGATAATTTGAACCCCAACATTTATACGTAGAGAAGAAAGAGAGTCGGGTATATCACAGAGTCGGAAATCAGGAACCATTCCTACATGGATTTTAATTCATAGTGTTGACAGGTTGTCTCTTTCTACAACCTTCTTAATAGAATATAGCAAGGGAGCTTTCACACAGGCCAGACGCTCATTGTACAGATCGATGCACAGTCAGCCTTAAAGAGGAGCAAATACCATCATCACATACATAGTTTTGGTTAGACTCGGAGGTCAAAGCACATGTCAATGGCTATCATATCCGCTACAACCATTCAGTCATAGGAAATTTCCACGAAATAAAAGAGTGGAAACAAGAATTATATAGGTTGCTTTGTAGCCACAAGGAGGATAAAAATGAAACACATGCTCAAAGCAGCAATCACATCCGCAGCTTGAGTTGATATTATTGCATATTTCGTTATAGATGCCAAGGCAAGTAGTGTGATCGAAGAAAGCAAGACAATAATATATTATAAAAAGGTGATGTATGTGGCTAAAAGGCTGATGCGTAATCTAGTTTGACTTGCATTGGCACCAATGTGGATACTACCAAAAGTCCGACTTTACTTGCCACACAAACAAAAGTTCCCACCACACATTTTTTTCATAGAGAAAGAAGGAACTAACGTGGAAGAATAATCATCCAAAATAAAGGATATCGTTAAAAGAATTCCAATGTATGCACGGGTGCATGTCCATTATTAATTTGGCAAGACTGAGTTCAAAGCAGTTCTAAGGTAATAAATACCTCAAACACACCGATCTCATTACAATAAAATTTGGCGATGGAAGTAGCGTCTTGGTAGAATTTACTTGTGCCTATGGGGTAGCTACACTTACATGTGGCATTTCACATCAAGTGACTTCTTTCAAGATCACAAAACCTTATCTCAGTGTCAGAATATAATAGAAATGACATGGGATAAAAGCGCAGAGATAAAGAACCAAAATATATGACTAAAATCCTATCTAAAATGACATGTAATATAAGGCTCCACTCGGGTTCATGCCATCTCAAATGCCATTGCACCCTACTATCACATGTCCACGTGGGTACCACATAAATAAGTTAAAACTAACTCACAAGGAAAATTGGTGACGCTTGGTTAATAGATAACTTTACTAAGAAGGGATACAATTTCAAAGAAAACGAGACACAAGTTCAACTATATATAATTAGAAGATCAGAGCATTATCCAGACCACAGATCGTATATCCTTGGATTTAAACATTGATAAATATGGTGAAACGAATTGGAAGAGCATCACATTAATAGAAGACCGTGTCTCACCAAGCACAAGTTCGAGCACCTATTAAGGTATGAATGTTCCACTATTACTAAGGAAGGTGAGAACGGAGGGGAACATTATAATTTATTGCTTTATGAATATTTTATTTGTTAATGTTTGGTAGCTTTTGTCTGATAACTCTATGGATGTACATGTAATTATATATGAGATATAATTCTATGTGAGAAATATATATATATATACATACATATATATATATATACATACATATATATATATATACATACGTACATATATATATATATACATACATATATATATATATATATGTATGTATATATATATATATGTACGTATGTATATATATATATATGTATGTATATATATATATATGTATGTATATATATATATATATATATATATATATATATATATATATATATATATATATATATATAACAATAATTAAGTTTATATAAATTAATTATTTGATTATATAAATAAGGATGTTGC
Organism: Cupressus sempervirens; assembly: GCA_028749045.1. Taxonomy (NCBI): domain Eukaryota; kingdom Viridiplantae; phylum Streptophyta; class Pinopsida; order Cupressales; family Cupressaceae; genus Cupressus; species Cupressus sempervirens. Next base: position 524,508,438 of record CM053783.1, on the reverse strand, counting down.
ACATGGAAAACATATACCTCGACAGGCAATGCAAGTACATTTGCAGCGATCTGAAAAACATCAACATGGTATCAGAGCTAGGTTGAGACTGCAAATGTAAATAGATAGAGAGAAAATGATAATGTAGAGAGAAGGGAATTAAGTTGCAACAATGGCCGAAGCGGTGTCGATATCCTGCCTCTAACGAAGAAAAGCCAAATGTAGGGCCACTGAAGGGGCAAACGTGTGTTTAGCAATTTGAGAGTTTCTCCGGGCAAAAGAGGTTCTAAATAAAGGTTCATCAGAAGGGTAATCAGAGCATTACTTTTATACAATGAACTATTTTTCCTCGAAGAGATAGTCTTCTTTGGAGAAAATGCCATTACATTTGTAGCCATCTGCACAATACGTCTAGAGTCTGATAACTGCTTTTGAAGCCACTCGGCTAAGAACATTGCATAATCTAAAACTGAAGAAATCTGCATGTGGTTGGCTCAAAAGAGGGGAATCTTAATCATTGGATGTTACGGTTCTGTACTCTTCTTGTGTTGATAGTTTTCCATCAATTGTGGGTTTGTGAAATTTATGTCGATCAAGGAAATCAAATATGTGTGTCGATCAAACAATTGATCAAGGAAAGGCTATAACTATTTAAGAAGCCCTCTCTCGGATGTTTGAAATACCATCTGTCTCTGGTCCATCATTGCAAGCTTGTGAATATCATTTGAATGGTTTTCTTGTTGGTAAGAGTCCATGTCATAATCGGGCAAGGTAAGTAAGAATAGCATGCAGTTAGAACATATTTAGATATGTTATAATATAATCTTTAAAAGGAATATAATGAATACTTATAATAGAATAAAAGTTGAATTAAATAAGGATCATTTCCTAAGTAGGGAATGGTGTTGGTTTTAATTAAAATTTTTAGAACCAAGCATATAATATGAATGCTCATTTTTTTAAGAGTCATATTATGAGTATTATATTATGAATAAAATTAAGTATTATGTTATCTTAATTTTTGAAAATATAAAGAGTTATGTTATAATATGCATGAGTTAAATTACTAAACATCAAACTAATGTTATCATTCTTATTTTATATCTCTATATGAGCTATTTGCCTTGATCTTTTCCTCCGAGAATGTTCTTGTAGGAAAAAGAGGGAGATTAAGATTAAGAGGGAGAAGATTGAGGATGCTATTTGGTTAACCTTCAGTGAACCCGATTTTATTGATTAAGAGGGAGTAAACCATGCTGAGATGGTTTCTATAATGATCTATAAGTTGTCACGGTCAAGAGGACTGTGATCATGTGACTTTTATATGCGCCTATCCCCTGTGTACATCATGAGGAAGTGACGACTTCCAAATGATCATCACTTGTATTTGGAGAAGTTGTAAAGTGACGATCTTACAATAAACTTGTATTATGAGATAAAATAAATTGAGTAAATGGTGAATGTCTTATATCTCAACATTCTGGGAGGCCATTACTCTTAAAGTACTTGGCGAATATAATTGATATTCTGGGAGGCCAATACGCTTGATATCAAATGTGATATCTAAACATTTTGAGTAAGTGGTGAATATCATTGATATTCTGGGAGGCCAATACTCTTGATATCAAATGTGATATCTAAACATTTTGAGTAAGTGGTGAATATCATTAATATTCTGGGAGGCTAATACTCTTGATATCAAATGTGATACCAAACCTTTTTTTTTGAGTACTTGATGAATATCGGATGTCAATATTCTGGGAGATCAAGACTCTTGATAGATAGATAGATAAAATTTTAACGTCCACGAGGCTAAAAATAGCCTATGGGACAGCAAGACAACTCAAGCAGACTTAAGTAACAATGTTCGTTGATCAATACTATTGATATCGTATGCTATATTAAATGGTGGAAAACTTATGAGATATCCTTAATATCACCAATGGTGTAATACTTGTCTTGTGTTTATCCCCCCTTGCTAAGAGGGAGTGTTAATGTTTGGTAGCTTCTGTCGGATAACTCTATGGATGTACATGTAATTATATATGAGATATAATTCTATGTGAGAAATATATATATATATATATATATATATATATATATATATATATATATATATATATATATATATATATATATATATATATATATATATATATATATAACAATAATTAAGTTTATATAAATTAATTATTTATTATTGAATAGACATGTCTATTCAATAACCTATGCTCAATATAAATAAGAGAATGTTGCATATGGAAAACATATACCTCAACAGCCAATGCAAGTACATTTGCAGCGATCTAAAAAACATCAACATTATTAAGGAAGATTATTTATAAGGAAGGCATGAATATTTATTTTTGTGAATGATTTCTATTTATATGCAAAGTAAATGAATAATCATGATGTACTAGGAAATAATGACATTTAATTCAAAATGATATTGAATAATTTGATGTTTGTGAGATCTATTATCAGAGTATGATAAGTAATAGATTAAGTATTTTGTTATCTTACTTTCATTATTGAAAATACAAAATAAAGAGTTATGTTACTATCATTTATGCTATTGTTAGTAATAAGCATGAGTTAAATTACTAACATTCTAATTAAATGTTAACATTGTTATTTCTATATGAGCTATGTGCCTTGATCTTTCCTTCGAGAATCTTATTGCAGAAAGAGGGAGATTGAGAATTAGAGGGAGTTTGATAGTCCATTAAAGGCAACTTTGGACAAAGAGGACAAGTTGTTGATACTAACTATACTTGAAGCTTTAGAAGGGAAACATATTATCTTTTATTATTTTCACTCATTTTACTATGAAATCAAACAAGTACATTTGCATAAGAGAGTCATTCATAAACACAAGCTTTTTAAGCATGAATATACTCAAGATATTGCATCAACAATATCATTCACAATAATACGTTGATCTTTGAGATCATCACGTTCATACATTGGGTATTCTAGAAAGCCAAGACTTTTGTGCATATCTTGAATATCATGCAAAATTGTTTGATAGCATAAGAGTGGGAATTTCCTATTCTCCACGGAGTTTTTGGGACGGGGACGTTTTAGGGGACGGGGACGAGTCAAAGCCAAAATTTAGGGGACGGGACCTTAGGGGACGACGAGTAAAAACATAGGGCATTTTTTTATATAAAGAGACAAAATTCAAGTATGCATATCATAACATTGATAAACCATTCACCATAGACATTTTCAAAGATCAATACATGGAAAATTATCAAATGACAAATATTAAGTACCTCCATTATAACATATCATATACATACTTAGTAAAATCAAAATGCCTAAAGTCTCCAAGTATTATGCATGAAATTAGAATAGAATAAAGAGAAGTGCAACTAAAATAGTAAGTAGTAAATAGAAATACTAAATGCAATCTTTCCTCACTGCTGCTATTACAGTTGCTCTATGTTTCTTAGCAAGTACATCATATCTTAAAATGAGTAGAAGAGTTAGTGTTTTAGTGTTTTAATTGACAAATATGGTTTGCACATTTTTATTATGTCTTTAAGACAACTACGGACCCGCACAAAAAGTAAAATTTACTGTTTTTCCTTTACTCGACTAGCTGGAAAAATGGGGACAGCTAGAAGTTTCGGGGACGGCTAGGGTACGGCAAAGCCATCCCTGGTACTGCTGGTCGTCCCCAAGTTTCCTACCCAAATTTTTTTGCTGTCATCTAACTTGATTGCTTCCTTTTGCATGTCTACCAAATTTTGCACTCCAAGTCGTTGTAACCAAAACTTGACTTCAACATTCATAGCAGCAATAAAGAAGCATACCTGATTGCTTTCATTTGGTTGGTGGGCTAGAGGAATTTTACCAACAGTCCGATTAAATCTATCAATGAACTCCGTTGCAGATTCATCTTCTTTCATCTGAATTTGGAAAAGATTTACCAATAATTGATGGGAATTAATTGTGGGCTGAAATCTCTCAAGGAATCTCTCCTCAAGATCATCCCAAGTTGTAATACATTCATCTTGTAAATGCTGAAACCATTCCGTGGCCTTTCCCACAAGGCTTTGAACAAACAACCTGATGAACACATCTTCTTCCTGCACAGCAAGAATCCCACATGCAACAGTAACCGCTTTGATGTGATCAGCTGGATCTTGTGTTTTGTCTCCATGAAACTTGGGAAGGTATTCCCATGACCTTTTAGGTAAGGTTGAGTAACGGCTAGGGAAAATGGTCTGATCCGAGCCCCCCATGGCTGCGTTGCAACTACCGCCATAACACACACTGGAACTCCAAAAACAAAGATTCAACAGGTTCAAAACATAGAGTCGCTAATCTCCTGCACATGGAGATAATCACAAAACTGAGGAAAGTAAATGTTAGGCACTTAATCTTCGCTTCGTTCCCCAACAGAGTTGCCAAAAATCTGTTAGTGAATAGATTGTCCTTCAAGAAAATGTGTGCAAATCTAACCCTGAATGCCCAAGTGAAAGAACAAATCGGCACCAATAGTTGGACAGGTTATCATTGGATTGATAACCTTCCTTTGAATTTTATCGGGTACAGCTCCTCGTATTAGATGTACAAAGAAGTAATTATGGATGCTTTTAACTAGAATGCACAAAAGGATATCAAGCATCTATCCGTAAATACAGTCTAGATGCGTAGACCTTAATGATTGAAAGGAAAAGAAAGTAAGGAACAACAGATGACACAAGGTTCATTTGCTGAACGCTGCATTACATACTGAAAAACGAAAACATGTCTTCCGTCCTCTTGAGAGAATTAAAATCAGAGCTTTGAAAAATGTTTTGAAATGATAGTGTTACAAGGAAACAATGATATTGGAATGTAATTTCAGAGAAAACTGAAAATGACGTGAAGATCATAATTAGTGGAAGGAAAAATACATTATAATCAAATTTTAATGTGCTTAACCTCCAGCCTCACTTCCTTGACTGTAAAAGAACATAAAGACTCTTTTACACGTTACAACCAAATCATTATTTAAAGAAAAATAGAAATTCCTTTCACAATGTTACATCAATCACCAAAATCTTATCTCTATCTTAGACACAGTTCAGAAAAAGAAAATCTGCCCATGCTCTGCCTCTCATGACCTCTCAAGAAAATGGAATGATTTTGGAAAAAACTCCTCCCTTCCTGGAGCACATAGTCTACAGTTCAGAAGCTGCTAAAGAATGGAACCCCTAGGTGATGTGAAAATCTTCAATAAATAAGCCCCCTTGTTTATCTTTCCGGCTTCCCAGCAGTTTAAACAATTGATTCTTGATATTCCCCTGACTTTTTAGTTATAATAACTGAATCTTTATTACTCGTGAAAGTCATTCCCTTTTATGAATTATGTGACTTGATGTTTATTTAAAATTATCTTTATAAAGATAATATGATTAAGTAGAACCATTTCCAAATTTTGAATTTCCACGTGCCTTCTTGTGCTTAAACTGAACTTGATCAGTCATAGAATAAACGAGCGTAACCTGTGCATAGTGACCAACAATATCAAAATCAAAACTTGCTCGCACCATTTCACCAAAATCAAGATTTGCAGAAATTAGAGCCTCCCCTTCAAAATTGGGCCCTGCCAAGACAGTACCCGATGGAGGTATAATAACACTGCCACCTGCATATACAACACTCTCTGGACTGGGTTCCTCCTCTGGATAGTCCTTTCTTCTGCGTAATTGATTAGATGAGAGCACAAAGCATCTGCCTTCAGCAGCTATATGAGCCATCGAAGCTTGCTATAATTCCCTTGAATCTGTTGTGGGCGCACAATAGAATTCTATACCATAAGTTACCTCATGATGCCTATCATCACACGCATGGTACCAAGTTATATTAAACCCTTGGCCTACATAGCAGTTCTCAAAAGAAACATTCGACTTTCCTAGCATATGAGTATTTATTCGAGCACCATAATCCATATGCGTATGACTTGGCATTTGCATCTCTCTATCAGCATGTGTTTTTTTCGTCATTTTCTGTCCATATCTGATTTGGGCACACCGTCCTTTAATACTGAAGTCTCTTACTGCTTTTAAATTTGCAGGCATCTCGGATACTAACTTGGCTCTTTTTTTTTTATCCAATCAAAAACCGTCGCCCATGCTTTGATAGGTATTCTGTTAAGAGACCGCCATGGACTTTAAATTGGATACATATGATGCATTCAGCTTAATATGACAATTTATAAATCATGCCCGCGGCCTGTTTTATCCTCGCACAATCTTCTCGAAAAACCCGTGGCCTTTTGCTCTTCATGCACCCGAGCTTATGCCATCTTTGTCCACGATGATCTTCATTAGCTGGGCTCGTGCCGTACATCTAACAATCATACATTAGCTCTCTATTATATTGCATGGATTCTCTATTGATGGTTCTCCCAAGCAGTGATCTACATTTTAATCCTACTGTCTTAGAAATGCATTAAGTCCTGTTGGCTTTGGAGAAATGACAGAGGTTGCCTTGTTAGTTAAAGCTGCACCTTGAATCAGTTTATCAAACTCGGGTCCTAAGCTTTTGTTTGTGAGAATGAGCATGATTATTTATACATTCTTGGTGAGATCTCCATTCGTAGACGAGTCTCAAAAAGGAGTGAGAGCATTTCATTTTGCATGTATTGAGTCTTGAGTGGATTACAAAAATGCAACCATTGACGGGGTGTAATACCATTAGTTTTGTTCTACAACTTTCCTGGCCACAATTTGACATGATCTTAAAACAGTTCATCCTCAAGAATATTGCTATGTAGCACAACCACTCCATTTACCGTATGTGAAGAAACAACACACAAGTTTGCCATGCGCGCTACAAGTTTTTTGAGGATTTGGATTGTCTAGAATGCACATATTATTGATTTTGCTCTCCATATGACGTAGAAGCGGCTTAGTTGGAAGAGTTACTGACCATTTTTCCAAGGCATTAGGAAGAACTGTGTGGTTGGTGTAAGCAATCGTCCTTGCAGATATCCCATAGAAAGATAATATGTTTGCTTTGGGCTTTCTCTTGTGAGAATGGACATAGGTTTCATTCCATCCGAATCAAAGAGTCTCGAACACTATCAGCAGTGGCATAAAATGCTTGTTTAGGCTCAAATTTCAAAGGTGAAAAATGAGGGGTGTACTGGGCATGATGTTTTATGTAAGCTGCCACCTCTGCAGGACCTATGGCAGTGGGATGAGCTGAAGCTGGAATGTTAGAGAGATCTCCCTTGGGAACCCCATTAATTTCATTAACAGATTTCATTGCCTCTTTTATATAGCTTCCAGTTGGCTCCAATAGAGTTACACTCTGTAAATTTCCTCTAGGACAATCCGCCACGAACACTTGTCTTCGTGTGGAGGATCTTCTTTTTGTGAACAAAGACAAGTGTCAACCACTTCACATGCTTCCAACACATGCATTTTTAAAAAATCCTATCCACCTGCCTTGAATCTGTATTCTAAATCTCTGAAGACTTTGAAATTGTGAATCTATTAATGCGAATTGAACCATTTCGAACGATCTATGATTGAGATCCTGAGCCAGGTGACTACATCTTTGAATACTGCAAATTGAATTGATATACCCAGAAAGAACTTGATAAATTTGATGAAACTTCCTCTAGAGTCTGAACCTTGATTTTGAATCTGCATGTCGAACCACTTTCAAACTACTGAACCACTTCGAACCATGTTCGAAGTAGTTCAAAGAGGTTCAAAACTTGAAGCTGGAAGTTTAAAATCTGGGTCCATATGTGTACCAACAAATACATAGATACATTTTATATATATATATATATATATATTATACAAATTATTATTATTAAATATATTAAGTGATGATTAAATCTTAGAGACATGTCTCCTCCTCTCATATTTATATGGGATCCAAATCTGCATTTGGAACACACCTTTAACAATGTCAGTGTAATTACATTTGCAAAAACCGATCCATGTTTTTCAACAAGTGAGTGGTCAACATCAACCTCAAAAACTGGGTTGTCATAAAACAATGTTGCATCCGTGTCGAACATAGGATTGTCTACTAAGTGAACCTCAACACTTTGCTGATCTACAATATGACACGATGCTTTCTCTATGTCACTTTCCTAATAATTAACAACACATGGGCTATCACCAATGCACACATCAACAATCGCATGCATACTACTAAACACCTCAACTGATGGCTCAATTGGCATGCAAGTAGCTGCTGTCCTGATAGTATTTTCGCATGCTCTCATTCCCACTATCACCGCATCACCATCAAATGCATTATCCTGGGAACTCATGCCAACAATTGCATCATCCGACTCAACTTGACATGAGTTCCTATCATGCTCCACATCTAATGTGTCCAACACTTGAGCACTGACATGTGGTGACTCAAAAGGAATTTCTTGCACATCTGTAGCTATCACTGTATCAAAATGTGCCATCTTATTGGCTACCTCTCATAAATTCGACTACCTAGGCCTTTGTCTATCCAGTACAGGCTTACCTCTAGTATGCTCCCACTTTTGTGTCATAAATCTATCGAAATTAAGGTTTTTTTTGATTACTTATGGTAGAGCATCCCACTTAGCAAAGTGCTACCAATAATCCACGGAAGGTGCAGACTCAGTCTCAGTATTGACTGCATCTGCCTCGGGGCTCTAAAAAGTAGGCATATCTACCAGTATAACCAGTCCAATTGGTATTTTCATTAATCTAGACTCGGTCCTCTACTCTCCTCCTATCACCAGATCTAGACTTGTCATCAACTCAGGACCTGTGTAAACTGACAAAATCAACCGAGCACCTCTCTCTACTCTATCCTCTAGGAAGTGCAATCCATTGCAACGTGTCTGAAGGTTGTTGCAACACCTTTGTAATATGGTGCTGACCATGTGCGAGATCCCTTAGTGTCTCTCAACCCTCTCTATTAATGTTGGAACCAGTGCTAACATCTCTATAACCAGTACCACTTGAACCTCCTGAATCACTAGCACCCCTGTTGCCTATAGTACCAAATATTATCGCAGGTTCTCCATCTCTAGGTGGAGAAGTGCAACCGTTGTAGGTATAATGCCTGCCCAGAATAAATCTTTGAGCTATAGTGTACTGAACCCAATTCCCTGCAGCTTGGAAGGAAACCACTTCGATACTACTGTAATGAACCCAACTAGCTCACACCACTGTAATGCGAGATGAAGTTGTTAATGTTTTGATTTATCTTGTAATCTTGTAGAGTTTACATAATATATGGTTTTTAATTGGATATATATATATATATATATATATATATATATATATATATATATATATATATATATGAAATGCAATGATAGAATAAGGATATTATTACAAAGTAATTGGTAAAATACTTGCTTCTTATTAACAGTGATCAATAGATCAATATATACAAATGAATAAACGATGTTTCCTTAGGAAGAAACAATCGTAAAAAATAGAAACTTTCTATTCTAGCTAACAACTAACTAAATATTAGAAACATTCTATTATTTACAATAGATTACAAATAGATAACCGTTAAATAATAGTAGACGATAATAGAAACTATCTATAATCGTAATACCTTCCCTAAATGGCTAATCTATCCACGTCACCAAGCTGTACTTTGAATTTGAGAAACTTATTAGGACCAAGAGGCTTGGTGAGAATGTCTGTAGTCTGATTCGTTGTAGGAACATACTGCAAGGCTATTGTCCCATCTTCAACTAGCTGTCGTATGTAGTGATAGTGAACATTACATGCTTGGTTCATTCATGGAGACTAGATTCTGTGCTAATTTGATAACGCCTTCATTATCAACAATCCAAGTGGTCGGTCCTGCTGGTGACTTCTGCATATCCCCAAGTATCTGGCGAAGGAAAACACTTTCACAACCTGCCTCAACTGTCCCTTTGTTATTAACCTTTGTAGAGGAGAGATAAACTGCTTGCTGCTTCATACTGGTCCATGTGATGACATTGGATCCCAAACTGAACTCATATCCAAAAGTTGACTTTTTATCGTCAACAAAATCTGCCCAATCTGAATCTGTGAACCCATTGAGTCTGGGATTAGAACTCTGAGAGTAAAGAAGTCCATACTTTGTATTGCCCTTCACATAACGAAGCACACGCTTTGTTTCCATCCAGTGATCGACCTTAGGAGTTGTCATAAAATATGAGATGTAGTTGACTGCGAAGCTGATAACAGGTCTAGTAGCAGAGAGGTAGATGAAGTTGCCTACTAGTTGCCTGTATTTAGTATCAATTGGAGGAGAATCAGACTTAGCTGATAACTTCAAACCTTTCTCCATGGGTGTGGATGCAGGCTTGCAATCCTGCATACGAAATTTGTCTAACAGAGCTCTGGCATATTTGGACTAAGAAATGAATATACCATAAGACTATTGCCAAACTTCAACACCTAGAAGTAATGCATGAGCCCGAGATTAGTCATCTCACAAGACTGATATTAACTCTGTTCGATTCCCTGAATCAAAGATGTTGAATTGCTAGTGATGATCAAGTCATCCACATAAATGACCAGAAGGATGATGTCACTATTAGTAGTCTTGATTTACAAATTTGAGTCCGAAGAACTCTAGAAACCTTGATCATTAAGGTACGTATTAGTTTTCATGTACCATGCCCTAGGGGCTTGCTTCAAACCATAGAGAGCTTTCACTAACCTGAGAACCTAATGTTCTTTACTAGCAACCTTGAAATCAAGAGGCTGCGTCATGTAGACCTCTTCTTGTAGGTCAAGATTTAGGAAAGCACTTTTGATATCCATTTGATGGACCTTCCAACTAAACTGAGCTACTATAACTAGGACTAATCTAATAGTGCTCTTCTTTGTTGTATGAGCAAAGGTCTCCTCATAATCAATGCCTTGATGCAAAGAAAAACCCTTTGCAACTAAATGAGCTTTGTACTTATTCAAAGTACTATCAGACTTGTATTTTATTTGGTAAACCCATTTGCAGCCAATGGGTTTCTTCCCTACTGGAAGATTAGAAAGGACCCAAGTGTGATTCTTTAGCAGGCTTTGGTGTTTTGATTGTATGATTTGTTCCCACTTTGGACTTCCTTTATCCTCAGAGTATATCTGAGGTTCAAACACACTTATGAATGTTGGCCATAAGAGCAAAATTAACTGACATTGTAGGTTTGCTCTTTTTTCTAGCAGTTCTCCCATCAATGATCTCATCATCTCGAAGATCAACAAGTGTCTTAGCCCATCACTTAGGTTAGAGAGGGGAAGGACCAACATTAGCATTAGGAGGTGCTCTATGATTAGGTTCCTCATCAGAAGAATCTGGATCAAACTCAAGTGAAGCATCTACAAATTTGGGTGATCTTGCAGGAGAAGCCAGAGGTGTCTATACAGGAATCATTGGTAGAACTGGATCTGTAGGAGTTGCTGGAGCCCTCCCATCAGGTGGGCCTAATGGAAGCCGAACTCCGAAATCATAAGCCTTCATAGGCTGATCTACTGGATTAGAAACAAGAGAAACGAGCATGAATGGTCCTTGTTCATTGAAGACTACATCACGACTGTACAGGAGACGAGATGTCTTAGTGTCAATCAAGTGGTAGGCTTTGTGAAGACTACAATATCCAGGAAGCATGAGTTTTTGACTGTTGGCATTCAACTTGGTGCGTGACACATCAGGGATCCAAACATAGGCAAGAGAGCCAAAAACCTTCAAGTGATTGATTTTGGGTTTGCAACCTGACCAGGCCTCTTCCAGAGTCTTACCTTTGACTTCCATAGTGGGTGACCAGTTCAAAAGATAGACTGCAATGTTAATTGCTTTTGCCCAAAACTTCTTTAGAACATGTCGGTGTTCGAGCACAGATCTGGCTATCTCAGTGATTCTTTTGTCTTGACATTCAACTGCACTATTCTGCTATGGTGTTTTGGGTGTACTGGTGCTTGATTCCATGAATATCACATAAGCTAGAGAATTCAGTAGAACAAAATTCCCCCCCACCCCCATTATTTGTCTTAAGAGCAATAATAGATTTCCTAGACTCTTTTTCAACTAGAGGTTTAAACTTTTGAAATATTGTAAACACATCTGATTTCTTCTTAAGAAAATATACCCACATCTTTCTACTGAAATCATCAACAAACAATAGAAAATACTTGGACCCAAGAATAGGAGTAGCCATAGGGCCACAAATATTGGCATGAACAAGCTGAAGTACCTGAGAAGCACGCCATGAATTGCCAATAGGAAAAGGTGTGTGATGTTGCTTCCTAGCCTGACATGCATCACAAACTCCAAGCCGAGTCTGGATCCCTGGCAAATTGAGGACAAGCTCTTCTTGAGCAAGCTGAGAGAGATAATGCACATATAAGTGCCCATGTTGCTGATGCCAAAGTGAGCTGATAGAAGACTGCTGAGCAGCCATAGCTAGGTCCTGAGAATCACCAAAATCAACAAGTCTGAAAAGGCCATGATTCTCAAGGCCAACTGCAACAACAAACTGAGTATCCCTATCAGTACTGGTGCATTGATGTGAATTGAAGGTGACATCCAACCGTGGAGAGTGTTGCAACATCTGACTGACTGGGAGTAGATTGAGTTCCATCCTTGGAACATAGTACACATCGAGGAAAATGAGATTCCTCCTAGCAGATTGAATTTGAATGTTGCCTTTACTGACAATAGTGTACTCTTCCCCTCAAAAAATAACTAAATCTGAGAAAGGCTGGTACTCAGTAAACCAATCCCAGTAGTGGGTGAAATGACGAGAGGCACCTGAATCAATGTACCACGTAGATGACTTCGCATGATCTGCTAGTCTTTTAGCCATGAAGGCGTAAAAGGTAGATTTTGTCTGCTCAGTGTGCTCTGCGTTGTTCGCTTTGGGTTGCAAACCAGATTGCTTAGCTTGGGCAGCTAAGTGTTTCTGACATTCAACCTTAATGTGACCATACTTCCGACCATTGAATTTCTGATTTCCCTCGGGTAGAATAGTAGTCAAAGATACCATAGCATTTTTTTTAGTGAAAAAGTGTGAAATTTGTGAAGGCGTGTACTTGGAGGCAAAATTTTAGAAGACCCCCCAAAGATGAAGAGTTACTTATAAGAGAGCTCAAAAATTCAAAATGAATACATTGTTTGATTTTGGATCTGCTGGCTCGAAATTGAGGCATGACTCGAGGCACCTAGAAAAAAAGGACGACAACCCAGTTGAGCTCTCGAAAAACCCACCAAGATTTTATTAATTTATTTTTGATCCGGTACAAAAAATTAGGGATTCAAAAAAATGACTAGGGCTGAAAAAAGCTTAAAAAATGGTAGGTTTTGTAGGAAAATATTGCAGATGCTGGCGTGGATTAACAATAGAGGTTGGTAAAAAAATCCCTAGATGCTTGTAATAGAGAAAAAAACAACCATGAAGAGGGTCGAAAATTAGAAAAAAAAATCCATGTTTTGAAAAAACAGGTTTAGTAGATAGGCGCCCAAAAAATTACAGATCGCGGCCCAACAATGAAGAGAATGACAACTAGAAAAAATCCTTATTTGGGTTTTTCTAATCATAGCCCCAAAAAGTGTTGCATGGAGAAAAAACCATTTTTCAAAAAAATAGGAAAGATTTCATTTGATTTAAAAAAAATGAAAGATTTTTTGAGTATTTACTTTGATACCATATTACAAAGTAATTGGTAAAATACTTGCTTTGTATTGATAGTGATCAATAGATCAAATATATGCAAATGAATAAACAATGTTTCCTTAGGAAACAATTGTAAAGAATAAAAACTTTCTATTCTAGCTAACAACTAACTAACAACTAACTAAATATTAGAAACATTCTAATATTTACAATCGATTACAAATAGATAACCGTTAAATAATAATAGACAATAATAGACTCTCATCTATTGCCTTTGCATATGCAATGCCAAAATATTGCAGAATAACAAGAGAAGCAATTACGATTTTCTTTAATTATTTTTCCCTTGCTATGCTGACAACAACTTAACAATTAAATAACCAATGAACCTGGTATTAAGGTTGCAACAAAGCTATTCATAAATTTGGTCGATCCTTCTCACAAATGCAGATTCCACACTCAATACTTGCAGCCCCCTAGCTATAATGCCAGGAATGGCGTTTCAATGTGTAGGAGGAAGTTTGCCCAATTTGGGCATTACAACAAACAACCCAATTATCTGCACACATTCCTACTTCCTTGCAACACTGTGGCTATTACTTCCACTTCTTAGTTGCTTCTTTCACACCACCTCTGTCACTTAGCTCCAATACTCAAAAGAGAAAGAGGAAGAAAGCTCCTGTAGAGGAGTTTGATTTTAGGCAACTTAACAAGGTGAATCCTCCGAAGAGCAAAAAGGCAAGAACAATTTCAAAGATCACAATTGATCAAGATGAAGTCAAGTATGTTGAAGTTGTCGAGCATTTGGTTGAAAAACCACGAGAAGAACTTGATGCAGTGACATTGCTTTCAAGGAAGAATGGCCAATTGTGGGAATAGAAAGATCAGCTTGAGGAAAATACTGCCCTACTTGAGACAGTTCAAAAGATGACCAACTCTTCAGAACAAGTTGATCGATTCTTCCCTTCTAGAGGAATCAATCAGATATGTGGAACAAAATGGGTGCAAGGCCAAGGCTATAGATGACTAGGTCAGCTAGATGGAGTCACAAGGTTTCCAGGTGGTCAGGGATGCATTCAGAGTGTTAAAGCACGCTAGAGAAACTATCACCAAGTTGCATGAGCTCATCACATTGTTCAAGCAACAATTGAAGATTTTGGATGAAGATTTGAGCATTTGGACAAAGATGGCTGATGTTGATCTAGATGCATTATGTGAGTACTAAGTCATTTCCTCTTAGGGGATGTATTTTGAGTATTTGGAATCACTGATTAACAAGCAACAAATTAAGGAACTAGTGATAGAGATATAGGTAGTTGTGGACTCATGCAAGGAGTAAGAGTACATGATCAGCTACTACCTTGTAAGAAGAAAGAGTGCATGGTAGGCAGTAGTTGAGGATGGCTAGCCGATTGCAGAGGATATTGTTATGACAAAGTTCACAAACAGGTAGTTGTGGACTCATGCAAGGAGCAAGAGTGCATGATCAGCTACTACCTTGTAAGAAGAAAGAGTGCATGATAGGTAGTACTTGAGGATGGCTAGTGGATTGAGAGGATATTGTTATGATGAAGTTCTCAAAAGTAGTTTTCCTAGAGCTTGGAGCAGATGGCTTTGATTTCAGATCTGTTGATGAATTGATGAGCTATAAGGTTCTACTGAATTGTCTTCAAGGCAGTGTTGGAGGGTATGGAAAGGCTATTTCTAATGGTGCAACTACAGTTCTCAAAACAACTATCATTTCACAACACACGGGTGCACCAGATCTCGCAGCTGCACACAAGTCTCTTCGCAATTTCAAGACTTTTATTGATGCTCTCTGAAGACAACCTATAAGTGTCACATACACTTAGTCATTTCTACATGCTTCTAGATAGTTGTAGTTTTATTGATAGGTTTCATGTAAGATGAAGGCAAGATGTAATTAAAGGAACTTTCACTTGTACAGTGACTCAGGTAATCAGATTGCAAGTGTGTTAGGTCTTG
This sequence comes from Cupressus sempervirens, assembly GCA_028749045.1. Taxonomy (NCBI): domain Eukaryota; kingdom Viridiplantae; phylum Streptophyta; class Pinopsida; order Cupressales; family Cupressaceae; genus Cupressus; species Cupressus sempervirens. The sequence goes on along the minus strand of CM053783.1, from coordinate 524,492,843 downwards.
TGATCTTGAACAAGTCAGAGTAGGTTTTTGAATAAGTCAAAGATGGCTAAGGGTTTCCCTTTCTGTCTCCATCTTTTTCTCTCACTCATTGCCTATATAAAGGAGTGATTTCATTGTAAATAATCATCTTTTGTTTATGCAAAAGAAGCTATGCTGAAATTTCTTGTAAACTGAAAACTTTGTGTTTCATGATACAAAATCTCTAAAGTTAATAAAATGGACAAGTTTTCTTGTGGGTCTTGAGATTGTTTCACATGTTCTTATATGAATCAATCTATCTTTGTTTCACCTAGTGGTTTCCCTTTCATGATATCTTGAGTATTTAATTTGATCTTTTTTAAGACTTTGTGCTGTAGAGGGACGGATTGTTAAGTTGATAGTGGCTACAAATACTTAGAGCTGAAAGACTTGGTGCTTCAGTTATTTATAAGTACTTTTATTAAAAGTTACTGAATATTCAGTAAGTGACTTTGTGCCTAACTGAATGTTCAGATGATTGAATCTTCATTTGGGATAAGTGCAGGAGACTTTTTTGGAACTGTTCTAACTTCTACCAATATAAAAGTATATTGGTGTCTTTGGTGTTGTTCTTACGTCAACTCCCATGCCATTGACATTATTGTAGCAATAGGCACTTTTTGTTAAGTTTTGGACCAGTTCATAAATTGTTTGTGTAATCATTCCTGAAAAAAGAGGGATAGATAATAAGAACCATCCTTGTTTGTAATTTCAGTTAAGTTTCTATTGAGCCACCTACAGTGAGAAGGGAGTCTCCCATATTGCTGAGAGGAGAGAGAAATTTCATGAGACATCTAAGGTCTTAGTTTTGTAAGTTGTTACAATGATTTACAAAACTGTTATCCAACACTTTGCACTAATAAGACTTTACCTTCAACGAATTACAAGCTTTAATGCAAGATCTCTTCAGGGATAATTATCACTGCTTTGCAATAATTAAGTGTTCTATTTTTATGTGGTGCTTCCTGTTCTCAGATCATCTTATTCATTAAACTTAGTTGAGCACGGAGATGGATAGCATATTGGTTGGCCCTATTAGATAACTCAGTCAGCCTTTATAAGACAATACTTATTCATCTAGTAAATTTTAAATATCTTCAACTATTTGCTAGTAACTCCCATGGGCTGACTCTTAATGGTTGCTATTTAATTGTAGTCAGCCCTAGCATAATGGCTATAAAGGAAATGATCTGAGACTTGAAGACTGTCATTTGAGTTTACAAGGGCTGTGCTGCTGACAGAGGACATGACATAAAACCTTTGTTATTTGTTATTTGTGTACTCGCTAAAGCTGTTTTTGCCATGAGTGCATAGGTTTTAATAGTTTTAGACAGTAAAATACTAATCTTGTAGTAAGCTATGCCAAATGTTTCATAAACGAACTAAGTTGCCGATTCGGGTTTAGGGACAGATTCGAGTTCGGGGTTCAGGTTCGTGGGTTCAGGCAAATTTTTTTTTCCCCATTTGGGTTCATGGGTGGGTTCCTGAGTATATATATGCAAAAAAAGAAGAAAGAAACTCGTATAGTTGTAAAACTAACTTACTAAGTCATTTCATAGTATGAATATCAATGTTACTTGATTGTTGATCAATGCCAAATGTCAAAGATAAACATTAAATACTCACTCATTAATCTATGTTAATGTTGTAAATAAAATCATACATTGAATTACTAAAATGCAAAATGGAATTTCAAAACATAGACTACTTCATTAGATTGATAGATAATAATTTAATTTAATAAAGTTTGAAACATGGTGATAAATTTGTCAATGACAAATGTTTAATAGTTTATCGATGATCATAGACTAATCGTCTCAAACATGCAAATGCCCTTCAAGGGTCAAATGGGTCATCAAAATATGGGGGATCAATGGCTTCATCAAAATATGAGGGATCAAATGAGAGATTAGATGAATGAAAGGTATCTAATATGCCTTCCTTTAGGGTTAGAAGAAAAAAATTATAAAAAAACACAGTTTTTTAATAATTTTTGATCACTTTATGGCCCCACAAGCCATGGGTCCTCCTGGACCCTGCTCGGACCCGCCATGGACCTGGGCTCGAATCCATACCCGGGCTCGAATCCGGACTTGGATGAATCCAGATCCGGACCCGAGCTCCAGGGTCCGAACCCGGTAACTTAGTAAACGAACAATCTTTGAGTTGGTAGCTTTGTCCTGTGTCAAAGTCACATTTTTCTGTGAAGTTTTCCTCCAATGCAGGTTTGTTGTATAAGAGTAGAAACTGCAATATGTTTTTCATTAACCAATTATCTTGACAACATTACATTTTTTGTTTCTAAATACTGTTACCTTGTAGGAAAATATGTTTTTTTCTCTTTTATCTAGAGAATTTCAATCAAGCATTTATGAACTCTTTTTACCCTACCTTTGTCCTTATGTTGATAAAATGGTATAGCTATTCTTAAATGATACACCTTTTCAGGGAAGTAATGCTTGAAAAGCAATGGATGGGGCAACAGGTGGACAGATCTATATGTGTTTGGTTTTGGGAACAAGTTTTTCCCGTGAGAGATTCTTTCAAGGTATGTGTCTTCTATCATAATATTAATCATGAAAAGTTAAATGGTTCTCTGTGTTTTTGATCATATACATGAATTTTAGAAAGCCCTCACACAGCAAGTAGCAGAAATTGATCTTTTGAACAGTAATAGGGCTCCAGACGCAGGTCTGCTATTATTTTTAAACAATCATTCTCTAATGATTTCCTGCCACTCAGGTTCACTTCATTCTCATGTTGTAACTGCTCCAAGAAAGTATATTGCACCTGCAAAGTCTCACACAATTCGAAATAATGCTTGCTGATTAAGCTTAATGTGATGGCTTCACCGAATTATCTATGCACACTTCTGCAAATGATATTTCCATGATTTTTTTTGCCTTTTCTGCCCCAAATATTTGTCTTCTCACTTAGAAACTTTTGATTAGCAACATCAATGGTGTGCCCAGCTTCTGAGTTTCAACATTGATCTTCCATGCCAAAGGAAAAACTCGTGAACAGGATTCTCTTAGAAAGAAAAGATCAGGGCTGAATCAAGACACCCACTATTGAAAGGAGCTGCACCCAGCTCACAATAGTAATTCCACAAATTTAAACACATAGCGTTTGGCTACTTAAAGTAATTAACACTTCTAATATGAATGAAAACAGATTTCTCAGCCATGAACAACTCGAGAACCTGCATCTGATATCTTCACAAAATGTTGGAAGTCTCCAACAACTTATAATATATCACAGAAAGGTATTATTACTCTTTACCAGGTGATTACACATAAGAAAACTCTCGTCTCAACATAAGTCATCTGAACTCTATAAATCATTCACGATGCCATTGCTTTTCCCACACGGTAATTGTGAATATGGGATGCATTTCAAGTACAAACAGGAAACCCGATATAAGTCTCAGTTGGAAATACATGCCATTCCAACAACAGAGAGAATAATATATTGCAATCATCCGATAATATATTTTTCTGTTCACACTTTGCAAAAATAATTACTTTCCACTACAACCATTAAATCCAATGACATTTACCATGGCAACTATAAAATATTTCCCTTCAGAAGGTATCGGAAATCACTTGCCCAACATGGGTGTATATTATTGCAATTATATTCTGAAGTAGACAGTGAAGCATGCTGGTGAATTTTGAATGAATCCACTCTGATGATAAAATGGGTCTCCATCCAATCCTCAGAGAAATCCTGAAGGGTTTCTATCCTCAGGTTTCAGAATTGAAAGCAAGATGCTCTCAAACTTTTCCAAGAGAAAAAAATTACCAAACTAAGCAATCAGAACAAGTCTCTCATTCTTCTTTTATAACCAACTGCAGAGACTCTTGGTCTTCCCTCTGGTGGTCTCTTCAATTTCCTTTCTTGTGTCTTTTAATTTCTCCTCTTTTATTTGATTTAGATGCAGGGAAATAATAATAAAGTGACTTAATTAACTTTACATTTAACTCACGTGGAAGTCACTTACAATATTTATCCTTATGATTTACTTTTGACAGATAATATTTAACTAAATGAACTATTGACTTTCATGACTTTATTAAATATTAATATTTCAAGGTAGCATTAGAAGGGAACATTACATTTTCTACCTAGCATAGCGAAGCTGGGGTTCGGAATGGCAGCCCCTAGCAGGTTCATGTGGGGTCTAGGTGCCTCCACAACCAAGCCAAATTAAGGTCTTTAAGACCACAGTTCTTCCTGGCCCATTCCATTTTTCATAATTAATTATCTTTAACCAAGCTCCAAACTCTTAAAAAGATGTGGCCTTGAAGCTGTAATAACCCTTGTCTGTTTTTTGAATTTTCTGAGTTTGCCTCAGAAATTTTCTATCAAACACTATCTCTTCCACCATTTGCATTTGATCACGTAAGTTGCAAGAGATGGGATAGATAACAGAAATGTATTGAATTTTTTAGTTTCCACATTTGCATAGTTTAGGTGGACATGATTTTATACATATTCATTTCATTTAACAGAAGAGAACAAACAGCTATTGCAATATATTAATGCACAGAACAGAGAAGATCACAATTGTACTTACTGGATTCATATAATTACTGTTCACTAAAAGTTCAAAACTGTTGTCAGAAAAATAGAATATATTCTGACCTAGGCACACAATGACTGGTTATGAACTCATTAAATTATGGGGAGAGCAGAAATGGTGGGACACAGTGCTAAATTAAGTTCCAGAATACCAGCAACACTTCTCAAGAGTGGGATGTTCTCCTTGTGACTCACGTTGGCAGAACAAAGTCTACAATTCCATTGCTCCATTCCAAGTCCCCCACAAAAATGTTTGTGAATGGCTGTATTCCCTCAAATTCCACTGTCAGCTACCATGCGATTACCTTTGTCTTCAGATTTCAGCTCCACATGTAGTTTTAGACTGAGTATGTAATGTCCCCTATTTAGGTCACCATGGTTGGTGGTTTGGATTAGCCTATCAGTGGCCCTCATAGGTTAAGTCAGATGTTTAGGGGGTCTTAGTTGGCAGAACCATAGGTCAATTCCACTTCGAAGGATTGGAGAGTTCAAGATTGCTCTTTGTTTGGTTCAGTTTGGTACACTTACTATTTATAGTAAGTCTATTTCAAGAAAGTCAGATTTCTATCTTTAGTGAAGTGCTTTAGCAGTTATTCAAGGACTTAGTATTTATAGTATGTCAGTTTCGTGCAGTTCCTATATTTGGAAGGGCACCTAGACCGATCTTAGTTGTAGTATTGACCCTTGGCATCTTTGTTGATCAATTATTTAGGGATTTACTAATTATAGTAGGTCAGGTTGATAGAGAGTGTAATGTTCCCGTTATAAAATAAATAATAAATAAAACTTTTGTAACGGGCTGATTGATTTAGTATATTTCGGACCCATTTTAATTTTTGTTTCCGTTGTTTGTGTTGCCGTCGGCTATCTTTGTACACCCTCGGAAGGTTTCCCGATGGGTATTTAAGCATGGCTTGTAGGTTGTAGTTGGTATGTTTTTTGGGATTAATTTCTCTGTACTGCGAATTCTTGTTAGAGTTCTGGATTGTTCGCCATTTTGGAAGTGAAAGATCTTACCTATTTGGCTCTTGCGGTTTCGGTGGGATTCAACCCTCACCCTATTCCGCTGTTGCATGTATCACTTAGCTTGGATCTGGGAAATTGGTGCCCTCTCTTATTGCAAATGTGTAAACTTATATCTCTGGTAACAAATTGAATCAATGGTTTTGATATTTATTAATGAATGCATTGTCTGACACTAAGCATAAATCCATTTCATCTACCGTACGGCTCACTATCTGTCATTCCTAGTGGCATCCACTGTACGACCCCAATATTCTTCCTCCCGTACGGTCATCCCTGCATTCCCTTCCGTATGGCCATCTTTCCATCTTCACCGTACGGCCAAGTAGAATTCATGCCGTACAACCCTCAAATCCAACTGTACAACTCTCTATTTCACATTATTTTGTCATTGTACAAACATCTTGTCATTACATCAGCACTAGACTCTGTACGGCTTGCACTTGGTCACTGTACATCAATTCTTTTCCACCGTACGGCCTTCTAGTTATTTCCTGCCGTACGTCCTCTTATTTACCCTCAACGTACAGTTACTCCATAGCCTTGCCGATTCATTTGACATCCAAGGAACTAGCATCCGAAGCACACATATAGAAGAACAAGATTTGGAACATTATAGTGGTATCAGAGCCCTTCGATCTTGCCAGCCTGTGGACAGTGAATGAGAGTTTATAGCCGGAAGAGAAGGACACATTCCGTTGATGGAATGGCTGATGAACGGGAACTGACTGCTGCCGAACTTGTGGCTCTACTAAGGGAACTTGCTAGGAATCAAGCACAGATCGCTGATACGTAGCGACTCATGAAAGAAACTTTCAAGAAGTTGGCGGAGGACAAAATATTTGGAGAACAAAATGGTCACAGTGCGAACTCGGTGTCGGGTAAATCAAACCCTCAGCCAGCACGCTCTCGACCTTCCATGCCGACTTTTCCACCATGAACGGAGGCACAACATGGAGAGAGACAACCAACCTTCGAAGAGATGAGAGAAGACTGGAAGAATGCAAACTTTGAAGAAGGTATCTCTTACAAAGATTACGCAGATCTGAGAATGAGATATTCGGGAGGCGGAAACAGAGGATACTTTAACGATGATCTTAGAAGAAAGTTGAGTAAGGTAAATCTGTCACCATTTGACGGATCATGAAAGAAACTTTCAAGAAGTTGGCGGAGGACAAAATATTTGGAGAACAAAATGGTCACAGTGCGAACTCGGTGTCGGGTAAATCAAACCCTCAGCCAGCACGCTCTCGACCTTCCATGCCGACTTTTCCACCATGAACGGAGGCACAACATGGAGAGAGACAACCAACCTTCGAAGAGATGAGAGAAGACTGGAAGAATGCAAACTTTGAAGAAGGTATCTCTTACAAAGATTACGCAGATCTGAGAATGAGATATTCGGGAGGCGGAAACAGAGGATACTTTAACGATGATCTTAGAAGAAAGTTGAGTAAGGTAAATCTGTCACCATTTGACGGATCTGGTTCCATATCTGTACAAGTGTGGGTAATGAAAGCCGATACCTACTTCCAGCTGAATCCCATGCTAGAAGAAGAAGCAATCAAATTTGCTGCGCTGCCCTTGGAGGGAGTTGGACATGAATGGTGGCACCACGGGACCATCACATTAGGGCATGATCAAAAAATACTTATGCGGAATTCACGGAGAGGTTGATAGAACGATTTGATGGTAAAGATCTAGAGCTCAATTTCAAAGATTTGGTGCAACTAAGACAAATTCGATCGGTCGATCAGTTCATTGTAGAATTTTAGAGACTCTGTTCTGGTCACAGACATTTCCGAAAGAAGACGGTAGTGCTCTTCATGGACGGACTGATAGAACCTCTGAAGGGTTGGGTAAAGGGGTTTAATCCTACCACCCTGTCGGAAGTAATCAATAAAGCATGGAGTATGGCATCGTCATCGGCATCATCCTCTCGAAGTTACATCCTAAACCACCGACGTTTTCGAGGGACAAACCTCCACCCAAGAAGCCGTCGTTGGATGAAGCTACTAGACAGGAACTCCGAAGGAAGAAATTGTGTTTCAATTGCAAGGGACCTTGGGAGCCTGGCCACCAATGCCTCAGAAAGGGGAAGATCCATTACATTGAGGTCGTGTTCGATGATGAGGACGAATAGGAAGAAATGCTGGCCGAAGATAACCAACCTCACAATGACACCAACATTAGTTTGTACTATACGGAGAGAATTGCCACTTTGGTACAATGCAGAGGAACCATGCATTGGCTAGCAGCCCAAGGTGCATAGTTTTTCGTGTACGGGGTACGCTTTAAGGACAAAGGGTTATAGTGATGTTGGATAGCGGAGCCTCTAAATTTCATAAATTCATCCTTGGTAAAATGAAGAAGTTTACCTACGGAGGCGCATGCAGGCTTTCAGGTCAAGGTCATCGAAGGGACTTTTCTGCATTGCACGCACCTTGTTCCTCAACTGAGTATCACAATGGCGAATCACACGGTGATTGAGGACTTCTTCATAGTGGACCTGGCTGGCATGGAAGTTATTCTTGGCATACAGTGGATGGAGACCCTTGATGAATACACTCAGAGTTTCAAATGGATGGACTTCACTTTTGTGGTTGACGGAAAGAAGATTGTCCTTCGAGGAATGGCAAATGAAGGTCCGAAGGAAGTTTCTACGCATCGGATGGAGGCAATCTTTCGGCACGATGACGTTGCATGGGGTGCGCATTGTCTTATCTCGACGGAGCCTATAAAGGGGCGTTGAACACCTCCACAAGATGATGAACTTCAGGCTATTTTAAGTAGACATGATAAAGTTTTCATGGATATTCCTCCAGGCATACCACCTCATCGAGGGTTCAAACACACTATCGAGTTGGAATCAGGGGCAAAGCCGGTCATAACCACACCGTACTGCCATCCCAAGAAATTCAAAGATGAGATCGAAAGGATGGTTCTGGAATTGCTAGAGAAAGGATGGATCCATTCCAGTTCTAGCCCATTCGTGTCATTTGTGGTCTTGGTCAAAAAGGACGGGACGATGCGCATGTGTGTGGACTATCACACGTTGAACAAAAAAACAATAAAGAACAAATATCCCATTCCAAGGATAGATGAGTTGCTGGATGAATTATATGGCGCGGTCTATTTTTCAAAAATAGATCTCCGTTCCGGATACCATCAGATCCGCATTAGGGAAGATGTGGAGAAAACGGCTTTTCGTTGTCACTACGGACATTATGAGTTTCTGGTCATGCCGTTCGGATTGACCAATGCACTTGCTACATTTCAATCATGCATGAATCGCATCTTCAACAAGCAATTGCGTAAGTATTTAATGGTATTCTTTGATGATCTTCTTATTTATAGCAGGACATGGGAGGAGCACTTGAAGCATTTGAATGAAGTTCTAAGTATCAAGGAGGAACAATCCTTGTTCACCAAATAGTCCAAATGTGAATTTGGTATGACAGAAATATTGTACTTGGGGCATGTTGTTAGTAAATACGGAGTTCAAGTGCATCAGGAGAAGATTCAGGCTATCCTCGACTGGCCTCCCCCAAAATCACTCACGGATTTGCGAAGATTCTTCAGACTATGTAGTTACTACAGGAGGTTCGTTAAAAGATTCTCTTAGCTCAGCGCACCTTTAACGAATCTGACAAAGAAGGGGTCATTCCAGTGGAACGAAAAGGCACAACTCACCTTTGATAAGCTGAAAGAGGCCATGAGCACTTGTCTCGTACTTGCACTACCTGATTTCACTCGACCGTTCATTTTGGAGTGCGACGCGTCCAGGGAAGGCATTGGAGCAGTACTGATGCAAGATAGACACCCCATCGCTTATGAGAGCAGGAAGTTTACACCAGCAGAACACCTATATTCCATCTACGACAAGGAAATGTTGGCCACATCGTACATGCACTAACCAAGTTCCGGCAGTATTTGGTAGGTGCTAAATTTATCGTCCGTATGGATCACAACAGTTTGAGATATTTTATGGAGCAACGAGACTTGAACGAACGACAACAAAAATGGGTAAGCAAAGTCCAAGCTTTTGATTTTGACATTGAGTATGTGAAAGGGAAGAGCAATGTAGTTGCAGATGCCTTGTCCAGGAAACCACCATTTGCTCACTAGACCAGATTTCAGCTGTCTGGAAGGCAAATCTGTTAGTGGAATATTCCAAGAATACATTTTCCTGTGAAATAATGGATGGCTACACTCAATGATCGGTACAGAGTAGTGGATGACATCATCGACTATAAAGATCGGTTATACTTGGTGCCAAAATCCAAATTGAAGTAAAAAATCTTGAAGGAAGTACACGACTCACCTCTGGTTGGACACCCGGGTTTCCTCAAAACTTACAGAAGTCTTGGGGAGAGGTTTACATGGGAAGGACATAAAGGGGACGTGTTGTAGTATGTAAGAGAGTGTACGGTCTGTCAACAAAACAAGTTTGAACCAAAGTAACGAGAATCGGAATCGGCATGGCCGAATCGAATCGTGAATCGGGGGTGAATCGGCGATGAATCGGCGATGAATCGGCAAATTTGAAAAAACCCTTTAAATGTAGAGATTTTAACAATTTAAGACTTATTTATGCACCCTTTACTGAATATAACTTAAACACACTATAACATCATCAAATAGAAGTTGAAACTTAACATATATAAACATGGAAGTTTGTGTTTACTACATGGGGTAAAGGGTTTTTATAAGACAGCTTCACATCCAACACCTACTCCAAGTGCTTCAAAGCATATCACCCCTCTCGAAAGGCTTGCTCTGTTGTTCTCTCCACCACAGACACTCCATGCTTGAAATAGCTTAGGGTCTCATCAACTGGTCAGACTTCCCACGACTGATAACCGCAGCGACTGGGGGTCTAGGGGGCAACGCCCCCAGCGGGGTTGAGGGGCAGCGCCCTCGTGGGGTCCTGGGGCAGCGCCCCAGGCGCGCTCCCTGTCGCGATACAGGGCGGGGTCGAGGGGCAACGCCCCCGCCACCAAGACCAAATTAGCACTCTGAAACCCACACAAAACTACATGGAACACAGTGTTTTTGTGATTTTCTTCTGATCCCACACTCTTTCTGGGAACTGCTGATGTTTTACTACCTAATTATATCTTTCCCTTCCCTTGGGCATCATCCGTTATGCATTCTAAACATTTTTTATTTGTCGTCGTTTTTTTTTTTTTTAATAACCTATGGTTCTTCTTTTCTCTTCTCCTCTCTTCTAGTCATGCTTAACAATTAGAAGGCCCTTTAGGGTTATAACAAAGAGGAAAGGTAAAAAAGAAAGCAAAAAACATAAGTGATTTTTTTATTATTTCCAACTAAACATGCTTGCTGCTGCCAGCCGATTTTTGGAGATTTCTAATGGCGATTCAGGCAATTTTTTGAGTGAATCGCCGATACATGCGATTCAGGCGATTCACCCGATGAAATCGCCGATCACGATTTCCGACACCAAAAAAATCGGCGTGCATGAATCTGATCGCTGAATCGGCGATTCACGCGATTTCAGCACGATTCTCGTTACTCTGGTTTGAACATACTCTTGCAGAGTTGCTACAACCTTTGCCAATTCTCAAACATAAGTGGGAAAGTATATCAATGGATTTCATAACAGGTCTTCCCAAGGTAAACGGAAAGGATTGTATCTTTGTGGTGGTTGACAGATTGACAAAATATGCACATTTCTTCGCCATCCCCTTGGACCTTCAGGTTGCACAAGTTGCCAATTTGTTTTTTAGAGAAGTCTTTTGTTTGCATGGGTTACCCCGAAACATCATCAGTGATCGTGATGGATGATTCGTCAGTATCTTCTGGACAAAACTGTTTCGGATGGCAGGGATAGAATTATCGCCAAGTACGAGTTACCACCCGCAGACGGACGAACAAACCGAGATTGTGAACAAATGGCTCGAAGGCTACCTTCGGAACTATGTTTCGGCACAAGTGTGGGTAAAATGGATCCATCTGGGAGAATATTGCTACAATACCACGCATCACATGTCTATTGGGATGGCACCATTCAAAGCTTTGTACGGGTATGAACCCCTCTTCTTCATCGACACAGTTCTGGGTGACAGTCGTGCTCCAAGGGCGAAGGACTGGCTTCAAGAGGGACAGGACATACTGAGGTGCTTGAAAGAAAACCTATAGCGGGCACAAAATCAATAGAAGATGTACGCCGATAGACACAGGATAGAGAGGAGTTTCGAAGTGGGAGATCTGGTCTATCTCCGACTCTAGCCATACTGACAATCATCATTAAAGGGAACAGGAAAGGAAAAATTGAAGCCACGATTTTCTGGCTCCTATCACGTGGTCCGTCGCATTGGTGAAGTAGTGTACGAACTAGAACTTCTGGAGGGGAGCCGCATTCATAATGTCTTCCATGTTTCTTGTCTGAAGAAAGCCATAGGGCAAAATGTCACAGTTGCTACCGACCTTCTGCCACTTAATGAAGAAGGAAAGCTCATTTTGGAACTTGCCTTTATTCTCGAAGTACGTGAAAAGACCCTACAAAACTGCACCGTGAAGGAATACTTGGTATGCTGGTGACATCTACCGTTGGACGACGTAATGTGGGAGGGCGAGCACATTCTCCAGCACCCAGCATTGCATTTGCTTGAGGACAAGCAAACTTTGGGACGGGAAGACTGTAATGTTCCCGTTATAAAATAAATAATAAATTAAACTTTTGTAACGGGCCGATTGATTTAGTGTATCTCGGACCCATTTTTATTTTTGTTTCCGTCGTTTGTGTCGCCGTCGGCTATTTATGTACACCCTCAGAAGGTTTCCGGAAGGATATTTACGCACGGCTTGCAAGTTGTAGTTGGTATGCTTTTTGGGATTAATTTCTCTGTACTGCGAATTCCTATTGGAGTTCTGGATTGTTCGCCATTTCGGAAGTGAAAGATCTTCCCTATTTGGCTCGTGTGGTTTCGATGGGATTCAACCCTCACCCTATTCCGTTGTTGCATGTATCACTTAGCTCGGATCTAGCAAATCGGTACCCTCTCTTATTGCAAATGCGTAAACTTATATCTCTGGTAACAAATTGAATCAATGGTTTTGATATTTATTAATGAATGCATTGTCTGTGTTGGTTCCCAAAACCGTAGATTGGAATCCTACGAGCCTTGCCTGCTCGATGCTGGGATGTCCAACTGGTTAAAGCCAACTTGACGGGATTGATCGATGTGATCCAAATCCCCTGCGCTTCCGGCTCTGCAAAACCAAGCCAGGTGTACCTGATCCTAGACGAAACACTTAGATCCAAGACACTTAAAGAAGATTAATTAGAACGCGAATGCGATGAAAACTTTCAAAACGGCAAGAATTATAGAAAGCTTAAAGATTGCAAATTACGAACTGAGAATGATAAATGAATATATGAGAGTTTTTAAATAAAAGTGATTGTTATAGGTGATTGCAACAAATGAATATATTAATTCTTCAATGGAAAGAAATGAAACAGTTGCTAACATATGGATTATGAATCAGGAGTAAAAGACCAGTGCTTAATTAAATGGGCAATCAGAGTCAATATTATTAGTTGAAACGTACAACTTTATAAAGTTTAATATATTTAAACTATAAACAATTTTAATAATTCTGATGCAATGGATCAATTATATAAACGCAATTTAAACTAGTCTAAAATGCACTTTAACTCCTGCGGAGACAAATTAGACATAAATACAAAAATAATTAAATATTTCACAATATTTATGTTTATCAAATTTAAAATGCAATAATGACCTAGTCCACTTATCCAAATATTAAAATATTTATAGAAATTAATAATTTTTTTTTTAATAAAGGACACAACTTAATAATAATTTAAAAATTCTAATGCAAATAAATAAAATAAATATTTCTTATTGATCTAGAAATAAAATTGTACTGGAGACATTCCCTACGGATGATCCATCCAATACAATTCGACTCCAGACTTGCAGAAGAATTCAATCGAGAATTCACCATCCACAGGTTTAGTTCAAAAATTCATTTATTTACCATTGGAAGAATAAAATATATCATAAAGCATGAGATATGTAAAATTTAAAATATAAGAATGAATATTGTGTTTTACATCTCATATATTTATAAATGTGAAAGGGTGCTAATATGAACCGGCACATCTCTCTGCACATCCTAATCACAACTGCCTTCTAACCTAGACGATAATGACAACTTAATAAAATACCCTATGAAATTAAGGCGACTAGTAATATAAATTTTATGAGATTTTCGATGAACTCAATAATAAATCAAAAATCATCCATGGCAATGTATATCTCCAAGGTAGGCATTTTGTGCAGAATGGCGTTCACGTTTTAACAACACACGACTCGCTTTATTTCATCATCGGTGTCTGACTTTGTATCACTTCTTCCTCTATGCTCGGGCTGAGAGCGATCAAGGCGTGGTCATTCACTTGCTAACTGTGATGCGTGGGCTCACTGGAAGTTCAATATTTCAGGACACAAAAACACAGGGCACCATTTTCCCTCTCGAAATCATGTTTATTATCCACGAATGGAGACAATCACGAGATTTTGAAGACCGGGTGCCGTCTCGCAAGGGTGCATGGTGATGCCAGCGGAGAGCCTACCTCTGCAGGCAGTCTACCCGACCCGGTGAAAGCATCCGTCTCTAGCTCTATATATTATGCCTCTCTTGCTGATACTCACAGGTTCGACAACCAAGATCCATGCATATACACACTGCCTCCGTAACATCTCCAAACAAAGAAGAATACACATACATCATCTGCCTTCCATGGGTACTTCCTCCGCTGGGCATCATCTTACATGGATTCTGGCATACCGTATGTGCATATTTCCTTTATACTGCATCTTAATAAACCTGCAAAAAAGAAAACATACAATATCATTAGATACTGAAATAGCGATTAGTATGAAAAATGTAGACTCTATGCTCATGCTGTGATCATGGTTTAACATGGATCACATGCACTAAAGGCCCTGACAGTTTCTCCCAAACACTTGGCACGAAACACTTCATCACAGGTGTTATGTAAAATCCACCATGTACTCATTTGATTTGCCTCTGTTATCTTCTTCACACATTGTTGACCAATGCTTTTGTATTCGAACTTGCACATATGGTAATCTCTGTATACAGAAGAACCTATTGTAATATGTTATCATTGTGACAACTTACTCAACTCTGTTCATTATCCCTCTTGATGATGATTGCTCCACTATGGCATGCTGATTAGATGAAATGACAATCCTATATAATCCATCAAGGACAATTTATGTTAAGTCTCCAACATCTTTTCTCAAATGGCGATAATAGGAGACTGAATCAATCAGCAATCCTTTATACTATGCCAATCTGATAACCAAAACAAATTCTTAACTACCCCAATATTCTGACTGCCATCCTTTTAAGAAGGGTTTTGAATTTGCTGCTTAGATAGTTTAGCAAATAAGTACTGTTCTGGTATTAGCAACTGGTCACCATATCTGAATGACAAACTTTAGAAACTTCAACAATTACTTGCAGGAAGATATCTAATCAAAGCCCATTTGTTACTCCACTCATTTGCACTATCTCTGACTGGACAGGCTCTTCCGACAGCATGTTTATTTTGAAAGACCCCACTGCGCCATATTTGACTGCAATAAAATTAATCTTCTAACATTGTCATTGTAAAAAAAAAATCTCTCAAACCTCAATAAGACGAGAACTCTCATCAGCATCTGTGTTCTATTTGTTGTCATTTATTGTCTGTAAACATTCCATCATTTGCGTTATATGCTCTACTTCCAAGTGAGACGATACATTAAATAGATTTGAGATAGTACTTGCAGAAGTCATTGCTTCCTTCTATGTGCTGACGAGCTCAATCTTACACATATACATATCCATATCCAGTCGAAGATAATAGCAGTCCTCAGAATCATTGTTAAAACCAAAACTGATGCCTCATGTTGTAGCCACAGTAATATATACACAGGTCAAGGATATTCTTTAATATAGATCTTTTCCGAACTTTCAATGTCAGTTGTCTCAGCAATTCCATTGTATATTTTAATTACTGCTTATATTTGCTCTGAGAACATTTCATTTTCATGTATATCTATGTCAAATATATCAGATTTGTGGATTGTTGATATGTTGTTAGTGTACAAATTTCTGAAGCAGAGATCAGTATAATCTACATAGCTATTAGGTGGACTAGATTGGAGGTAACAAAGATTAAAATCATGAAGAGCTTAATACTGCCCAACTGCTATACTCCATGCCGGTTGAGTTCGTGTGTTCTATTCACTCCTCCTTCATTATCAGTCAAGGATGACCTGTGGAACCTTCTTATAGGTACAATAATGCCATGACAATTCATTATATGATCATGTAAAATTAGTAATAGACCTGTTGCTACATGAGGCTTGTATTAATACAAAGCTTGGAAACATCTTAGAAACATCTGTGTGTCTTCATACTTCTAGTCACAAAATATGCTCAAATGGATACCTAAAACTTTGAATTTTTACGCTCCATCAGTCTGACACTAAGCATAAATCCATTCCATCTACTGTACGGCTCACTACCTATCTGTCATTCCTAGCGGCATCCACTGTACGACCCCAGTATTCTTCCTCCCGTACGGTCATCCCTGCCTTCCCTTCCGTACGACCATCTTTCCATCTGCACCATACGGCCAAGTAGAATTCCTGCCATACGGCCCTCAAATCCAACCGTACAGCCCTTTGTTTCACATTATTTTGTCACCGTATGGACATCCTGTCATTACATCAGTACCAGACTCTGTATGGCTTGCACTTGGTCACAGTACATCACTTCTTTTCCACCATACGTCCTCCTAGTTATTTCCTGCTGTACGGCCTCTTCTTCACCCTCAATGTACGGTTACTCCCTAGCCTTGCCGATTCATTTGACATCCAAGGAACTAGCATCCAAAGTGCACATATAGAAGAACGGGATCTGGAACATTACAGAGAGGGACCCTTACTATTTATAGCAAGGCGGTTGGGTGCACAATGGACATAATGGTTAACTCATAGGTTCAGATGGAATTGAGAAATAATGATCATTTGTGGAGTTATGTAATTTTAACTATTATTAAAGTGATTACTTTATTAGTAATTATTCATTAAATTAAAAAGTTACTTTATGTTCAATGAGGCCACGGCCCTTCCTTTAAGTGACTTAAAGTGCAATCAATGGATTATATTTTGGAGGTCAAAATATTGAAGTACTTTATAAAGTCAATGTGCACACAAGATATATTATTTTAAATGATATTAAAGTGCATTCATAATCCATGAATATGAGCACCTAAGTTTGAAGGCTTATAAAAAACCTATAAAAGTGGATTTAAATGCTACTAAGGAGATTGGAGTTATAAAAGCACATGAGGAAGCAAATCAACCTCATTATTTATTATCATTTTGACTATGCTTTTGGGAATTTTTGACTGTGGAAGAGAAACAAAGGCTTCCAGACATTTTTTATGCTTTGAAGAGTGAAAATTCATCATTGTAATTTCAATCTTGAGGCTGTGAGAGGTCTGCTGAATCATTGCCATACTGTGGTCTTCATCTAGGAGTCCAATCTGAGAATAAAGAGCAGATTTGTGCAAGGGTTTGAAGCATTTTTTAAGTTTCATCGAATGCAGACCTGTAGCTTCATTATTGCAGCCATTGTTGATCAAATTTTGAGCTATACATTTGCTGTTGTTATTCATCTTTTTAGATGGTTTCAAGGCATGTTTACCTTCATGTTCATTAATTGTAACCTTTGAGTTTTTCTGGGTATTGTTGCCTCGATAATTTTATGAAGTAGGTTGTCGATTTTTTGTGAAAATACCGAGTATCTATGCTTATATAAAAATCTTGAATTTTCAGCTGTGTATTTCAATGCAATTTCAGTTTAAGTTGGAAAAATTATCATTTGAATATCTATTATTTGCTGCATTATATTGTCATTTCAAACATTGCGAATCTACTGCATTCATTCACTAAAACAAACAAAAACAAGGCAGAAAAAATTGTATTTACAAAATCATCCCGGAGAGGGTTTTTATAGTGGTATCAGAGCGCCTTCCTTCCATTGTAGGGCATAATAAAACAATAATGTAATTCAAGATAGTTAGTAATGGGTTTGGGTAGTTAGGTAGTGATAGAATGTGTCGGTTTGTCTCCCTAACCAACTGAGCACTATTTAAGAACATTGGAACATGAATGATGTGTTGGTTCCCAAAACCATAGATTGGAATCTTATGAGCCTTACCAACTCAATGCTGAGATTCCAGTGGGTTCAAGGCCAACTTGACAGGATTGGTTTATCTGATCAGAGTCCTCTGTGCTTTTGGCTCTGCAGGGCCAAGGTGGGTGCGCCTGCTCTCAAGACAATTTCTTTTTGCCTTAGTCTTTATAGTAGATAACCCAATGACAAGTGCAACAAAAATCTTCGAAATGGCAAGAAATAAAAAGGACTTTTAGATGGGCACTATTTAAATGTGAAAGTTGCTGAAATTACATTGACTTCAAAGCTTCACCAATTGCTTCAGGATGCATATACTTCAAATGAAATGTGTTTTGAATATGAACATTATGAAATTAGAATGATTACGAATAGAAGTACTTTGAAAGTTTAAGTGTTTAAAATGAAAATGTTGATATGAAATTTATAAGATAAATGAATTAACACAAATAGAGATAGATATGAATTACTATTTCCAGCCACAACACAAAAGGCTATCTTTCAATGAATCAGTGTCACAATCTTCTAAGTTGTCGGTTGGGATTCCGGTATGGATGCAGGTTCGAGATTCAGGTTCAAAATTTTTTTGGGGTTGGGTTCGAATTTGTTTTGGGTTCATTTGTACAAAAATATATTTAAAAAAAAGAAGTATGTGTTTGTATATATATGCAACAACAAATAAGTCCATACATCACTATGCTAATAGTAAAACAACATAGCAAAATACACCACCATATCTATGTTTTTGTTAATAGGATATTACTTGCATCTATTAGCCATAAATACAACATGGTGCACTTGCTTGGTCACATGCGTGGAACATATTTCCATATCAAGGGGACAATTTGAGAATGAAAGGAATTGTGAAAAGATAAATGTAGTTATCTGAGTTTTTATTCTGTTGGTTAGAGGATTTTTAACCAGGCTAGATCAAAAGTTGAGATTCAAATTTTAAGCCCTGGATTCAAAGATACCATAGCTTTTTAACAGGAATTTCTCTATATTTGTCAATTTGGATATCACCTATTGTCAATTTGGATTTCCTCTATAAGAAAGTGTTCATTTTCGTTCACAAATGCATAAATGACATATAAACCATCTTTTTTGGTCTTTCTAGTGATCACTTTAGGGTTGGGAGGATCGAATAGGCCAAATTAGGCGAAAAAAAACACTTGAAAAATGTCTAATAAAAATGTTTTGAGACCAAATTCAGCTGAGGTTCAGCCGTTGGGTAGAATTTTTTTCAAAATTCGCTGCAAATTCTGCCCTGGTTCTTCTGACAGAATTTGCAGCAAATTCATAGTTATACAAGAGAATTTGGGGAGAATTTGACAAGGACCAGACTTTGTACAGAATGGAACCAGACTTTGAGCGTTATTAACTTATTGGAGAGAATTTGGTAATTTTGCTCTTATTGGGCAATAGAGTTATTTCACAACACATTTTTTTACATACAACTTTATGGGACATTATAATATGATTGATTACTACAATAATCAGAATGAAAAGAACTTAATCGTATATGCAATTTAGTGTCAGTCTGAAAGGGGTTTGACTTCTATGATGGGAAGACCAATCAGAACAAGGAACTATAAGACTTACTCATCTTTCATACAATCCTTGAATTTTCACACACCAAATGCTATGAGAAAGTATGCTTATGCACACCAAACTTTGAGCAATCCGCAAATCAGCTTTGATGACCATAAATGACGGAACTGTGATTATCATGTTTTAACCCTATGCTTCCAAATGGACAAGATCATATTGATTCATGAAGAAAAAACATCTATATGCTTGCCTGCCGGTAAGTAATTTTGATATACTGAATATTACATATAAGATCAAAAATCTGCTGACAAAGTGCTTGTATTTTATATCATCAAATATCATATGTTTAATGTTGTCCTTTATTTGCCTTTTGCATTCCGTATTTATACACAAATGAAAGGATGTGTGATGAATATACACACCTCTTCATGCTACCAAATCGCAACTGCCCGATACTCTAATGGTAATAAAAACTTAATGAATCATGATACAAAACAAAGGTGGTTTTGAGCACATGATTGCTTCTCTGAACTTATTCAGTGTATTGAATAACTGATCTTAGATAAGGAAACATTTGATAAATGATCCTCCACGCAACATCTAGGATGTTATATTTTATTTCTCCCATGTGGCTCGAGGACGGGCTTTCTTCGCGCAGCATAGCTCCTTCCTGAGGATTAGACGCGAAATCCAAACTGGAAGAGTTCTGTAGGTGACATTATGGGCGCTTCCTCTTCATTGCATACCTCAATTTAGCTGAAATTATAAGAACAACGACATATATCCTTTCGTTATTCCTTGTTGCAAACACTGAGATAATGGTGATGGCCCATCCACTGATGAATAAGTATGTGGTGTATCCCCCTCTTCTAAAGTCTGTGATCCCTGAAACAAAATCAAAGAAAATATTATATGTTAATAATCATATAAGACTTAAATCAGTGGTTGAAAACCAATGATTCAAACTCCTTTTGGCTTCTCCTGGGTGAAAAACAGACTCTTTTGCACTCTTGGATAATCTGCTCTTAATCAAATTTCTTGAAAACACATGGTTTGAATCCCAATGGCCTTTTTCCATCGTTTTGGACCAGATGCTGGAGTCGTTACCTTGTAATGGTAGAAAGATCTGAATTTGGATGCATGGGCATATTTTTTTAACACTTCCTTTGATTATGACGAGGCAGGTCATGTGGCTCTCCACATATGCTCACATGTATACTGTATAAGTGAAGGTGATACAGTATCATACTTTTGGAACCTGCGATACATATAATTCTTGAAACAAATATATATACCATCTAAGTCTTGGTATAGATGCGATATAAACTTTTCTCATTATTGTCTATAATGGTATTGTTACTAAATTTTTGCTCATGCCTAAATTTAGTATAAGATATATATTCAGCCAATACTAAACAAGTTGTAATTCATACATTTCATTCATATATCGATTCACATGTATCTATTGTATTGATCATTCTTTCACTAAAGTACATCGATCATGCAACTGATATACAGCTGGTAAAATGTAAAACATGCATGTTGAACATATTATGTATTTCCCTCCAAGCTGTGAGAGTAGCCTATAATGTACTGATAATGCCTATGCTATACAAGTAATGATATATAAAGGAAAGATATAAATGAAATTTACAGGAGGTTCAAGGGAACCAGTCATTGCCTGTGGTGACTAGTTGAGTGCCCTGCCTTGGTCATATGTCAGCTGCATTGAGTTTTCTGGATCTTTAGAGTGTCTTCATGTATCTTGCATACGCAAAAGAAGGGAGGGTTAGATCAACAGATCTAGCAATGATGGACTCCTTATCTCAAGCAAAAAACATCTATTCAGTCCTCATGTTCAATACTTGCATAGCATAAGAATTAAGTTCACCATGAGAACAGATGTAATCAGCATTCAAGAAGGGAATAACATGAGAAATCTGCAATGTACTAGAATAATATAAATTTTAAAGGAAGATTGTTTCTTATGGTTGAGCCACAAATGAAGAGATAGCAGAACATTAAAACTTCATCCAAGAAAGTCAACATGATGGAAACAGGTGTAAAAGGCACAAATGCAAACTACAGGGATCCAATTCAAGCTATTGGAGAATTTCAGACAGGATGAGATAGGTAAAGTATAATGCAATATAAATACAGCAAGGAGAGGGACAGAAACAACAATCGCAGTGAACAATAAAGTGAAAAAGAAGTATTCAAAAAAAAAAAAAGTATTCTTGAACAAGCTTGAGTTTTGTTTTGTTTTGCTGGAGTATAAACATATTGCAAATATTATAGTCTAAATGAAATGGAGCAGCTGGAAGCCTGGAACTAACAATAAAGGAGAATCAGCTAATCAGCAAACATTTAAAAGTACAAAATCAAATGCAAGCAATGCCATTCATAGATGTTGAAAGCAACTTTGGACTTCAAGAAAAAGATTGAGGGAAGTGTTCTCATACTTTCCAACAAGAGCAAATATATCTTTTCCAAATAATTTGGCCACAACTAGAGGAGCTGTTGTATCATCTCCAATTGGTAGGGAGATTTTAACCGAGTGCTTGATGAAGTCACTGGAGAGTACAGGGATTACGCTCAGGCCACGATATTCATTCAAGAGTAAAGAGGTTCAGCCAGGAGAGTTTCAGATAATAGACACTGACTTTCCTGGTACTTCTGAGAGTATAAAAGATACTCACAGATGCCTATTGCAAAGTGATATTAAAGAAGCTATATGCCATGTACTAGACACCACCTTTGATGAGAATGGATAGGTAAACACTCCACAACACCATAAGAGCTTCATGACAGACAAATAAGTGAACTTGGAACTGGTGCACGCTCAGAGAAGATAAGGACATACAACTACAAGGACAACTGAGTTAGCAATCACCACCTAAAGATGAACTTTGATCTCACATTCTTCCTTAATGGTGGCATCAATGCAGCTTACAGACCTGGTGTTATCCATAGGGTGGTACAAGGGGCGCTTCTTTCCCGGGGCCAAGGTCCCAGGAACAAAGGAGGGGGATAAACTGTTTGGTAAGCTGCACCGAAGATGAAGATTGAGGCTGCAGAATGTGATCACGAAGGCACAAGGTCTCCTGAAGATAGAGTGTGAGACACCGCTGATATGTGTATCTAAAAAAAGGCGAGAGGGATGTGCACTCTCTGAATTACTATAACCTCCCTCTGATCTCGTAGAATGTGGGGCAGCATAAAATAAAGTGGGTCTCAGTTTCCACCTCCCCAAGCTGGCATGGGCGGCAAACTCTGTCCTCCCTGTCAATGTGATGATTAGTTTGGATCCGTAACTAATGAGAGCCCACCCTCAAAGAGCCTAGAGAGATGCAAAGGGCCTATGTCCACCGTTGAGTGATATACCAAGGATGCACAATAACCCCATCCTAGATGTCCATGAAATGCTCCGCATAAAAGGCTATCCTTGATCTAAGACCCCCCAGAGGGTTGCTGGTCTGAAGCTGCTTGCATATGTTGCCATCTATCCTAAGAGGATGATCAACCCTCTTCAACAATTAATAGCCTCCTCTTTGACCCACTTCTCCTAGATACGACTGACCTCAAACAATTCCCATGCCCCTTCATAATTTCCTATAGTCATCAATAAGGTTTTACATATCCTCCTTACAAGTGGAAAAGTATTAGTACGGACTGGAACCTGCAAAGAAATGACGATTATGGGTGATATCTCACAAGAACCTCCAAGAAATCTTTTGGGGTTTGTGACAATTAGTGAAACTCGGGGACTCACACCCCCCTCCAAACCTTGAAGTACCCATCCCCGAGAAGCCCCCGTACCGGGTACTTGTACTACTCGATTACCCCCACCTCCGCCATTCCGCAACCACACCCTCTCTATGATGGGTACTTGAATTTCGATTTTTGAATGTTACTATTGGGTATGTAATATGTTACTATGTCGAATGTTCAATAGTTCTAGTTCATGTTGCAATTTTGCTATGTTTAAGTATTTCAATTTGGTATATTATATTGAAACGTGATTTCTTAACTAGCATTTTATCTTCTCTATGTATAGTATATATTACCCCTCCCTGCCTCACCATCCCCTCGTTGTCATCCCTAGCCATCCCCCTGCCATCCCGAAATTGAGACCCATTGTCTCCTTGTCTCGAAAACTTGACCCATCATCCCAACTTCCCCCAATGCTAGTGTTACACTATGGCAATGTCAAAATGCACAACCCTTCACAATGTCCAATCTTGAATAATCATCCCCAATCTGGAACCATATGAATTCTCCCCAAATCTGATATGGAAATGCAATAAACTTCAATTCTCCAAATCTTTAGTTAAGTATCAAGAATCTCTTTTTTGTTTGCAAATATAAAGATGTCTCCCTTTTAGGTGCTTGCAAACAAAGATGTAATTAGAAAGATATAACAATACTTTCTCATACTTCTTCGATCAATTCTGATTTTAGATGAGAGAAACAAAAAGTGGATGCCAATATATTGATGTTTGAAAATTTGAGAGGATAATCAGATGAAGATGATTATAATTGTTAGAGGTGATCACACAAACAACATTTTTGTTCTTGGGTAGCTATTTCTTATTTTCGCCATACTATTCTTTCTTATTAGAGACTTTGGAGATTAACTATTTAATTGATGATTTTGTTGGACTGTATGACTTTGTTAATGCAGAAGTCTAGTTCATCAATCATAATTTTCATGTGTTATTCTTTTCTTATTTAAAGTAATAATTTATGGTGATATTTGTAGGTGCCTTCTGTGATCGCTTCACCAACACATTACCTTTTGCATATTTTGCGTGAAGGAATAACATTTTTGGCTTGTACACAGAATGAAATGCCTCCTCTACTTGGAATTGAGGTGATCTCTCGCTCTTTCCCTCTCTCTATATATATTTGTGTATGTATGTATGTCTTAGTGCGTGTTTTAATGTATGTATGATTATGTGTATATATGTACGCACATATGTACATTGTTGTTTAAATAGTAAATACATGTGATAGCTCTTATTCTAAGCTAACCTGCTAAATTCTTGTTGGATTTGACATCCCGATACATCAATTAGTTTGCTACATATGTTAGTTGATGGCGCATGCATTCCGATATGTTCTACATAGATTTCCATTGCTTATATGGATTCAAATTTATACTTTAGACATATATTAATTTGAAAAAGTAATCTGTTTAAAGGGGGGATGTATGAGACTTCATTAGGTGAATCAATTTTCATTACCTCATCTAGAATTATAACTTAGTGACTCACTTTTTTATTATTTATTGTGTCTCTTGAGTATTTCTAAAGGTTGGTTTGTGCTTTAGAACATATGGTTCTACACCTAGAACATGTATGCTTTGTCTCCATTCCTTGAAAGTTTTGAGTCAGTAACAAAGCTTTCATTTTAATTTTTTGGAGGAAAAATGTCCAGGAGATCTAGATATGTTTATATAATACTAAATGTAAGTGTACAACAGGGGTGCGACCCCCTTGCCCCCCAACCCCAAATCCCAAGTGTTCTCGGAACTTGGATGGTGTCCTTGGCGGTGCCACCAAATTTTTTCATGCTGTTGGGAACATGGGGACATCCCAATGTTCCTGGGATGCTGAGGGTGACGCTCAAGTTTCCTTAAGTGTCCCGGAGACACTTACGTGTCCCCTACAATGACAACTTATCACTGTTGGGTAAAATTTTTTCTCTGTGTAAACTCGTTGTTCGGGGGGTAGAATTTTTATATAAAATATAACTTTTAAGTTTAAGATTCTCCTTTTCTTATACTTTAAGTTATATTTTATATAAATACTGTTAGGATGTTAAAGAGTGGTTTTAGATTCATAGGAGTTATAATGGAGATTTTAGATTTTGAGAGATTCTAAAAAATTCCAAACTCAACCAAATTTTAGGAATCAACACACCTCCATCGGCGTTACAACCTTTCTTGACTTTCCAAGATAAATTTGATATTGGAGCAAGGATTTCCCAAGAATTCTAATTCATTTCATCGGAAATCTCAACTTCAACTCCACATCCTTGACTAGCTTGCTCCAACTCTCGTTCATATCCTTGATTGACATGACTACCTAGCAAGCCAAAGTTGCTCAAACTTATCTCTAAAACTCGAAGACTTGAAAACTACCACTGAACTAAGACTACCTGGGACTACTATCCCACTGAACTAAGAAATTTGCTACTCTTAGGGGTATTGAGTATTCTAATTTCTTACTAGTAATTCAATATTGAAAACTTAAATGTTCATTTTTCAGTGTTCAAGTATTTATTATTTAATATTTGGCATTTGCAAATTTTCTAGTTCACTTCTTATTAGTCTTATACATCTTTTCATCATTAGCATTTCAAGTACCATATGTATAGTACCTAGCATATTCACCCCATCCCCCCGCCACCGGCACCCCATCCCCATTGTTGGTGTAACTATGTATAATATATAATATAGATAAATGATGCATATGTATCAGTAGAACTATATGCTATAACTAAATATATGGCAGAAAATTATAACCATTTAGATAATTAGTTCTCCAAATGCATAGAAAGAGTGAGGGTATGCTGTAGCCAAATCTTGAAATTCTTGTAGGATAATGGTTGTAACCTAGTGAATCAGATGATGGTGTATGCCATGTATGTTAAGGGAAAGAAAAACACTTACAACTTCCTCAACGACCCATGAATACACACATGGACACAATTCTCTAATAAATCACATCATTAATGATGAATATCATATCTAAAGGTCGTAAAGTTAGTATAGGCAGCAGAGGGATCTTGATCTCTAGTAATTGGTCTTTTGAAAACTTACTTTTACACATTTTGTCTGAAAAAATTCTATGAAAACTTACTTTTACACATTTTGTCTGAAAAAATTCTAACTCCACTGTATGTAAATCCCAGCAGCACATAATAATAGGAAAACATTCTTCAACATTCTATTTATTGGCAATCAGATGTTCTGTGCATATTGTGAATTGTAAGTTATAAAATGTTTTTGTTAGGTCCTGGGAATTTTACAATTTCAGGTTATCTTATGGTCTTCTATGCAATTATCCTGAAAATGATCCTTTTTGTCAGAAAGTTTATGGAGCTCTTTTTATTTGGGCCCCAGGATTTTGTTTTAATGAACTTTTCCTCTCTCTCTTTTTTGTTATTTAGGGGCCTTCTCAACCTTTTGCACTTGAAAATAGCTATCTATATAGGAGCTCTAATGTGCAACTCAAGTTCACTTTGTTCCTTTGGTGGTGGATTACAAAGCGTGACTTGAAAAATTGATTTGAAGGTCTCTGTACTTGTCTTACTTTTCAAGAAATTATTTTGTTTTACTTCTCAACAATTATGGACTGCAAAAGTTTTGAAGTCTTGAAGAGAACACCACAAGTATTGATTTCACTTGCAAATTTCAAAAGGAAATTTGAATAATTAAATTAATCTGGCCATTTATAGATGATGAAATGACTAATAATGAAAATAAATTCACATTATATAATTGTTGGATAACTGATTTTACGCTCTTAGGATGCCTTATCACAAAGCATATTTGAAACTAGGTTTTGGTCTTGGTTACATTTTGTAATGCAAACATATTTCGCATGGGGATTTTTGGTATAGGTATATAAATTTAAACTCTCTTGTATCTCATGATATTCCTTTGCATGCTGGATAGATGTTTCACCTGACTGCATGAGCCTCATAGGATTACAAAATTATTTTGGTATAAACAATGTTTTGTGCATCCATCATAACTCTGATTTGTTTGTATATGATGAAGTTTCTTTGCAGGGTGGCAAATGTGCTATCAGATTACCTTGGAGGCTTGAATGAAGATCTAATCAAAGATAATTTTGTTATTGTGTATCAGGTATCTACTGTCATTCATTGAATACATTGCTCCGAAATTTTAACTATCTGCTCACAATAAATGGCTTTGGAATCCACGGCAAATTTGTCATGTCAAATTTTTTTGATTTTGGTCTTGGTTTTTCCGTAACCCGATTTCTGGATTTTCATTGAAAAACCCCAATAGAATGCACCGTTTTCTGGTTGAGCAGATTCAAGTTTTAATAGTCTTCCAATTTGGTTTTTGGCTGCATTGCCTGGATGCAACAGAATATTGGGCTCATTGGATTGCTAGTGAGCATTACGCTCTTTATTTTCTACAAAACAATGGCAAATAAAAAGGTTATCTAAATTAAATGGGGGAAATGCTTTTTCATTTAGATTCCTGGCAGCTTGCTATAGATGATATTAGAAATATGAGTTAAACGCTTTGAGCAACCACATTAAGAGTGAGAGGTATGTCTCTCATTCCTTAAGACACCTTTTAAAATTTCAACTTACTTTCAATTGAGATACTCTTATGATGTTCACATGCTCACTACTGGGCAAATTTTACTACTGCTTGTTTATTTGGAAGGCTTGTTTCAATCTTACGTAGCAATTGAGCAGGATTTCCCATATCTACGATTTGAATTGGGGGCAATGCCATTGAAGCCAGGAGGAAATGATGAAACAGTGAAATGGGATATGGGACAGTCACATGGGGTAGTTTACACTCTAATTTACCAGTACAGATACATGTATGGTTGTTCCATCATTCCAGTATGCAAGCATGATAAAATGTCTTTTAGAATGCACACATTTTGGATACTACATACAAAATAATATAAAATCCATATACCAAAATATATGCCTAAAAATAGGAATGAGATAACCAAATAAGATGCACAAATAGGTAAGAAAACTATAAAATGTCACTCAATATTCTACTTGAAATTGCCAAACTTGAACGTCATAAAAGATATTCATTGGTCAAAATCAAAATAGTGAAATTTTAATTCATCAGCGTATCATCATCATTGAAACAAGATGATGTACATTAGAAGATTCACAAGGCTTGTTGCCATTCTGGTCACTAAAACTATGCTGGCTATTTGGTTCCTCAAAATGAATACTGTTGGGAAGTGGTAGTAACCAAGTCATGGTGCTTTGATTCTACATCTCACAACTTTGTTGCTCCTCGGAATCAGTTCACTTGTGTCAATGAAGTTGCAAGTTGGAATGCACATATACTAATTCCATTACCTTTTTTTGACGCCAATTAGTTATGCTTTAGTGAGTGAATGGAGTATTGTTGCCCTCAATTTTGACCTCACAAAATTGAGGCAACCCTACGGATTTTTCTTATGGATTCATAGGTGCATCCTCTTAGTTTTAATGTATTGATAAAGTATCATAAAGGCGATTCGTTATCCTTGAATTGTTCTCTGTGTTGCTCTATCGATGCGTTCTTTTGAAGGTTTTCATCAATTTGAATCCCTAATTGTTTGCTAGTAAGAGTTTTTCTTCTTTGACTGCAAACACTCAATTTTTGTCAAACTTTCATGTATTATCTTTGTGTTGTAAATAATTATTAGTCTTCTTTTTTCCTTAGGTGAATAGCCCTTGGAATTGTACTAGTTTTGAGCTAACTTAGGTCAAAATCGGAGTTGTCTAGTTCAAGTTTTAAAGGAAAAAGTGGGGTTTCTAAAGACAATTGCATTTCTTGATTTAAAAACCTCATAAAAGTGAGCTTTTTATTGGTAAAAGCTGTTAGCTGACTGGATGGTTCCGACAGTGTTTCTGTAGCCGACGAAATGATTGTCGTCAGTGTTTTATATTTTGTAGCCGATGGGTAAATAGTTTGTAGTGGATGTAATGTTGTGGCCGACGGAACCCTTCGGGAAGGTTCGGCGGTAGTATTTATATCCCGTCTAGGATCATTGTAAATCATCAATCATCTACTATTACTGATATTATGAAGCATAATGTATGTTCCGGCATATGCGAATATAATTTTGCTATTCTGTTCCATTGTCTGGATGCGTTAATTTCTTTACCAGTACGGTAAACAAAAGCATAATATAAAATTTAATTTAATATTTAAGTGGTTTTTTCTAGTCCATTTTCCAATTTTAACTCATTTTGAGTTGATTTTATCATAGTTTTCAATGTTTTATGAAATTAGCTTATTTCAAGTCTATATTTCATGTTACTTTATTGAAAACTATAGTTAAATATTAAATTTAATTACATAAGACATCTTAAATGCATTTAAGTGGGGCTTTTATTATTCATTGCATATATCAACATGCAAATCACTATATGAAAACCCACTTCCAATAAATTATAAGTCCCAACATCATTAAAGTGCACTTTTTAAATGCAATAACACATTGTAATGTGTATAATGGGTTTTTAATATGCTTTTGCATATTTAAAACTTATTAAATCAATATAAGTGGAGATTTTGAATCCATTTACACATGTTGCTGACATATAAATTCTTTTTAATGTTTTAATGCATTTAAGTGGAGTTTTTAAAACCCATTACATATGCTTTTTAAAAATTGCCACTTAAGTGGACTTTTGAGATCAATTTACATGTTATAATAACATGTAAATACATGTTTTAAGTGAGGTTTCACTTAAGTAAACCGAAAGTGATTTTTTTTTGACCCTATTGCATATGTTTTTGGTAAAAGATAACCCATTTCTATAAGCCAAAACTAGGAGTGACGAATTTTGACCCCATTACATGTGTTTTAAATGCTAAAAGAATATGTATATGCGTTGAAAAACCCCTTTTTTCACTTAAAAATCATAAGTGGCGATTTTTCATGCAATACCATGTAGTTTTAAACATGTTTTTTCACTTTTAAAAATGCGATTAACTAAGAGTGTCGATTTTAGACTCATTTGCATATCATTTAAACATGCAAATGGTTTTTAAAAACCTTTTTTTATGGCTTGTAGTGCATTAAACAAGACTGAGACTTAATCTTAGGAGTTACATTTACATCTTAGCCATACCAAGTTCACCTCTGAAATATTCCACTTTTAATTTCTCAAGAGTCTTGGTAAATATGTCGGCAGTCTGCTCTTCAGTGGTGATATATATCAACTTGATAACACTTCTATCCACCATATCTTTGACGTAGTGATAGGGAATTTCTTTGTGCTTGGAGCTGTTATGGAAGACTGGATTTACAAAGAGTTTAATGTAGCTTTGATTATCACAATGTGTAATTGTGGGATTCAGGGGCTTCCCAAATAATCCAACCAATAACTTCCGATACCACATTCTTCTCGAGCTCCGATAGATGCCGCTATGTATTCTACTTCTGTAGAACTCTGAGCAACAACAGATTGCTTCCTGCTAAACCAAGATACCATAGCAAACTCGAGACTAAAACAACATCTTGTAGCACTCTTCCGATCAGTAGAACTGTCGGCCCAATCAAAATCTGAATATCCTTGAAGCTGTAACTCAACATGGTCATATTTTAGACCTACTCCGATAGTGCCTCGTAAGTATTTGAAAATGTGCTTGGCTGACATGAGATGAATCTTTTTAGGTTCACATATAAATTGACTTAATGCATTTGTACCATAACAAATATTAGGGCGGGTATTCACCAAGTACATTAGAGATCCAATTATCTGTTGGTGTATGTTGGATCTGTGGCTTTGGATTTAGAAGCTTCACTTTTAAGTTTATGAAGACATTTCTCTATAGATGTGGACAATGGTTTACAATCCATCATACCAAATTTGTTTAATATGTCAATAGTATACTAGCCTTGTTTCAAGAAGATACATACTTCTTTTTGGCATACTTCAAATCCCCAAAAATAGTGTAAGAGACCTAAATCTTTCATTTGAAATTCAGATGTAAGATCTTGTTTACAGTTTGCATTAAGGTGATCTTCCCTTGTTATTAGGTCATTAACATAGAGAACATGTATTAGCATATCACCTTCTGATTCTTTGAAGTATATATTAGGATTAACTTCATTTCTTGAGTACCCTAGTTTGATAAGGTAACTGTCTATTCTCTCATACCATGACTTGGGAATTTGTTTAAGACCATAAAGAGCTTTCTTTAGTTTACATACATGTGTGTTCCTATCATGGATAACAAATCATTCTGGTTGTTCTAGGTGTACTTCATCAATTACACCATTTAGAAATGTTGTCTTCACATTCATCCTAAGTTACTAATTTGGCCTCCTGGAGACTGGATGCAGAAGCGGATATAGACGGGTGCTGGAGGTAGATGGGTGTGTTGTGGGTGCTACCCGGATGCCACTCACGGGCACCTGGATGCAATGCCTATTTCAGGCACTTCGAACGCATCCAAATGCCACTCACAGGCATCTAGACGCATCCGAGTGCTTGTGAGTGGCATTTGGATGACACACACAGGGCACCCAAGAGCATCTACAGGCTTCCTCGCCTAGAAAAGAAAGACAAACATTTTTAATTCTTTTTTTAACAGGTGGAGTGGTTATATTAGGCTTAAATCATAAGTAAAATGAGTGAAATAATCAAACAAAGGTTATAAAAGATAAGAGCAATATGGTAGATTTGAACAACAATGAGACATTGATGCCTCAAAGAAACTCTTTGTGGGTGAAAACTTCAACCAAATAATACTATATGCTAAGTGCTTAAAAATGTATAACAAAACTGATTCCATAGCTCCTTTTGAATTGCAATAGATTTTTCTTTGCAAGGGTTTCTTTTGGGTTGTTGTCTAGTTGAGCTTATATGGAAATGCATTTTGCAAACCTTTTCAAGTTTGCGAGCATTTTAAGTTGTCATTTCTGTGACAACTAGTGAGAGGAAATTCTCTTCAAATTATAGGGCAGGATTTTTTAAAATTAATCTATGCCTAAAATTTGAAACAAGTAAACATATTGCAGATTATGTACCTTGTACAAATAACTTTCTAGGGGTTTTGCATCTAAACAAAATACTTGAAAGAAACAACGTAGATCATCTTTTGATCTTAAGAATACAAGATTGAAATTACTTATCTCATTTCTTTGCATATACACAATATGTATATATATATATGTATATATATATATATATACACACACACACACACACACACACATATATATATATATATATATGCATCCACATCCCCCCCCACCCCCCCCCCCCCAAAAAAAAAAGAAAACTCCCACATCCGGTTTGGGAATCCGCATCTGAATCGGTAACTTAGCATCCATCTGATGTTTCTTCCACCCTTTGGATGCAACAATAGCAATGATGGTTCAAACAGATGTGTATCGAGCAACAAGAGCCAATGTTTCTTCGTAATCAATTCTAGCCTTCTGGGAGGATCCTCTGACCACAAATCTGACTTTATGTTTTTCAATATTGCTATCATGTGCCTGTTCAATTTCAAATAACCATTTTGAGGAAACAACAGATTTGTCTTTGGGCCTTGGTACGATGCCCCTAGCATAATATTTTAATATGGATTGATATTCCTCAATCATGGCATCTTTCTAGGCTTGAGATTTCAAGGCTTCTTCAACATTTGAGGGTTTTGATTGAGTGGGCTCATCTATATGAGTGACATAACAAGAGTGACTTCTTGTTTTCTTATTTTCTCTAAAGATTTCATCAAGAGCCACATTATTTTTGTCAATCATTTTCTTTGCCCATAATGGTCTTTTCTTGTTGAGTGGATTTGAGTCATACTTAGGGTTAGGTGTTGTGGGTCCATTATCTTCTGTACAACTCTCCTTAATCGTAGAACTTTAATCTAACTCTGGGATGGGGTCATCATTTGATTATTTTATATTTTTAGACTTCTAATATGCAACATCTTTTTCAAACTTAACATCTCTACTGTTTTCAATTGTCCTTGACCTTGGTATGTATACTCTATAAGCTTTGGAGGATTCACTATACCCAACAAATATGCCTTTCTTTCCTGGGGCTCTAGTTTAGTCCTTTTCTCTTTAGGTATATGAATACAAGGCACCCAGAGATTCTTAGGTGACTTAGATCAAGTTTAATTCCTGAGAAGACTTCTTTAGGTGTTATATTCTCTAGAAATGAACGAGGGCATCTATTTTGAATGTATATTGCAGAATTGGAGGCTTCATCCCAGAATGTTATGTGAAGATTTTGATCATGCATCATGACCTTAGATGCTTCAATAATAGTTATGTTCTTCCTTTCGGTTACTCCATTCTATTGAGGATTATATAGTATTGTATACTCCCTCTTAATCCCAACAGATATGTAGAACTCTTTAAAGTTTTCATAAGTATATAGTATTGTATACTCCCTCTTAATCCTAACAGATATGTAGAACTCTTTAAAGTTTTCATAAGCGTATTCTCCTCCATGGTCAGATCTAAGGATTTAAATTTTCTTCCTAGTTTAATTTTCGACTAAGGCACTCTTGGAATTTAGATAGAACTTCATTTGATTCTTTTAGTTTCAGGAAATAGATCCAGGTTTTCCTAGAATAATCATCAACAAAGATGATATAATACAAGTATCCTCCTAGAGAAGGTACTAACATTGGTCCACATAAGTTAGTATGAATGAGTTCCAGTACAATCTTTGATTTGTGTTCACTATGAGGGAAAGATGATTTGGAGTTCTTTCCTATGCATAGCCTTTACATGTTCCATCATGTTCAAATTTTAGGTTAGGCATGTCTTTCACAATCTTCTCTATGGATGGTAGAGCGGGAAAATTTAGGTGACCTAATCTTCTGTGTCAGATCTCATTGTTCTTTATAACTTCATGATTTAAGGCTAGGTTTTGAGAGTTACACACTTTATATAAGCTTTTGTCTCTGAATCCAATGGAGATTGCATTTTTGATATTTGAATTTTTAGGCCAAGTTAGGACTTTATCTTCTTGGAAGGTGATGCAATACCCTTGATTTGCTAGGCCTGAAATATAGACTAGGTTTCTTTTGATGCTTGGTACAAATAGTACATCTTTTAGTTGTAGAGTAACTCCAGTTTTTAGTTGAACTGAACAGGTCCCAATTCCTTTCATAGGGCAAGTGGAATTATCCCCTATTGTGACTTCTTCTGTTGAGTGTCCTTCGAAGGTTTCAAACTGGTCTCTAAATCCAGTTATGTGTCTAGATGCCCCAGTGTCGATTATCCAGGCATTCTTATTTAAGTTTAGCTTGCCTGACAAGGCAAGAAAGAAAAGTGAGTTTTTAGCTTCCTTGACTTCAGATATGTTGGCAAGAGCTTTCTTTCTTTCTAGACAATACATGTGAGTATGTCCAAATTTGTCACATTTGTAGCATTGAACTTTTGACAAATCTCTTTTCTTATAATTTTGATTTTTCTTTCCTCTTTTCTTGAAGTGTCATTTCCTTTTATTGTTTGAGTTTGCATTTAAAGCTTGAGTTTCCTCTTCTTTATTAGGAATGATTCCTCTTGCAATCAATTGTGATTCTTCCTGAGTGCAATCATTCTTGAGTTGATCAAATTTTGTTAGAGTAGGATGAGCACTAACCCTTGAATGAAGGTTTCCCATGTAGGTGGCAATCCTTTAAGAGCTATTAATGATTATTCTTGATCATCTACAATATTTTCGAGAGTACAAAGTTGATCTCTTAATTCTGATATTCTCATGAAATATGATGTTGTAGTTTCTCCTTTAATTCATCTTAATGTCAAGGAGTTGTGTTTTTAGGGTAATAAATCTGCTTGAATTATTGATTTCATATGAATTTTGAATAGTCATGAACATCTCACATGTAGATGATGCTTTTGCTATAAATGGAAGAATGTGATCTTTTGCAGAATCAATTATAATTTTCATAGCATTATTGTTGTGCCTTTTCCATACTGTTTTATCTGACTCATTCTCAGGCATGGTTTTGTTTCCTTCCACGTATTGTTTTAATTCAAGTTATCTAAGCATGATCATGTATTGTTCTAATTCGAGTTCTCTAAGAATGATCATGATTTGAATTCTCCAGGATACGAAGCTTGAAGCTCCATCAAGTTTGTCTTCTAGATTGATTCCATTCACCATGTTTGTACTTTGAGTAGATTAAATATTTCAGAGATCTTTGAGAGATGATTTTACAAATTTTAAACTCTATCTACCAACTAGGCTCTGATACAATGTTAGGTATCTAGGATCAGAGATAGAGAATAATAGATTTTATTTTCAAATTCAATCAGATGAGGACTTCTTACTTTGTCACAGATTAGATATATACTTGTAGCATACTGTTATTATTATTGATAAATAATAATAGTCTCAGACTATACTGAGTATACCATACACAGTTTGAGACTGCACTTGCTATGAACTGAATATAATGAAGTCTGTTCTTAACTGCAGATATTGAAACACAGAAGACTGATTGCTACAAGAAATCGTAGAAGATAATGTTTGTTTGCTGGGGTAATCGTATGTCACTGAATTGATATTTTCCCCACATCAAACAATCGTATATATATATATATATATATATATATATACGAATGGTCACACATGTAGGGACATGACTCCTACGTGGCTTTTGTCATGTAGCGTCATGACCCTACGTGGTTTGACTAATTGTTACGACTTAACAAAGTAACATACTGTTGACATCAAGCATATACAATCTCATAAATTGTTGTCGACGTGATAGGCATATAATAGATATTGTGCCCGAGCATGTTTGTTGATATTGATACCAGTGCAATGTATTGCATATTAATGTTATTGCTGTGAAACTCACAGACCCGATCATTTGGTAAGATATGAGAATTAATCTGCCTTAGGCAGATTAGTATATCAATTCATAAATTGATTTATATGTATGTGGCCCGATCTGGGCATGATCACAAGTATTAAAATAGCTCATGTTATCAATATGTGGAGGAATCAAAACATATGCATATGCATATACATAGGTATATGTATGTGTAAACTTGTTCCATATACTAATATCAATGTTATCAGATCCAACCAAAGCTATTACTTTAACATAGGGAAGTGATAGGCCTACAAAGAGTAAAGAAGGTGGGAAGGATTCCAAATATGGTGACCCACGAGGTGTCGGGTTCGCCAAAGATCCTGGCAAGAATGGTGGGTCATGTGACGAAATTGTGCAGAGCGCATCCATGGTGTCTTAGAGGAAGCACCAACTAGACAAAGACCTTGGTCCTCCCTTTTTTGGGTCAAACCAAGTGGCAAATATGCTTTTCCTCTTGTGAATGATATATCAGATGTTGCTTCAGGAAGGTATGCTTATTTTGTCCTTGATCCTATGACTAATGACAACATCTCTCTAATGGCCCTATTGCTGGTAGGAAATTTTTTGGGTCCTAGGTCCAATATTGATATTGTGAGAACTTTTTGTTAAGAAGAAATGAGTCCTCAAGGGTTAGATAGGTATAGCTGCTGTGCCTAAGGGGTATTTCTCTTTCTTATTCTCTTGTGAAGCTCTATCCAATGTTTTATGTGGGGGTCCTTGGGTCATTGGAAAGTCATCTTTGGCTCTGATTAGATGGTCCCTAAACCTTGATCTGAATGGTGCCAATTTTGTTTTGGCTCCAATGTGGGTGAGGTTGCCAAGCCTTTTGTTGGAATATTGGTACGAGGATGCTTTTAGGGGTTTAGCTTGTTCATTTGGAGATCCTTTTTCCATTGATCTTGTGACAGCAGCTAGATCTAGATTGGTCAATGCTAGAATATGTGTGAGCATAGGCCAGGATATTAATCTTCTGTCTTGTTTGGTGATTATGTCCAAGCTCAGCAATGGGGTTCAACAGTTAAAATTCAAATCTACGCCTTTTGCTTGTTTTCTTTGTAAACAGACAACGCATTGGGCAAAGCGGTGCCCTTTACAAGCTAATAAAGGGAAAGATAAGAAGAAACTCGTTGAGAAGAAGATTTGGAAAGAAAAGAAAGTTTCTACAAATCATGAAGGGAAAGACATGCCAAAGGATGGGATAGATGTTGAAACCCGTCAGCCTACAGAGCTAGCCCCTTAACATCTTGGGTAGGCCCAAGAAAGATTGGAGGCGGAGCCTGAAGTAGATAAACCTGGTGTGAAAGGAAATGACGATGTTCCCATGAAGGGCATACCAAAAAATTACTAATGATGTCCCTGAGATGGACAAGCCATGCTCAGATGAAAAAATAGATGAAGTTCAGATGCCTCAAGCCAAAGGTAATCATGAGATGTCTCTTGAAGAAGGTGAAATCCCATATTGCAATGCTAGAAATGAGGT
The DNA here is from genome assembly GCA_028749045.1 of Cupressus sempervirens. NCBI lineage: Eukaryota > Viridiplantae > Streptophyta > Pinopsida > Cupressales > Cupressaceae > Cupressus > Cupressus sempervirens. The sequence continues at coordinate 524,455,320 of CM053783.1, read as the reverse complement.
GCTTGTCTCTTCCAACAATGATGAAAGCAAGAATAGTATGCCATTTGGGGTGGATGTTCACAACCATGTAATGTGTAGGGATATTGTTCCTCTTTACCGTCTACTACCCAAATAGTGGACCTTGTTAAATCTATCTTTCCTGACGCTGTCCCTTTGGAGAATCAGGAGCTGATTTGGAATAATAATCTCGGGAGAGACGTCTTCCCCATTGAGGACAAGGATATTCATAGGAATTTGGTGAAAGCAACAAAGAGTGAGGACTTCTTTACAAGAGTTGGAGAAAAGAAAAACAAGAAAGGTAGTGCAACCATTACTGCTGCCCAACAAAACAATGTTTCTACAAGAAACAAACTCAAAGCTGATGTGGGAAACCCTAAGGCCACACTAGGAAGAAAGAATAAATGGTACAGAGAGCAAGTGTGTAGAAAAATATTGTTGATGCTAGTCAAAAGACCATCATGAAGGTTTGTTACCCATCTAAAAATTGAAGATAATCTCTTGGAACATATGAGGTTTTAATGCTTCTCACAAAGAGGATATTCTTAGGAATATTGTTAGGGATCATAAACCTAATATGGTTTTGATCCAAGAAACCAAAATGTCTAAGAAAAAAGTTGAAAACATAAAAGTGTTTTAAAATTGAGGCATTGTTGGGAGCAGTTTGGATGGTACTTTCGGTGGGACAACTAGCTTTTGGAATCAAAATGACATCTTTGGTGAGCCTCTTAAAGCTGATGGTAACATTATGTTCATTAGATTTCATCATATTAGGGATGAATTTATGTGGGGATGGATTAATGTGGGTCTTTCCAAATATCTATGCACCAAACACTAAAGTGGCTAGAAGTAAGTTTTTGAAAAGGTTGGCCTCTTGCAGGAAAACATTTTTGGATGACAACTGGATGGTCATGAGAGACTTCAATTCTAGAAACATAAAAGTTTGGAGGGTCTCAGATTCAAATGGAAAGCAGGATAGATCTAGTGGACTTTATTAATTGCCAGAGTCTACTTAATGTTGATTTGAAGGGGGCTAACTACACTTGGACAAATAGGATGAGTGGTAATGAGCTAATCCAAGTTCGCTTATGTTAGAATCTGAAAAGATAAATATCTAAACTATGAATGCAAATGATAAAAAATCAAAATAGCAACACAGAGTTAGTCTCCAAGAGAGTAATGCAAATGCTAGAAGCAAAATAGCATTAAGAGGATGCAAAAACAAGAGATGCAAATACAAGCCAGGTAGCATGCTTATATAGGCTAGGAAGAGGGAGGAGGTGGCAACACCGACCAATGAGGAGCAACCATCTATCGGACTAAAGATAGCAAAGTATCTTCCCAAGATAGCTAATGGATGCTCACATGTAGGAAGGTGACACCTTGCAACCATTCACCTAATAAGACATGCTTTATTAACCTAAGCGAGATTATCAAAAGTGTAGGAAAAACCTAGCAATATAGGAAAAATAAAAAACTACACTAACACCTCCCCCATAAGCGAAGCTTAGGTGGATGTAGAAATGGATCCTGGCAAGTCAAGCCTAATAAGGTACCCATGTACATAAGATTCCCCAAAAGAGAGAGAAAAGAGACCCCCCAAAAAAAGTCAGGACTCCGAGTGAGAGGAAGAGGCCCCCCCAAAAGATGAAGCATCCCGCACCCCCAGCAAAGCTCGCAAATGAAGGAACTTGCTCTCAATGAAGAGTTTGGTGAAGATATCAGCAACCTACTCGGAAGTCAGACAATAGCGAAGGTCAATGACGTGACCATGGATGAGCTCCCGGATGTAGTGCATGTGGACCTCTATGTGTTTGGTTTGCTGATGATGAACATGATTCCGTGAGATGTGAATGGCACTCTGGTTGTCACAAAATATGACTGATGGCTGTCTAATTTGGATACCAAACTCAGTGAGAAGATGTTGAAGCCAAATGGCCTTAGTGGCAACATTTACAGCCCCTCGATACTCAGCCTTAGTAGAAGATAGAGCAATAGCAGACTGCTTTTTGCTCGACCAACAGACAAGACCTGACCCAAGTGAGAAGCTGTACCCTGAAGTAGACTTGCGATCCTAAGAATCACCTGCCGAATCTAAATCTGTGTAGCCCACCAAATCAAGCTCAATACCTGCTGCGTATTGAATCCCACAACTGTGAGAACCTTGAATGTAGTGAATGATCTGCTTGGCTGCTTTCCAGTGCAGCTTATGGGGCTCCTGCATGAATCGAGAGACCATGCCTACAACATAGGAGATGTCAGGTCTCGTATGAGTCAGATAAATGAGACTCCCAACAAGTTGGTAGTACAAAGTGCCATCAACAAGTGGAGAAGAACATTGAGCCTCAAGTTTGACTCCAGAAAGGAAGGGAGTCGGAGCAGGCTTACAGTCAGCCATATGAAACCTCGAGAGTAAATCTAGAGAATACTTGGACTGTGTGATGGTGATCAGACTGAAAGATCTCAATCCCGAGAAAGTAATGCAACAAGCCCAAGTCAGTCATCAAAAAATTGTCCTGAAGGGCCACTTTGACAGCCTTAATGGTGGGTGAGGAACTTCTTGTGATCAACAAGTCATCAACATACAAAACCAAAAATAGAAGTGAATCATCCTGTTGCAAAATGTAGACATTAGGATCAGAATGGCACCGAGTGAACCCAATTGATAGAAGGAAAGAGTCCATCTTGGCATACCAGGCCCGAGGAGCCTGTTTGAGGCCATAGAGAGACTTTCGAAGATGGCACACAAGTGAAGAATCCTGAAGGAAGCCCTGTGGCTGCTCCATGTAGATCTCCTCATGAAGGTCACCGTGAAGAAAAGCACTCTTCACATCCATTTGATGTACTTCCCAATGATTAGCTGCAACAATGGCAAGAACAATTCGAATGGAATTCATTCCGGAAATTGGCACAAAAGTCTCAGAGTAGTCAATCCTAAGAACCTGGGAGAATCCTTTGGCAACCAAGTGAGCCTTGTGTTTGTCAATTGACCCATTTGCTGCAAATTTTGTCCGATAGATCCACTTACATTGAACAAGTTTTCTTCCCTTAAGAAGAGGGACAAGATCGCAAGTGTGGTTCCTCATTAAGGAACTATACTCTTCCTGCATAGCTGTATCCCACTCAGGAATACCAGAAGCCTCATGAAAGGATTGTGGATCTGAGGCAGCAGCAATGAAGACATGGAGCATCTTGGAATTGTGAACGAGTTCGCCTGGTGTCTGATGGATCCCCAACCCAATCACCTGCGGACTGCAAGGTCTGTCTAGCCCAAAGTGGACAGGAAGATGGAGAATCTGGAGGGGAATCATTAACCTCTGAATGATGACTAGGAGAGGAAGGAGGTGAGTTCTCTGAATCACTCTCTGCATCAGAAGTAGAGGTAGAAGAATGTTTAGGTGAATCTGACTCATCAGAAGATCTGTCATGTATTCCAAGTGACTCCAATGTCAAAGTGGAAGGAGTTGGAGAAGTGATAGAAAGTGAGCTTGAAGATCCCTCCTCAAATTGAACACTTCTCTCAATGAATAACTCATGTGTAGTAGGGTGGAGCAACCAATAACCCTTCACACCATCAGGATAACCTACAAATATGCAAGGTCTGCTTTGCGGATCCAAGGCCTTACGTTTCTTTATAGGAATGTGGGCCCATGTAGGGGAGCCAAAAACTCGAAAGTGCTTAACTGATGGTTTCCTACCGCTCCAAGCTTCAAAAGGAGTAACTCCCTTCAAGGCTCGGTGAGGAACACGGTTCTGGATATAACAAGCACAGTTAATGGCTTCTGCCCAATACTGTGGTGCAAGAGATCTAGAGTGAATCATACAGTTTGCATTTCCTTCAAGGATCTATTCTTTCATTCTGCAACACTGTTTTGCTGAGGATTGTATGGAACTAAATGGGGTAAATCAATCCCCTCTGAAGTGCAAAATCTTTCAAACCGATGGTTGACATACTCACCACCATTGTTTGTGCGCAAAACTTTGATGGCTTTCCCAGATTGCTTTTCTACAAAATTTTTGAAGTCCTGAAAATGATCAAATACCTTTGACTTCTGTTTGAGAAAGTATACCCAAGTGTATCGAGGAAGGTCATCAATGAATATGAGGACATATTGGGCCCTGCTGAAAGAAGGATGTTGAAATGGACCAGCCAAATCACTGTGAACTAACTCTAGTATCTGTGAAGCTCTCCATGCCTTACTTTTGTCAAATTTTTCCTTAGGATGCTTACCAAGAATGCAACTTTGGCAAACACCGCCTGAGAACTGAACCGAAGGCAACCTTGTGACCATGCTCTGCTGGTTGAGTTGATGCAAATAGCGGAAGTTAAGATGGCCAAACCGCTCATGCCATAATTTACTCACATCATTAGAGTGAGTGAGCAAAACAGATGAAGGAGGATTAGGAACAAAGTGAGAAAACAAATAGAGTCGTGACTGATGATCTGCTCTCCCAACTGCAACTATAGAATCACTATGCAACTCACGTATCTCCACTCAATCAAGAGTTCAAGAGTGAACTCAACCCGCTTGCTTGAACCTGTGTGAGTGATTTGGTATATTGATAGGAGATTAGTTCATAATGAGGGTACACAAAGAACATCATGGAATGTGCCATCCCTCACATCAATAGACCCTCTCCCACACACCTCAACAGGAGTGTCATCACCCATCAAAATAGAAGGCATAGTACACGGCTCCAAGGATGCAAGTTCTTCCTTAGATGAAGCCATGTGGTGTGAAGCACCCGAATCAAGAACCCAAGTGGATGGTGAGGAAGCAACTGCAACAAGAGCCTTGCCCTTTCCTTTCCCCTTGCTGTTTTCTTTTGCCTTGTTAGACCCTTCATTAGAAGTTTGTTTGATAGACTCAGGAACACTAATATTATTCTTCTCAAGAATGTATGTCAATGATCAATTTGTTTCTTCAAACATTTATGTTCATTATGACCAGGTCTTTTACAATAGGCACATTTGACCTTTTCTTTCTTAGGCTTATCGCCCTTAGAGGATGAGGTATCAATAGCTGCTTTTGAAGCAACTGGTATCTGATCCTTCTTTTCCTCGCTATTATTTTGTTTCTCATCCTTACTATTGTTGTTACTACTTTGTCCTTTTTGTTCTTTTGTGCCTTGGTTGGCAGCCAAGGCATGTGACTTAGAGGACTTAAGAGTGCCCATCTGGATTAGCTTGTCCTGTTCTCGAGTGAGATTGATAGCAAAATCATCTAAAGATGGCATGGTGAATTGAGTACCAAGTGCACCCTTAGTAGCATAGAAGGTAGAGACAAACACAGAATATTTTGAACTTAGCTTAGAGAGAATATTAAGAATCAGTTGTTCATCTTTCTTTTCAATTCCACATTGTTTTAACTTCTGCCTTAGTGATTTCAATTTGGTGAAGAAATCCTGGATTGTGTTGAAATTGCCTGGACTTAAACTAATTAATTCATTTTCCAACATATGACCCCTCATTGAATCTTGTGTGCCAAATAGTGTTTCTAGCTTTATCCATATTTCATTTGGTGTATCCAAAGACTCAATGTGAAATAGCAAGTCAGGAGAAACAGACAAACACAATGTTCCATATGCCTCATCACATTTGTTAAACCACTTAGGCTTATCTTTATCTTTATCAGGTTCAGTTTCAAGTCCCATAGTTATCCTATTTAATCCAGCTTTCCTTAAGTGAATTGTCATGTGTGATTTCCACTCAAAGTAATTGTATAGAGTTAGGATGGGCATATTTGTTTGATCCATGATGAAGAAATGTAGAGAAGAAATGCTAAAAAGAAGAGAACCCAACCACGACAATGCTTCCCCCTTTTTACTTAATCAAAGAACCCCCCCCAAAGAAATATGATTTGGCACTTTATTTTAGTGCGTTTACAACTACCACTAGAAAGAAAGACTTAGTGGTCTTGATTTCAATGCATTACAAACCCTCATGAAGAGTATATGCTAAAAGTGAAGCTTAGGCACAATAATCAAGGAAACAAATAGCACCACTGTGACCTACTCGAAAAATCATGCACTTTCAAAAAAAGAATTGCCTCGATACGAGGTCGTATGAGAAAGTTATGATCCTCCGAAGTTTCCAAAACGAGAATTGTGCACAGTTATGGCCGAGAATCTGCAATTTCTGAAAAATTTATGCATGAAAATTAAAAAATAACTCCACTAGTGGATAGAGCACAAAAAAATAGCCAAGTTCATAACAAGAATCATCGAAATCGGAGTCCGTATGAGAAAGAACGAGGCATTTGAAAACTGCGTTCAAATCTACGACTGCCAACGGAGAGGGGTACGGCTGTAGCTTTTTGTGCTCGATTCTGCAAAATATATAGATTGCATGCAAAAACCAAAAGATATCCAGAGAGTTTTTTGGGGCTACGAACAAAACCCAGAAAGCGTTTTTCTTGTTGATGTACAAAAGATGTAGTTGTAGTGTAAATCAGATGCCTTTAACAACAAAAAATGGGCCCAACAACCAAAAAACGAACCTAGCAACCAAAAGACATCATGAAAAGATTGAATCAGCTACCTAACTCAATAAATGGCATGTTGAAACCTGCAATATTGATCGAAAACACCAAATATGCAAATTGGTTGTCACATTTGAGATTGAAACCTCAGTTTTGCAACTTGTATGACTATCTCTGATCTCGGTGAAATGAAAGCCAAATTTGACTTTCTCAAGCCTATTGGACGCGTTGGAACAACCAGAAATGTTGCCAGTATAACCAGAAATGCTATAATCACTCAACGATTAAACATGTTTTTGTCAAACTTTTCTGATTCTCAAGATCATCCGAAGATGCGAGAGAAGAGCATACTGGGTTTTTCAAAAACTTACAATAAGATTTATTAGCCCCCCTGGAATCTCTCAAATAAGGAAACTAAAATCTACTCTTGCACGTAGAAAAGCTTTAATACCATGTTAGAATCTGAAAAGATTAATAACCCAGAAAACTAGTGCAAAGAATTAATATCTAAACTATGAATGAAAATGATACAAAATCAAAATAGCAACACAGAGTTAGTCTCCAAGAGAGTAATGCAAATGCTAGAAGCAAAATAGCATGAAGAGGATGCAAAAACAAGAGATGCAAATACAAGCTAGGTAGCATGCTTATATAGGCTAGGAAGAGGGAGGCGGTGGCAACACCGACCATGAGGAGCAACCATCTATCGGACTAAACATAAAAAAGTATCTTCCCAAGATAGCTAATGGATGCTCACATGTAGGAAGGTGACACCTTGCAACCTTTCACCTAATAAGACATGCTTTATTAACCTAAGTGAGATTATTAAAAGTGTAGGAAAAACCTAGCAATATAGGAAAACTAAAAAACTACACTAACAACTTAGATCGAGCTCCCTTCTCCAATCACTAGCTATTCAAGTTCTTTTTCTCTTTGAATGTTGTCTTCAGAATTGGCTTGGATAATTTACCTCTCTCCTTTGTTGCTGACGCTATTTAGGGTAAGTTGAACTTCCCTTTTAGGTTGAAAAGGTGGTTGTCTCATCCCAAGTTGGAAGAAAGCATAAATACTTGGTGGAATGCTTTGGTTGAGGGTTTTGCTATGTTTAGGGTGGCTAGGAAATTAAGGTTTGGCAAGGATAGGGTTAACCATTGGAATGAAGAGGTGTTTGGGGGTATCTTTGCTTGTAAGTATGTTATTCCACTTGATCTCAAAGACTTCTAGGATATAATCCAAAAGGAGGGATATGACTCTAATTCTTTTGCTATGAAAAATGAGATTCTTGTTAAATACCATGATGTTATTACTAATGAGGAAGCCTTTTGGAAGTAGAGATCTTGGTCACTCTAGCTTGTTGAAAGAGATAAGAGCACCCGCTTCTTCCATATGACTATGGTCAAACATAAAGCAGCCAATAGGATATCTCAGATTTCAACTAGTGGTAGGAGACTGAGCAAGGAGGATTATATTTTGGGGGAAGATATCCCATTTTTTTCCACTCTTCTTTCTCATGGTGCTAATCTGAATATTGATCATCAAAATCTGTTTTTTGAAGCTATCCCTTGGATCTAGGTGATGAGTAGAATAGATTTAGTTTCACTATTCCTTATGTGGAAGAGGTTTACAATGTTGTTTTTTTCTCCCAAAGGGAACAAAGTCCTAGGGCTGGATGGTTTTCCAATGTTCTTCTTTCAAACCTTCTAGCATATTGTTGAGAAGGATGTTAATTCTATCAAGGACTTCTTTGGAGCCAAAAATTTGCTTAAGGAGCTCAACTCTACTTTTTTGGTCATCATTCCTACGTCTTCTAGTGTTAACTCTATGTATGGGTTTATGCCTATTAGCCTTTATAACTACTTTTATATGATTATATTTGAAGTTTTGATTTCTACAATGTTGGTTCTTTTACCTTCTATCATTTCTCCTCAACAAAATGGATTTGCTCTTGGGAGACAAATCCTTGACTCATTTATCACTATTCATGAGACTCCATTCGCTAGGGCTTTCCAAAGCAAGGATTCTTAATGGAGTTGGGCCTCTCTAAAGCCTATGACATTGTGGACTAGTCTCTTTTACTCAAAATTCTAAAGGCTTTTGGGTTTAGTGAGAGAACTTTCCAACTCATTTGGCAACTAGTGTCTACAACCTCCTTTTTTGTGATTGTTAATGGATCACCTTCTCATTTTTTGAAATCTTCCAAAGCCTTAAGTTAGGGAGATCCCATCTCTCCCATCCTTTTCACAATTGTTGATTACACTATTCTAATGGGTGCTGCTACCTATTGTGTGGTTTTCACACCATCGCTTCATTGCAAATTAGGACCCCTCTTTTTGCTTTGGCGAGTAGGAGTCGTTGTATTAGGTGGTTTTAGTTGCCAATATTTTCAAGTCTCTAAGTCCAAGGGTGAGTTTGGGGAATTTTGGCTTGCTGGGAAGTAATATTTGTGTGGGGTTTTGGTGTCCTTTCATGGTGTTTTCTTAGCCTAAGTCCAAGTGGGGGGGGTATACTTTTACTCCAAATGGTAAAGGTTTACATGCTTGGGAGAAGGACTGTAAGAAAAATTGGATTTGGTGGAAATACATAAAGTTTAGGATTTCCCCTAGTGGAAACTCTTAACGCTAAGGATTCCCACCAACTATAATTTCTCCCCAAAATCTCAAGATTTCCACTTTGGACAAGGTGATGTGCAAGTGTTGTGAGGGATTCTTATTATAGTGGCGAACTAATCAATGCAATGCTAAACAATGAAGAGAAGGAAATGATAATTTTTCTCAAGGATAACTGTCGCAGTGAATTTGGTGGAAATCTTAGCGCTGAGGATTTATCCTGATGGAAATCCTTAACACTAAGGATTTCCCCCATCTCCTCATCAACCCAAAAGAGATGCAAGGTCATGCTAAGGCATCACAAGTCAAAAATTAGTGAAAGAATGGGCGTAAGGGGGAAATGACAAGTTTTGTGAGTCTAAGTGGCAAAAGTCTGGGGGTGCTTGTGCATTGCATGTTGGGGGTCTTGTTTGGCACGTTGGGATCTACTTGCTGCCTTGACGTGACTATAGCAGCCGTACGGCTGCCTTTTAGCTAGCACGTGGTTTGTTGATTGGCTTACGTCAGCCATCTCTACCCTTTTGGTGCATGGATGGTCCATTCTTGCATTTGGCGTCATTGTTCCTTGTTTGTAAACACCTTTGCTGGCATACTGATTGCATATCTTGCTTGGTACGATTTGTAGCTATTTTGGTTGACTAAATATTATTATTGCACGCTGTTTCCAATCTATTTCATATTTGTTGTTGTTAATTATTGTTTTACTTATATCTGGAAAATACAAAAAAAAGAAACAATCCTTCTGCAACTTCTTTCTAATTCTCTAAGACCTCAAGGAAAGCACAGGAAAATCTATTATTTTAATTAGAATTTACAGAAGTTCAGTGAAAGGATCCTTTTGGGATCTTTCACTATTCATGTTTCCTATTTTAATTGGCATGTAAAGTAAATACAATTCTTCAATCAATTTCATGTCCATATTTTTTTGTAAAATATACAAAAATAGACAGATTCTGCTAATTGCTCATTTTATCGATTTCATCAATTTCTCAGCTACATTTGCAACAGATTTTATTTACAAAAATCCCTTCTTTTGAGGGTACTACAATGAAATACTAATTAGAATCTTTTGATGCTCTATTCTGGGGTCTTCTATTCAATTTCAATTTTGTGCTTATCCCGTACTATCCAAGTTTTATTAAAGATCATAAGGGAATCAGTTTGTCAGGCATTCCATGCTTGGATAAGTTTGTCCCTAAAAGTTGCCTTCTTGGCAAGAGTCCATCTGACCCTTTCCTTCTTCATTCGTTGTAAAACCTGTGCTTGGGTTTCATCATCCAGAGGCATGGAACAATAGGAATAATCATATTTTGGCATGTTCTTTATCAAGTAAAAGAATATGGGCGGCCATGTTTTCTTGTGAGGAGTCTTCCAGACATACATCTTGCCACATTTAGATCTAAAATTTATTAGTTTTCCTAAATTGTTAAATGATGAGCCCGAGGTTCAGTGTGTAACCCAGTGCTATGATACCATATGTAACATACCATTGTTACTAAGCTAAATATAGATAACATGCCGTAGGGTTAGGTAACATATCATTTTTACTAATCTAAAAATAGAATAACATGCCCTAGGGTTACAACCGAATATTCATAACAAAATTGCATAAACAACATTTTGAAATTAACAAGTAACTGAGATTTGCAAGGATTCATAATTAAAACAATGGCTATCTCTAATTCATATGAAAGATAATAGATTAACATTCATAACTAACTTCTATCATACACTTACATAAGAACTAGTAATGAAATCTACATTGACAAGTATACATCGTATATATCCTAAAAGTAAATAAGAACTTAGAATTCATACATGTTTCTGGACTAATTGTTGATGTGCTGTACAAGCCTCGACATCTGGAGAAGAGGAGAAGCATTGGCATGGGCTTAACCTCCCAACAGCGGACCTTATCATATCCCCACACAATTTCTTACAAGAAAGGCCCTCCCTACCTCGGGTTAGGCTTGTGGCACTATAGTCCAGCCATCCAAGCATACCGGTGTTAGAGTGTCCGCTCACCAGTAGACAAGGTTGAGGATATACCTCCACCAACCTTCTCTCTATCAGCTGGCAGCATCTACCTCTTTGTGATCAATTTAGGCAAGCATGCTTCTAATCTACCTTGGCCAAGGATTTAGATGGGCAAATGAACAACCCGATCACCACCGCTCGACTTGACAACAAAGTATAATTTGGACAATCATGAGCTGACTTGGATTTAGCAACTTCTTTTTAAGATGTTCATGCATTTGAATTTTGATCATAGTTGTTTTTCCTTTGCAAGATTCCTCTCCTCTTCACCCATTCACACCGGCTTCACTAGCCTTGGGTGTATCCCAGGAGACTACTATTAATAATGAGATCTTTATTATTTGGTTTCTTTGAACACATTTCTGATTCTTATCACAGCTGGTATACAACAAATACGAGTGTGTAAGTCAAAATGGCATAACTTTGGATTCAGATTCTAAATAAGAATACTCATGCAAAATATAACCAAGAATATGTGTTAAGGGAATTATAAGTTGTCCCTATGCTTATGTGATCAGCATATAGAGAGCTGAGATTCAGATATAAATAAAATAACAGAGCTTGAAACATATATGAATTGTTTCTATACTGTAATATGGTTGTGTTTTCATTGATCTTTTCAACTTCAACATGACTATCTTCATACTCGATATAATAGATGCTTAATGGCATTGAGAAGAACATAGAATTGAAAGAAGATTTGATCGTGAAGACTCATGACCTGTAACGATAACAGTTGGTTGGTGGCAATCGATTCAGCAGTAAGGCTCCACCTGTGTGACAAAGTAGACAAACCAAGATGCCCATAGAAAGAGGAAGAACATTTGCTAAGCTTGCGGTTCAGGAATTATGCTCATAATAGAGTGATTGTGCTTTGATTTGAATTCCCTCCTTTTGCGGCCGTGGGAGATTATACGGTCTCCCACGTGCGGTTACAAAATGGCTTTGCAAATTCAAGAGTTTTTAAAAGATGGTGCCGTTATTGAGGTGGCCACCGCTCATCGATTTGGAGTTAAAAAGATTATATTTCCATGGTTTAAAACATTTATATATATATAAATATATAATTAAATATATTATATCATCATGCTATTTTGTTATATCTGTAATTGTACCTATATGTATACATATATCTATATACGTGTGCGATTTAGAGAGTACATATGATTTATCTCTAACATCATATTCTCTCTATATACGTATGACTGTAATTCATAGATATCATCAAAGTATCATGGTGACATCATATATATATATATATATATATATGTATGTGAGAATTCATAATGTTAATCACTTCCGAGGTCTCAAAACAAGAGAGAGATAATTGTTTTTATCGTGATTATTAAATGTTTAACGTTATAAAAGATTGACCAAGTAGCTCATGATTGAATAAGGTGTACTCTGTTGCCTAGCGGTTAATTCGTACATCAAGGTAGTTAGAGTCCATACCTGAGAATTAGAGTCCATAGTTAGAGTCCATACCTAGTGGTTAATTCGTACATCAAGGTAGTTAGAGTCTATACCTGAGTATATATATATATATATATATGTATGTGAGAATTCATAATGTTAATCACTTCCGAGGTCTCAAAACAAGAGAGAGGTAATTGTTCTTATCGTGATTATTAAATGTTTAACGTTATAAAAGATTGACCAAGTAGCTCATGATTGAATAAGGTGTACATTGTTGCCTAGCGGTTAATTCGTACATCAAGGTAGTTAGAGTCCATACCTGATGGTCTGATGATGGACTAAAGTAGTGCCCCATTCCTTGAATCCTGTTTAGCAATGCTTCTCCCCTTTGTCTGCTCTTGCAACCACTATTGCAACATTTCCACAATAATAACATGTTCCTCCGTTTAAATTGAAATATCAAGAACATAATAACTGATAACTATAACAACGACTAACTACCATTAACAAGTAAATAATTATACATAATGAATCAGTTGACAAATCATTTTCACATGAAATAACAATTAATCATATTTCCATGAATCAAACTAACAAGTCCTTTCCACATGAAATAAACGGTTTACCATAACTTCCATTTCACAAGATCATGACATTCAAAAGTTTTTACTAACCATTGCAACAGCTATAAGATTTATTTTAAATAGGTCAAAGTTTGGGATGTTACAATATGATCCCAGCAACGAGCAAGGTGCGACGATGCACAATACTGCCATCTTGAATATCCATGTGGTGTTTAGCATAAATGATTCATCCATAGTATATTTGATCAACTTAGGACAATGCAAAGAATCAACAATGAGGAATAATGATAACCCATTTGCAACACATTTTATTAGGTCAATATTGCATATTAGCCCTTATGATTGTGCGTAATCAGTTATTGGTCCCAAATCAACAAGTATGTGAGGAATACGCAATTTAACCTTAGGCCTCCAAAGGTCATTAGGGATAAGAAGAAATATAATAAAGATTGATCTTGGAGAACCTGAAGACATGTTTGTAGAATGAGTAATGCATATGGTCATTTTTAGTCCAATAATTAGAATTGACTCAATTTGAATTATGGCCTCATTTGTGTGCATTTTTTATCCATGAAGTAGAAAAGAAGAACAAAGTTGATTATAATTCAATAAATTATATTGTTCTTCTAAGTCAATTAAACCAAAATCACATCACTTAAGTGCATCAATACATTGCCATGTTGATTTACTAGTTCAAGAACATCAGTAGAGGGTAAAGGGATCCTTGAAAGTTCAAGATAATATGCATTTTCAGCCACCTTATTATTGAATGTATTAGGAAGCATTATAGTGTCCCTTGGTGGATATGGTAGAGTGGGTAATATACGATGTGAATGGGATAATAAAAATGGAAAGAATTTTTGAGGATATAAAGTGGTCAGGAATAAGTAGGATGGAAAGAATAGAGATAGTAAGAATGGATATAGGGGTGGTTGTGAGTATTCGTGACTCCATTCATCGTGCATATTATGTGAAGAATCATGTTTTGAAGAAACATGTTGTCTTTGTAATGCAATAGCATTACCATCATTCTTCATACCTTGATCTTCTTGAATTGCTATTTGAAATGGTTCATAAGTTGCAAGGAAGACTTGTTCATTTACATCCTTATCATGGTGAGGTTCAAAAATATCTTGTACTTTATTCAGTATGCTCTCTTGGTTGTTTGTGCATATGCACTTATGTTGCCTGTAACAAATAGAACATGTGGTTAAATTATCATTCTCAAATTCACATTGTTCTAAGAAGTCATCAATTATTTGCTCTTGTTTAAGCAAAAAGATAGCATTTGTACATACCTGTGATAATGGAAGATCAAGATCATCTAAGTTGCATTCATTAGGTAAAAAAGAGTGTATAAAAACATCACTTTTGGTTGGCACGATTTCTCCACCAATTTCTTCTTTTATTTTTAAATTTGAAAGCGAGGGTCTAGGGATAGAAACCCCTAGTTGGGTCAAGGGGAAATGTCCCTTCTTGCATCCTCTTCACATTTTGTATTTTTGAAGAATTATTTTCCCAAAAATTTAAAACAATAGTAACTTTCCATATTTGATTGGCTGTTACTATTTTTAATAAGGAGAAAAATCAAATTTTGAGCACTTTAATTACCAAATAGTAGAAGAAGCCTCCAAATTTCAAGCACATGTTTGTAATTATCATTTCTTATTATTAAAGCTATTGTACATTTTCATTTTTCCATAATCCATGACTGCACACAAAGCATTTCCTTAACAAGGCATTTTCTTTTTGTGAAGGTGTTTGAATATCCATAGGGAAGGTATTATTAGTATTTTTCATTGTGAAGTTTCAACTCCATGTTGACCTTTTAGAGTTATTTTTCTCTCCTTGGGAATTTTACTTTCAGTCTTGGTATGAAATTATTGTGTTTTTGGTGCATATTTCCTCTTAACAAAGTTTTGTTGGTACTTAATGTATATAGTGTTTGTCAATTGTAATCAGCTAGAATTTTGCAATAAACCCTTGAGAACACGTGTTTTGGTATTTCACATGCGGAGTCATGGATTATGGAAAAATGAAAACATATAATAGCTTTAATAATAAGAAATGATAATTACAAACATGTGCTTGAAATTTGGAGGCTTCTACTATTTGGCTAGTTACCAGGTTCGAACCCTTGAGCTCGGGTCCGGATCCGGATTCATCCGAGTCCAGATTTGAGCCTGGGTCCTAGCCGCTGTGCAGACCCACAGTCCCAAACAGGGACCCTGCCTAGACCCTTCACGGACTCAAGCGAATTTGGGAGGACCCGCGGCTTGTGGGGCCATAAAGTGGTCAAAAGAACAAAAAAAAAGAGTTTTTTTTTATAATTTTTTTTCTTCTGACACTAAAGGAAGGCATATTAGATACTTTTCATTCATCTAATCTTTCATTTGATCTCTCATATTTTGATGAAGCCATTGATCCCTCATATTTTGATGACCCATTTGACCCTTGAAGGGCATTTGCATCTTTGATACTACGAGTCTATGGTCATCGATAAACTATTAAACATTTGTCATTGACTCATTTATCACCATGTTTCAAACTTTATTAAATTACATTATTATCTATCAATTTGATGAAGTAGTCTATGTTTTGAAATTCCATTTTGCATTTTAGTAATTCAATGTATGATTTTTATTTACAACATTAACATAGATTAATGAGCAAGTATTTAATGTTTATCTTTGACATTTGGCATTGATTAGTAATCAAGTAACATTGATATATACATACTATGAAATGACTTAGCAAGTTAGTTTTACAATTATGTGAGTTTTTTTTTACATATATATATATACTCGCGAACTCACCCACAAACCCAAATGGGAAAAAAAAAATTTGCCCGAACCCTGAACCCGAATCAGCAACTTAGCTATTTGGTAATTGAAGTGCTCAAGATTTGTTTTTTCTCCTTACTATAAATAGTAAGAGCCAATCAAATATGGAAAAATATTATTATTTTAAATTTTTAAATATATAAAATTTTTAGAATGTTAAGAAAAGATAATAAGTTCTGTTGAAGTTGATGAAAGATCAACCGTAAAGCTCCCAAGAATCACCAACATGCAAACACATGTCACAGATTAAAGAGAATCAAAAACTATGGAGGTTGGAATTCCTAGATCCACAAAGGAGACATTCTTGATGAGAAGAAAAAGAACTTGTTATCAAAATTGAATAAATGTTTTACAAAGAGATCAATCCTTATAAAGGAGATCAAATTCCTAAAAGGTAAAACCTAGGTTAGATTATAATAATTAATTACTAGATAGAGTTAATTAGAAAATGTCTAATTATCTGAGACCCTCCTTAAAATAAACTTAGGGAGTAGCTAAAAGCTTAGAAAATACTACTGAAAGTAGATCCGGGTTTTGACAAAAAAGTCTAATGAGGTACCCAAGCATAACCAAATCTCTGTAAAGAGGAGAAATAAAAAAGATCACATGGAGAAAATCCTATACCAAAAAGAGATGGGAAAAATGTTGAAAGATCTAGTGAAGGATTGAAGAAGCCTCCAAACTAGAGAATGTCTCAGAAGATAGGAACAAAAGAGATGATCATGTAGAACACCATCGAAGCATGTAGAAGTTGCAAAGCTTTGTCAAAAGTAACTGTTGATTTGAAGAACCTCCACTGAAATAGAGCCTGACTAGGTAGAGAAGACTATAATTTGCATGAGTGCTCTCAGAAGACACTACTAAAATCAAAAGGCAAACAAAGGAAAACAACTGAACTCGAAGATGCAGATGACATGAAACACCAAAGTTTGAAGAGTTGATCAATCAAACATGGAAGGCTACATCCAAATAGCATTGTTTTTTTGAAGATTGATAGAGTAACATACAAAGAATGAGGTCGTACAGACTGCGTATTGATAATTAGGTCAAGCATAGTTGAGGATGTGTTCTACACTGTACCTTGATGACGTGGATAAGTGTGCATACATAGAGTCGAAGACATGCGGAAGATTTACAGAAGATAGCAAGAAGACAAAGTATTTGATAAGTAGTTTCTAATGATTGATTTTTATCTCTCAATTGGGATATAATCATGATGAGTGTTGTTAGACTATGATAGTAGACAACTTGATGATAATGTCAATGAGTGTGCAAGGTCATAGGTCACACGTGTGAAAAGATTGTAAAGATTGTGAGCCGACAGTGACTTGTAATTACGAAAAGTGTAAAATCTTAATGAGGTCCTATTATAATTAATTGGGAAAGCCTAGAGGCCAACTCAAGGAATTCATCATTTTTAACATCGTTTCTTCAAATTTCTCTTTTTGTTTCCAATTACTCACAACAACTAATGATAACATACAAGTGAATCTAAGACCTACTTGCAAATATTAAAACAATACACCTAAATAATTTACTACAATGCAAACCTAAGGTATTGGACTGAGCAAGGTCGACACTCGATTGGACACTAAGGCGCACTGTTCCTAACTCAAATCATTATGCTAACATGCCCTTGACACCTTTCCTAGGAAACGATGCCAAAATGATAGGCCAAAATTGGGGCAAATAATGAGAAAGATTTAATATTTAGAATGAGTTTCAGGTTGGTCTAATCATATCAATCTGGGGGTGTAAGCTTTCTTTTAATGTCTGTTGTTTCGGTGGTCCGAATGATAGAAAAACCTTTAATTTGCAATATATTGGAGTCAATGTGTTGTATCGATTAGGAAGCATCTTAGAAAGGGACTGTATATGTCACATGAACATTGGTTTTTGGCCTCCAAATTGGCCATTTGATCAATAATCCTCTGGTAAGTAATGGGCAGAGGTTGGGACTATAATGGAGTTTCCATAATACTACCAAAAAAATGCCTTGTCTGCAACAGTGCCTAATCAAACAACAAAGAAAAACTGATGGAAAGCAATGCAGCCAGCAGCCAAAAAATGCAATGCAACTGGAGCAACCCAACACACTGAAGGCCACTAGTATAAGCAAAAAGTAGAACCCAAATGATGCCAATAGAAAAACACCACAACCACATGCACACAAAGCCCAAGCCTGCGGGCAAGTCAAACACACAATAGTGGCCTGGTGACACAATAACCACAAAGCAACAAAAACCTTAGTCTAGGCACAAATGTTCAAAGATCAAAGAGCTAATGAAGCAACACACAAAGGAAAGCGTCTAGAAAGGGACTGTACAGTGTGACACAAACATTGGTTTTCAGCTTCCAACTGGGCCATTTGATCAATAATCCTTTGGTAAGTAATGGGTAGAGGTTGGGACTCTGATGGAGTTTCCATAATACTATCCTCAAAATGCCCAATTTGCAACATTGCCTAATCAAACAAGAGCTGTGTTATAGCATGAGTCCCGCCTAAGGGGAAAAAAATGAAATTGAGAAAAAATAATAAAATAATTTGTATTTGTTTGATTTAATATAGAAAAGGAAATTAAGCATGCGTGTATGTAAATAGGTAATAAAGTCGAGACAATTTGCAACACTAACATCTCTATTACTTATCTGATGCAGGAGCATCTTGCATCCAAAATAAAGGGGAGACATGTTGAATGTAAAATTTAAAAAAACCAAAAAAAAAAAAAGAAAAAAAAAGAAAAAGAAAAAGAAGTGGAGGAGAGAGAAATTGACGAAAATTAGAGGAGAAATAATAAAAAAAATAAAAAGGAGAAAAGAAAGGAAAAGGAGATTTCTATTTTTGAGGTGCATAGGTGGCTTAGTAGAAAAATAAAATAAAAAATGGTTGTCATTCCATTTATCGGGGTGTGTGGGTAGAATTCTAGAAAGTTATGAATATTGTAGAAAGTTGTGGATATTGTAGAAGGTTATGGAAGTTGTAGAAGGTTGTGGATATTGTGTAGGTGGAATTCTAGAAGGTTGTGGATAAGTCATGCATTGGTTGGTAAGTGCCTATTTAAGCAAGGCATATGAGCATTTCTAATCAAGTTTGAGAAGTAGAAATTTTTGGTGAAGCTCTTGGTGTGAAGACTCTTATTTGGGATTTCTCTTATGTTAAAGAATTTGTAAACTTCTTTTTGAAGAAGTCATATCTATGATATCATCTTGTGGGTGTTGTAAGGATTTTCAAGTATAATAAAATTGCTTGTGAAGCATTTTAAATTTTTTTTTCTCTTGGTCTCCATATTGTTGCATTCTTGATTGTGAGTGGGTAAGGGTGGTGTGGCCCTTCATCAAGTGGTATTAGAGCAGGAGTTCCTGAGTGTGTGGACAGATCGCCGAACGTGAGGCAGTTTACACCAGGATTTGCAAAGAAGGTTGATCTTGTGTCTGATTGATCTTTTAGATTGGTGGATTTGTTTAGGGTTTGCTAAATTTTTGGAAGATGCCTCCAAGAAGATTGGAACCTAAGGAAAATGATGACCTTAGTGAAGCGATGGAAGAAAGAATCTTAGAGAAGATAAGAGCAGAGGTCAAATCAGAGATTGCATTGATGAAGAGTGACATGATTGCTGAAATTGTGAGTGCTTTGGGTGGTGTACCTAGGCATGTGGGTACTGAAGACAGATATGACGAAGTTGCCGAAGACTTTGAAACTGCTAGTGAGGATAGAAGTGATCATGAGGAGAGACCTATTGGAATTAGGGCTAGTCAGTTTGCTCGACCTGGATCTTAGTTGAAGCTGAAGCATAAGATGGAGGTTTCTAATTTTTCAGGTACTTGGAATCCTGAAGACCTAATTGATTGGATTGGTGAATTAGAGGACTACTTTGAGCTTGAGGGTATTGAAGATCCACTGAGAGTAAGGTTGGCACAAACTAAGTTGAAGGGACATGCTGCTCTTTGGTGGAAGGAACTGCAAAGAGACAGAGAAGAGGAAGGTGAAATGAAGATCACTAGATGGAAATTGATGGTGACTAAGTTAAAGGCAAAGTTCATTCCTGCTGATTATGAACTTGAATTATTTAAGAGGTTGCAGAATCTGAAACAGAAGGATATGATTGTGAAGGATCATCGAGGAGTTCTACAAGTTGACTATTCAGTCTGGGCATAGAGAATTGTCAAAGGAGAAGGTAGCACGGTACATTAATGGTTTGAGATTCAATATTCAGGATGAGGTTGGTATGCTGAATATTTCCACAGTGGAGGATGCTTATCAGTATGCTTTGAGAGCAGAGGAGAAGCTAAAGAGGAAGAATCAAGGTAGTTCCCGAGGGAAGGAGAAGCAGGGTAGTTCGGTACAAGATGAACCAAAACCTATTGAACAAAGAAGAAGGACAGGTGGAGGTGTATTCAGAGGTAATTGTTTCAAGTGTGGTCAAGAAGGGCATAGATCTTTTGAATGTTCTATTGGTAGGACAGCTACTATTGTGAATGAGGTTGAAGTCCAGGAAAATCAGCCTGAGGAAGGAGAAAGTTTGTTGGCTCGACGAGTACTAATGGGTAAGAAGACATTGGATTCTTGTCAAAGGACTAGTTTGTTCAAAAATTGTAAGTCTGGTGGGAAAGTTTGCAAGGTGATTATAGATGGTGGTAGTACTGATAACCTTGTTGCTGAGGAGATGGTTCAAAAACTTGGTTTGAAGAGATTGAGACATCCTTGTCCTTATAGGATTGGCTGGTTGCAAGGTGAGCATGCTTTGGAAGTGAGAGAGCAATGTCTTGTTGATTTTCAGATTGGGCAGTATAAGGATCAAGTATTGTGTGATATTGTGGATATGAACAGTTGTCATGTGTTACTTGGTAGACTTTGGCAGTATGATTGCAGGCCTATGCATGATTGTGTTAGGAATGTGTTTACTATTGAGAAAGGTGGTAGGAAGTTTTCCTTGATTCCTTTGCAGAATGAAGTGCTCGGTCGGAGAAACCTGAGTATTGGCAGTCGAGTTGAGTTGGCAAATTTTGAGAAGATTGAAAATCAGCATGGGAAGCAGACCTATGGAACACCTGTAGTGGATGTGAAGGAGAAGAAGAAAAACAAGGGAAAGAGTGTGCAAATTGAAGATTTGGAGGACATATATGTGAAGAACCAGTTTGGGATTTATTTGTTGAATCCCGAAAGATGTTCTTCCAGTTATTAGAACATCTTTTCGGACTTGGGGAGTCTGATGCAGGAGCATCTTGCATCCAAAATAAAGGGGAGACATGTTGAATGTAAAATTTAAAAAAAAGAAAAAAGCGGAGGAGAGGGAAAGTGACGAAAATTAGAGGAGAAATAATAAAAAAAATAAAAAGGAGAAAAGAAAGGAAAAGGAGATTTCTATTTTTGAGGTGCATGGGTGGCGTAATAGAAAAATAAAATAAAAAATGGTTGTCATTCCATTTATCGAGGTGTGTGGGTAGAATTCTAGAAAGTTATGAATATTGTAGAAAGTTGTGGATATTGTAGAAGGTTATGGAAGTTGTAGAAGGTTGTGGATATTGTATAGGTGGAATTCTAGAAGGTTGTGGGTAAGTCATGCATTGGGTGGTAAGTGCCTATTTAAGCAAGGCATATGAACATTTCTAATCAAGTTTGAGAAGTAGAAATTTTTGGTGAAGCTCTTGGTGTGAAGACTTTTATTTGGGATTTATCTTATGTTGAAGAATTTGTAAACTTCTTTTTGAAGAAGTCATATCTATGATATCATCTTGTGGGTGTTGTAAGGATTTTCAAGTATAATAAAATTGCTTGTGAAGCATTTTTTTATTTTATTTCTCTTGGTCTCCATATTGTTGCATTCTTGATTGTGAGTGGGTAAGGGTGGTGTGGCCCTTCATCAAGTGGTATCAGAGCGTACCTTCATCATTACCGGAAGAAGCGTTGTTGGCATTAGTCCCTGCCTTTTGCAAGGGTTAAAAGGTAGATGTGACACGTTATTGTTATGTGTATGTAGTTTTGATTAGTTCACTAATAAACCAATTTGTAAGATTTTGATAAATGATTTACATGTTTCTTCCATCATATATGATTTACATTGAGACAAATTTCTAGGCTATTGTGGTTGGTAGAGTCAATCTTGAATGGCATAGATCATATCTTGACTTCTTAAGTTCTTAATGCTATTTACATGAACTATGTTTGATTTTAATAATGCGGTACAAATATGAGGATCTGATTGGTTTCAAGAATATTCCAAACATTTGTGATAATAGGTCTAGTATATATTTGACAATATAGAGATATTCTTTCATGAATGAGATTTATGATACCAATCAAATTAGTTTTAATATTATAAATGTATTCATAATACTTAATTAATAAATCTATCTATAAATATATATGACTATACTTTTAACTACTATACAATATAAATATTAAATTCTAATTTGTAATATTATCAACATAAATACTCTTTATTACTAGCAAAATTTATCAATCAAATTATATTTAATACCTATAATAAATCTACTAAGAAATAATATTCTTAAAAAATAATAAATCATAAACTAAATTTTATTTAATATTTGGATTAGTCAATTAAGGCATAGGAAATCTTTCCTTATCATTTTCAAGCGTATTTTATTTTTCAACCATATTGTACTTGATTTTATTTTTCACATTTTTCAACCCAACTACGAAATCTTTCGCCTATTTTTCAACCCAACTACGAAATTTTTCTCCCAATTAAAAAAATGTAAATTACCAATGTATAGTGATAAAAATACTGAACATAAATTGATTTCTTCCAAAAATACATTATATTTTGAAATTGCCATTAATTTCGAAATACTTTTTTTCACCTGCATAATTGGGTAATCAATAATTGCGAAGAATTGCGAGGTGCTCTGTTGCAGACAAATTTGAGGTGCTTTGATTTGTGCTTGTGTGAGTTGGTGAATTTGGAGATGATTGTGAGAAGTATTTGATTTGTGGGTAAGATCTGAACCTGGCACTTGTGTTGAGCAGTTGAGTTGGAAAAGATTCAGAGGTGTTCTTTTCAACTCCGCTAAATATAGCCAAGATAAAGCCCCACTTTACAGGCGACCACATCACACTAGTTCAGCTTTTGGAGTTGCCGTTGCCAAAAGTAGCGGGACTTCCGCCAGAAATAGAGAGCAACACCGATCTCCCAATGCATTTGACCCCTTTGTTTAACATAGCAGTGGATGGATTGGAAGCCCCGTTTGAGAAGCTTTGCGCGGAGATTTGTCCGGACTGCGTGATATTCGACTTTTTCTAGTGGTGGGCGGGGAGAGCTGCCGCCAAATTTGGCGCAACTTCTATCATTTTCTCTAGATGGGGTGCCGCTTTTACAAGCTGGACTATGCATCACGTTTGGCAGTAGTATGAGAATAGACTTACGGTAGAGGATTTGATGGAAGAGCTGAAGGACTACCCCTCGCCGGCGGTCACATTGATAAATAACATGCTCGTACTTGATTAGCTGTTCCTTTTTTTTAAGAATTTCTAAATTGGAAAAAACAAAAAAACCACTGTCAAAAATATCCGTCGCCAATCAGAAAAAGGAAATATTTGAACAAAATTAGAAATAATAAAGTAGTTAGCTGAAGTCTTTACAAACATTGGATATCTGTTTTAATTTTTTTGATGGCACAATTTTCAATGTGTGAACAAATGGTAAAAAGTGATGCGAAAACAATAGTCTCCGCCTATAGATAGGCGGGACTAACAATAGAGAAAAATTGATGGAAAGCAACGCAACTAATACCAAGCAAGGGAATGCAATGTAAGCATGAGGAACCCAATGCACTGGAAGCCATGGGCATCAACAAACAACATAACACAAACGACACCAATCGAAAAACACCATAACCACACACGCATAAAGCCCAAGCCTACAACCAGGCCAAACATACAGCAGAGGCCTGATAACACGGCAGCCACAGAGCAACAAAAACCTCAGTCTTTCCATAAACGGTTTGATTCCTTCTATAATTGCAAAATTTGGTTGGTGACTATGGTTGAGAGTGCCTCTTGCCCCTTCACAATTTGTCTCAAGACGATTGCGTTGGAGGTGAAGCAATTCATAGCAACCTATTTGAAAGTAAAAATAAGAACAACATTCTTATGTTTTAAACTTTTAAAACATAAATTAATTTATTTGAGTGACTAAGTGAGAATTAAAAAGAAATATTAAATGTCACTTTATTGATGCGCTTTAATAATTTAATTTAAGTAGGAAGTTGAAAAACCCTTCGAGAATTTTCAAAGGAAAATATATTGGGAGCTCGTTTGGTATGCTTGTTTATTTTTTTATTGTGGATTTGGAGCTTCTTGTTGGAGAAAAAACCCAGGACAAAAGCCCTAAGGGAAAATCAGCTTCAATTGTGAAATATATCCCCTAGCCAATTGCAGTTGGAACTACAGAAGTTTCACATTTGGATTCAACGGTTGAAGATCTTATAATTTGGAAGTCTTGCAGGTATGACAAAATACTAAGGAATATTGCTATATTTGCATTTGCAGGAGGATTTGCATGCCATACCCAGTTGTTACATTGGTTGGCGATAAAGATAATCTTTAGAATTGGGTGATTAAAGGGTTTTGACGATGGTTACTAAAGTATGAATGGGCATATGGGGAACTGCGCATTGGTTTATATGTTACTTTTGAATTCCTTTCAGTTCCATTTCTTGCCATCTTCACTTGAATAGACTGGACGTGTGGCTGCAAGGACAGGTCGAAGGTGTTTTTGGCATACTAAAGCTATAAGGTAGTGTATGGAGTTCGTATTTTGGCTGGTTTCACCCACTAGGTGAATGCAAGATAAGAGGGAACTCATAGCAGAACACTTGGAGTTTGGGGGGGTTCAAATCCTTTTGTAAGGAGCTGGTGCAGATCTGTAATAATGCCATTTGCCAATCGCATTTACTCTCAGCTTGTGGCATAATTTTAAGAGTAACTAGGAATGGGCAAGGGAGTGTGGAAGTTTTTTAGCAAACTTAACCAATGGACCTCGCATTTGTAGACGCAAAAGATATAGCTGAGAAGACAATCTTGTTTCTGTTATATATATGATCTGTTAGAACATAAGAAATTATCTTTTTACTTAACTATTCTTGTTTGTTTTTATATATATATATATATTTTATCATATGAATACTTGAAATTTTCATATAAATTGAATAATTTTTTAAGTTTTTAAATAGCTGTCTCCTGCTACCCTCCATCCTAGAAACTTGGGGGAGCATAGGTTTTTTGTCATCTTTAGATGATCACGATGCTCAGTCAATACATTGGTGAGATTCTACCTTATGTACACTGAGAGTAGTTACAAGGATAGGCCATTTATATAGCACACAAGCACCTTTAAGTGTTCTTAGTAGGGGTACTGAACTATAACTACATTCGCTACTTTAGGATTTTCACCCTATATGTCCTTTCACCATTGGGAAAGATTTTGCAGCATATAATGCCTAATAAGCTACTGTTATCTCACAATATAACTGACTTGGGATCCACCTAATTACGTACTAATGCATATATGTTTTGAAGTTGAAGGCTTACACACGTATTTTTTATTGGATTTTGATCTGTGCATCTTTGATTCTTCTTAAAATGACCCCAATTAGCCATTAGACTAATTACATTTTTTCTTCATATATGTTAGCAATAAGTGCAAGGCAATGCTATCCACTCATACACCTTCAAGGATTTATGAGCTTTAAGCACATGTATTCTTATTCTGGTTGATTTGAATTAGCTTTATAAATTTGTCGAAATATTCTCCATACTTAAGTTTCATCCTTCCGAACAAGATTATTTTTGGGTGTTTGTATGTTGGGATATTATTTTTACATGGTAGATAATTTCAAAAATTATTTTATAATAATGCTTATGTAATTGTTGTCTTCCAGCTTTTGGATGAGATGATGGATAGTGGATTTCCTTTAACTACAGAACCTAGTATCTTGAAGGAGATGATTACTCCACCAAATATAGTTAGTAGAATGTTGAGCGTTGTAACCGGAGGTTCTTCCACTGTCAATAATACTCTTCCAGGTGCTACAGCATCTAACGTACCATGGCGAGCAATTGACTTAAAACACGTAAACAATGATGTTTATGTGGACCTTGTAGAGGAAATTGATGCTACTGTAAACAGGTATTTAGTAGCTATTGGAAATCTCAGTTTGCTCCTGAAATTATTATGATAGATCTAATATTTTAGAGTGTAGTGCTGCTTGAATTTGTCATGTTACGATTGAAGAGTAGAGTGGTCATGAATGATGATTTTAGAATGAAAATGATGATGGTTGTAAACTCAAATAGGGGTATATTAAATAGCAACAATTAATCATTAGCCATTATTTATGTTTTTAAGGTAAGCTTGGAAATTTCTGCAACTTACTTTTCTTTATAACTGCTGTTTTGCATGGAGTTTCTTGGAGGAAAACAGAGGATCTTCCATTTTCAAGTTGGGTGGTCAATCCCTCAATTTTTGGCCCCTTTGTGAATGAGCTTAAACTCCATCATAAGGTCCAGCAATGTCTCATTTTATTCAATACACCTTCTTGAGCCACACTTTGGTGCTTGTGGCTTTTTAGTTTGGCTCTAACTCCATGATTTTCATAGATCACCTAAGATTCAAACTTAGGACTTCCCTTGTTTACGATGTGGTGCCAGTTTGTAGTAGAATGTCGGGGAAATGGGAAATTGTTCATATTCCCAAGGTGTAGGTTCAAAACATTTTCTCTCCCTCATTCCTATCAACTTGTTTTTATAGTGGTCATCAATAAAATATAATTAGAAAAAAGCAATATCTTATTGTAGTTCATATGTCTAGGAATTGATCATGTGACCATATTTGGGATGGTGGGATGGTTATCCATCTGAGCTAATAGTCCTTTGTGGTTTGAGTGTGATTTGTTTTATTCCAACACTTTCCCCTCAAGTGACATTTTTGGGCTTGGGATCTTACTCCAGCTCTAGTTCCATGTTGCTTCTCTAGAACTAGCTAGGACTTGAACCTAGGACCTACCAAATAAGGAAAGCAAGGTTTGAACTTAAGTCCCAAATATAACTATGCATTGAGGGTTCTAGTTCGCTGATCAGACAATTTTTTCTTCATGTTCATTACCTTTGGGCACATGATTGTACAGTACATAATATTTAAAATATATAAAAGGCCCATAATTTGTAAAAAATAAATGGTAACATGATTGGCAGTGATAAAGATAACTGATATTTCAATACCAAATGTCAAATCAAAACAAACACAAGTAATAGAATTCATATTACTTTTCATTAATAGTAGTCATCACTTGGTTCAATGAACCACAAGCAACTATTGTGCCACACCTTCGTAGTATTTCTTTGGAGTAAAGATAAGAATCAATAAAATATCAGACCACTTCAAGGGGTGACCTCCAAAAATCAGAATTCGAGGATACAAATTTAATATATAAACAATGATGGTTTTGGAGGGCCAATTCTCTCTCTCTCTCTCCCTCCCTCCCTCCCTCTCCCCCTATATATATAATTTTTTTTTAATCTATTAACTTGCCTCATATTAAATATTTTGATATGAACATAATAATACAATTTTATAGAATTTATGCAATGTTTGAAATGTACATGTACATATCTCATACTTTAGTAAAAACTATTGATATAATCTTTAATGTTTCTGATTTCACAAAATGTGTCATGCTCATGTCTTAGTTAAAAATATTTAGTCACAAGTAAATTGTTAAAATTATAATGTGGAAGTTTCAAACCCTCACTTTATTATTAGTTATAAGTAGAGGACTTTAAAATTTCCAATAAAGATTTTGATAAGCGTCAGTTAAAGTGCTAAGTTCTCTCCCCTAACATGGAGATCAACATAATGAAGGTCATTTTTATCATCCATAACTCTTCTCGGTTGCAATTCTACTTGAATACTCAAAATTAGTGTTTTTTCGCTGCAATATAAAATCTAAATGATTTCTATTTTTAAATAAAATTTAAAATTAGTTCAAGCTCTTGGCCTTATATTGTTATTTATATTATAAATGTACTATTTAAATTTATATTTAAAATCATTGATTTGTTTATTACTAATTGTGTATTTAAAATATTTAAAAAGTTTGAATATCTATCTATCTATCTATCTATCTATCTATCTATATATATATATAGGGAGTCATCTTTTCTTCCCAATTTAGTTGACAACATAACTAAAATTAACGAATAAAAATAGTATGGTGGAGCATGCCACAAGTGCTTAACTTTTAAGGACATAACATGCTCATTCCCTTAAACAAAGTACAGGTAACAACTTTGGATGCGTTTGTATGAATTGTTTGTTTTCCATGTTTATGTTTTATGGGTGAGCTTATTGAGCTCTATGTAATTTGAGCACATTCTCCATACATTGTCCTTTCTAACCATAACCATTGGAGATGAATAGGCACTCCTGTTGAGATTAACAATGATTGAATCCAAAATTTCCATGACCTTGGTTTATAACTTATATTCATATGAATAGCGATAAGGTCTGAATACTCCTTGATGTCAATTCAATGGTATGCTCATGGTCTTTGGCTAGAGGAAGATGTAATATACCCTTTTGGGATTAACCTAAATTTTGACCTAGAATCACAAGTTCAATGAAAAAAAAAGGTGTAATATTGTGAGAATTTCAATTATATCTAAGGTGGTTAATTGTGCTACTTATATAGAGATGAAGGGGGATTTTCAGGGTGCCTTGCATATTGTTGTAATGAAAATGTCCATGTGGCTATAGCATGTTATTTTCTTGAACATTGTAATGTTATTTCATTGAAGCTAATAGAAAGCAAGTGCTTCCGTTCTTGCCACTGTTTTGTTCTTTCAATTTCATGTTTATTTCCTTGTTGTTTTATGTGTGTGTGGCTGAATAAGGGGAGTACCCTTCATCAACATATGTAACATAATCTACCAAATATTTCAATAAGGGTCAGAGTAACATATACACATTATATATTACGAATCATTTCAATTTATATAAATAAATCATTAAAGAAGTCAAGAGCCAATAGTTCAATTCCCTTAATCCACCATAGTAGAGGTTGGAGAGGAAGCATATCAAGGTGCCCTAACTTCACCACGACTAAAGCCCAAAAGCATAGAGTATCCAAGCTCAACCTCTTTCCCCGAAGTGGTAGTAACCCTTGTCCTTCCAACACGAGATGGGCTATTTAAAAGAGTAAGACATGCCTGTTCGCAATTTGGCTAAGAGTAATTGTTAGGGTTGTCATTTATGACAACATATTACTAAGTTTCAGATGGCAGAACTTAAGGGTAAGTTTGAAGCTAGTATACTTGGAAAGTTGTCTAAGTATAATGTTGATAAATAGGGAACACACAAACAGTTTTGTTTAGCGAGCTTCACTAGAAGTACATCAACTTATTCGGACTTAGAGGAAGATAGTACAAACAATATAGAACATGTGGTTAAGGCCACTAAAGATTTTATTGAGTTCCAGTTAAGTTTTTGAAAGATTTTCAAAGACTGGTGTAACAATGCAAAATAGGGTAACTAACAGTATATTGGGTTTTTGGTTAAGGAATTGTTTTGGCTTGCCAAACTAATTACTTGACAAGGTTGGGACGACACTCTAGATCTTAACCCACATGTTGCAGAAGTTAGTTTTAAGTTTTGGGTAGTGTGCAAACGTTTAGCGAAGATGACAATTGTATTGTTATGATATGATTGCTATCTGCGCACTTTGTATGATTGGTATAGATGCAAAATTCATGTACAGAGAAGAGCGAAGATTTTATATATTTGATGTATGAAGTGGAACTACAACAAATCAAATATTGAAGATATTAGCATTGTCAAAGGTTGTGTTTATTCCATAACTTTTAAAGTTACGTATGTGTGTTTGGCCAGTCGGCTCAACTTGTATTTTGCATTGTAATAACAACTTCTAACAGGGTTGAGGCTTCTAACAAGGCCTAGTCCTCTAACAAGGACAAATACACTATACAGATATAATAGACTCCTAATTGGGTCAATATCCTTCACTAGATACTTTTGATTAGTGGATCATTTTGTGTGTACTATCCCCATTGGGGTTTTCCCTTGGCTGGGGTTTCCCTAGTTAATGAAATATGGTGATATGAGTTTGTTTATGTTGTGCATGATCTAACTCTTTAGTTTACCGATATAGGCAAGTTTAAGATTTGTAATTGATATCCATAGTTGGGCAGAAAGTTGTTTGAAACATATAATTGATTCACCGCCCCTAATCCCCCCCTATTTATGTTGGAAGTCTTTACTTTCCAACAATTAGTATTAGAGCACAGTTACTCATAAGGAGTTTAATAACTTGAGGGAGTCACTATGGATTCAATACACTTTTAGAAGAATCTTGAAGCAACTCTTGAGGAACTTGATACAAATACTGATGAAAGGCACAAGTTGAAAATCAAGCTTGAAGATGCACACGACATTATCCAAAAGTTAAAGGATCAAATTGAGAGCACAAGATCTAAGAAAGAACCTGAACAAATTAAGGATCATGAGTCAGCTACGAAACTTAAAAAGGAAAATTAAATTTTGAGGGATGAACTTGAAATTACAACACTAAAGATGAGTGTGATGGAAGATGAGAAGAAGAGTCAATCAGATTTTAGATCTGAGAATGCAGATCTGAAATCTCAACTTACTAAGGTGACATCTGAACTTGAAACTACAAAATTACTGTTTGCAGAACTTGAGAAATACAATGTTTTTGTGAAAGAAGGGCTTACATAAACTAAGCAACATCTTGAGAAGTTGTACACTAGCACAAAGAATCTTGATGAACAAATTCTAGCACAAAAACCTGTTGGAGACAAGACAGGAATTGGATATGTTGAAGGAGAATCATCTAAAGGATTTGAAGTTAATAAAGAACAAGAACTTGTGAAGCAACAACCTAATCAAGCAAATCTGAACAAAGAAGTACTAAATCAACCTAAAGTTCCAAGGAGACAATTTAATGAAAGATGTTTTGCATGCTTCCAAGTTGGACACATGAAGAAGGACTGCACAGGTAAGTATTCTAAACCTTTTTCTAGTTATTGTTATTATTGCTTTATTTATAATCATGGATTTAATGAATCTAGGAAACCTAGATTTGATAATAGTATGCATGAAAGGAGTAACAATGCAACAAGTAGACCTTTGGGAGCAAACAACATCATTACCAATGGAGTTATGTGTTACAAGTGCAACAACCTTGGACATACTGCTAGAGATTGCAGACTATAGACAAATCAATTTGGACCAAGATATGGAAACAGATTTATAGCATGTCAGATTTGCAACAACTTGGGATATACAACAAGATTTTACAAAATAAATGGTTTTTACAAACTGAAAACACCTAACATGAGGACACCTAATCCTAGAAGAAACATGAACAATAATTTAAGAAGGAATGAGAATCTAAACAAAAAGCAAGTAGAAAACAATTATAAGACATTTGTTAGAGAAGGAACACCAGCAAACTCTAAAGTGTGGGTGGAAAGGACAAACAAATCTTCTAAAGATAAGATGAGAATAGTATCAAGTTGAACCCTCCACATCAGCATGAATTAGCTCTTTTTTGGCATAAATAGGAGATATGGCACTTAAAAATATATCAGACCTCTGAATATTGGAATCAGTTTCAGAGGTTGACAGTAGCATGGCATTATATTATGAAGCCCATATCTAATGCCACAAAAGTTTGTATGGTCATATGTGAGGTTGCTAAAGAAATAAAGGTTACTGGCATAAAGAACAACATTTGTGTGTATGCACTTGTGCATTTAATGCATATCCAATTATGTGATTATTTAAGGGTTAAAATCGTAAAGTTCGATCACCATTTTGAACGAAAAAAGAGTGGAGAAACCTAGCAGAGCAATTTGAAAGTGAGCTTGAAGCAATTGAAGTGATTTTGGAGCAATTTATCGAAGAAGCCCTAAAATGTGAAGAGAGGTATTAATTCAATCCACAAGAATAGGTACTATGAATAAGAGTGAAGTTGTAAAACCGTTCCTTGTGATTGAAACAAGATCTATCCAATGGCTGATATAGGAAATCTATCCAACTCCTATATGGGGTAAGATAGGAAACCATATTTGGACTGATCCAATGACCAATGACAGTAGTAAAATCACTACCCCCATCCGGTGACACATATTCATTGCTAGGAACCGTACCAAGTTCCATATCCTGAAATCATAATCATCTTCTTCATGACAATCAAAAGGAGTGTCCTCGTTTATCTCAAAAAGGGGATTATCGGAAGTCCAATCAGCGTCCACTTCAAACATGGGATTGTCTATAAGCTGAATGTGATTTGAAATGAGTTGAGAAGTGTTGAGAAGAGCTCTTATAAACTCCTTGATGATCTAAATGCAAGCTTGTAGTTTCTCTAATGTCACAAATGCAAGCTTTTTTCCTCTTCCTTTAGCTGGTTGCAAAACAATGACACTCTCTCTCTCTCTCTCTCTCTCTCTCTCTCTCAGTCTCTCTCTCAATAGAGTGTTATGAAAGCCCTTTTAGGGTCTTAAGGATAAAAATGAACCAAATAAAATATAAAAAAAACAAGCATTTTTTGTTGTTTTGACTTACCCGAATTTTGACTGCCATGGCCGGGTCAAGCTAGTCATGACCTGCGAGTCACCCTCCTTGACCCGCCAAGCCCGAGTCACGGGTCATTTTGACCCGGCAAGCCCTCCCTGACTCGCCGACTCAGGAGACTCGCCCGACTCGTGGCGAGTCTCGTTACTCTAGTCTTATCTTCTCCACATTTCAGTAAGCTACAGGTTGGTCTTTGATCGGACTTCATTTGGGCTTAGTTTTATGTACTTACTATTTGTGGTAAGTTGATGTTGATCGAGATAGACCCTTTCTATTTTTGGAAAGTGCATTTGGTCACATGGAGAAATAATAGGTATGACTCCTATTTGAGATGGCATATTTAAATGATTGAGTATTTTGGGAGTTATTATATTTTTAGTGGCCAAATTATTATTAATTATTAAATGACTTATTATAAAGTTATAATTTAACTTTATAATTTCACTTAAGTTGAGAGTTGAGTTATCATTGGAAAGCGCCATTTATTAATTAGTTAAGCCAAGTCAAGTGAGAATTCAGAAGCTTCTAATTAATGTTGTGTGGTGAAGCTTCTTGAGTGAAGTACATTTTGGCAACAAAAGAGAATTCGGAGGTTATAAATACAAGCCCATTTGTTGAGAAAAGCATGCTTGGATATTTATTTTCTTTTGTTGCCTTTGTGGCTTTCTGAGTTTTGATTTTCTGTGTCCTTGCTGAAGTATAAGGGTTTGATTTGAGTGTTTGATTCTAGAGCTTCCTCTACTGTTTCTACTGTGGCTGAGGAGTTGATTGTCCATTGGTGAATTATTAATGTCTTTTCATAATGTGCTTCCTGTAGCTGAGAAGACAAGTCTTTGCTGAAGAGGTTTGGTACATCCAATTCTGTGCTGAGGTATACAAGATTTGTTTGTTTATTTTACCAACTAGATAAGGGCATTTTCCTTTCTGTAATACTGTAACTTGGAAGGCCTGTAAATCTGCATTTGGAGGTGTTAGTGTGTCTTGCAATTCTGGATGCCAATTCTGTTGCTATTGGGCAAGTATATAATTTGCATTCTGGGTGTATTGGCTGAGTATTTGGACTCTCAGAATTTCCTGGTCTGTGGTGTGTGGTTCTCTGAGTTTCAAATGTCATAATTACATATTACTGGGCATTTATTTAACTTGCAAATTGGGTGTTATATCTGTGTTTTTGGGAGCAGTTTCATTTGCATTTTCAGACATTACTATCTCTATTTGGGGCATCCTGAATACTGAAATTTTGGGCAGCAAGTATCAGTGATCGGTGTGCCTGGGCCTGGGCGTTAATTTCTCTTCCTTTCAATCTGTTCTGAACTGCCTGCTATCATTTCAACAAATCTGGTGTGAGTATACAAGTTGGGCAGATTTCCTCCTTGCAAACAACAGTGGCTGTGTAGGGGGGAATTACAAGTAAATGTATGCATTTTTCAGTCTGCTGCAATTCATGTGTGCACTCACAGTCTGCAGCAATTTGGAGCTGCTAATTTAGATTGGGTTCCTTGTGTAAATTTTAATAGTGACGGCAAATCAAATGTCTTGAGAATATTTGTATAGTTTGCAACTGATCAAAACTATGAACTGCTGCAAGTTGCATTGTTTCTGGTTTTTCTTGCATATTGAATAAAAGTTTGCTAGATCATAGGCAATTGTGATGTACTAATTATAGCATTGAAACAAAGTCATTAGTGGTGAAACAATAATATGAGTTTTTGGTTGCAAGCTTGAACATATTTTGATGGTTGACTTAGTTGCAAAAAAAAAAAAATTTTTAGAAGGATCTTATTTCCAGTAGCAAGAGCCAGTTGGGGTTATTACACTGCTTTTCTTTACATTTAACCAAATTTCATTTTCTCATTGTTGATGTTGTTTTGTTATATTGGGTGTATCTAATGTTCATAGTGATTGGATCCTCCCCATAATATTCTCCTTAATTTGAAGTATATCTTATGTTGTTCATTTTCTTTCCTCATTCTTTGATGCCATCCTCTCGATGGCTGCCGGCAACCAACTTCTCTTTTTCCTCCTCAATGTTCTAAGTTGCTTCCAACCTGATCTCTATTTTCTTGTGCAACTCTGATCCTGAAATGAAAATTTTATTTTGAGATTAGAATTGTAATATTTTTACAAAAATAAGCGTATTGAGAATGAGAGGCATAACATTTAAATTAAAACACTAAAAAAAATTCAAAAGATGGAAACTTATCTTGATGAATTGTAGTATTTGTCCACTGCTAAATGTTGCTTTGTTCTTGTATGAATAAGCTATTTGAGATATAGAATCTCTTCCTTACCACCTTTCTAGGAAGTACAATGTTGGGTGGATATTTTGCAACCGACAGTTTTGGGTAAAAATCTAGTCACAACATAGGATGACCAGCCATAGTGTGTGAGACAGAGTCTCTCCTACCTTAAAGGGAAGGCTCCCCCTTCTCACTGTTCCTTGGATCAACTCAAGGTAAGCAAGAAGTCGAGAGATTTTGTAAAATGGGTGTTACTAATATCCTTTCTTCTTATCTTTCAAGAAAGAATCCACTTACTTGTGGAGCGAGTAATGGGCAGGGTGAATCTCCAACTACACTTCTATCAAGAGTTGGAAACAATGACATCATAAACCTTCACTAACTCAGGCTAGCTGAAAATATACCGGTTTGGTTCTAAGTCCAATTATACTTCTATATGGAAAAATTTTACAATTAGGGCACAAAGACTCCTAAAAGTAAGAATAATTTAACTATTTTGCGAATTAAGAAAGAAGTATAAGCTACAGACAAAGCTTCTAGCTTTATATTTCCACAACTGCTCCCAGTCAAAGCTTCGACTCTGATTGCTTCTTAAAACACTATGCTCTATTATCAAACACATGATAATAACATGAATCAAAGATAATAGGCACAAATTACAGTCAAAGCTTCTAATTTGCTCTATCACAATTGCTTCCAATCAAAGCTTCGAATTCAATTGCTTCTTTTATTCACTTTTCTTCCAAATTCATACTACACAATCAAAGTAATGCTTGCACAAATGTGGCAGAACTTTCTTGCATACAACAAAAGATGATTTTTACAATGAGGGGGCACTCCTTTATATAGGCACAGGAGTTGAGAAAAAGGTGGAGGAAAAAGTGAGAGCAACTCAACCAACTCTGACCTAGTCTAACTAAAAGAGAAAATATAGGGTTACATGCAACTGCACATGCAACTCGCTTTACATCCTTTTACATACATGTAACTTGCATTACATGTAATTACATCTTTTTATGTAATATAACTTCTCCAACTACAAACATGAAAGAAGAAGAAAGAAGACAGAAGAGAAGGAAACAATCCTAGGGATTGTCCTGAAGGACCTTGTACTTGACGATGCAATCCCGTATGATCACAGGATCAGAAGTTCCTGTACCTTGTACCACTACATTCACCTTGATAACGATGGTGTTGCGTCTTTTGATAACCTCTGACTTTGATGAATTGTCCATTGTCATTTGTAAACTTCATGTGATCTAGTTTTTCTCGCTCAAGTTGTCATGAATTCTCCTTTTGTAGATTAACACATTTTGGATTCTCTGACACTTTGAAAACCTTCTCAATGGTGTTCGGATGTAAATTCAGGACAACTTTCCATCAACATTTTAAACTTTTTTTTCCTTTTTTTTATTGAAGTAAAGTGCTTGGTGCATGAGAATGTGTGCAAATGAGAACTTTTGACTTTAAAAAAGTGACCTGGGCTTTCAAGATGTCATTGCATGGAAAATGGATTACATGTACATGCAACATGAAACGGGAATTGAAAAGCATGGAAAGATGCGGAAACATGTATTTGCTCATGGAGGCGCGAAAGCATGAGGAATGGAAATGGAAAATGGAAAAAGGATAATGAGCTTTATAGTCACATTTGATAAAAAGGGGAAGTCAAAGTAAATAAGAGATGAAAATGACATATTTTTGACTTTTCAAAAAGTGACTTTTAATCAAAATCGGACCTTTGAGATGCAATTACACGTAAGGCATTTTGTGTAATTGTGTTGTGCAAATGGATACAGAAAGTGAGATGAGTGAAAATGGAAGTGGAAAATGAGATTACATGCATGTACGGATGGTGAATGAGATGGAAAACATGTAATCGCATTTGTCGAATGAGATATTAAGTGTTGTGACAAGGAAGATGGAAGTAGAATGTGATGATGCTTACGCATGAAGTGGAAAGTGGAGTGAAGTGAAACCTGCTCAAGTTCTTGGGAGAGAACTTGCAATTTGTTTCAAAATCGAGCAAAACCCGAAATGCAAACAAACAAAACACAAAAACAAGCACAAAACAAACACATGCCTTTGGCAAAAGAGTCAAACATGTCAAGATGCAATGCACTTCAACACACATTCAAATCTGGAAATTGGGAAAAAACCAAAAATAAGAAAATGAACAATTTCTTCATTTTTAAAGAAAAAATGCACTTTTGATGGCATTGATTTCAACAAGTGGCAATCATCAAGCAATAATGTGCATGGAAATAGCAAGATAAGCACAAATTGATGAGCAAGTTTGAAAATGTCCACTTACTTGGAGTTTAAAGAGCCAAAATAACAAGTTTTATACACTTGAAGACCAATTCTTCCTCAAATCCGGATTTTCAAACAACTTTTTTACTTTTTCTGTACTTGCATTTAACAAAAATTAATGAGCAATGAAGGGTTGAATTTGACATGAAAGTGCCAAATACATGGTCTCCAAAGACAATATCATGCATTTAAAACTCAAAAACAGTCTCTCTTGATCAAAGGTATGGGCTGGAAATGCATTTTTTTGAGTTTTTTGAATTAAAACATCACTTTTTAATGCAAAAATCTGGGCCGTTTTTGCAAAAACATGGCCAAAAATGCATGTTTTTGAGTCACTTTTGACTTGTGAATGCAAAAACGACTTTCCCAAATGCATATACATGGATCAAAATGCAAAAAAGTGGCTTCAAAACGCTTATAAATAGATTTAAACCCCAATTTTTCGGGCATTTTAAGCAAAAACGTGATTCATAGAAGGCATGAAACAAAAACGTTTTGGCTTTTAAACGTCAAAACATGAGTCACAATGCAATGTAAAACACTTAAAAAGCCAAATTGATTTGCTTTGGAGTCAAAACATGGAGCAAAAATGGATTTATTTGCTGATTTCTCCAAAAATATGCCCTAGATGGGAGCTTCCAAAAATATTTTTTAGCTTGTTGAATCCATTTTGAAGGCAAGAAAACTTATTGTCAATAAAAAACGCCTCCAATAGAAGAAATCTCATGCAAATCCATTGAGAAAATCTCTACTTATGATCAAAATTGGGTTCTTGGAGGCAAAAACATGTTCTTCAAAAACATACTTGTTAAGTGTCATTGTGTATATTAAAACATGTTTTTTGATAAAAACTGAACCTTTTTGGGTCACATATTTTAAAATGTGCATCTCATCAAAATCACACTTTTTGGGTGCCATTACATGTTTTAAAATATGCTCATAGGCAAAATCAGACCTTTTGGGGGAGGAAGCATGTTTTAAAATGCATCTCACCTTTTAGATGTTAAAGCATAAAAACTTCATTTTTGATGCAATAGCATCAAAAAGGTCCACTTATGATAGACTTTTGATGTAATGACATCAAAAAAGTCCACCAAAGTGAACTTTATATGCAATGACATGTAAAATGTCCACTTTTGAAGACTTAAGTTATTTAATTTACTTAAAATTATAAAAATGTTACAAAATGAGCCATAAACAATATTTAT
This sequence comes from Cupressus sempervirens, assembly GCA_028749045.1. Lineage (NCBI taxonomy): Eukaryota > Viridiplantae > Streptophyta > Pinopsida > Cupressales > Cupressaceae > Cupressus > Cupressus sempervirens. The sequence goes on along the minus strand of CM053783.1, from coordinate 524,416,960 downwards.
TTATCATATTTAGAAATATAACATATAAACATCATTTAAAAAGTAACATTTAAATAAATATTTGATTTTTAAAATCAAAAATTAAACTGAAACTATATAGTTATATAGTTACTTTAAGTGAAAAATTAAAAAGTAGCTCAACTTAAAATTATAACATAAAGTGCACTATAGTCACTTTAAGTTAAAAATGTAAAGTTAAAGTAACTTAAAAACATAACAAAAAGTGAATATAAGTTATATTTATCAAAAAGTGAAAGTCAAATTGAAAATATATCATCATATTTTTAATTCGTGCTGTTGCACCCAAAAGGTCCACTTTTGAAGCACTAAAATGGGTATAACTCTTGACTGACAACTCCGATTGACCTCTAGGTTAGACCAAATCGAAGGGAAGACTGAAAGACATGACATGAGAAAAACCAAAGGACTAAAAAACCTACAAATGCAAACTCAAAAGAAAAGAAAGGATGATGAAGGCCTCAAAAATCAAGCAAAGGCTTGACAGAAAGAAAAACGAAAAAGGCTTGATGAAAGCCTTCAGTAAAAAGATTCATTATATCAATTTGTGTTGTTTGATTGACCAATACAAACCAATTAAATAATGAAATAAGCTTAGATAAATGTGAAACTAGTTTGAAAAAGTTTTGTACTATTACCTACATTTTGTTGTGACAAAATCTAGGACAGCATACACCATTCATTAAGAATATTCTCATAATTTTAATACTCATTAATAATGCCTTTGGTCCAGTCTTGACACTTCCACAAAAATTCCTCAATCCCAACATTCACTAAGAATGTTAATGACGCTTGATACTCCTTAAGAATGTCCTTACCTTTGACATTCATTGAGAATTGTCCTTGATTCTTGGCCCTCACTAAGAAACATATGCTAAGATATACAAAAAAACAAGCATGCACAAACTATATATTCATTAGTGTATGATGACACGATGTAGATACAAAGTATAGACATTAATGCATGAAGACACGATGTAGACACGGAGCATACACATGTTAAAAGCTTTGGTAGATTTCTTCTTGTAATTTGAAATAAGCCAAGGTCAAGGAGATGTTCACAAAATTTATTTCTTCACTATATTCTTAATCATACACTTGAATTTTAGATTGTTATACTTTTCATATACTTCATTTCTGATAGCAATTATTATTTAAGCTTCACCCTTCAAAAATGGTAGGATCATGCTCTGATACCACTGTAATGTCCTTGGTAGTGATGGAGCTCAAAATTCTTTTGCCTCCATTTGACAAAAAATGAACAACAATGTTAACATCAAATGTACAAAGAGAGCAAGCAATCTAAAGGAAGTGTTAAGCGAGGCCTTTTGGAAGGATGTGAATCGAGAAATAGAAAAAGACAAAGAGTGGATCCAATTCAAAATAACATTTACACCGAGAATCTGAAGAAGTGTGCTGATATTCTAGACGAGCTCATGTCACATAAGTTTGGTTGGGTTTTTAATGTGCCTGTTGATCCAGTGAAGTTGAAAATCCTAGGCTATTTTAAGATTATCACTGAACCTATGGATTTGGGAACAATTAAGACTAGGCTAGAACAAAGGTGCTATTAGAGTCCAGTCAACTTTGCTGCTGATGTGAAGCTGACTTTTGCTAATATAATGAAATACAATCCTCCTACTAATGATGTTCATAAGATGGTAGTTACTCTAAAAAAACTATTTGAGAGAAAATGGAGCATTGTTGAGACCAGGTTATCTAGGGAAGAAGTTTATAGAAAAATAACCCAGGGTGTGCAGCTCATTCCAACCAAGAAACAACCTATAGTAAAAACAAGATATCAGAAATAGAAAGTAACTATAAGCCAAAAGTAGGTTTTGATGCAAAATCTGTCTCTGCTTCAATTGTTCCATTTAAGCAGAAACCGGAGGCTGAAATATGCAGGCCCCCAATGTCATTTACTGAGAAAGAAATGCTTAGGAAGAATCTTGAAGAGTTATCTGTTAACATGCCAGAACAAGTGTATACTTTCCTAAAGAAGCATACAGGATTTACCCAGTGTGACGATGAAGTCGAGGTTGATATTGAGTGTTTCAATGACAATAACTTATGGGAGCTTCAGATTCTTGTGAGCAATTATTTGAGAGACAGAGGACTAGGAGCAAAACGTTTGCAATTTTCAGAGCTTGTTAAGTTGCTTGCAGATTGTAGGGGTGTGGCAAAAATTGGCCGCAAGTCTCCACAAATAGCTCAACAAGACATTGTTGCTTGCAATGAACATGTTCATGTTGGCGAGGATGAAATCCAGACTATTAACTTTCCTACTGAGACAGTAAGGACGTGACAATTGCCAGCATCAAATCCAGTAGTTCCACCAGCAGCTCAAGCAGTGATTCTGGATCTTCCTCTAATGATCCTGATTCTGAAAGCTCATCAGATAGTGACTTGGTTACAAATAAAGTGCATGATGCAGAGGCACATCCCGAGGGAGGTGTGGATTTCACTACTGGCAACAAGCAGATGGTCCAAACTAATCCTGAGACCACCGGCGTGAAAAATACTGTCAGTGTTTTGGATGAAGACAATGTTTATCCAAAAGCTGTTGCTCCTGTTATAGATGTTGCACACCAAAAAGGAAAAATGAATTCCCACTCGGCAATAAGAACTAGGAAGGATAACAGAGACGTCATTTAGGGAGTTCTTTCAAACAAAAGTAAAACATATCGTATTCATGTTTATCACCGTAGGAGGACACAATTACTAAAGATGAAGACTGAACACTGATTCCAGAAAGGATGACTATGGACCCTGACAAATTAAAGGTAGTCAAACAAGTAATTCATTTGCTGAGAAGTTCATTATTAAACCCAAGGGAATCCATCACATAGATGGCAAATGAGAACATGACAAGATGAATAAGTCATACGCTGAACTGGCATCGAATGGAGGTATTGAGATGTGAATGTATCAGACAGATAAAAGTATTAGCGTGCGTTGAAGTATTCAGATGAGCGCATATCAAAAGGCGGTTAGCATAAATACGCAACTCAAACGATTGGAGACATTAGTCCTGCAATAAAAAGAGCATCAAATATAAAAATGGCATTATGTGCCCAATAAAAAAAATCAAATGTGATGAATTAAGAAGGCCTGATAAGGGCAAAACATTGAATCCATTGATGATTTGGGGTCTCCATGTTGTATAAAACGAATGACATGTTGCCGTCCACAAACTCCAACCTGAATGGAAACCAAGAATAGTCAATTTGGCATTTGAAAATATTAAAATACAATGTTAGAAGACTTTGCATGGTGCCATAACATCTCAACAGTGAACAAGCAATTTTATAAATTGGTCTGGAGATGCCAAAATCGAAGTATAAAAGGTTCAAGGAATGATTTCCAGAGATGTTGGGCAGACGGAATTGACTGTGTATAGTAGCGTTGTTGAAATATCAAAATTTGAACTATAGCCTTCCGTTCCATATGCTCCTGAAAATATAAGGCTTAAAAATCTATCAATGATATATGCAATTTAACTTATTAGGGTCTTTGATTAAAGATTACGCAATGATTATTTTAAAAGAAAATGAAGAGGTGGGATTATAATTGAATAGAAAGTATTGTTGATTATTAAAAGGGGAACACCCTTTCATATTTAAAAGGCACGTCTCTTTATATATCTAAGATATAAATAAGGGACAAGTATTTTGTAGTGAGGAACATTGTAATATTCATCATCCGAACACATTTATTCTCTTAGGAGAAAAATATTTTTATTTTATTATTGTATGGAGGAATAAGGGGTCTATTATGAATTTTTAATATAAAGTTCATTATTTTATTTTTAAAATAAAATAAAATGCCTTTTGTTTATTTCTAAATGGCGTGGAGATTTAAACTGCAGGCAAATCGTCCTTTGTAATTATATTTTAGAATTCTGTATATGATTTTGATATCAGATAAGTGGACATGGTCAATTAGCATTTTAGATTTGATCATCATAGGTGTTGTGAAATATTAAATTGTTTCCGTACCTCTATCCAGTTTGTCTCCTTAGTGGAGTTAAAATTCAATCTGGACTAATTTAAGATTGCATTATAATTGGTCTGTTGCATCTGGATTATTAAAATTGTTGGCAGTATAAGTGCATTGAACATTATGAAGTTGTACCTGAAAGTTCACCGAAGTTGACTATCATCCAGATTAACAAAGCATTGGCCTTTTGTTATTAAAGTCAGAAAATCTATATATTCCTTCTGCAGGCATCAAATTCATTATTAACAAACTTTATACAAAACATTCAACTATTACTCAGCATCCAATTTCATTTTGATCGAGTTCAAAGACTTTGCCAGCCAGAGAACTCCAAAGCTTAAATTTGCTCTAGAAAAGCCTAGAAACAGACAGTCTGTGTTAAGGTGAAGGTTTACTTGCTTGGGTGTGGCGGAGCCTGAAGTGCAAGGGAATCAAGAAGTATTCCCATTCGTTGGCTAGAACTGATTGAGAAGTCCTAATGGAGAAGTGGCAGGCTCTTGGATTTCCAATCTGAGGTTTCGGGAACCAACAGGTAGAAGCACTTAAAATTGAGCTGAATTCTTATAATTTCATTTTTTAAGAGACTTCTTTCTAATTATAGTTTGTTCATGATTCTCTTATTCTTCTATGTCAAGGAGTATTGAATATGATTTGTGAATGTAGATATTATTGATGTCCTTATTCCATGAATTAGAGAATGTAACAAAGTTTCCTTACCTCGATAAGGACAATATTGCTACACAATAATTCTGATATCATTCTCAGATTGATGATGATAATCCTGCTATACGATAAGGATTCACACCCACACAATTTAGATAATGTTTTTGCGAATATAGAATGGCTTCCAATCTTCTATATGATGGATGTATTTCGATTGTCTGTTTCTTGACACAGATAGATAATTAACCACTTGTTTTCTTTATCAGTCGCTGGTTAATAGTGGCTTAAATACTCAAGAGTATTGATCTGAAATATATCAGACTATGCTTAATTGTCTTACGTGAATCCGAAGAAATATAACTAAAGTAGCAATGTGCAACATGAATATCCCTATTCTGCTGTACTTCTTTTAATTTTTGTAATGGTTTTACTGATGTAGGTGTTGACTTTATAGAATAGCCAGTGTGAAATCTCTATTGATGATGTTAATATGATATTTATTGCCATTACTGTATTTGTAGTTCCACCAACCGATCCAGATATAGAAAGGAATGTTCAACGCTAGGATATAGTGGTGGATAACTAATTATGTTCTTCCATTCGATGTTCACAAACTATATACGGTGGAGTGTTATTACTGGTTATTTATTATGTCCAGTGGGTCATTGATCTGTTCCCATCCGATGATTGTATTCTACTCCTATGAATGCCGCTTTCCTTTACATTTAACCAAATTTCATTTTCTCAACATCAACTATGTGTATCGTTGATGTTGTTTTGTTATATTAGGTGTATCTGATGTTCACAGCGATTGTATCCTCCCCATAATATTCTCCTTAATCTGAAGTATATCTTATTGTTGTTTGTTTTATTTCCTCATTCTTTGATGCCCTCCCCTCGATGGCTGCCAGCAACCGACTTCTCCTTTTCCTCCTTAATGTTCAAAGTCGCTTCAGTCTGATCTCTATTTTCTTGTGATGAGTCGGCGCTATCTGGTTGTGTAGATGTGATAAGGATCGAATGTTATCCTCATGCTCTCTACATATCTTCGCTGGTTTCATCTCTTGGCTGAATAGAATCTCCGGAAGATATACCTACTCTGATAATATATATGCACTATGAATTATATTGATCTAAAAACTATTTTTATCGTTCTTGTGTTTTTTATTCTTGTCCATTTGCTCGTAAGTGATAATTCCAAGCTTCATCCTCTGTGTATTATAGTTTCTATAACTACAGATTCTAATCCTGATGGGGCACTTTGTCTTCTCTTTATTTGTTGATTTAATCCTCAGCGTAGATAATTTGTCCATGATAACCGCTTTATAATGTTTCTAATGTCCTCTTATATTCCTGCCCTTCATGGGACGCGACTCATGTCCATTCACAATTATACTCTGAATTCCTCCATGTCAGCTTTAATAGCCACGTATATGTGTTACTGTGTCTCTTCAATTAATAGTCTTCATTAAAGCCTTAAGATATCGATCAAATGGCCCCAACTTATTCCGACTGGGCATATGTTTCTTGTAATAGTTGGCAATATAATATTTTAGTGGTAATTAATACAGTAGTAATAATATATTATTATTTTTACTCATATTAATTTATTCTTTATTTAATTATTTATTTTACTATATTATGTATAAATAAAGCTTAAATTGATTTTATCAAATCAATTATATATTTATTAATAATAATCTACTATATTAAGTAATATAGTTAATTGAATAATAAATTATATTTTAGTATCATATATTATTAAACTGTATTCAAGGAAAATAGGGGACATGACATTCATTACTACCATCCATTAAAACTTAAAATCAATAAATGCAGGATAGAGTCTTGAAGAGCTGAACCATTGTGACACTTAACAAGACAACAGGGGTTGCACATGGGAGGGTTACCAAGCAGGAAACAAAGGAACGCAAGTAAAGACAGAATAAAATCTAAACAATACCAATGAAAAAAGAAAGAAACAACGATAAAACACAAAGCCACGCCAGGACATAGAGAGAAGGCCAATGCTGTAGTACGATCTCCCAGGCAGATGAGGTGGTTCACCTCCCAAGGAGCATACCAGATTGCAGAATCTCTCTCGCCAAAAGATATTGAAGTATATATGCAATTACAAGATATTGATAGATTATCTATTTATCATTATCTTGCATACTACAGATAAATGGACGCGGCTATCCTCCAGACAAAATGCACCTTTGACCAAAATTGAAAAAATTGAAAACACAACGGATTTTGTTGAAAATTTCAGCATTTGTTCTTCATGACCTATATGTTCTGTAATCGAAAACAGCAAAAAAATTGAGAAAAGATTACTATGTTTTCAGAGATCCGAAGATTTTTTTTTTTTGACTTTTGGTGCATTCTATTTGGAGCATAGCCGACTCCCAAATAAATAAGATAGCTATGGTTTTATATATTCTTGTTTGTTACTGATTTATAAACTGATCTCCTTTTTATGAGTAATGATTTGTTTCTATTGTTTGATTCCTTGGTTGATGATTTGGTATATCAATGAATGATGATTGAATAAAAGTGGAATTTAGAGTGATGTGTGATGATTGAGTGCATGCTGATTTGATGTATCAGTGAGTGATGATTGAATGTATGCTGTTTTGGTTGCAGAATTGTTTGTTTTCTTGATCCCAAGACGAAGTGACGATTGATGTGGATTTGTTGATTGTTTTCTTGATCTTGTTGATTAATTGTTTGCTTGATTTCTTGAGGGATTAATGATTGATGGATGAATGAATGATTCTTTTTGATGGATGCATGAGTGGTGATTGGTAAGTGATCCTTGAATGATTCAATTGATCTCTTATATACTTCACTGATGAATGGGTCGCCACCTTATATTAGGCTTGAGTTACCACCCTCCATCGTTTCCCTTTGAGAGTAATAAATCATCTCCCAAATTGATCTCTCTTGGAAGTCCTCAAATCAAACACTCACCCCCTTATATCTTCCCGTTTGAGGGAGAAGTCACACCTCTTCACCATATTTGTTCTTTACAAGACTCATTTTCTTTGACAATTGTCACCCCTTTGAAAGAGTACAAGTCTTCATGATTTTTTCCCTTTGAAAGACACAACCTTTCATAATTGCCACCCCTTTGAAAGAGTATGACCTTAATAATTATTGCCTTTTGAAGGAGTCACTTCCTTATCTTCTTCCCATTCCTTCTCTTCTATGTATTGTTTCTTGATTCACATGCTTCTCCTTTCTTCCTTCCTCCCTCTCCCCTTTCAAATGATCTCTTCTCCCTTTTATATCTTATGTTTGAGGGAGTCGTGATTTTTCATTTCATGCCTTTTGACCATTCATTAAACACAACTAAATTTTAGTTCTATTTTAATTTTATTCTTTTTATATTTTATATTTAATTTTTTGTTTATTCTTTAATTTTTAATTTTATTATTCTTATATTTTGTTAATTCCTATTTAAAAAGGGAACATTACAATAGACCCTCGAGTTCTTGAAAAACCTTCAGATGGCATTGAATGATCTCTTGACGCTCTAGTGGTTCTTGAGATTTTGCATCTTGTCCCTGTACAAAATGTAGTTGTGCGGCATGTCAGCATGTCATAAGAACCTTGCTTTAGTAATTCTCCATTCTATGGGAGCTAATAATTTGACTTAGTGGTGATTGTAACCCTATAGGTTCACATTTTTCTCCATTTGTCTGAACATTAATGAATAAGTCTTGAAAACTGAAAGACATTGTTCCCACAAGCATTTCTAAATCTAGCTGATTATCTCCCTTAAAGAGTTTTATATGATAGAATTCGCCTTCACAAAGTTATTTCCAATTGGTTTGTAGAACTTGAAAATTAAAGCTTGGACACAAAAAACAATTGAGATCATTAGCCAATCTTCTATCAATAAAGTTGTGTAATACATGTATCAACGAATATTGTCATCTTTCTAATGCAGGAGCATCCAAGGTGTAAGATTGGATAATTCAAAACATATCTCAAGAAAATCATGTGGTATTTTGAAACATCAGTCAAAATGGACTAGTAACGCTGTCTTGAAGGCCTAATTAGTGCAGAAAACAAGGTGTTTTGAGCATAATTTTTGATTTAGAATTGAACCAAAGAATCCAAGACCATTTTTGAGTACTTATTTAGGCTTTATACAACATATATGAAAATCAGGGTAGGTTGTTTTGGACCAAACCTCTCAAATAATGAGTGTACTTATGCAATTACGTGCAAATCTTCAAAATCATAAAATGCACTCCCAAAACCTTCTATCAACCAATTTACAATGGACTGGTGGCATCGGTGGGAATCTTTGAATTTATCTTCAAACCTTACAAATCCTCCACAAATAGACAGTTTTCAGAAAAAATGAGTGTAGCTTGACCAAAACTCCATGTAATTCACTTAAACTTGATGCAAAATAAAGAAGATTAAAAAACCTATCAAGTGCACATGGTTTTGTTTCATTGTCAGACCATACTTACCTGTACAAGTCAAGAGAGGAGCAAATTTTCTGGAAAACCACATAATTTTAAGGAGTTTCTTCTTATTTTCTTCAATCCAAACTTTAACATCCTTGTGGCTTGACCTTTTAAGGCCTTTTACATCATTTCCTCTCAGTTACAACCGAATTCAACTAAATTTTAAATGTATGACCATTGGTTTACTTCCTTTTTACATTTTTTTGTAATGTTGCAACTTGCAACATTTCCAAAATAACAACATTTTTCAATTTTGACTAGTTTTTTGTAATGTCTCAATTTTTAGCAAATTCCTACAGTTGGCCAAGTCAGTTCACCATAGCGACCCTCGTGAGCTGACAAGGCATTTTGGGGGTCTCAGTTGTGGATTTACTATTTTTAGTAAGTCTATTTTTAGCAGTTGCTATTTTTGGCAGTGCATGGGTGGCTTGGCAGTTGGTTGTCACCTGCAGTTAATCAGGTTAATAATTGCATGAGCTTTTTTTTATTAATCATTAAGTTGTGTTATTATAATAATGTTTATATTATTATAATAATGACTTTAAGAGATATTTATAAAAAGTGCATTGGAAAGTTTCTAGTGTTGAGTTCTTTTTGGGACACTTCCACAATTTCTGAAGTGGAGTTTTAAGGAAACTTTGGCCAATGATACCTTATAAATGAGAGCCCATTTCATTGGGAAAATCACGCTTGAAAATATAATTGCTTTTGTTGCCATTTTGTGGTTTTTTTTCCTGAGTCTGAATAGTGTGCCCTTGCTTATAAGGGTTTGGAGCTAAGAAGTACTGGGTAATTCACAGTTGAGGTGTTGTGAATTCCGTTCCTGAAGATTGTTTGAAATCACTGCTGAGGTATAGTGATTTGGTTGATTGTTTGGAATCTCCTTTTCTGTTCATGTTGTGGCTTGGAGAATATAATGAATACTGAGGATATTAAATCCTTGAATATTATATTTTCTTCTTGATTATTTGGCTAAGGGTTTGCCATTTTGGAAATTTGGCTGAAGATTGCTTTGCAAATTGTTGCTTCTGTATTGCAATTTGCTATCTCTCCTTGTCGTTTCTCACCGTGCCTAAGGAGAGAATTCATGCTAAGGTTATTGACTGGTTTGAAGAGAATTCTCTGTTAATTGCACACCTCTGATCATTCCTGGGCGATTATCTTGTTGATTATTGGTTGTCATCCTTCCTAAAGCAACGAATTGGCTAGCTCGTGGTCTGCAAACAACTCATACACAGACTACGCCCATTTTCATCAGACCTGCGATCTGCTTTTAGGCACCAACAACACTTGTGTAAGGCCAGCGTTTATTTCATTTAGACTCGCGATTAATTTCTGAGCCTACAGCCAGCTTGTTTGGGTTGTGTTTGAATTATCTGAGGGTCGTGGATGGTGGATAGTGGCCCTGCAATACCAAGAAAGTTCAGAAATTACATTAGATGTGGCCAATGTTTTGATTACAGAGATCAAATTGATTTCGAGGCTCCTGTGATTTGTCATCATAATGTATGAATCAATGCAAATTCTACAAGTGGCATAATTCCAGGTTTTCTATAGACCTCTTGTAATATTCAGTAATTAAATTTGCATATTTTAATTTTCAACTGGATCGTTTATATCAGTCCTGTCAAATCTTTAAGATATTTGCTTCTTAAGATAATTGCTTATGCACATCTGTATACTTGAGGGTTCATATTACATGAAGAGGCTGCAATTAATAAGTACCTCAAATAGTTAGTGGTGAGCAGCTGAGTTCACTGGGATTGCTTGCAAAGTGTTTTACTGAATGTCAAACAACTAATACATAAAGAAAAAATAGTGTTGGTCAAGGTTATAGCCAGTCAGGGATTTTACATTTTTGTTAATGACTACAAAAATTAGTACCAACATCCAAAATGACTTGTGACGACCTAAACATGCCTAATTTGGTCCCCAAATGAACCTTGAAATGATATTAAACCTTAAGGATACATAATTTGACAACTTTGACACATTGTGCCATTACAAAGACCCTATTGCCATTTTAGGCCATTATATAGCGTGCCTCCTAATTGTAGTTCACGGCATCACAAAAACAGTCCACTGGACCTTTTAAGACCAAAACATGAAACCAAACTCAAAAAACTCAAAAGTGCTTAATGTAGGCCTGATCTCAATAAGCCCCCCTGCACCACTACACCCCATGGAAAAGAAACTCAAGTCCCTGGACCTGCAACAAGATTATGTGTGATCTCTTCTTGCTCTGATCTCTGAATAGCTCTTTCATCTGGTATGCCTTTCCAATGTACATGCATTATCTCTGCAACTTGCACCAACTTTACATTTCATCTTCACCTTCAGTCTTCCCATTCTCTTGCTTGAGTTTTTGGACCTGTCAAGGAAATTTTGGTGACTTCTCCAACCTTCTTTTCTTGATACCTGCACTAGAACAAATACAATAATAACTTCATTGACAACAACAATCTGGTTAGTATCAGCACACTTCATAAAACTTGGTCCTGTCTCCTTGGTGATTCCTGCCACATGATGACACCTATTGAAATCATTTACATCCATTCATCAGTAACCTTGTCATCAATCTGATCACTATCATTCCCCTCTATCAATTCATTAGCAACTTTGACTTTATCAATCTCACTGTCCAAAATATGAACTCTGTCAACAATGTCAACATTAATACATCCTTCAACTTGTTCAACTTGATCACTGGATTCGATCAACTGATAATGATAAAGAAACTCATACACAACCATATCTACTTTGTCCTTTTGAATTTCTTCCATGCTTGATGATGTGATAATCATACGTGTGCTCACCTCTTCAATTTTTATCTCATTTATTGCTGTTGTCCTTGTTTGTATTTTCCTCTTTTGAATGATCCACCTGATAGACCATGTGATCCTCTCCTTGATTGGTAGGTGCCATTTTTTCCAACTCCTCTAAGGCTTGCTTCAATTCTCTAATCTTCATTGGCCTTGCTCTCTCTTTTTCGCCTTTCCTCTTATTTTCTTCTTCTCTTTTCTCTTCTTGCTTCTTTCTTTGTGATCCGTCACCTTGCAAATAACTCCTCAACAAATCTGTCTTTTCCTCAGGCAAGCCCCTTTAACCTTGCTTGCATTGTGTCCGTCTCACCTAGGTCTCTTCTCTTCTCTACCTAGTCTTTTGGCAACTAGTTTCTCCACTTAACTTGCACAAACACAAATTCACAACCACACAACCACAAAAACTCTCCTTTTCACAGACCTCCCGAGCTCTGACACCAATTTGATGTAGACGCAAGGGAACGCCTAACACAATACTAACATATTCACAACAAAGGGCCTTGTCTTATTGTCACAGTCTACAAGCCAACTACCATAGGGATTAATCTTTAAAGGGTACTTCCTTAGCATTTCATACCTTCAAAATTTTAAATGAACAAGGATACAGTTACTTATGCGTATCCAATCAACACTTTCATATCATGCTCGCAAACATCTAGTCTCCCTCACAAGGTCACCATGCTTCTTGCTTACAAATACCAACTCACGGTTTAATGCTTTATAGGACTCCACTAACTATGGAAACATCTTAGAATAGATAAGAATGACATGTTCCACTTCCAACCCTTAACACGCTCAAAGTCACTAGTCACTCCAAGCACCATGCCCTTCACACACAGAGTCATATATTTTAGTAGCCCTACATACTGACAAAATTGACTATAACTTTTAATCCAAGTCAAATCTCCTAAGAAAATTGGGTTTTCAAATACCCATTTGGATGTTTCAAAGCAATCTCAACTGAACCATGTGGTGTTTTGGAACAAATCGGTCACAAATGGACTGGTAACACTGCCCTGAAAGCCTGATTAGTGCAGAAAAAAGGTATTTTGAGCATAATTTTTTATGGAATTGATCCAGAGGATGCAAGCCCATTTTTTGGTACCGATTTGGGCTTTGTACAACATATATGAAAATCAGGGCATTTGTTTTGGACCAAACCTCTCAATTAATGACTGTATTTCTGCAGTTACATCCTCTTCTTGTACAAAAGCACACTATTACCTACCTAGGGCATCTTAAAAACATTGACAAAGCTCACTGTTAACATCTGAAACCTTCAAAATCTTGAAATACACTCCCTAAACCTTCAATCAACCAATTCACAAGGGATTTGACCGGTGGCATTGATGAGAATCTTTGAATTTATCTTCAAATCCTCCATAAATGGTCTGTTTTCAGAAAAATGAGTGTTAACTTGACCCAAACTCCATGAATTTCACTCAATCTTGATGCAAAAGAAAAAAGATTCAAAAATCTATCCAGTGCACATGGTTTTGAGTCATTATCAAGTCAGGGGAGCAGCAAATTTTCTGGAAAAACACAGAATTCTAAGGAGTTTCTTCTTATTTTCCTCAATATAAATTTTAACAACCTTGTGGCTCAACCATTCAACGCCTTTTACACCTTTTTCTCTCAGTTACAGCTGAACTCAACTAAACCATATGACCATTGGTTCACTTCCTTTTTCCAATTTTTGGAATGTTGCAACTTTCCCCAAATTGGGTTTCTTTCCAAATCTGACAATTTTTGCTTAAAGACTACAACTTTTGTACCAACATCCAAAATGACCTGTGACAAACTAAACATAAGTTAACTAGGTCCAGATGAACCTTGAAACAATATTTAACCTTAAGAATACATCATTTGATAACTTTTACACATTGTGCCTTCACAAGGACCCCATTGCCATTTTAGGCAATTACATAGCATGCCTTCTAACTGAAGTTTACAACATCACAAAAATGGTCCATAGGACGATATTTAAAACCAGAACATGAAACCAAACTCAAAAAACTCAAATGTGCTTCATGGAGGCCTCATCTCAAAAGGTGCCCCTACACCAAAGGGCCATCTAGCATCGCCCAAAAATATTGCCTAGTTTTTCATTAAGGGCTATCTTGTGCAGTGTTACTATTTTTAGCAAATTTTCATTTGAACACAAATTGTTTTAATTACTTTCTTGGAGTCTCTTTTTGGATATATAAGCATGCTGTTATAGTTTCATGGTGAGATCAAGTCCTATTATAAAGATATTGATTTTTGGTTTGGGCGGGGTGGTACAAAAACTTTGAACTCGGCCTTGAAGGCTTTAGAGGCTCCGAAATGGGGGAAAAACTTTGCCCGAAAGACATTTCAGTTATGGAGTTGTAGACCACTTCGAGAGGTTTGGAAAAGTAGTTATAATAGCCTATCAGGTACACGATTCACAAGATGTGGCCTTTGGAAGTTGCACTACTTCAGGAGAAAAAGTAAAGTCTCTTCATATACTCCGATGAGTGCTGAACCCATGTGGGGTATATTCTCGGCATATTCAATGTAATGAAATATAATACAATGGTGGTTGGCCTCTGGAGGCTTCTAGGGAAATTTAAACTTCACAATATAAAGAAGACAAATAGGGTTATTAGGGATAGTTCTAAAGGTGCATATAAGGGATTTGGCTTGCAGATTATTGTAGTGAAAATGCTCATGTGGCTGTAGCATGTTATTTTCTGAATATTATAGAATCATATGGTTGAAGATAATAGAAAGCAAAAGTTTATGTTTTTGCAATTGTTTGGTTTATTTCTCTATTGTGTTGTGTGTTTGGGTTAGCAAGGGGAGTACCCTTCATCATTTTCACCTTTGATATAACCGGTCACTTCAATCGTTTGTGGTGTGTTTGTGACACTGAATCCATGGGAAGAAATAGTAGTGCTTTCTTCCTTCTTTGAATCCCCATGCTCACATTTTACTTTTGGTTCTTCTATAGTTGTTTCTCCTTCTTCAATCTCATTCACAATAGTCATTAGCCTTTTCTCAGTTTTAACTAACTCATGACCTATAAAACTATTTGCTATCACAATACCAACGTAGACATTTTTCTCTCTTCTTTGCATTCTATTAAGTAGAGAACTCGGTGATTTCTTTTAGATTAAAAAAGTTGGCCATTTATCTATCGATAAGATTAGTCTTTATTATCTTTGCATCCTCTACTTCGACCTTGTGTAGAACTTATAGTTGTTGGGTTCCATTGCTCAGTATGCAATGCTTGTTGCATAACTTTGATAATTGTACATGGTTTCGACAAACAAACAACATGCTCTATTTGATCATTAAGTGTATAGATGTAGGGTCATAGACTCTGATAAGGTATCACATCATAAGTCTAGATCACTAATCTTTTATGATCAGGAGTATACCATAATAAATTTGTGGACTAAAATAGCTTCTCTTCCATGGTTGCTCATAGTGGGCTGTTATGTCATTAATTAATTCTTTCCAGTTAAGTACTTGCTTTTGCTTGTCACTCATCATCCACTGGTTACCATTGATTGATACAATTCAAATTCTAAATGTAGTGAGGCTATATCAACCATTTTATTGTTTGGCATAATATGAAGCTTATAATATAGTTCAATGAGACTTATCCATGAAGTTACATCCATATTATTGAAGTTAAGGATATCTTTAGGGTGTTTAATTTTGGACCTTGAAAAGGCTGGCCTATCCCTTGATTTTGTCTATTTTAGTTGGGCTTCAATTTAGACAATAGCTCCTTTTTAAACCTACCAAGTCCTCATTTGAAGACATCACAAATGGGGCAAACAAATTATATGTACAATTGATTCGTGTCTTGGTGGAAGCTTTTCCTCAATTATAGGCGATGGACGATGAAAAGAGTCATTGGATTCAACATACGTAGAAATTTTTTTAAATAGAGAAGATGACATAGCTTATAATAGGAATACCATGCAAGTTGTTGACAATGTTTGGAGACTACTCTTAAAACTGTCTTCAAACTTAATTCATCTAATACAAACGTCATCTGAGCCTAATTGTAATCCATATATCTAGAATAGGATAATACACATAGTAGTGGACTTTGAGTCAATGCTACAATATACTATTCTTTTTAAATCTTTCTATAACATGTATTGTTTAGTCCTTATTTTCCTTGATGAACAACTTAGCTATCTCGCTTGATATTTTGATAAAAAAATTCCTTGAATTTTAAGGACAAGGTTGTGATAAAGTTACAACAAGGTAATAAATTAAGCTTGTAGACATAATATATTCATCATCAGATTTACTCTGCTCACATAGTTTTCTTTGCTTCATATTTATGTTTGTTTTGTCTGATTCAGGGATGGAATTCTTGTCAAATGTGAAGTTTATGGTGAAGTG
Source organism: Cupressus sempervirens (assembly GCA_028749045.1). NCBI lineage: Eukaryota > Viridiplantae > Streptophyta > Pinopsida > Cupressales > Cupressaceae > Cupressus > Cupressus sempervirens. The sequence continues at coordinate 524,400,582 of CM053783.1, read as the reverse complement.
CACGTGAACTCTAGACTCTCAGGTGTACCAGAATTGACTCTTTCATTTTCCAACCCTTCTATTCTTAATGACATAAGATTTCACCCATGTGTGCGTTTTCGCCCATGGGAAGCTCACCAAGTGCTGTCCTTTGTGCCACCTGATGGAGCGTTCAAACTTATGAGTTACAGGTCCATTTGGAACCTGACAAGTTTAGATGAAGTTTTGACCATTATTGTACATCTGTATTTAGTAATCTAAATTGTAGTAATCATCTATTTATAAATCTTTTATCAGAAAAATTCTTATATAGTTTTTGTTGAATGTACTGTGCAAGTTATGTTCTTTTTGTTATGTTGAAGAAAACAATTGGTACTAACTCATTTCTCTTTTGATCTATTTAGGGTAAAGAAATTGAAGAACACACCAATATATGTAAGGCCACAACTAAGTTCAGATGCTGGAGTTTGCCGAGTTAACATACTAGTTGGCATGCGCAATGATCCTGGAAAGCCAATTGATTCAATAGCTTTAAAATTTACCTTTCCAAAATCTGTTGTCTCATCAGATTTGACAGCAAACCATGGGACCGTGGATGTCCTCACACACAAGGTTTGTCTTTGAGTTCATTGATTCTAGTTTCAAATATATACAAGTCCTGTGTTATCACCTTTTTTATATAGTGTAATTTGTTTTCTTTTACTGTCACGAACTCGGTCATTGCTTTGGTGCATATATGGGGACATATGTGTTTCAATTATTCCCACATTAATCTCCTCTAAATATATTAAGACTTTTTTTTCTACTTCCCTTTGGACTTTTTTTTGATTAGATGCTTTTTATGCAGGATAATAAATTCTTGTTTTTTTATGGATTCTTATACTAGTGCAACTATAGAGGAGTTGAAACTTATGAATGTTCTTTTCAAGGTTTCCCTTGTGAAGAACATCCCAGCATATATTGTTGTAATTTGCCCCAGTAGAACGGCTAGCTTGAATATTGCCCATCATATAAGTACTAGAAGTATTCCTAGTTGCTAGTTATTTCCTGACCTTTTTGAAATGTTACCAATATAAAGTTTTTTATGTTTTTGACTTGATATCTTCCATTTATTGAGTTCGGATAGCATCTTCGTTGATATCCAGCCAGTGACAACAGATTGAGGTGACATCATAGAATTCTGGGCTCTGAAATATAAATTCAATTTATCAGCTTCAATAAAATTGTACTGTCTTCCATTTAACTCGAAAAACTCTTGAATGCTCACATTTTTATATTTGATTTCATTAATCACATAAGCATATACTGCCAATTTAAATGAACTATCCACTCTATTTATGGATTGAGTTTGGCTTCTTGAAGCGATAAATTGATAATAGAATGCTTTCACAATTTGAATGTGCTTAGATGACTATCCTTTTTCTAGGTAGCAGAAAAAGGTGAAGTGAAAAACTAAACAAGTACCTCTCAAGTTTTCCGAGCTGCTCAACTAAAACAAGTTTTTATTTTTGAGACACAAAAATTTGAAGAAACTATTGAAACTATCACAAATTTTCCTTTTTTTTTTGCACTTATTGCATTTCATATTCTTTATTGAACATGCTACTGTGGTATTTCGCTTAGTTCAATTTGCATTCTAATTGTGACCGATGTTTAACCTCTTGCAGTTTACAAAGAATTGATCGAACATTTAGTTGTTTTTTAAAACTGAATTGTTTGTCCAAAAATTTATTTAGATAATTCTTGTTGAAAATTGTTTAGTAGCTGAATCGAAAACATTGAATTTAATTAAATGCTGTTTGTTGCACAGGCTTGCACGTGGTCAATAGGTCGAATTCCTAAAGACAAAGCCCCTTGCTTAACAGGGACTCTTACATTGGAAAGTGGTCAAGACTGTTTGCGTGAATTTCCCACTATCCTTGTTGGCTTTAAGATAATGGGAGTTGCTATGTCTGGCCTGAAAATAGATAAATTAGATCTCCAGAATTTGGGGTATCGCCCATATAAAGGGTTCCGTGCTCTAACCCAAGCTGCATCCTATGAAATCAGGACCTGAAAGAGGATGCACTGCTTTTCATTTTATTTGGCAGTGTACGAAGGTTTTTCTTTCTTCAATTGACAATGTTACCAATTTAAATTTTGAATACCATTCTTTAGTCCAGGTGATAATGTGAGAGCAACAGTCCCTCTTTTCCTGGCTTTGTGGGTAGATGGTTTGGAGTTGCATAAGAAAATTTCTTTCTAAAAAGAGGAGATATTATATTGAGAGATTAAGTTATTACATCCAATGCATTGGCTTAATAAAGTCTTTTGCAGCAGAGAAAGTTAATTTATTAAATGTAAACTCTTAACCACCTCAGGCGCCTTCCACCTGTTTCTTTAGTTTTACATTATAATTTTGAAAAAAAAAATAGTGTATCAACATCAAACCTAAACTTCTATGTTTGACAAATCTCTTGATTATTCAATTCTGCATGAGCATCAACCCGGACTTCTCTATGTAGGCACATTTACAGAATATCCAAAATCGCATCAACATCATCCCAAACTCTTCATGTTTGGAAAAATATTCTACTTATACTTGTAAATCGAAACACGCTTCATTATTCACTAGCAAATCACCAATCAAAACACACAACTATCTATACTACATTTGTAGATCCAACTATCCACAAATAAGCATGCACTAACTTTTTTAGATTCAACTAACCATAGACCAACAAATCACTACATGCTCCTCTTGCTCTCAAAGGGACTAGAGATGGAAAACAAATTCTATGCATAAATCACCCTTGAACAAAAAGCTAATTTGAAATGACAGAAGTCTTCTTACTTCCATTTCCTCCAACCTCTAATTCTACTTGTTTAATTCTTAGAAAATATTCATCACCATCACTTACATTTTATTTGAGCAAGTTGATTAAGAAGAGAACAAATGGACTAATATATTGGACAACTCTATCACCTTTTTTTGAAGTAAAAAGATTTTTCTTCATTCCCATTTTAGCACTTTAAACTCGTGAACTTGTAAAGAATTAATGCTTTTCCATATTTGGTTTTGAGCTTTTTTGTCAAAACGATATAATCTAAATATGCATTAGATAACCAAAGACCAATCATTATAATAGTTTTATGATCTTTTGCTGCTCATTTTGATGCTCCTTTGACAGCTTGTGCTTTAAAGCAATTTTATTAAAAAAATCTCGAGTATGAATAATATATGATTTCTCTATTAGAATCATTGGTATTGATTTCAAAGGAGACTATATGAAATTCAAAGGCCATTGATTGTTGTCCAAAGAACAAGATCAGATTTGAATCTCCCCAAAACAAATCGTACCATTTCAAGGTAGTTTACAATCTTTGAAGAATGTTGACCAACTTCCTTAAATATTGGTGCCAAGACAAAAGTAAAACAGTACCTTTGCTGGTTGACCCTAAAGATTAAACTATTATTTCATTCTTGCCAACTACATTGGCAAAATATTAGAAGAAATGAAGGTACTAAATTGACACCCAAATTACAATTTTGAATTATATTGAATAAATAAATTTGCTTAAAAAGTAAATAAGCATTCTTAAAAGGTGTCAATTCTTTAGTTTTTGGGTGCTCTAGCTCGATAGAGTATATATAAATGAAAAGCTGCTCTTTTTGTAAAGTGTCTTTCAGAATTAGAATTTGTCAAAGTAATTCATTGTGTCAATGAAAGAAATTTAAGAAAAACTAGAAAAACTAAAGGACAATAAAAACAATTCAAACTATTCCTTTGCATGGTTAAAATTGTTAATGCATTAGAAGAGCCCTTGATGAAATGGTTGAAAACTCAACAATTGTACAAAAAGCTCTACGATTTTGTCCTTCAAGATTTGATGTCAATCTCTTTGGTATTGAAGAGTCATAAGATTTTGATACCCTAACATTGGATGAGTTGCATGGGATCCACAACATATGAAATGAGGACCAAAAGGAAAAGATGCCTAAGATAGTAGCAAATTTCAAAACCTCAGAGAAGATGAAGAATAAGTATCTTGAGCTTAGTGAGACTTCCACTAATGATGAAGCACACAAAGAATGAGTTTATTTTTTAAGAAAACTTAAAAAAAGATCTAAGAAGCATAAGCTAAGTTGTCTTTTAAAATGCTCTAATTGTGGAAAAGTGCAAAATTTTCATACTAAATCTCCATATAAATGTAAAAGTAGTGACGATGAGGAAAAAAGGTTGCAAAACATTATCAAGATTTAACAAGACTACAAATATGGAAAATTTGAGAAACAAAGAGCTTTCACAAGAATAGGCAAAGCTTCTATTCCAAGGAGGAAAGTAGCTCATTCAAAGAGAGTTGCTTCATTATTGATAGGTAAGAGATTATTTTCATGGCAATAGAAAGAAAAGCCTATGATTGTCATTTTGATAGTACTTCCTACCTCATTAGTGGGACCCTTTGTGTCAATCTCAGCATTGAAAAACTCTTCCATAGTGCAGGATAATACTAAGCCTTCTAATATTTATTTTCTTGGTTCACACTTGTGTTAGAAGTAGAACTATTTTGCATGTGAGTAGAAACATTGCCAGTGAACGAGGACCCCAAAATGCAAGGCTACTTTTTGACTTGAGAGCGAGTCATTAATCCCCATGTCTATATTGCCTACATCTTCATCCCATCATGCTCCTACCTCTATCATGCTTCCCATTAATGATGGGCCTCACCCAAAAATTGGCCCAGATCTTCACCTCTCTATCCTTGGAATCACCACTTATCACTTTGCTTCATTACAACCCTCCATTTTCTTATCATGTCAATATGTTTCATACACAAGTTGTATAATTCACCGTATTACCAATAAATTATTTTTTCTCATTTGCCCAATATAATTTTATATTTCCTTAAATTTAGTTTATTTATTTAAACATAAATGCTAAATTTATAGTAATGTGTTTATTAGAACTTTTTATTAATTCCTTTGTCCATTTTAAATAAAATTAAAATGTAACAATGAAAATATGCATGAATATTTCCTTAATAACATCGAAGTACAATAATAAATTAATCAAAACAATCGTAAAATATCAGTTGCACACACACATACAAATAAATTCAATATATATCTATGAAAGGTGAAGAAACTGTTATTGTCAGACCAACAATCAGCAGACAAAGGATTAGTTAAAGGTCCTAGTTTTTTTTATGGACAAGAAGCATTGGAAGAGGAATAGTTCTTACACAAAATGAAAACACATAGCCCTAGCCAAGTTACTCTAGGGTTTACACTATACCTTGAGTTGGAAACATGTTGTGTTGTCCCTATTCCGAGGCCTAGTGGCCAACCAAAGAACTAAAATATTCACTCTTGTGTGCCCTTCATCCTCTTGCATACCTTTCTTACTTAGTATTCTTGTTGTATGCTCTTTTCTAGCTCCATGTGTCCATTTATATTAAATTATGCATTTATATAATACCCCAAGGTTGGTCAAGAAAGTCTACAACCTTTCATAAGAATAATAATGTACTCCATTTATTTATTATAATGCATAACACTTTTTCATTACAATTTATTTTCCTAGAAGGAAATCTTGTAACAAGTAGTGTGTAGTGCACTCAATATTGATAAACTTGTCCTGCTCATAGATCCTCAGAGTCAGGCAACCAACAAAAAAAAACTATGTACAAGGGGTACTTATCTGATAATCATTAGAAGTAATGTTTTAGATGTTGTCCATTGTATGGTAGTGGCATTGGAGTTCCATCATGGTATTGTTGTCTTGCATTTTGTCACCACAAAATGTAGGTAACCATACAAAACTTTTTCAACTTAGTTTTGCTATTCTCTAAAACAGTTCATTATTTAATTGGCTAAAATTGATCAAGCAATCAACCCCAATTCGTATAATGAATCCTTTTATTGAAGGTTTTTGTCAAGTCCTTTTCATATTTCATTTTATTAAGTCTATGTTTGATTTTTGATGCCTTCAACATCAATTTTTTTGTGTTTTTGTGTGAGTGTTAAGTTACTTTTAGTGTTTTGGTTTTGTTCAATCTCTTGCTTTCAGTTTTCCTTTTGATTTGGTATATCTTAGGGCTTAATCAGATCTGGTAATCAAAAGATATGACCATCTAAGTGCCCAAAAGGCGGACTCTCCATATGCAGTTGCATATTTAAAATATCATGTTGTATTTTGATGTTGACATTCACTTTTTGAAAAATATAACATAAATTAACTTTATGTTATGTTTTTAAGTTACTTCACCGCTTAAGTTTATCACTTAGTGACTATAAAACACTTTATGTTACATTTTCATGTTGAGTTGCTTTTAAATTTTTCACTTAAGTAAGTTTACTAACTATATAGTTTATTTTATTTATGAGTATTACTTTATGTTTTATATTTAAAAAAAAATTTATTTTTTGAATATTTGCATATGATATATAAACTATATAGTGTAAATATAAATTTTGACCCACTTAAGTGATATGATGTCATGCCCAAAAATTGGGGCGAAAACACAAGAATTTTTAAAAAAAGTTAATAATCACTATGTTTATCATACACTATATCAAATATGTTATGGGAAATTGACAAAGGATAAAAGTGAGTGTCAAATTTCATTTCATTAAGATGTAGAGTTGACTTCTAAGCATACTGTACAAGTTCGAAAAGACAAAAGTCGAGGTGCTACAAGGACACCTAGATTGGGATAACTAAGTTGGTTGAATAAACACTAGTTAAAGTATGACATCATGTTTTGAGAGTTATCTAGGGTTCTTTAGATCTTTGGTTGAATTTGGATTAAATTTGTTTGGGTTGAGTGAGGTTAGGTCCATATAGTTCCTTTTCTAACATATTCTCGAATAACACCCCTATCATGGTACATTCGGATTTAAACCCTAATTATTGCTTAGGTCATCATGTGAAATCTCATAAGTTTCATTAGGTTATTATGTCGTCTTCTATTCATTTAGTGTGTTGGTTCAATTCCCTAGATGAATAAGTGTTGCATCTTCAATAGTTTATGTAATACCTTAACAGTTGTTCTCATTAAAAAATATACTTTAATTTAACTAATTAAATCATTATTATTCATCATTTAATCTATTTACAACATTCTCACTGTTTTAAAACATAACCCAATTTGCCTAAACAAGTTTTCTAGTCATTTATGACTCATAACACTTAGATCGTTATATAACACTAACTAATTGGGTAACACCCACTAATCAAAACATTAATAACATTAAGAATTATATTTAATTAAGAATTTAACTGAAATAATATAATAATTAAGTCAATACTCTATGATAAATTTGATTTATACTTCTATTCATTGACCTAGGATAATTCATATACTATTCATATTCCAAACCATCTATCCACTAGTCATCCAATAACTTACTCACTAATAAAATGTTAATCCTATCCCATAATGACCTAGTCACATAAATCTACTCATCTTCAAATTACAATCATCTAATGACATACCATAATTTAAATATCAAACAATCATTTAATCAAACAACTACAACCTATTCCTAAGTTCCTATACTATTCAACTTTAAATAAAAATAACCATTATTGACAAAACTACATTAATCACAAAACAATAAATTTATTAATAACAATCATGTCATATCTATTTAACACAAACACCCCTAATAATAACTACTAACTAAAAAACTAAAACTTATCTAACCTTTACTAACTATCCCAAGTACCCCAACATCTACTAATCTCCAAACTTATCCACCCACTAATTCTAATTACTCCACTAACCATTCCCACTTGGCAAGTGGCCCCTTCATCCAAAGCTGATGCTGCCCAAGGAAGTGTGGTACGAGATCCAAGTCTTCCCATGTTTCCCCAAGTGGGACAAAAAATGATTGGCTTAGGGTGTTGGGCAACGGCTACCCAGTCAGTAGGATCGACTACATGGGTATGCCCCATCCTCATGCCCTCCGATGCATGGCATCTTGCAATCGTACTCTGATGGAGTGTGATAAAGGGAACTGCATGGAACAAGTAACTAATGTACGGAATAGTGTATCTGTACTCCGAGTTGGTAGAAATTATTGTTTAACATAAAGTTGTAACACAAATATATAATATTTACTATGGTTTAATTAGTTGTTTTTAGTTTTATTTGATATGTTTTTACTATGTATAAACTTAGCAAAATTTAAAATATAGTTTTTATAGATTTTATATCTTCTTAATTTGTTTATTGTACTTATTTAGTAATAAGATTTCCTCACCTTTCATGTTTATTTTTCTTTTTGTTGGATGTTTAATAACTTGTTTACTAATTTTTTTGGGTTGATTTGTAAAGATAAAATAGATTATTAATCTATTTTTTAGCTGCATTATATTCAACCAAAAGGTAAAGTTGGAACATGTTCCTTTTAGTCTTGGACCCTAATAGATAATAGATTGATTTAATCCTAAGTTGATAGTTAAGAGTTGTTTCTAGAGAAGAGACATGGAGAAATTTAGGTTCATCACTCAAATTTTCTCACTACTGCTAAAGGAAAATGATGGGTTATTTGATTAAATTAAATGTAGTAAATGTAAATATATACTGAATTTAAATGTAAATGTAAATGTATTAAATAAACAGTTGAATTCAATGAGTTTTACACAATTAAATTTTAATAATAATACTATTAAAATAATAATAGTATTACATAATTCCATGGAAGCCGTATTATTATTAAAATAATAATAGTATTACATAATTCCATGGAAGTAGTATTATTATTAAAATAATAATAAATAGTTGAATTCAATGAGTTTTATACAATTACATTTTAATAATAATACTATTAAAATAATAATAGTATTACATAATTCCATGGAAGCAGTATTATTATTAAAATTGTGTAAAACTCATTGAATTCAATTATTTATTTAATACATTTACATTTACATTTAATTTCAGTATATATTTACATTTAATACATTTAATTTAATCAAATAACTCATCATTTTCCTTTAGCAATAGTGAGAAAATTTGAGTGATGAACCAAATTTTTTACATGTCTCTTCTTTAGAAACAAATCTTAACTATCAACTTAGGATTAAACCAATCTCTTATTTGTTAGGGTCCAAGACTAAAAGGAACATGTCCAACTTTACCTTTTGGTTGAATATAATGCAGCTAAAAAATAGATTAATAATCTATTTTATCTTTTCAAATCGACCCAAAAAAATTAGTAAACGAGTTATTAGACATCCAACAAAAAGAAAAATAAACATGAAAGGTGAAGAAATCTTATTACTAAATAAGTACAATAAATAAATTGACAAGATATAAAATCTATAAAAATTATATTTTAAATTTTGCTAAGTTTATACATAGTAAAAACATATCAAATAAAACCAAAAACAACTAATTAAACCATAGTAAATATTATATATTTGTGTTACAACTTTATGTTAAACAATAATTTTTGCTAACTTGGAGTACATATACACTATCTCGTACATTAGTTACTTGTTCCACGTAGTTCCCTCTGTCACGCTCCGTCATAGTACGACCGCAAGACGCCCATAGGAGGCAGGATGCCATGCATCAGAGGGCATGAGGATGGGGCATACCCAGGCAGTCAATCCTACTGCCTGGGTAGTCATTGCCCTCTAGGAAGATGCACATGGGTTTTGGGGAAGGGAACCTGCCTACCAAAGTCCCCTCCCATAATTGTTCCATCATTTTGTCCCTTACTCCATTTACGACTGCAGATCAATGTGGGTGTGTGAACAACATACAAAGGAGGAGGTCAATGATCCACGCAAGGTAAGTACAATTGGGGGGGGGGGGGGAGTGGTGGTGTTAAGGAGGGTGAGGGCTCATTGATCCCCATTCAAGGTGCGATCATTAATTTTCACGAGGCCATTCACAAGTTTTCAAGATGGTGATTATATGGTGGGGTGTGGGTCCCATGTGGGTCACATGCCTCACACTCCACTTACCCCCTTTTTACTAATGTTTAATCCACTTTGAAGATGGTTTTTTGAAGGGATAGATCTTTACTACAATATGCATTTATATCTCATTTATTTATATGTTTTCTTCTTCTTTTTTAATTTGAAAGAGAATAATTTAGAGGATATTCCCTATGATTTCACTTTTGATGGCATTAACATTTCCCATGCATTTTCTAGAGAGCAAATGTGATTTCCCAAAAAATGTATGGGAAATATGCATTTTGAGGAGCTTTCTCTTGCTTTCTTTATTTTCTTTCCTAGATAGCATTGACATAAAATTTTGGATTTGTAAGTATTGAGAAGGGCATACAGATAATAAAAGTTTTCTATGCACCATTTAATTTTCAAGGAATTAGATAATCAATTCAACAACTAGGAGATCCATGGAATAAATATATTAGTTCTTCTAGGTCTTCTTGCACTCATGGGTTTATTAAGTGGGTCTATTCCACCAAATTTAAAACGAACAATTAAATACATGTATTAGAATGAGCATTGGATCAATCAAGAACCATAGGGCCCTATCTATAATTTGATTTAGTAACTAAATGAAAAACTAAGAACATGAAATTAACATTTCTTTCTTTCTCCCATGATTGGAAATATTTTACAACAAATAAATTAGGAAGCAAGCTTCAACATTTAAGCCAATATATTTTTCCATCCCTTTTTAAAAGAAAGAATTAGTTAGGAAACTACAAGAGATATATTATACAATGGAACCATGCACATTTCTTTATGGAAATAGGTTCTCTTATTAATAGACATGCAATTTACCATATTGGATCAATTTCATAATCAAAATCCAGATACAATTCCTTCCTGGATACATGAGTGTAAAAATATGCAAGAGATTGAAATAATGGATAAATATCCACACAAGGTGACTCAAGGCACATCATCAAAAATCCAAAACTAGGCTGCTCCATCAAGAACCTATCCAAGCAAGCTGCAAAACACAAGAGCAACCATGGAGAGCTCACCTCCCATCCAAGGTATGCACAACGGGTTTCATAATGAACTTATGACTAGGGAGAAGGTGGATTTTTCCAAGTAGGAGAATGCCAATCAAGAACACAAATCATATGCCTCTTCCAAGGCTACCAAATCACATAAAATTTCATTTCATTCTTTCCTTATTTTCCCAAAACAATCTTAGTTTCACATTGACAAGCAAGGGCCCATAACACCTTTCTCCCTCTTATCAATAAGAGACGAGACTCTGCACTGACATGGAGTCCAACTAAATCCCTTCTCCTATACATGGCCACTTCTATCCTATCCAAGGGTGAGTAATGCTAACACCCCCTAAATAGTTTTCCCAATAAAACAAGGAAAAAAACATGAAAAGAACAAAAATAAAATCCACAATACACATCCCTCACATGATATAAACACACACACATACTATAATATGCAATAATTTAACACATACAGAAATGAAACAAGGAACATAACCATGGAAATGGAGAACCTACCTTCACAAAGGTTATGACAATGCAATTTGAGATGAGAAAAATCCTCTCCTTGCAACTCCAAACTTGACTTCTCTCAATGTAGAGAATGGTTGAACAACCTTCAACTCTTCAAAGGGACTCTAAATAGCCTCTAAACTCACCCACCCAAAATAACAATAACTCCAAATCTTGACTCTAAGCCTCCTATGGTATTCCCACTTGCCCCTATCATAAAGACAACCTTTTAGAGGAGTGGAAACTTGGGTAACCTCATGGAGATGATCCATTTTCACACAAAAGGGAAAAATGAGATATTTTAAGGGTCATAAATGTTGCTAGGAAGTTCTAGAAGGGTGGAAAAGGTTCCTAACCCATACACATACCACTTGGGCACTTGGCTTACATTAAATTTGGCATCTAGGATCAATTTAGGACCTATACAAATGGTTTGAAATATTTGATATCTAAAAATTCCTAGGATGTAACCTTTCCACTAAACCCTAATTAAGGGGAACTATGTTAGGTTACTGACTAATCAGTCTTAGATTAATAGGTTACTTTGCTAACCCTAAATTGACATGTACGCACACATATGCATATAGCGAGTGTCAAGTGACACCATAAGATTTACTTTTACATAACACTCAACATGTCACAAAATACAGAATGGTACACACACATTCACTAGATTACAATACAAATTAAACACTTGACAATGAGGTTCAAATCACTTTATTGGATTCAATCTTAGTCTTACAGTATGCACATAGGGTCAATTACCAATTCTCTGATTAATTCCATAGTTAATTATCCTACAAACTCAATTTAAAGATTGGTTGTTTGATAATATCAAATTTATATATTTAAACCAAATTTTCATAATCACATTGATCAAAACATTTAAACTTTCATTTAAATAACCTTTCTCATTTCTACACACATATTTAATCATCACGAATCTCATAATTGAATCATCATAACATATTCATAAGTTTGAATTAAAATACTGAAATAATCGTCGTATACCCAAAACATCATAAACATCATCAATAAAGCATACTTAACTATCTGAATGCATACATCCTAATCATCAAGGTACCATAATCAACATCATCATTATAAGGTGAAACACCTCATATTATTATTAGTACAAATCAATGTTTAAACAATTGAACAATGTAGTGAATCTCGAATCATAGAGTATTAAAACATGAACGTATCAACTGATCTCAATTTCCATTAGGACACCTAAATCATAAAATGCTACTTCATATCCATCATCATATTTATTATACATTAGATAGCCATAATTTATCATAATGTTCCCTACATGGTTTCTAGCAAGAATAATAACATTTTCCCTTACCATTGCCTTGTTGTGCTCATATATCCATTCAAATCTCCCATAAAGGATTTAATAGAGAAATTCATATTTAAATAGGTACATATGAGGAGGGGTCTTACATATTAGCTAAACAAATCAATTAAACATGTGCTTAATTGGTCATTTATGTTGTGCAAACTTAACCTACATGTCTTTTACATGTTTATATGCAAATGCATTCCTAGAGCCCGATTTTGGTTTAGAAATGCATGCAATGGACTTCCTAGAGTCCACTTTACATGAAAACTCCCAGTTACATGTAAGTCACTTTTCATACAGTTGCATCTATAGAGTGTGATTTTGCACTTGAATGGAAAAGAATGCTAAGGCGAGAAATTATAAATATGTAATGGATTTCCAAGAGTTTGATTTACATGAAAACTTCCCTCTACATGCAAAATATGTCACATGTAATAACACTTGGGGAGTGTGATTTTCTCTAGAAAGCCATGTTGTGGACTTGGACAAATAAAAAAGTGTATTTTTAAATATATAATGAGTCTCCATGATTTGCATGTAAATGCACTTCCAGAAAAACATGTTACGTGTAATGCTCTATGGAGAGTGTGATTTTTTACTTTAATACATGTAAATGCACTTCCAACTAGTGATTTTTTTAATGTAAAGTGTCTTGGAGTATCCAATTTTGCATTCAAAACTCATGCAATAACCCTCCAAGACCCCATTTTTGCACTCCCAAGCCAAAAAATCCAAATATGTGATCTATAATGCCTCTTCTAAAGTATGATTTGCATCATTACATGTATTTTAAATAAAACAACATATGCAATGCCTCCTCTAGAGTGTGATTTGCACTTCCAACCATCATATGAATGCATTATTTACATGTAAAATCATCTATTGGGTCTGATTTCATCATTCCAACTCATGTAAATGCATTTGAGAAACTCATTTTTGCTTTTGTAAGTCAAACACAATTCAAACACCTCCATTTTTATTTACCACATTTTTGGTAAAAACTGCCCAAAAAATTAGATTTGCATCTACGCTTTTGCATTAGAGAGCCACATTTTTCCATTTGGATCCATGTTTTAGCATATGGGGAAGACATTTTTGCACTCTTAAGTAAAAAATGACCAATATATGCTTTTTAGGGCCACATTTTTGTTAAAATTGCCTAGAAAATTGTATTTTAGAACCACATTTGACCATTTTTAGAGCCACATTTTTGCAAATACATGCATTTAATGCATGAGATGTGCAATTTTTTGTCTAAAAAGATAGAAATTTGTACTTCCATCTTATGCCTTTGGTAAATGAGGGTGCATTTTGGTATGCCTTTCTCACCTCCCATTTTGGGGAGTGAATGAGAGCCTAATAATTTGGCTCTTATTTTTGAGGAGAAGCCTAACAAGAGTACTCTTGTTCATATTGCCCCTATTGGACCTCATTTTTTTGCTACATATCAAACTCTTATTGCCTCTAAATTGTCCTCACACATCCATCATGGGTTGCATTTCTACAATTATTTCTTTAATTTGATTGTATGTGGATGTTGGAACTAATGAATCAGGGAAAGAGGAGGACCAAAATATTGAGCATATTGGATATGCTAGCCATAACTAGGTTGTGGTTGAGCTTGATATTGATAGTAGGAGGGATGAGGAATAAAATTTTTATGATATGTAGGAGAATAGTATTCATTTATATGAAATGGGTTCATGATTAGAACTTCATAAAAGCTATAGATTCATAGATATTATTGAAAATCACAAAAGTTCAAGAATGACCTTTACATACCAGCACTTGGTCTTCTTGAAACCAAAATATTTGCACTTAGAGTCATCGTGGTGTTTGATTGAATACCTTCAAAGAATGATTTCATTGAGAAAACATGTGAATTCTCAATGGATAGAGATTGAACTAGCTACCAACAAACTTATGTAGCTGAATCTATGTGTCCTACCACGCATGCCAAAAGTTATTGACACAAAATTATGCACCCATGACTCAATGTGTTATCCCCGGGCGACCTCGTGTAATGTGGAAACAACCTCCAAGTATGAGACTTGTGCTCTAAGGTTGAATCTTTGGAGAAGGCCAACTTTCTTACAATCAGAATGCACCTAAACTAAAGCTTTGAGGGAAAAGGGGGAAGGATTACAAAAAATTAAATGATAAAAAGGAAAGGGGGTGATGCACCATATTGAAACATTGGTTACTACCTCTACCTATAGTTGCACTTAACATCAATGAAACACCCAAATACACTAATCTTAACTCTAATCTACCTTCCAATATCTTGCATGCAGGTCAAAACTTATCAGATGCTAAAAGGAAATGAATTTTCACTATACATCAATTTCTAGCAAATTAAACACAACATACAAATCAAGAAAAATAGAAAAGAAACATTCAAATCGAGGCAAGATAAATGCCTATACTAATGAATGGAAAGAAGATGTAAGAAATAAGATATTGCATTAATGGTAGGCAAATGAATATAGTTGCAAAGAAAACTACTACTGCAAAATGAAAATAGAGAAGAAACCATAAAATATTTACAACTTTTCTTTTTAAAGAGTTCAAGCATGACTCAAATGAAACTTGAACTTCAAACTCCAACCATAGTGGAGTTGAGTTACAAAGAAGCAATAAATGAATATAAAAGATAAATATGATCTTGAAATGCAACTTGCCAATTGAAGTGACATGAAAAGGAAAAACGAGTGCATCCAACAAATGAAAGAATAAATATGACATATTTGATCCTTGCAAGCAATAAATAGGCATGGAGATACATTGGCATCATTGAACAAGGCCCCAAAATTACTTCAAGAATAAAGAATTGGCCTTGGAAGTATGTTGTGGATGTAAGCAATCAAATTGCATCGCTATCAAAAAATGTGGGAAGGGATAACATGAAGTGTTAACCCACATGTGTACACCTATAGAGTTGACTCACATGGAAAATTATCATATTTGCCCAAAAAAGAGGTGAATCGTCAATTTAGATCCTTCCATTAAAAATGGACGACTTAGATCCTTAAGATAATCTCCCAATGAATGATTAAAACACAACCTTTGATGAAGAAAATTTAAAGTCTAATAGTTGGCACATTTCCCAATGAATAGTGGAAGAAACAAAAAAAATTCATTATTTTGTAGGTTGCCAAAAATGACTCCTATGAAATAGTGAAATGAGTTTACACGAAAGTTAATCTTCTGTCATTACCGAATCATTTAGTGAATGAACACCAAGATAGAAAATCGAATCACCAATGAAAGAGGATGGAAAGGGTCCCCTACACAATAGCAAGGTGCAGACAACAAGTAATATTAACTACAAATTATTTTGTGTTAAACCACCTATGAAGAATCTAGCCCATTGAAGATCTCTCATATCAGTTATCTGTGATGGGCTGAATAGGGCCAAAAATAACCAATAGTTCTACACTATAAAAGTAATAACTACTATTGGGCTACAAAGACTTCCATAAGTAAATGATTTCCATGCTATAATCCTATAACTTATTTCAATTCAAAGGAATGAAAGTGATTAAAACTCTAAAAAGTGTGTGAATATTAGAAAGTAATATAATCTATAGTTAATGTTTCTAGACTTATATTACAACAATTGGTCCTATTCAAAGCTTCCACTCCAATTATTTATTTTACTCACTTTCTCTAATAAACATACAATAGTAACATGAATCAAAGACGATAGACACAAATCACAGTCAAAGTTTCCAATTTTCTCTATCACAATTGCTTCCAATCAAAGCTTTAAATCTAATTTCTTCTTTGTATTCACTTTTCTTCCAAATTTGTACCACACAATCAAACTTATGATTGCACAAGTTTGGTAGAGCTCTCTTGCACAAAATAAAAGATGACTTTTACAATAAGGGGCACTCCTGTATATAGGAAAAAGGAGTGAGAAAAATAAGAAGAAAAAGGTGGGGGGGGGGGGGTGGGGAGGGGTGTGGGAATTCAACCTCATTGACTCAATCAAACTAGCAAAGTTGATTTATTGGATTACATGCACTCAAAGTTTGTGTAATCAAATTACATGCAATTGGATTACAGGTAATCTATCTTCTACAATCTAAAAATCTGAAAATGCTCTTAAAGAAAAAGTTGAATCAATCTTATAGATTATCAGCAAAGGCTTTGTACTTGATGATGCAATCATGGATGGCCCCTAAATTTTTCATGCCCAAAATTTGAACAAGACATAGACAATTCATACTAACTATATTTTTTTAAATATTAAAAGAATTCATATAAATTCAAATTTAGATTTTTTCTATAATTCTCAAATCCATTTTAGAGGCATTTACAACTATCAATTGAATACAAGAAAAGAATCTTATAAAAAATTTCAAGTAGCTATCCAAAAAATCATTCAAAGGGAAAATGCCTATACAAGATTGAATTTTAATTCTAAAATTACAATTTCTTTTGGAGACATTTCATCAAATCAGAATTACAACAAAGAGGATCAACATATGATCTTTTACAATACAATAGCTCTACAAGGACTCATCATATTTCATCTTGAAAACTCTAAAATAGTATGCAATCATCCAAGATTTCTTTCTTCACCACAAATCCACCTTGAACCATGTAGAAACAAAAATGGCACTATGGAGAACTCACCTCCCAACATAGGTCTCTATGACACTACCCACCAAGCTTGGATAAACCATCACCAACCGAGTAAAAAACAAGCACAAATACACAATACAATAATTACAGGATACAACATTTAACTCCAATTTTGATCTTACGCAATAGGTTACCATAACAACCAATAAGATGGGTGAAGGTGTGCCTAAACTATGAGGAGAATCCAAATACAAAAATTAAAATTTCATTCACAAGGCATACAAAAAAAAATCCATATCTCACTGAAATTCTCCCCTTATCTCCCCCAAAGTGCAAAACAATGTATTAGCACATTAAGCTCATACTTTCATGCTTGTCCCTCTTCCTTCTAGGGAAGAGACTCTACACTTAGGGAAAGGCCCAGCTAACCCCTTCACCCAAAGGTCACTTCTTCCCTTCCTAGGGTGAGTGATGTCCTTCCACAGTCATGAACATCATGCTTGCAAAAATCAAAATAGAAAATAAACAAAGAAAAAAAAGCATAAGCAATATTACAGAACATGAACAAACTTTACAATACATAGATGCATTCACATAGATTTTATTACTACAATCACAGAATGAAAAAAATCATATACATGAGATTTATTCCATGGAAAAATCCACCAACCTTGATCCAAAGATATGGCAAATGAATAACTTGAGAAGAGCTATCGCTTTTCCTTGCATGAAAAACTCCCAATTCCACAAGACCTCTAAAACTAGAGAGTTAGTGAACAACCACTTTGATTTCAAATTCCACTCTAATAGGCATTTAAACTCTAACATTTACTCCACTCATGAATCCTTTGAATGAGACTCCAACTAAGTGTGGAAGAGGTGGGAAGTTGGTTGAGATAATTCTAATTTTTGCAACACTTGCTAAATAAAATTTTAAAAGGGTCATAAAAGTGAATTTTACATTAATAAGGTCAAAATTAGAGCCCTAACTCATAGTACTAACATGTAGGTAACTCAATTTCACTAGAAGATCACCATAGGACTCTAATAAGGCCCTCTAAACTCACCCATAACTTAAAAATCTAATTTCACCTAATTGAAGTCTTATCATTACAATATTATGGAACAAGATATAACTTAAACATTTCTAATTGGTTAAAATTTGACTTGCTACTTATACACATAACATCACAAGTGTCAAGTGACAGTATGAAATATACACTTTACATTATGAGTGGAAAATCAATTTTCACAAAATAAATCTAATCTAAAACACTCATTCACAAAGTAAAACACTTAACAACGAGCTTAAGATCTGTTCATTAGATATAACCTTGGAATTCTTAGTTAATACAAAGGTATAGCCTTGGTTCTCTGATTTTACCATGGTTATTCCCTACACACTTAAACCACATATCAGTAGTCCAAGATAAATAAATCACATACATGAATACATCCTAAAACAATTCTATATTCATAACTTGAATAATCACATAAACCTATTCTAAATCAAATTCCAATAACATTTTCCATTTCTAATCCAATGTGCATTATCAACTAAACAAGATATAATTTTTATCTAACATTAGTATTATAAACATGATTTTGTGTCTATAAATAAAATAAGCAACCATGTGCATCAATATAAACAATCATCAATCATCATTGTTACTTAATTTTAACACATGTTAAATTTTAATTCTAAAAAAAAGATCAAGTGAAAGTAAAAATACACATTTTTATTGCTTTTAGCTCATGTTATAATTGCTAAATCATGTTTCGTTCAGAGTGAAAGAATATAGAAAAAAAGTCCTTGTATTATTCATCATGATAAATACAATTGATATTTAAAAAAATTGAAATGAAATTAATGTTGAAAGTAAATCCTCTCACACAATTGACTATAAGAGTAGCCCTACTCTACTGATACATGTCTCTATTCTATGAAAATGCATCACATAAAAGAAGTAAACAGAGTAAGAGAGGGTCGTAGAGCACCCGTCATTACCTGTAATGACGTTGTGTTGCATTCTTCCACTCCCACTTGTTCACTGCCTTGAACCATGTTCCCTTGAAGCCTCCAAATCTCGCATTCATAAAAAAATGCTAGATCCAATAGAGCTAAGAAATAACAAATTGTCTCACCTCACATGTAACCATCTATGCTACTTTCATGCTATGCATCTTCCTAAAATAAGAACATCTACCAACAGAAAGAGAGGCAAGCAATCACAACAAAATGTTTTATTACTAACATGTTTGTTTCTTGTGTAGTGTCCTATCTCTAATAGGTACATGGATATAACCATAGGCTCCCACAAGAGTTATTAGTCTCGACGTACCCATTAGAGACAAGACCTATCAAGTTGATTGGAGAAAGTAACAAAGTATCAAGGGACCTATTAATATATGAAACCTTTTTCTTTCATATCAGATATTCTACAGTAAGCTTAGTACCAAGAATGAAAAGGGGACAAGTTATTTAGCTTGAAATCTTTTGCTTTCAGATCTTTCAAATGAAAAGGTAACATGAATACTATTGTTGACAATGGATAGCAAGACAGTTACAAAATTTCCAGTAATGCTATAGGAAAAGATGTTACAATTAGAATGTCACAAATTGCACAATATCTTTGAATATGAATAAGAGAATCAATTGCAATATATAATAAATGAGTGATCACATTCAAGGTATCTACTTATGACATTCAACAAAGGGTGGACAAAAGGTTTTTGTAGTTTTCATCAAGAAATAAGAGTTAAATATTTACTGGGTCTATATGATCTTAGACTCTCAAGAATGAAAAGAATAATGGACATAAGTTGCTAAAGAAGGTATGTTGCAGCCAAAAAGAGTAAAAAGTGAAGTTAATAAACTTATGAATGCAAGGCCCAAATTTCTTTACGAGTGGTCATGAAAAAGAGTTAAGTCTTAAGAGGTTCCCAATATCAGCATGTATGATAATATATAACTTGTAGCTGAATACTGCAAGAAAGTCACAATCATTAGGAGTTACAGAATTATAAAGATATTGAGCAAGTGATAAAGTACAAAACATCTTCAAAATGGTTAGGGGAAAGAAGTGACATCTTATTCAAGGATAATTTTTTATATTCTATAAAGTTGCAATATATATATAGAATATCCAAGGGAGGAACAACAAGAAAATTAAGATTAATGGAAGAAGACTATAAAATAAATCTATAAAAGAAATGATATAACACCCATCATAGATAAGATTGACAAGCATAATGTCAGCTCAAAAATAAAGAAGGAAGTATCAAAGGGAGGTGGTGTTTCTCTTATGGAAATAATCCATCTGGTGTATTCCAGAAATAATTCATAAATATGCATAATAGAGGAGCTTACCTCAAATATTAAATTTACAAAAACCTCCTAAAGAAACTAATCATTTTCAAAAGAATAATACAATATCTAAAGAAGATGATAAAGGTGTTTAAAAGAAACTTCCAAAAAAATTCCATAAAAAACCTCAATCATGGTAAGAAACCAAAGAGTTTTTTGCTATCATTTATGTAAATCCATTGGAATCTAAAGCCTCATAGAAGAATGAAGGAAGAACTATGAAAAAAATGCAAGAGTAAATCTTAGATTAGAAAAAGATGGCTCAAGAGTCATGGCTAGCAGAGGAACACATGCTAAAAATGCCATAATAACAACTATGAAAAATAGAAACCCAGTAAATGAAAAGATAGAAGATGTCATCCATTTGAAATCTTCAACAAAGAATACAATAGGATGAATGTTTTATCAAAAGAAAGCTTACCTTCTAAAAAAAATTGTCCTTTGAAGAGAAATCCAAATAATGACTCAAAACACCCAAGTGGAAGAACAAAAGCTACTAACAATTGGATGAGTTATCATTGATTGATAACTCTCCTCTGAATTGAGAGGTACAACTCCCTCTTAGAAGATATTCAATGAATCAAATAATTGGATATGACTTTGACCTGAAGATGTAAAGGTTTTCTAACATTCACTCATTAGTATTGGACAAATGCGATTATGAAGATTAAAACTAGAATAAAAAGAGAAGGAACAACTAATAACCATAAGACCATTTATTCAATCCCCCTTATGTCACAAAGAAAATAGAGATTTTTTTAATTTTTTATCATGCAATTATGAATGACTATAGGACTGCATTCAAAACATCAAGGAAGTAACTATATGATTGACTTCAATCCAAGAAATGTATATTTAGACCATAAGATCTGATAAATATAAATCTCTATTCATTCTGAACACATAAAAAGAAAAACCAAAAGATTTCTTTTCCCTACAATTACAATGAACTATAGAAAATAAACTTAATTCCCTTGTTACAATCAAAAAAGTATTCTCCTCCTTTTGCAGCCTCAGGTCTGTCTAGAAAAAAAGAACATTTCCTATTGTTCTATAACCTATTTTGAATGGAAAATGGTTTTGGACTGATAATCCTATCAAGTCTTTCTATTTTTCGATCTCGTTTCTTTCGCATTCATCTCATGACAAGTGGCCTAATAATACTCTCCATGTCATTTTAACGGGACTACTCTAATCCACACAACTTCTATTGTATATAAAAGGGCACGATACTCACTAGCTTATATATATACCTCTATATATATTACGCCGAGAGTAATCGTTCTCGAGGCGCCTATTTTCATTTAATCCCAATGTCATTTTAATCATAGTTGGGATTTATGAAAATGAAAATAGGTGCCTCGAGAACGATTACTCTCGGCGTATAATATATAGAGGTATTTATAAGCTAGTGGCAATCGCGACGCAATAGGAAATGCATTTTTAAATTTTTTTCTTTTTTTTTTAAGGTAAGTGCTGAATTATTTCTTTCTTTTTAAATACAATTGTATAAACTTACTATAAAAATGTAATAGTGTAAACTTACTATAAAATTATTCTTGAATATTTTATTTTTTAATTCTATATATGGTGTTTATTTGCATCACTTTAATTCAGTTTTATTTTAAGCATATTGTTACATAAAATGTTATATTGAAGAGTAGAGTTATAGTTAGGGTTAGGGTTAGTGTTAGGGTTGGGGCTATTGTTAGGGTTTGAGTTATGGATAGGGTTAGAGTTATGGTTAGGAATAGAGTTACAATTAGAGTCAGGATTAGCATTAGGGTTAGGGCTAGGGTTATTTTTAGGATTATGAATCTTGTTAGGGTTATAGTTAAGGTTAGGTTTAGAATTAGAGTTAGAGTTAATGTTAGGATTAGGGTTAGAATTTGGGTTACAAATATAGTTAGGGTTAGAATTAGAGTTAGGGTTAGGGTTAAGGAAAGGGCGAGGGTAAGAATAAGGGTTTAGGTTAAACATATACTTAGGGTTAGGATTAGAATTAGAGTTAGGGTTTGAGTTAGAGGTAGAGTTAGAATTGGAGCTCGAATAAGGGCTAGAGTTAGAGTTTAAATTAGGGTTATAATTAGGGTTAAAATTAGGCTTAGGGTTAGGGTTAAAATTAGATTCACGGTTAGAGTTAGAGAAAGGGGTAGAGAAAGGGTTAGTTTTAGGGTGATGGTTAAGGTTAGGTTTATATTTAGAGTTAGGGTTGTATATAGAGTTACATCAGGGTTAAGGTTAGGGTAAGGGTTTAAGTTGGGGTTTAGGTTAGGGTTAGGGCTATGGTTTTCATGTAGATTAAAGTAAGGGTTAAGGTAAGAGTTAGAGTTTTGAGTCAGGGTTAAGGTTAGAGTTAGGGTTAGGATACGATTTTAGTGAAGGTTAAACTAAGGATTAGGGTTAGGATTAGAGTCTAATTATGGTAGAGTTAGATTTACAGTTAGGGTTATATTTAGGGTTAGAGTTAGAGGTAGGATTATGGTTTAAAAAAAGTAATTTTCTTTTTGGCATATTGTAATGTAAAATGTTATAGTCAAACATAGATATATGGTTAGGGACAAAGTTACAATTACAATTAATGTTAACCTTAGGGATAGAATAAGGGTTAGGGTTAGCATTAGGGTTAGGGCTAGAGTTAGGGTTAGGGTTTGAGTTATGGTTAAGGTTAGGATTAGAGTTACGGTTATGGTTATTGTTAGAGTTATGGTTAAGGTTTGGGTTAGAGTTATGTTTATGGTTAAGGTTAGGGTTAGAGTTATGGTTATGGTTAAGGTTTAGATTAGAGTTATGTTTATGGTTAAGGTTAGGGTTAGAGTTATGGTCATAGTTAAGGTTAAGGTTAGAGTTATGGTTATGGTTAGGGTTAGTGTTATAGTAAGGGTAGGGTTAAGGTTTGAGTCAAGGTTAAGGTTAGAGTGAAGGTTAGGGTTTGAGTCAAGATTAAAGTAAGGGTTAGGGTTAGGGTTAGAGTTCGATTATGGTCGTGTTAGATTTAGGGTTATAGTTATGCTCATGGTTAAGGTTAGGGTTAGGGTTAGGGTTATTATAGGACTCGAGTTAGAGTTATTGTAGGGATAGGGTTAGGGTTTGAGTTAGGGTTAAGGTTAGGTTTAGGATTAGGGTTAGGGTTTTAGTTAGGATTAAAGTTAGGGTTAGGGTTAGGGTTAGGGTTAGAGTCTAGTTATGGTAGAGTTAGATTTAGGGTTAGAGTTAGGGATAGAGTTATGTTTATGGTTAAGTTTAGGGTTAGAGTTATGCTCATGGTTAAGGTTAGGGTTAGACTTATGGTTATGGTTAGGGTTATAGTAGGTCCAAGGTTAGGGTTAGGGTTAGGGTTAGGGCTTGAGTAAGGGTTAAGGTTCTAGAGTTATGGTTAGGGAAAAGTTTTGAGCCAAGATTAAAGTTAGGGTTAGGGTTATGGTTAGAGTCCAATTATGGTAGAGTTAGATTTAGGGTTAGAGTTAGAAACAAATTAATGTTTATGGTTAAGGTTAGTGTTACAGTTAGGGTTAGGGTTAGTGTTAGAGTTAAGGTTAGGATTAAGGTTAGAATTAAGGTTAGGGTTAGTGTTAAGGTTAGGTTTAGGGTTAGAGTTAAAGTTAGGGTTAGCATTAGGATGAAAATTAGGGTAAGGGATAGGGTTTGGATTAGAATTAGGGTTCTTGTTAGGGTTAGAGTTAGAGTTAGGGTTAGGGTTAGGTTTAAAATTAGAGTTAGAGTTGGGATTAGGGTTAGGGTTAGAATTAAGGTTAGAAATATAGTTAGGATTAGAGATAGAATTAGGGTTAAGGTAAGGGTAAGAATTAAGGTGAGGGTTAGAATTAAGGTTACAAATATAGTTAGGGTTAGTGTTAGGGTTAGAATAAGAGTTAGGGTTAGGGTTAGAGATAGAGTTAGAATTAGAGTTCGAATAAGGGTTCGAGTTAGAGTTAGAGTTAGAGTTAGGGTTATATTTAGGGTTAGAATTAAGGTTAGGATTAGAATTAGTGTTAGAGTTAGGGTTACAGTTAGTGTTAGGGTTATGGTTAGGGTTAGCATTAGGGTTAGGGTTAGGGTTAGTGTTAGGGTTATGGTTAGGATTAGCATTAGGGTTAGGATTACAATTAGAGTTAGAGTTAAAATTAGAGGTAGTGTTAGTGTTAGTGTTCATATAAGAGTTAGAGTTAGAATTAGAGTTAGAGTTAGGGTTCAAGTTAGAGTTAGAGTTAAAGTTAGAGTTAAAGTTAGAGATAGAGTTGTGATCAGGGTTAGATTAGGGTTAAGATTAAAGTTACTTGATTAGATTTAGGGTTAGGTTAAGAGTTAGGGCTAGGATTAGGATTAGAATTAGGGTTAGGGTTAGAATTAGCATTAGATTTAGGATTATAAAGGGTTAAGGTTAGGGTTAGGGGGAGAATTAAAGTTAGAGATAGAGTTAGAGTTAGAGTTAGGGTTAGGGTTAGGGTTAAAATTAGAATTATCTAGTTAGAGTTAGAGTTAGAGTTAGGGTTTGTGTTATTATTGCTGTTAAGATAATTTTTGGGTTACTAATCATATTATAGCTGATAAAATTATAATTAATAAATATTATTACTCTAAATTATAATTATAATTTAGAGTTAGGGTTAATTGTAATCACACACTCTCTCACATGTCCCATTCTATAATTACCCCCCCCCCCCCACCCCCCCCCCCCCCCCCCCCTCCCCCCCCAATAATGTATACCCTCCCCACTCCCCCTACATTGTTCTCTTTGTCCATCTCTTTCTCTACATATATACATCTCTCCCTCCATAATTATTGTCATTGTCTACCACTATCTGTCATACTCTTCCTCTCCCCATCATTGTCTACATCTCTTTTGGGCCTTATATATTCTTTTTCTTATTTATCTCATCTCTCCCTATTCCCCTTCTATATATCTACATCTCCTGACCCCTCTAATCATCTCTCTCTCTCCCCCCCACCCCCGCCCCACTCTTTCTCCCTCCTTATTTTTCACTACATCTATCTATGTCTACCTCATGTCTCTCACTCTCTCCCCCTTGTCTCACTCTTTCTCTCTACCAAATCACCTCATGTGATCTCTCTCTCTCTCTCTCTCTCTCTCTCTCTCTCTCTCTCACACACACACACACACACACACACACACACAC
This sequence comes from Cupressus sempervirens, assembly GCA_028749045.1. Classification (NCBI taxonomy): domain Eukaryota; kingdom Viridiplantae; phylum Streptophyta; class Pinopsida; order Cupressales; family Cupressaceae; genus Cupressus; species Cupressus sempervirens. The sequence continues at coordinate 524,374,708 of CM053783.1, read as the reverse complement.
ACACACACACACACACACCATCTTCATGTTTATATATCTCTAAAATGCTCTATGTATGTCTACCTCATTTCTCTCACCCTCTTCCCCTTCTCTCTCTCTCTCATGGCCTCTCTCTCTCCACCATATCCATCTCCATCTATTTTGGACCCTTCTTATGCTTTTTCTCTCCATGGCTCATCTCTCCCCCTCTTCGCTTTTCCTTCTACCCCCTCTAAGGTTATCCTCTCTCTCTCTCTCTCTCTCACACACACACACACACACACACATTGCATCATGTTATTTATCTCACTCTTTCTCTGTATCATGTTGCCTCATGTTAATTCTCTCTCTCTCTCTCTCTCTCTCTCTCACACACACACACACACACACACACACACACACACACACACACACACACACACACACACACACACACACATCACCTCATGTTATTTGTCTCTCTTTAAATTTGACTTCATTTCTAAAGTTTGTCCCAATTTATAATTTTTGTTTGTATTTCTATAATATAAAATCAAGTACATTTAATAGAACTTAATTATGTTTAATAGTTTTTTATACAATTAATAAATTTAGGTAAAATTTTATAATTTTTATATTTGATTTAAGTAACAATTTTATTATCTTTTCTTTCTTTAATCTATAAATATTATGTTAAAATTCATTTGTAAAATCTAAAATAATTTCTAAAATTCAATATTTTACAACCTCCAAAATCTTATTATTCTAATAATAAAATAAAATTACATATATAAAAATATTTATTTTTAAGATTTGAAAAAATAATAAACTTTCATATAAAATGAAAATTGCAAGCGAAACAGTAACCAAAAAAGATTTACATAAATTTTTTCCTTTCTACTTTACAATTCCTTACCAAAATAATAGCAGATTTTCAAAAGAAAGAGAATATTTGTGAAAATAAAAACTTTCTGCAATTATCTCAAACTGTTATTACTAAGTTTTTCTAGATTTAGTACTATTCTCTGGATGAACTCAGAGATATTAATAATCAACATTTGTAATAATAAAATTAAAAACAACATCAAGACTAACAATAATTATAAAAAAATTAAAAATAGCAGAAAAAATAATAATAAGAAAAGAGTAATTTCTTTCAGTGTTTTGTCTCTTCCATGCACCGTTTAATCTAATAGTCATGCACCAATTCACCGAATAAGGAAGAGAATGTAACATGCAGTTTGAACTTTGAGTTTTTAGAATCATGAATTTACGCATGAAATAGGAAGAATCAAGTAGTTATTAATTATTAATCACAAGTTCTACAGCTGTCTATGTTTGTTATAATAGCAGTTACATAGGAATCTTGGGCCAGTCTCATTCGATAAAATTAGATTAAGTACAAAGTTAGTCTTGATTGTAGTGTAGTTAAATAAGCATGTGAAAGTCCATATGAGGCATTTCTCAATATAAAATATGGCAATTGTAATCTATTTTAAGCAGACGAATTAATACAAAAATTAAATTTTTTTCTCCATTCTCGTTTTGTTGTAGCAATTGTGTTTTTGATATTTTTGATAAGTGCTGTAGCATGTTATATTTAACATTAAATTAATCTTTATTATTATATTTAATAGTACTTTCAAAAATTATTAAAAATACTCTAAATACAACCAAATCACATAATCTAAGAACTAAAACATAAGTACCCATCACAGGAACAGTTAGAATGCCCAAAATTGCTAAAATAATTGCACCTGCAACTACCGTTACAGAAGCAATTTTGTTCCTCCAATCTGTTATCTTTCTTAGACTAAAGGAGCACAAGAAAAAGTGAGATTGATATTATGAGTTACAAAAGAAATTTGAATGTATTTATAAGCATTTCTGCTCAGAGATTTCCTATAACATTGTGTTAATACCAGATTTCCCTTTTTTTTTTTCAATTGTATTGCTAAGAAAATCACCATGACCGCACTCTATATCCAGAGCAATTATCACATTGGACAAGTCGTTTAGCATTGACATAATTATCCACACCATTTTCCAATGAATAATCCCATCAGAATGCCACACGCTAGACATTGTGACAAAATTACAAACCGGTGGGAATGAGCCAGAACCTCTCAATCAACACTTAACCAGATTAAACCACCGAAAAAATAGGTAGCAGGAAGGAACCTATAAATTGGAGCCGCAACAGAGCCAGTTCCAAATGCATATCTAGATCCAGAGTCAGTCGTTTACCTTTAATCCATTCCCATTCAGTCCTAGCAACGTGCTAATAGCATCAGGAAGCTCCATGCATGAATCAAAAGAAGATGGATAGATCTGGTTAGGAAAGTACATATTGGACCAAAATATTTTAGAAATAGAAAAGAAGACACCCCTAAAACACTCCGATCAAGCACCATTAACAATAAAAAGTATTATAAAATATATAAATCAAATAGATTTTGAATACAAATCTAAATCTAAATTAAACATGCAAGACTAAACTATTAAATGCAAGCCTAAATAGTTATGAACATAATTCTAAATCTAAATGAAATTAATTAAAATTGAAATCTAAATCAAAGTAGAATATTATAACTACTTTTGAATTTCAATTTACATCTACATCTAAATCTAAATGAAAATGTAAATAAAAAATAGAAATCTCACCTGCAAAAATGTTACTCCAAAACTTCAATCTACTCCTATTCAAAAACTCCAATCTAATCCTCCAATAACCTCCACCTCTTCCTTCTTGTGAAAACATAAAATGAAAATGAAATGAGAAGCCTTGGTTTTATAACTTCTAAGAGGCTTCTCATATCCCCCCGTCTCTTCACATTCCACGAATTTGTTTCAAATTCCCCCACTCCCCACAAAAAATAAGCATGAATGTGCATGCAAAATTATATTTAACAAAAAAAAAATCATATTGAAATTATTTCGCCCCTATTTTTTCGGGCCCTATTTTTTCGGGTCCTACTTTTTCGGGCCCTACTTTTTCGGGCCCTATTATTTCGGGCCTATTATTTCGGCCTCCATTTGGCTTCCTATTATTTCGGCCAGCTATTATTTCAATTTTTTTTTTAAAATATTTAATTTGGAAGTTTGTAACCGCTCCCAATTCTTTTTTATTGACAAAGAATCTTGGCATATTCTCGTGCTGTGATTGTATAGAACGCCTCTCGGCGTAATTAAGACATTGTCTTCGATGGTTCCCATGGGATGTTTTTCATGATGAACCCACTCCCATCATTACACCATGTAATCGATAGGAAGGACTGTGAATAGTTCTCTCATAGTCACCCATAATCTAAGAAAGATGACCTCCATATCTAACCTCGTGGCTCCAGGGATGACGAATCAATTTATTCTAAAACCCACAACTTCCATTCACATTTGTCCCTCTACAATACCTAGTGTTCCAACTTAATGGTTGGTGGATACTTCAAAGTGCATGACCATAATGCTTAAGCAATACATCCAAATTCCATTTGGTTACTGTTGAACTGGATTGGCATTAGATGTCAAACAGTCCGTGGGTTATGTCTCTGTGAACTCCGAAATATGCAAAAGACACTTGTTTGAATGCATCTATGAATGTTCCATTTATTTCTTCAAAACAACAATCCTTGACACCATTGGGTAGGAGTCCATGAGGGATGGTGTTCTTCTGAATTGGTCATTCTGTCAAATAGTTCGCATGCACTATATGTTCCCCTACGTTTTGATTAGACACTTGGTGCTATGACTAGATTGTCATTTCGGTCCCTCCACGCAGATCACCTCATGCAAGTGACATTGTCAAACACCTAGAGACATTATGTCCAAGCAATCACACATATGCAATTTGGGATCCAATTTCGAGCATGTCTTCCTCACCAATTAGGTTCAATACCTTCCGCAAAGTTGTTCTCCTCTATGTGAGTTAGTCATATCACTGCATTTAAGCAACATGTCATTTTGTTGAACTGATCACATGCATGGTGTATACTTTCATGTAGATCACGAACCCCTTTTAGGTTTCCAATACCTTGCTCATCCATCATGGACACTAGTTACAATATATAAGCCTTATGACATATCATTTGTCAAGGGGTATTGGTTATGGCAATCGACATCCCTGTCGATGATTGAAGTGTTCTCTCTAATGCAATGTCTGAATTGTATTGACAATTTGTCAAACCATTTGTAGAATTATTCATATTTAAAATTTTCAATTATAAGAGGTCACCTAGGTATTTTGTTGAACATTTTGACCGGTGCTCTCCACACACCAAGACCCACTTCTTGTCTATATGTTTGGAGTGCTCAAGTTTTGAGAATAGGGACACAAATTCGATTCCATCCATTTCCCTCATCTTTCCATGACACATCTCTTTGGTATTTGAGATCGTGAAGCTTTGTGCTTTTATAAAATAGGTCCAAAAAACTTAGGCTTTCTTGTCTTCTTAATGAAGTTTCATGATATAAGTGCCAAACTAAATTGGTTCTCCCTTTTAATAACTAGTTAATTCTAGGTTGACATTATGCCAAATAGATCACATGCATCAAATTAGTTCTATTTCTGCATATGCACCACAAGAACCTATGCTTTCCCAAAGTCAACTATTGGTTTGAATTCTTCATTCTTCAATAGCACCTCAAGCACTTGTGCGTGCTCTTTCTAGCCAAAGGATGTCAATATTGATCTCTTTTAGGCATTGATTAGAGAATAAATTTTGTGCCACAATGGTTATGAGTTCCACTTGGGCTTCATGTCATGGTGCGGATTTGTTGCTACTTCTTTGGAACCATATTAGGTTAGAGTGAGGAGCACATAGAGTCTTCTTAGATTTCATGGGATGTAGATTGTTTCTTCACAAGTTTATACATTCTCTCATAGAAGAGAATTGATCAAATCTTCAAGATTTCAAATGAAATATCTTCATAAATTTTTGGAATAGGATCATAATAATTGGCACATTTTCACTGAATTTGGATGATGGCTATGAATTAAGTAGCATGGATAATCTGCCCTTGGTTCTAAAGAATATGAATTGCCAATTTATTAAAATCAACCCTTTGAACCTATTATTCAATTTGTAATCTTAGGAATTTGATTGAACATGAACTTGAATGGCACCTTCGAACTTTTCTATTATCTAAAACTCTAAATCTGCATACTTTTGAATCAACAAACCTACATCTTGAACCCGTATTTCAAGCCTAACAATGGTGGACCTTTGAAATGAAGCCTAAAATTTGACTTTGTGAACTTGAACTTTGAACATTCAGTCATAAATTAAACCTTTGATTCTGAACCTTGAACCTTAACTCCTGAACCAAATGAAAATGTACCTAAACTTGAAACTCGTAGTTTAAGTTCAAGTTCAACATGACCCTAGAATGTGAACTCTTCATAGATCACATTTTACAAAGGAATTGTTAGTAGTAGGACTCACAAGAAACGGAATGATTTCTCCACAAGATCAATTTGTAAAGTTTAAAAACTCTAGTGTTGAAAGCATGCTTACAATTGGCTCTAACTAGGGATGTGGGCCGGAAGGGACATGAAAAATCTAAAAGCTTCTAGTAGAAGGACAGCGATTAGCTATTGGGAAATAGAGCTAGCATATAACCAAGATTTTAGGGACTACTTGTAGAGAGGGGAAGAGCAAGGGAACACTCAAAAATACCTAAGCTACTGACAAGCCAAAAGAAACTAACCATCTAAACTAAACACCACCAAAATCTTAGAGAGTGACAAGTTATATACAAGTATATACAAGTGAGAAAAAATCACAATAGAAGTAGGATTGAGGATGATTTACATGAAGTCATTCACCAGTTGTGAGAAGAAAGATCCTTTTTGGAACAATGAATCACATTGATATGGTGCAACCCAAGACCACCTCCATTTGGCAGACTCTCCATCTTGGTAATTCAAACTGATAATTTTTTGGGAATCTTATCAAACAATCACCATGCCCAAAAAACCACATCTCATCATAAAATTATGAGTTTCTTGGGCCTTTTGCATAGATATTTCAAGACCTTTTCCAATATCCAATTGTAACAAATCATTCTCAAACACTTCTATGGAAGAGATTACATCATTTTCAATAAATACACACTTGGGATCAGTAGAAGTAAGAGGGTCTTCATGATTGAAAACCTCCTTAAACTAAAAGTTAGCTTCTTCAAACATGGGATTATCCTTGACAGTGATAAATTTATCATCATTTGCAGTTACTATGTCTGAAAATCATTGATAAAAAGAAGAGAACTGGGGACTTATATCTGAATCTTTCATAGAGGTACTCCCTTCTTTGTTAGTTGGGAAGGATTGGAGAAAACCTTCTTCATTATGAGGCAACATGTTTGCTAAGATATTCAATGGCATTTGGGTTGTATTACTCCTTTTTCACACTTTCTATCCCAAGAGGAAAGAAACATTCTTTCTCACTCGAAGGTGACATCTGGAAAAGAGGGTTGTCTACATGTTCATAAATCCTTGTTGGTAGGTATAAGGAGTTAGGAATTCTCCAATTAACTTTACCTTCTAGTACTATGAATTCTTCCTTTGTCTTGCTTGCTGCATCTGGATTTGGAAACTTCCTATCAAAGTTGACTGCACCATTAATATTAGAGCATTTACCTTCAGGATCTTCTTGCTTGATTATTGACAAGAACCTTTTGATAAATTCTTCTTCATTCAATAAAACACCACCCAAAAGAGTAGGTGTCGGTCTATGTTGTATCCTTTCAACACCCTCATTATTTCTAAGCACTATACCCCTTTTAGATTTCTCTTCCTCTGCTAAGTTGTGGGAATTTAGAAAGCTTGCATCCAAGCTTGAATTAATTTTATTCTCAATACAAGAAGATTCGCATGAGGGAAAAGACTCTTTGATAGGCTGACTTAGAGAACCATGCCTGTATTACTTTCTTGTTGATTTTTGACTTCCATAAGGATGTATTGTTTCTTTTTCAATAGACAAGGGTGGCCTCCTCTGGCTTCATATTCCCAAGGGATACCTAATGGGCTATTGGGTGATCCTTGAGGTTGAGTCTTCTCAACACCATCATCACAATCTCCATTTGCTTCAGGAATCTCTATTCTGAGAAAAGTTTCAAAACCATAGGGATACCTCCTAGGGGATAATTCTAACTCATTTCCATCAGAGGTTATTTTCCCTTCACAAGGCTAAGATGCTTGTTGTTGCATCTCTTTCTTATTCATAACAAGGTAGCCATAGGAAAGGGATGAAGATGAAATAACTAGAGCATCAACATCATCCATCTCGAGCTCCTTCTTAGGTTGTTGCACTCTTTTCTTGCATTCTTCCAAATATTTCAACTTGTGAAACCTGTAATAGTAACACATACTCCTCCATAATAGGGTACAAGTATGATCATCTTTGAGGCTGAGGTTTTTTTTCACAACCCACAAAATACTTTCTTTATAGTGCTCCTAGAAGTCTTGCAATACTTTATCTTTTGTCTGTACAGTCTCTAAGATGGTGGGGTTGGGTCTTTCCTTCCTTGAGACCATTTTTCCAACATGGTAATTTTTCAAAAAGTTGTCAATCTCTTGCACATAGAGATAAATTAAAAACTAGGGAGCCAAACGTCAGACATTGATCTTTGCTTTCAAGTCCCTAGCGGAGTCGCCAAGAATATATTAGTAAACAAATTTTTCCTTCGAAGAGAAATGAAAATAATGACTCAAAAGCCCAAGTGGAAGAACAAAAGCTACTAATAGTTGGATGAGTTATCATTGATTGATAACTCTCCTTTGAATTGAGAGGTACAACTCCCTCTTAGTTGGATATGTCTTTGACCTGAAGACACAACTATTTTCTAACATTCACTCATAACTATGGGACAAATGTGATTATGAAGATTAAAAATAGAATAAAGAGAGAAGGAACAACTAATATCCATATGAACATTTATTCAATCCCCCTTATGTCATAGAGAAAATAGAGAAAAATATTATTTTATTCTGCAATTATGAATGACCATAGGATTGCATTCAAAACATGAAAGAAGTAACTATATGATTGACTTCAGTCCAAGAAATGGAAATTCAGACCATAGGATTTGATAAATATAAATTTCTATTCATTCTAAACACATAACAAGAAAAACCAAAAGGTTTCTATGTCCTTGTGATTACAAATGAACTACATAAAATAAACTTAATTACCTTGTTACAATCAGAAAAGTATTCTCCTCCTTTCGCAGTCTCAGGACTATCCAGAGAGGAAAACAAAAACCCATTCCTATTATTCTATAACCTATTTAATATTTTATTATTCCCATAACCTTTTGGTTACATAACTGATTCTTGAAAGGAAAATGGTTTTGGATTGATAATCCTATCAAGTCTTTCTATTTTTTTTATCTTGTTTCTTTTTTATTCATCTCATGACAAGTGGCCTGATAATACTCTTAGTGTCATTTTAAGGGGACTACTATAATCTACACATCTTCTATTGTATACACAAAGGTACGATAATCATTAAGACATTGCCTTCAATGGTTCCCATGGGATATTTTGCATAATGACCCCACTCCCATCATTATACCATGTAATTGATAGGAATGAGTGTGAATAGTTTTCTCATATTCACCAATTATCTATATGAAAGATGACCTCCATATCTAGCTTCGTGGCTCTAGGGGTAGTGAATCAATTTATTCTAAAATCCACAACTTCCCATTCACATTTTTCCCTTTATAATACTTGGTGTTCTAGCTTAATGGTTGGTGGATATTGCAAAGTGCATGACCATAATGTTTGATAAATACATCCAAATTCCATTTGGTTATTGTTGAATTGAATTGGCATTCTATCAAATAATCTACGGGTTATGTCTCTATGACCTCTGAAATATGAAAAAGGCATTTTTTTGCATGCATCTGTGAACGCTTCATTTGTGGCGAGACACCATGAGGGATGATGTTATTCTGAATTGGTATTTCTATCAAATAGTTCATATGCACTATTTGTGCCCTCATGTTTTGATTAGACGCTTGATGCTATGACTAGATTATGTCATCTCAGGTCCTCCATGCATTTCACCTCACTCAAGTGACATTATCGAACACCTAGAAAGATTTGATCCAAGAAATCACACATATGTAATTCGAGATCCAATTGTGAGCACATCTTCCTTGCCAATTAGGTTTATTACCTTCCTTAAAGTCATTTCTCCCTATGTGAGTCAATCATATCACTGTATTTGAGTGGCACAACATTTTATTGTATTGATCACGTGCATGGCATATAATGTCATGTAGATCATGAACCCCTTTTTAGGTTTCCAATGCCTTTCTCATCCATCATGAAGACTAGTTACAATATATATATATATGCCTTATGATGTATCATTTGTCAAGGGGTATTGGTTATGACAATCGACATCCTTGTCAATGATTGAAGCGTTCTCTCTATTGCAATGTCTAAATTTTATTAACAATTCATCAAACCATTTGCATAATTATCCATATTTATACTTTTCAATGATGAGAGGCCACCTGGGTAATTTTGTTGAACATTTTGACCAGTACTCTCTACACACCAAGGCTCACTTCTTATCTATAGGTTTAGAGTGCTCGAGTTTTGAAAATAGGAACACAAATGTGATTCCATTCATTTCCCTCATCTTTCCATGACACATCTCTTTGGTATTTGAGATCGTGAAGCTTTGTGTTTTTATAAAATAGGTCTAGTGAACTCGGTCTTGCCTTGCTTCTTAATGGAGTTGCATGATATAAGTGCAAAACTCAATTTTTTCTCCCTTTCAATGACTAGTTAATTCTAGGTTGACATTATGTTAAACATATCAAATACATCGACTGAGTTCTATTTTGCATATGCATGACAAGAACTTGTGCTTTCCCAAAGTCAAATGTTGGTTTGAATTATTCATTCTTCAATAGAACCTCAAGCATCTGTGCATACTCTTACTATCCAAAGGATGTCATCATTTATCTCTATTGGGCATCGAGTAGGGAATAAATTTTGTGGCACAATGGTTATGAGTTTGGTTTCTACACGTGGGCTTCGTGTCATGGTGCATATTTGTTTCTACTTCTTTAGAACCATATTGGGTTAGAGTGAGGAGAACATAAAGTATTCTTAGATTTCATGGGATGTAGTTTGTTTCTTCATAAATTTATACATTCTCTCATAGAAGAGTATTGCTAAGATCTTCAAGATTTCAATTGAAATATCTTCATAAATTTTTGGAATAGGACCATAATAATTGGCACATTTTTGTTGAATTTGGATGATGACTGTGAATTAAGTAGCATGTCTAATATGCACTTGGTTCTAAAGAATGTGCATTGTTGAATTATTAAAATCAACCCTTTGAACCTATTATTGAATTTGCAAACTTAGGAAATTGATGGAACTTGAACTTGAATGGTGTCTTCTAACTTTGTTGTTATCTAAAAATCTAGATTTGCATACTTTTGAATCAACGAACCTATGTCTCAAACCCTTATTTCAAGCTTGATAATGGTGGACCTTTGAAATGAAGCTTGAACTTTGACTCTACTAAATTGAACTTTGAACATTGAGTCATAAATTGAGCCTTTGATTCTAAACCTTGAACCTAAACTCCCAAATCAAATAAACTTGAACTTGAACTTGAAACTCGTGCTTCAAGTTTAAGTTCTATAGGACACTAGGGTAATCACCTAAAAATGGTCATCTAGACTATTAGACCCCTTCTCAGCATTTTGGTTAATTTAATTAATCACTTACCTAGACCAAATTGCTAATAATCAATTAATTTGATTATAACCTATAGTTTGACTATGCTATCCTAAGTTCATTATTTGATTAAAAGAACATGTCCCTTTTTAATTAAATAAAAAAACCCATTCTTCTAACCCACTTAAAGTGCATACATAAAATTATATTTCTATTTTATAATTAAAAGAAAAAGCTTGAGAGACTTTTGTCTTATATGATAAGTCAACTCATTTTCTATTGGCTGACTTGTGTGTGCACACGGATCCCTCCCATTTTCAAATTCAACAATTGATCATCCACCTTCTCAATCTTGATCTCTATCGTCCATACGACTTTAAAAGGAAAAGAGCTCCTCTCCTCAAAGGATCTACACTCTTGAGTATTCTTATGCTGCACGATTTCCATTGGAATGTTTGAGAGCTTTTGTGGAGAATACCATCTTCTTGTCTACATTCCTTGCATTCATATCATTTTGTTGTCATGGCATCTTAGCTTAGTTTTCATATAGTGTAGTTCTTTTTGCAAGTAGCTTAGATCACATAGTCTAATTAGGATGGCTGTAATACTTTCATTTGTGTAGCTTAGTTGCATTGTGCATCTCATTTTAGCATAGTTGCATTCTTGCATTGCATGCATCAAGAGTTCTTTGACACTAGCATTCTTGCTCTTGTTCAAAGAATCTCCCATTTCATGGTTTACTAGCAAGGGTTGCAGTTCCAAGGCTCAATTGAGAGCCATTTTATGCTTTTGCACTCCATGACTAGGGAGCCCTAAGCCAAAATTCAAGCTTTCCAATCCATGGAAAACCTTGGATAGAAGGGTTTAGGGAAGTGCACTCTTTTTATTGTACATTTTTGGCGCCCACCATAGGGAAAAACAATGGTTTTGTCCTTAGTTTTGTTGTTTTCATCATCATTTTCATTTACTATCCTGCATTTTATTTTTTTAATAGTCGTAGTTCTAGGTGACATTTTTTCAGTTTCGTACGATAATTCACATTACTATGTGCGATATTTTTTTTGGAAATAGTGTCGCATGACCATTCAAAATTATATCACCTCTGTATGCAAACTTCTATCGCCTGGCTAAAGAAAATATATCGCACAAAGAAGTTCTGTCACACGGATATACTGTGAAGTATTGTACGATAGTCTTCCAATGAAAACTATCACCTAATAGAGATTGGCTTGTTGTTTGAGGTTTTTTGGTCAGTTTTCAATTGTTGTTGGCTGGTTGCTAGTTTTTTATAGGTCTTTATATGGTTTTACTGAAGTCCATTTATAGATTTATTTTTGTTTTTGGAAGCTAACCATGGTGCTAACGGTTGTGGTTGCAGGTTGCCATTTTGAAAATTTGAAACATTTTCTAAAAGAATGCATGTCAAAGCTCCAAATGCAAAAGGGCTACTAATAGTTGTTTGCAGGGCTGCCCAATGCATAAAAACCAAACACTTGCTTGTTCTTTTTTTTCATGTGCGACATATACTAGTTGTTCATTTTTTTTTTATGGGAACATTAAAATTTTAATTGGGATTCCTTGGTGATATGAGAGTATGATTTCCACCCTTGTAGTGAATCAGAAATCTTGACCCACCTTTGGATTTTGAAAGTAAGCGGATAATTTAATCTTCTTGGTGTGTTTGGGTGAAACGATTGGAATATGAGAGTATGCTCTTTACCTTTGAGGTGAACTAGAAATTTTGACCTCCAAGAGTTGATCCATTCAATGGTTAGTTAGGATCCTTTAGCAGGCCTGCTCTCAGAAAACTTGAGAGGAACAACCTTAGTGGGGACAAGCAAATTACCCAGCTCTTCCAACCCACTATAAACTAAAGGCTACCAAGGACACAAAACCTTGGTAGACATAGTGTTTTTCTTCACTTATTGTGATTTCTTATGGGATTTTGACCATAGGGAAATCACTAAGCAAGAATGATTAAGGTGCTCTTGTGCTCGTGAGGTTAGTTACCCACTGCAAGGTGGGGTGTCCCATAATTTGGAGCAAGAGGAACAATATGAATGGAAGACCTTTCTAGACACCCTAGGTTAGTATCCACATTATTTTTTCGCTAAACTTCTTAGTGCTAGGATCGATCCTAGTGGACTACCTGGATCACCCCAAGATTTATAGTCACCATATGTGTTCCCTTAGTTTTTCTTATGGAACTTCTATGAAAAAGCCAATATCTCTTGTGGGTAACCACTTGGTGTGAGGTGAAGGGGCATCAAGCGTGGGCCAAGTTGTTGAGTAATGAACCATGACCTTAAGGTAGATTGCTTGGCTACTATTTTTGAATGTGTTGACTAGTGTTAATGTTCTTGCACATCAAACAATCACAGTAATAATAGTAGAAAGGATGTTATCACATCCCAGGTGTGTGTTGGAAAGGTTGTTTTTACCCTTGTTCAACTATTTGAAGACATGTTAAAACACGTACTATTCACAAATCTTGTTGGTAACAGACACGAACTAGAAACATACACTGTATGATTCAAAAAATCACCTGATTGTCAAGATTGAAACACAAATTTTGAAGTAAAAAATGGTCTTTTGTACACATAAACTGGCACTTTATCGCCTAGTCTCTGAAGAAATATCGCGTGACTGTAATTTCTCAAAATTGTATCGCCTACTTGTTGTGAGTTATATTGCCCTAGATATTGAGTTCTATCGCATCGTTTTGTGTGAGTTGTCATCTACCAGAAAAGTATCACCCTCCTATTCTGAAGAGTATCGTATGAAATTTTATGCTATCTTACTATCACTTGGTAACTGAGAAAGTATCGCTTGGGGTTATTTCTTGCCAAAATAGTGTCTACACTCTAGTCTTTCTGGTCTAGGGTGTGTCATTCCTATTTCCTGGATTCTGGTTACATATTTGTATGTTTGGAAACTATCTAAGGTTGAAAAGATGGGTTTAGTTCATCAGATGTAAGTCTTGAAACATCACTAATAAATCACTTTTTAAACTCTGGTTACCATTCTTTTTAGCTACTTGCTATTGAGCTTCTTGCTCACTTGCTCGGCTTGAGTCACCAGTGCTATAAGTTCTTGAGCATTGTTTGACAAGCCATCTATCACAATTTTACAAGTGACTAATCTTGATTGTAAAAGCTTCAAGTTTGACTTACTTATCTTGTCCTATTAAAAAAAAACAAGTCTTTAAATGCTGGTTACAACTAGATTTCAAGTTGGGAGTGGTAACCATACCCCTTTTGTTTTCAAACAATAAAAAACCCCACCTAGACATTTTTGTGGACAACCTTGTGTGGAAGACCCTAAGCTAATTGAAACACAAACAACTAATGTTAGGCATAATCTACTTTACAATTTTGAAAACCCATTTGGCACACCTTGTGAGACACCTATGGGTGAGAATAGTTTGGTCACCACAGTACACCCCAATGAAGTCCAACATCACTTAGAGGAACAAGCAAATGAAAATCAAAGGATCTTTGAAGCCATGTATGCTAGAGAAAAAGAATGTCAACAAGCTAAAAATAATAACTATGCTCACCATGAAGGGAACAAGGGGACTTGCTCTTGAGATCCTTTTGATGGAAATGATGGAAAATACACACCTCCAAAAACTCCTAGAGTCACCATGGGCGCATGCCCTTCTCATCATTAGAGTGATGAAGAAGTAACTAGTGAAGATGTCATAAAGTTCCAACAAGACAGCTTCGCTCAAAAACTGATGCTTAGAGCTTTAGAGAAAAATAGAGACCAATACTTCCGATACGTGGCAGCAAGAGGATGGAAACTTCCCCAAGATTTTGATATAGAGCACATCATTCCAAAATAGGAACCCACTGATGTTGAGATATTAAGGGAAGAAATACAAGAACTGAGGAAGCAAGTTACACAACTGCAAGTTTCAAAAGAACCACCTAAAACTTCATTTGTTGAATCAATATATGCACTTCCATTTGATAGGAGTCTCTACATGCTACCATTTCCTAAGGATATAGAGGTTCCTAAGTGTGAAAAATACAATGGAAATGGTGATCATCACGATCATGTGAGGCATTTTTATGCTCTTAACATGGATTTTATGCATGAAGACACCTTTCTTATGAGGTTATTCCCTAGGAGTCTAAGAGGCCAAGCTATGGAATGGTTCACCAAATTGAGTCCTCCCATTAATAAATTTGACGAGCTTGCACAATATTTTATCCAAAAATACTCCTATAATATTCAACATCATATAACAATGTTGGACTTATGCAACATCAAAAAAAAATCAGGAGAGCCTTTTGCAACATATCTTCAATGATGGAGGTCATTATACTCTCGATATCCATGGCAAGTTCCTGAGGCTGAAAAAATTGATATCTTTGTCAATACTCTCATACCAGAATTATACTTTGATCTAAGGAAACAACTGTTGACATCTTTCAATGCCATGGTTGAGAGTGCATATCGTATTGAAGATGTTGCTATCAAAAGGGGCGATATTGTCATAAACAAAGACAAGAACAACAATGGAAATGGTAAAGACAAAGGTAAACCTTGGAATAAAAACAAGTATGTTGTCAATGATGGAGTGGTGGATACTCCTAAGACCAAGGAACCCATGTTCAATCTTTCCACTGCCATCTACGCCACAAAGCAACAAGAAAATGTGAAACCACAAACACTTGACAAAAGCTCTAGGTTTACCAAGAAACGACATGTTTACACACCAATGGTTGAGTCCTATGAAATGGTCTTAAAAACTCTAATTGAAAACAACTTGATTACTTTTCTAGATAATTCTTGACCCTATGACCCACCCATCAAACCCCTATGGTGGAGAGAGGATCATATCTATAGTTATCATCGAAGCAAGGGTCACAACACTGAAAATGGTTTCAAGCTCAAAGATGTGATTCAAGATCTTATTGAGGAAGGAAAAGTTGTCACAAATGGTCTCACCAAAAAAGTTGATCACAAAGCTTTTAAGCAACCCTTACCAGAATATGAGAAGGTGAAACCTCTAAAGCTTTTAAAAAGAATCATGATGCCAAGATCAGTTATGCTTATGCTGACACTAACAATGTTATAGGTATGCTTGATCCCATTGAGTATGTAGATGAATGACCTAAAGTTGTCTTAAAAATGTGTGATGTTCCTCAATACTATAATGACCCTAGACCTAAGGTGGTGCTCCGAGTGATCGATTCTTTTTCATCACAAAGTGAACCACTTAATGTTGCTACTAGGGGGAAATCTAAGGTTGTTCTAAAAGTTGCCCAAGATTCCAAGAATGCTTCATCTTCTAAACAACCAACCACTTCCAAGATCTCAAACTATGACCTTGTCAATCAATTACAACATATCCTAGCTCAAATTTCCATTATTGAGTTGTTAGAGTTATCTCCCTTGCACAAAGATATCCTTGAAAAAGCTTTACGCTTTGCCAATGTTCCCATAGATATCGATGTGGAACAGTTCCAAGCTATGGTGAATCATATCTCTTCACCTTATCACCTCACCTTTTCTGAAGAAAATGATTGAGCTCCTAGTCATCCCCACAAAATTTCTCTCCATGTCAAAGTCCAAATCTTTCATACTCACATTCACCGAGCCTTGGTAGACAATGGTGTAGGGTTAAACATTATTTCCTTTAATGTCATCCAACAGTTGGGCATGTTAGAATTTTCTATTGATCCTAAGTGCAAGATCACCATAAAAGCTTATGATGAGGTTGAAAGACCTTATAAGGGTCTAATTGTGCTACCAATTATAGTTGGTCTAGTGGAAAAGGATGTTGTTTTCCAAGTCCTAGATATACCCCTTGCATATAATTTTCTGTTGGGACAACCATGGATGCATGATATGCAAGCGGTGCCTTCTACATATCATCAGTACATCAAGTTCCCTTTCAATGGCACTAAAGTAGTTGTCCTTGGTGAAAACTCAATGTCCATCAACACATTGTCTATTGCTGAAACACTAGTTCCCAACAATCATTCTTCTCATGAGCCAACACCATCTCTTATAGAGTGTGAACAAAAAATGAAAATGATGAGTCTTGTTATGGGCGAATACACTTTAGACTCTATTATTGCTCTACCTATTTCCCCTCAGTCTTATGGGAAACCATCCACCAAAAAGAAACCTTCTACATCTATCATGACTCTTTTTGGCACTTTTGTCCAGTCCTCAGTTCCCTTGGAAGTAGAAAAAGAAGAAAAAGCTATTAAAGACTAGATATATAGGGGACAAGATGATGAAGAGGGAATTACAGTCACCAGTCCCATTTCTCCCAAATGATATGGAAAAGGATATAAGATTCTTACAAACATGGGCTATCAAGGTCATGGGTCTTTAAATGGTAACAAAAAATCTCTAGCTAAACCTTTAAGTCATACTGAAGGTCGTGATGCTCGAGACACTGTTGGCTTAGGATTTGGGCTAGAGAATAACATGCTAGAGTCTACTCCAAATGCACCCATATCTAGTGAATTAGAGAACGATGATTCTCCCTTTATTTCTACCACTTCACAAGATGAAGACTTTGTGCCTACAACTTCTCTTCTTTATGGGGAAGATACTCCAAATACTACTAATGGTGCTGAAGCTTCCACTTCTCAACAACTAGAACAACATGAATCTGACCATGAGGACATAAATAGAGGTTGGATTAGAAAAAATGTTGCTCATTTAATTGCTAGAGATTAGAGTATAGACTCTCAAGAGTATGAATGGGAAAGTTTATCAGACGTGTCTTGTGAAATAGGAGTGGATGTTATTCACACCTATGTAACCCAACCAAATGTAGTCGATGAGTATAATGTAGGGTTAGATGAGTTTGGCTCACAATATGCTTTAATGGATCACAATGGTCCCTTTAGGACTATTCTTGATCTGGATACCTTTGCAACATTCAAATAGGCTCAACTTTGCATGTCACTAGAGGTGACTCTTTTATCATCAATCACCTTGAAGCTTCTACCTCACTCTCACTAATTCATCTTGATCTCATAGATTGGTCCATTCAACATCAAACACTAGAGATATAGTCTTTCTGAAATGACTATGAGATCACCTATTACTTAAATGTCATTGAACCCATCACTTCTTCCACTAGTGAACCCATGATTCACATGACATAATTAGATATCAAGTACCTTAGTCATAAAATGAAAAGAAAAAGCAAATGGTCAGATGGCAAAAACCACATTGTGGTGGTGTCTAAACCTAAAAATAGTAAAAATAAAGACATATCTAACAGTGAAAACCTCTTTGAGGCACCTGCAGATGAGGTACTTGGTAGTCTGCGAAGCTATTTTCAAGATAGATCATCGGTTCTCATTCAACCCATGCAACCAATCAACTTGGGGACATAGGAATCTCCTAAAATTATTCATGTAGCTTAATCATTATCAGCTGAAGAAAAGGAGCAATTTTCCCAATTTTATCAAGATAAGAAGATCAATTTCACATGGACATACTTAGACATGCCTGGGCTTGGCACAGATCTTATCATGCATCATTTTTCTATTTCTCTTGATATCAAGCCTGTTAAACAAAAAATGAGGAAGATGCATCCACATGTAGCTTTGTTGGTGAAAGAAGAGTTGGAAAAACTTTTGAGTGCAAACTTTATTAGAGCAATTGACCATGCAGAATGGATCCCCACCATTGTATCTATATCCAAACGTGATAAAACCATCTGAGTTTTTTTTTGATTTCAAAGATCTTAACAAAGGATGCCCCAAGGATGATTTCCTACTACCAAACATTGATATGATCGTAGACATGAATGTAGGATATGC
The DNA here is from genome assembly GCA_028749045.1 of Cupressus sempervirens. Taxonomy (NCBI): domain Eukaryota; kingdom Viridiplantae; phylum Streptophyta; class Pinopsida; order Cupressales; family Cupressaceae; genus Cupressus; species Cupressus sempervirens. The sequence goes on along the minus strand of CM053783.1, from coordinate 524,356,237 downwards.
AATGCACTCCCTTATGGATGGGTTTTCTGGGTATAATCAAATTAAGATAGCTCCAGCTGATCAAGAGAAGACAACCTTCACATGTGCATGGGGTACCTTCTATTGGAACATCATGCCTTTTGGGCTCAAGAATTCTGGTACTACCTACCAAAGAGCAATGACCACCATATTCCATGATATGATACATAAAAATATGGAAGACTATGTTGATGACACATTGGCAAAATCTAGAACAAGAGATACACACCTTCAAGACCTTAGTTTGATATTAGACTGTATGGAACAATTCCAGCTTAGGCTAAATCCAAAAAAGTGTGCCTTTGGTGTCACTTTGGAAAAAATACTAGGCTACATTATCTTAACAAAAGGTATGGAGGTTGATCCTGAAAAAGTCTAGGCTTTCATGGATATGCCTCCTCCAAAAAATATCAGTCAACTTAGAAGTCTATGAGGATGTCTCCAATCCATAAGAAGGTTTATTTCTCAATTTGTTGATAAAGCTCAACCTTTCAACAAGAAATTTCACAAAGGTTCTACTCATATCTAGAATGATGAATGTCAACAAAGTCTAGATCAAATCAAAGGGTACTTGGAAAAACCTTCAGTTTTGACACCACCCATTCTAGGAAAACCTTTGATGTTGTATATCATAGCTACAACTTCTTCTCTAGGAGTGCTATTAGCCCAAAGTGATGTGACTGGTAAAGAATGGGCCATATATTATATTAGTCAAACTTTGGTTTCTTATGAGATGAATTATATCAACATTGGAAAAGCTTGTCTTGTAGTGGTCTTTACTTCTCAAAAGCTTTGACATTACATGTTGGCACATACAATCCACCTAGTTGCTAAAATTAATCCTTTGAAATATTTTTTGAGAAAAGTTTTACTTACTAGTCATCTAGCTAAATGGATGATGATTCTTTCAAAATGTGACATTCAGTATGTCGAATGTAAAGCCATCAAAGGACAAGCTATAGTTGATCAACTAGTTAATTTTCCTCTTGAGGATACAACACCTATACAAACTAAATTTCCAAATGCCTCAATTATGTACATCACTGAGAGAACTTGGAAAATGGTCTTTGATGGTTCTCACACACAAAATGGAGCTGGAGATGCTATTGTTTGTTTCCCCTCATGGGTATACAATCCCCAAAACTTACAAACTCTTGTTGCCTTGTACAAACAAGATGGTGGAATATGAGGCTTTAACAAATGGGATCAAGATGGCTCTTGAATGGAGAATAACTAAATTGCATATCTATGGGGATTCCCAACTTGTTATTAACCAGGTGAACAATAACTATCAAATGAAAGATGACAAGTTGATACTTTTGTGACATTTCAGCAAATTCCTAGAGCAGAAAACAAAGCTATTGATGCTATGGCCACTCTAGCATCTATTCTCCAACTACAAGAACATGAATCTTGATTTGAGTTCCTGGTGGAAGAACTACATCATCCTGCCTATGATTCTCTCAATAACCAAGTGATCTGCACCATTGTAAGTCATGATCCCTCCTACTATGCTAACATCTTCTCTTACCTATGTGATCAAATTATTCCTGAGAACCTCAGATGCAACCAAAAAATGCCAATTGCTTCATAACACCTCACATTACATTTTGGTCTCTGGTGACTTGTATAGAAGGGGTCTAGACGAAACATTTCTTAGGTGTTTAGAGCTAAAAGAGTCTGAAAAGACACTTGTTGAAGTTAACGATGAGATTTGGGGGGCACATTCTAATGACCTTGCACTTTCTCTAAAGCTGCTTAGAGTAGGTTATTACTGGCCAACTATGCAAGATGATGTCGTTCATTATGCCAAGTCTTGTAAAAAATGTCAACTCCATGGTAATTTAATTCATGCTTCTGGACATGAGTTGATTCCTTCTGTGACATATTGGCCATTTCAACAATGGGCCTTTAACTTGGATGAAAAAATTAACCCAAGTTCATCATGATAGGAACTGAGTATTTCACTAAATGGGTCGAAGCTATGCCATTATCTGCTACTACAGGCAAACATGTTGCCCTATTCATACTAAATCACATCATTTGTCGATATGGTATTCCTTCCTCTATTGTCACTAATAAGGGAGGAAAATTCAAAAAAAAGGACCTAAGATAGCTATGCAAGAAGTTTTGGATCAAACAACATTGGTCTTCTATTTATTACCCCCAAGGGAATGGTCAAGCAGAGGCCTCCAACAAAACATTGCTAAAAATCTTGCATCGCACAGTTCACAAGTTTGGGAGAGATTGGAACCTATAGATAAATCTAGCACTTTGGGCATACATAACTACTATTTGTACTCCTACAAGGGTCACACCCTTTTCTTGAGTCTATGGTTTTGAGGCTATTCTCCCATTAGAAGTAGAGATCCCCTCCTTGCGAGTCTCTTTGCATGGGTTGATAACTAATGAAGACCATAGAGCTATGCGAATACAAGAATTAGAGAACCTTGATGAGCACTGTAAAGAAACTTTTGATCACATGAGGGCTTATCAAAAGCACATAACTACTTAGTATAACAAAAAGGTTCATCCATGTGAATTTCAAATTGGTGACCTCGTTCTTAGGGAAAATCCAAAAAATCAACAACATAGAGAGTAGAAGGGAAAGTTTGAATCTAATTGGTTAGGCCAATACATTATCATGGTAGCATTTGGGTCTGGTGCTTATTAGTTGTCTACTCCTGAAGGTGAAGAGCTTGTAGAGCCTATTAATGTCCTACACTTAAAAAAGTTCTATGCTTAAAGGCCTATTGATCAACTCTCTTGTACATATTTATGATGCTAAAAAATCTTAAAAATTAGAAAAAAGTCCTAAAAAAATGATCATCTTAATGAAAACCTAGCAATAGGTGCTTTGACGTATCACCCAAAAAAAAATAAAATACAAAAATACAAAAAATTTGAAAAAGTCCTGAAAAAACCTGCCAAGTGGTGAAAACCTAGAAATAGGTGTTGCTTGAGACCCTTGCACCTATGTCTATTAGTCTCAATCACTTAGTTCACTACACATTTACTAGCTTGGGATTGTTTCGTGTCCTCATCTCGGGGGCATTGCTATTTACCCTACTTGAGGTTTCCTTGTGCACTAGGGTTTCTTAGGCAACTCACAAAATAGTGTTTCTCAACACTACCCCCAACTTGACATCAAGTGTTTATCAACACTTTTTTAGATAGTTTACCTATAGTCTTTGATGTCGCAATATTTCTCACTATTAGGATCAAGTCTTGAAGAAACAACCAAGTGACTTACACACACACACTTAAAACACTTAAAAAATTGAGCTATGCTGATCTTTATTTACTTTGTGTGCTATCTATGATGATTTCTATACTATGTGTTCCCTCCCTAATAGTCTCTTGAGGATGTTATGGACTAGAATACTGGGGGCATGGGACACATTTTCTTTGATTTCTGCTTGTGGTTATACTTTATTTGTCTATAGTGTTTTAAGCATTTGATGCTTGTCTTATTTGACACTTGGACTTATAAACATATCATCCTTGACTATTTTTCCACAAGATCACACTTGGGGGTTATCTAGGCACTTATACCTTGGTACAGGTGTAATCTTGATATATTAAACTTAGGGAATCTAATCGAGTAGTTATCTTGACTTCTATGTCTTTGATGCTTAGATTGGATTTCTAGATACCTATTTGATATTGATCATATTCATATCCTCATAGTTATACTAGTGATGGTTGTATAATCTCATGATGTCCTTAATAAATTCTCAATGATGAAATAAGAGTTCAAATGTTATGTGTCCCTTGCCGGTAAACAACTTTACACACTAGCTTGCATTTTAGGATCTTTTTTTCTAGTCTAGTGTTGCATTCCTACATATGGGGAGAGCCCTCTCTTTATCCTTTTATGGACCTATCACCTAGCTACTTTCACATCCTTCTTTGATTTCTTTATCATGTTTTTCACCTTCTCGATCTTTCATTTCATATCTATCTTGCTATCCTATCATCACAAGGGGTTAATCTAAACATCACATTCAATCTATCCAAATTCAATCTATCCAAGTGACACATATTTTCAGATACATAAAGTCTATATCATACACATGAGAGATAAAAAAAATCACACACGAGAGAGATACATGAGCACAACTATCCAACCAAACTCATACATGAGCATGAAATAGAAACAAAAACATCACATGGAAATTAAAATGTTGAAACATCTATTTGAGACAAGTACACAAGACTACCACTCAAATCCAATATCTCATATATATCTCAATATGTCACAATACATATACAATTATGAGATCCAAAATATAAATATCTATCTCAAAAATACATGATGTACAATCAAAATGTCAAAAAATCGATGTCAGCCTATGAATGACTCCCACCCTCTATAACAGGAGGAGGTGATGGCCTGGTGGTGGAGCCTGTCTCCTATTTGGCAACTGTACCACACCCTCTAATCTACCTGCCTGCTCTAAGTAATCAGGTAGTCCCTACCCTAGTGGCACCACACCCCTATAGGTGACATAGTAATATGTGACACAAACACCATGATGAGCTGCCTCTTTCCATGTAGCATCTCACTCCCTGTAGAGCTTGTCTCCTTGTGCTCGCTCATCCCTAAGCTACTAATCCCACACTGCAATAGTAACCTGAGCTACCTGTAACTCTTCCTCTAAAGTGTGGATCCTAGCATCACACTCGTCATCACCCCCCTAGCTAGCTACTTTGGCTCTAACTCCACTCTCCTCACTCTCCATTTCCTTAGTGGCACCTACTCCTCCTCCTCCATCTCCCTTACGGATTGTGCTTGCATCCTCCTCTGCCATAATCAAGATCCCTCTCCAACCTCCATTTGCCTCACACCCCTACCTCTACCTCCACCTCCACCTCTGCCTCCACCACCTCCATGTCCACCCCCTATGGGTAGCACATCAGGCTCTATGAATCATGGGAATGGGTGCCTTTGCCTCTCATATAAGTAAGCCAGATCTACCCTTGCATATGTTACATGTGGGTGATAATCCCAGGGAGTTGCCACTAGAGACACTATATCATGTATTGTTGTATGCTAATCTAGCATCAATAACCATCCTCATGCCTCATCTAACCACATCTGAGCATAGGTGGTAGTCTCCACCAATATCACCTGGTGCTCTACAAACTACCACCATACTCAGGTAATCACAAATCTCTCCACTACATCTGCCATCCTCCCCACTAGTGGTCTACTATACCTCATGTAGTCTAACTCCCATGCATCCAACCATCTATGAAACTCTCAGTAAGGCCACCATTTGAATACTACCAGCTCAAAAAAAATGTGCTGTTAATAGGTTACATCCCCACTATGTGTTTGGCAGATAAATCCTCTATAACCAAAAAATGTATGGCTGGCTCCACTCTCATGGTTGCACTCATGGTCAGATCATCGCAATGTGCTCCCAAGCCTAGATCTGTGCCACCACCGCACTGCATGCCCATGAGTGGCCCTCGTGATACACTATCTCATGTAGCTCATGGTACATCTCTACCAGTATCCCAGGTCCCCATGCCATCCTGTGTGGTCATGCAATTAGGTCAAATACCAGTCAACCCCATCTTAGTGGGAAGCCCTTATGGCCCCTATCTGTCACTAAAGCCTGAGCCACCAATGAACATAATAAGCTAGGAAGAGGGAAATCTGCTCCATACTCAACAATCAACCACTCACAACCTAGATGCTGGTCTAAGATGGTGACATCATGAAACAACTACTCCATCACCGCTCACCCCTTTGTTGGGGTCTTATCATAGTACACCTATGACATAACCAAGGTTAACATCAGTATCCCTTGCATCGATATTTGCAAAACATGACAAGAAAATCAATCAAACAACTTATTGGCTCACCATGGCATGGTACTCAAAGAATGTGATACACATCCTCCAGTGTGATCGAGGTTTCTCTAGTCGGTAGATGAAAGGTTTTATGGTCACTGTGCCACCGCTTAGCCAACATAGTCAGTAATCCATGGTTCTCTCATATATGGAGCATCTGTATAACCCATTGCAAACCCATAATAGATATGGCTGCATGCTCATCATCACTTAGATATTGCACAACACACAACCCCACCACTTTCGGGGCTCTGATCAGTAGTGCTAGAAATACCTCCTATCAAAACACAACATGTACACATCAGTAATGTGTCACAAACATGATCATAATGCAAAAAATCCATAAAAAATGCAAAAAAATAGCCAGGTGATACTTTTCATACTGCAGGTGACATAATTTGCTGACATAGTATTGTGTGATACTTTTTCTAAAATTGTGTGACACAATTCTATCATGCAACATTTTGCACTAGTCCATGCGACATATGGGTATGTCCCATATGATACACTACATAGAATTCATGCGATACACTTTGGGCAAAAAAATATCATGCAATACTTACCAAAGTACATGTGCGATACTTTTAAAGTATCATGTAATATTTTGCGTAAAACCCTAAAAACATGCAAAAAAACACCACAAAAAGCTCAAAAAAGTGATAAAAAGTTGTTACTTACAAGAGCCCCATACTACTTTGGTTGGTTGTGCAACCGGCTACACTTGAAATGGTGTCGGTGAAGCAGAATTTTTGCCAAAGCCATCATAGCCTCTCAACCACTCACAATCTCTCAACAACTCACAAAAGAAAAAATGAATTTGAAAATGACACTTGGGCCCCTTTTATAGCTTCTAACCTCATTTTGACCTAATTTTCAAACCCCTCAGAACTGTGCAAAAATTGCGTGCCTGGCTAATTTTGATGTCCTGGATCCATTTTCAAGATCAAAATCAAAATTTGAGTTCATCTCAATGGTCAAAATCACATTTTAAAATTCTACCTTCTTTTGAGTAGTTGGCTGACCTTCTGAGGTCTGATCTTCGAATCATCATTGGGGCATCTTCATTTTTTCATGTCTTCACCATTTTTATGCTTCATCTCTCCTTCTATTCACCTTTTCATGCTTAAAATCACTTTTCTACTCGATTCGACCTAATTTTTATGCTTTATCCTTTGTAGTCAACTCTATTTAAATTGGGGCATTCTATCACTTCTTCATAGTCACTCTTTGGTTCTAATCCTTCATCAGTCATCTTGGACATTGCTATATCTTGATTTATTCACATCTAGCTTTTTTTTGCATCTCCCTTACCTCATTTTGATTTTTATCCCAAGGGGGTAGACATACTCTACCATCACTTGCTACAACTGTTTATTTCTTAGGAGAATATGATTGATCTTTTCACTTCCTCTTGATCTATCCACTTTGCTAGGTGTTTGCATCCTTCTTGGATTCTGACATCATATTTCTTTTCCTAGTGTTTAATACTATTTCTATCAAGCTATAAATTTAGGATTTTCTATCTCTTTTTGCATTTCGTTCTTCAAAATTAGATATCTATTACTACCTACTTGGCTTTTATTTTCTTTGATGTAATGTGTTCTCAGATCAATCACACATTAGTCAAAAAGGGAAAAATGAAATCACCTAAAAATGGTCATCTAGACTATCAGCCCCCTTCTTAGCATTTTGGTTAATTTAATTAATCACTTACCTAGACCAAATTTCTAATAATCAATTAATTTGATTATAACCTATAGTTTGACTATGCTATCCTAAGTTCATTATTTGATTAAAAGAACATGTCCCATTTTAATTAAATAAAAATACCCCATTCTTCTAACTTACTTAAAGTGCACATATAAAGTTATTTTTCTATTTTATAATTAAAAGAAAAGGTTTGAGAGACTTTTTTTCTTATATGACAAGTCAACTCATTTTCTATTGGCTGACTTGTGTGTGCACATGGATCCTTCCCATTTTCAAATTCAACTGTTGATCATCCACCCTCTCAATCTTGATCCCTACCGTTCGTAAAACCTTAAAAGGAAAAGAGCTCCTCTCCTCAAAGGATCTACACTCTTGAGTATTCTTATGCTGCAAGATTTTCATTGGAATGCTTGAGAAATTTTTTTGGAGAATACCATCTTCTTGTCTACATTCCTTGCATTCATAGGATTTTGTTTTCATGGCATCTTAGCTTAGTTTTCATATAGTGTAGTTCTTTTTTCAAGTATCTTAGATCACATAGTCTAATTAGGATGGCTGTAATACTTTCATTTGTGTAGTTTAGTTGCATTGTGCATCTCATTTTAGCATAGTTTCATTCTTGCATTGCATGCATCAAGAGTTCTTTGACACTAGCATTCTTGCTCTTGCTCAAAGAATCTCCCATTTCATGGTTTACTAGCAAGGATTACATTTCTAAGGCTCAGCTGAGAGCCATTTTATTCTTATTTGTATGCTTTTTCACTCCATGACTAGGGAGCCCTAAGCCAACATTGAAGCTTTCCAATCCATGGAAAACCTTGGATAGAAGGGTTTAGGGAAGTGCACTCTTTTTAGTGTACAACTAGAATACTAACTCTTCATAGATCACATTTTACAAAGGAATTGTTAGTAGTAGGACTCATAAGAAACTGAATGATTTCTCCACAAGATCAATTTGGCAAGTTTAAAAACTCATGTGTTTAAAGTATGCACACACCTTAAATGGATAACATCAGAGATTTATTGTTTCCATCCAATGGAGAAGAAGATGCAATATAGCCAACATGTTTAACTTTTAAAGAAAATATAGTCACAACTCCAAAATGGCATCTAAAATAGGAGAACTATCATTGTATTAGATTCAAAGCATCAAGTTACTGCTATAGGTAAAACAAACTTCAAATTCACCTTGGAAAAGCACAAACTCTAGTCATGGCTATAGATTCAAATTGTATTAATGGTTGATGGAGAAAAATAAATCATCCATTACATAAGTAATCTCAATATCTATATTACAAATGCGGAGAGAGAAAACAAACTCAAAACATGGCATTGAAATCTCTAGGCAATGTTCATCATCAGAAAATGCGAAGAAAAACTCAATATTGGCATCAAAATGCCACAAGATTAGGCTCTACCCTCCAAGAAAGGCTGAATTGCCTCAATAAAACTTTCACACCAAAAAATAGCTTACAATTGCAATGGAAAACCAAGTCGTGCTTTAGAAAAACTCTAGAATTATTTATCATGGTGACTAGGCTTTCATCCCTTTCTAAAAAAATTTCTCTCTAAGTCCACACTATTTGAATGACCTAAATGACTTTTGTTTTTGAGTTTTTATTGTTTCCTCAATTACTTTTCATATGGTTTCGAGTCTACTCAGAGACTTTTGAAGGGGTTTATTTTATTTATTTTACATAATGTATGACTATGTTTGTTTAAAGTTATATATTTTGTGAACAAAGATATTATTATTTTGTTGAAAGTATATGATTATGTGATTATTATTATATTCATTGGTGTTTTCATAAACTAATGATCTAATAATAAAGTTCTTTAATCAAGAAAATAGTGAATAGAAGGTAACTCAAGTCATTATAGAAGTTTGATTAGTGATTATTGCCTAAGTTTGTGTATTTTGAATTTCAATTGGAATTTTGGAGTTGAAGTCTTCTTGTGAAATGGGGCAGTGTTCGCTCTTTGTGATTGCCAAGTGTTGTAGTTATCATTTTGAGATTTTTAGCCTTAGGGATAAATTTTGAGTTATTTTTGGAGAGATTTCTAGAGATTTTTGTGTTGTCATTGAGTGATCATCATGGAGACTTGGTAAAGGCATAGTTTGGAGGCCATTGTGCATGTTTCTCTAGTTCCTAGAGTCCTATTTGGAGACATATTTTTTGATATCTGATCCTCCATCCCTATTTTTGAGGGGAGACATTTGAGTCTTGAGGTTACTATACTTATCTTTCATTTAGAGAGGGGATTTTTTTAGTTTTTTGAAGAAGGGCCTTTTTCATTTAAGGCATTGTGTTTATCATCCTACTAAATCATATTTGTAGCATGTATTTTCAAAGATTGACAATTTATACAACTTATTTTGGATCTATTTCAGGGGTTAAACTTGTATTCCTTGATAGTGATTGATGTAGTTTTCTTGTGTTTCTTGTTAGAAAACTTAAAATTATGTCTCATTTTGTATCTTTTATGTGTTGAAGTTCTTTGTAGAGGTCAAGGGTTATATCAAGTGCTTTTGGAGATATTAATTTTGATTCATTCCTTTTAATATTTAGGTTTTCTAAATTTTCCTCTAAAATATTTATGTGCAAAGTACGTTATCAAGAATTGTATCTAAATAAAATTCTATCATATCATGCTTGGAAAGATATTTGTTACAATCATATTAATTGGTGTATCACCTTATGATTCTTCACTTAAAAGCTTTTCATTATAAGTTCTTTCTTCATCCATTTTCCATCCAAAGTTTATATTTTTCATTAGGATGGGTGAAATGATCAAGTTAATCATATAGGAGTCATCCTAGAACTCGGAGGTTCAATTAGGACATAGGATAACCATGACTTTTGATTGATCCCATGTTACTCCAAAATCACTACAATATCAATAATTTAGCATTAGGGTGCAAATTTTGGAGTTAAAAATCATAATAAGTACTAATCATCATAAATAAGCATCATATAGTGATCATCATATGGTATCCAATAGTTTGAATAAATTTCCCAACTAAGTCTAAAGTATAAAAAGGTCTCAAAATATAAAGTATCTGATATACATATAAATTGTTATATTATGATATGATGGGCTAGGGTGAGGCCTCACATCCTCCCCCAAGCATGAGCATCCTCTTGGAGTTCATCAAAGAGGTATGGGTACTATGATATCATCTATTTTGTGTCCTCCCATGAATTTATGACTTCATCATAACAATATTATTGGACTCTAACCTGGTACAACTCTCTATCTGAAAGTTCTAGGTTTTGTCCACCCAAAATGTGAATAGGCTCTAGTGCTAGTTTCCTTACCTACTCCACCTTCAAGGCATCCCAATCTATAATGTGAGACTTGTCATAAACATACTTTCTCAATATCGAAACATGAAAGACATTGTGGATGTGTGACAAGCTAGGTGGCAAAGATAAATGGTATGCAATTGGTCCTATCCTCTCCAATATCTCAAATGGTCCAGCAAATTGAGGTGCCAACTTAGAACCCTTTCCAAAATGGATCAAACTCTTGTGCAGATGAACTCTCAATAAAAGTTTGTTTCCAACCATGTAATCTTCGTCAACCCTCTTCTTGAGCCTTTCTAAGATGCTATGTAATTAAGTCTACCTATTGCTCCATATCCTTGGCCAATTGTGGTCCACTAGACACTTTGTCCTCCATTTTATCCCAACTCAATGGAGTCCTAAAAGGTCTACCATAAAGGGCTTGATAAGGTGGCATACCTATAAAAAAATGATGCCCATTATTATAGGAAAAATATACAAGATGAAGGTGCTCTTCCCATTGAACCCGGTGATCCATAACATACATTTGCAACATATCATCCAAAACCTCTCTCAGTCTGCCCATCTTTTTGAGGGTGTATGTTGTACCAAAATTAAGACTAGTGTCCAAAGTTGTTTGAAGCTCAATAAAAAAAGATGTTGTGAAAAAGGTGTCTCTATCAAAATTAATCTTACAAGGAATTCCATGGAGCTTGAAAAAATCCCACAAGAACACATGTGCAACTGCTAGTGTTGTAGAGGTAGTGCAAACATGTGAAAAGTTGGTCACTTTGGTTATCATATCAACTATTACCAAAATAGAATCATGACAACAAAAATACATAGGAAGACCAACAATAAAGTCCATATAAATCATATCCCACTTCCACTCAGGTATATGATGTGACTACAAAATTCCACCTCGAGTGACTATGCTCTACTTTCACTCTTTGGCACTCAAGACATCTAGCTATAACATTGGGAATTTGTACTCTCATGCCTAACCAGAAATACTAGGATGTATTGCATATGGCTATCAATGAGTCTCTACTATAATAAACTCACATAGACCACTTGTAGAAGGTTCATAAATGTGTCCTCTTGTAGACACTTAAAATTGTTCTAAACACTATATTAATTGATTTAATATTTCCATTGACACTATAACTGATTATTTATTAATTTATCATATTTTTCATGTTACTTTACTTATTTAATTAAATAGGTTCACTTCCCTAATGTATTTAAATTTAATTTGAACACTCCCCTCTAATGTGTTAAATCTATTTAATGCATAGTGCTCCATAAATCCCTTTTAAATAAATTTCTATTTATTTAATTCCCTCCACTTTATTAAATTATTTAATCCTATGATTAAGTTAAAATCATTTTTAATTTAATCCTAATCCCACCTAAAACCTAGTCTACACCCATCACTCTCATCCTTCTAAGCCTACCCATTAATTAACCCCACTTGATTATCCTAAACACCTTTCTAAACATCTTTTAGGTCCTAAATATTTACTCACACATGTGTGCAAAACTCAAGATCCAATAAAGCCCCTTTTTATTATTTTATTCAAAAAGCCTTACACTTCTTACACATTTGTTCCCATTTCCTTTCTCAAAGGTTTCTCACACATGTGTGAGCAAACTTTGAGCCATCACTTTCACTAAAAAGGCTTATGTTGACCTCTCCATGGCTTGTCTCCTTAGCCCATGTGTCTCCCTTGTGGCTCCTATGTAGATGCCACATAGATGCCACCTAACCAAGGCCTCTCTCAAACCTATAAATATAGCCCTTGTCTCAAACATTTTCCATCTCCCTCATTTTCATTGTTATCATACTAGTATAGTTTTAGAGCTTTTAGAGATTTTTATGCATTGTTAGTAAGCCTTTGGTAGATGTTATATTTCACTCTTGCATTGATAGTTTAGTTTGATTTCTTAAATTCACCTCCACTTCTTAGGATGTTTTGAGAATGGCTTCTTCTGTAGTCTCCTCTTGAAGCATTCATCACTCATCTAGCTTAGATTCATCTCATTTTCATACGTTAATCATTGAAGGGATTCATTCAATAGTTGTCTTTGGGAGAGCACATCTACATCCCTCCAACAAAAGCACACCAACAAGGCCTCTTATGGATGCCCTTGTTTGGCTACTTTTAGGTTGCATGGGGACTCTTTTTTTTTGTTTGCATAGTTTTAAAACTCAGGTATGACATTTAGTTGTATTTTTGTTTTGTTTTACAACTAACATTTTCTTGTTTACATATGCTCCTGATAGGTTACGTTTTCACGCATATATTTTGGAAATCTCCTCCTATCCATCACCCTTAAAGGTGTGTGTCAATGATGGTATTTCCACCTCCTTCATCCACTCATTCACAAGTCTTCCAACCTAGCATCCATCAACCATGTCTTCCTCCAAATCATTCCACCCCCTTAATCCAAAATTTTTCATAGGTCACCATCCTCCATTTCCCAACCCATTTCATCCTTTGTTTCCCTATCCTACCAGCATCTATGAGAAAATAGTAAAACTTCCTTAAAAATAAAAAAGAAAGAGAAATAAGTAACAAGGGATACCGTCTATGTATCTAGATGCTTGAGTCCTCCCTTTGTATCCAGTGTCTTCTAATTCCACTTATCCATCCATTCGCTTTTCCTCTTCCAATTGCACTCTACACTGGGGTAAAGCTCCATTCATATCACATTATCTTATATATCTTCCATATTCCTATCTACCATTCATCATCCTTGTCCATCTTTGATCTTGACCAGCCATTTCCTTCCATCCACATGCTCACTTTCCATATCCCTTTCTCATTATCCATCCATTATCCTACGTACTTCCATTTGCTTTCACATCTTTGATCTTGACATCCTATCCATATCTTGTATCCCTCATGCCTATTAGATTAATTTCCTCTATCTTCCATCCATACTTCAACATACCTCCATCTTTATTTCATATGTCCTTGGTCTTGGTTATTCCATCCATTTTAGGTCCCACATTTCATCCATACTCTTCATATCATTATCCCTATTTCATACCATCCCTCCCATATTCCTTATTCATTCCACTTTCAAGCCTATGCTCACGATTAGTACTAGAAGCCCAAAAAAAAATTTATCATACATTCTTTGGAAGAACACATGCATTCACTTCCTCCATACAATATCCTTCACACCATCTTTCCATTTTCATGCATTATTTCCCACCATATTTCCTTCCATTTTCATATCCTTGGTATGGGGCATTGTTGGTCACTCCTTTGAAACATGGTCCTTGGATCCCCATTGTCCTATACTAGATCCTTTGGTCCCACATATTAAAAATGTATTTGTTAAAACCTATCCTGTCAAGAGAACTCGTAAACAAGAAAATGTTAGTTGTACAACAAAACAAAAATACAAATAAATGTTAGAATTGAGTTTTGAAATTATGCAACCAAAAAGAAAGAGTCCCCATGTAACCTCAAAGTAGCTCAAAAAGGGTACCCATAAGAGGCCTTGATGGTGTGCTTTAGTTGGAGGGATGTAGATGTGCTCTCCCAAAAGGAACTATTGAATGAATCCCTTCAATGATTAATGTATGAAAATGAGACAAATCTAAGCTAGATGAGTGATGAATGCTTCAAGAGGAGGCTATGAAAGAAGCCATTCTCAAAAAATCCTAAGAAGTGGAGGTGAATGAAAGAAATAAAACTAAAATATCAATGTAAGAATGAAATCTAACATCTACCAAAAGGTTAGTAACAATGTATAAAAATCTCTAAAAGCTCTAAAACTATACTAGCATGATAACAATGCAAATGAGTGAGATGAAAAATTCTTGAGACAAGGGCTCTTTTTATATGTTTGAGAGAAGCCTTGGGGAGTTGGCATCTATGTGGCATTCAAATAAGTGCCACAAGGGAGACACATGGACTAAGGCGACAAGCTATGCAAAGGTCAACATAAGCATTTTTAGTGGAAGCAATGGCTCAAGGTTTGCTCACACATGTGTGAGAAACCTTTGAGAAAGGAAAGCGGCACAAATGTGTAAGAGGTGTAAGGATTTTTGAATAAAATAATAAAAGGGGGTTTTCTTGGATCTTGAGTTTCTCATACATGTGTGAGAAAATACTTAGGAGCTAAAAGGTGTTTAGAAAGGTTTTTAGGATAATTAAGTGGGGTTAATTAATGGGTAAGCTTAGAAGAATGAGAGTGATGGGTGTAGACTTGATTTTAGGTGGGATTAGGATTAAATCAAATAGGATTTTAACTTAATCATAGGATTAAAGAATTTAATAAAGTGGAAGGAATTAAATAAACATTAAATAGATTTAACACATTAGGGGGGAAGTATTCAAATTAAATTTAAATACATTAGGGATGTGAACCTATTTAATTAAATAAGTAGAGGAACATGACAAATATAATTAATTAATAAATAATCAATTATAGTGTCAAGGGAAATATTAAATCAATTAATACAGTGTTTAGAAAAATTTTAAGTGTCTACATTTTGCCCCTCTTTGATGAAGTCTCAGGATGACATCATATCAAAGAAAAGAAAATATAGGTTATCCTAGAGAGAATATGAATCCTAGAAGTCATGTCATAGTGACTACAAGGGAGGAGGGTGCCCCCTCGAGGAAATGAGGTGAAAGAGGAATATATTTTGCCCCATTTTCTCAAAAATAGACACTAGAAGGAAAAGGGAAGGACAAAAAAAGGCTTAAAAGAAGGCCTTGCATGACTTGTTGGTAATATTAGAATGAAGCAGGGTGAATTGGATAATGATTAATCTAAATGCATCCTAACTACATGAATGCATGGGATTCAGTTGTGTTCTTATGGAAGATGACACCTTAGTTTGATTTTGCAAAAGGAATTATGCACCAAATGCTATAGTAGCATAGATGACACGATTCCTTTGTGTGAACTAGACTCAAACACAATAGAGACTTTAGGAACATAGATGTAAGTTTCATAGTCATGATGGAACAAATGACATATACACACCGGAGAGGTTTGGGCACACCCAAAATCTTGTTAGGGTTCTTGGTGGAAAGTGTGCTAACCTATTTCCTCCATTAAGTAATCCATAACCATAACACAAAAATGACATAGATGTGCTAAAGAATCATGAAAATAGATCATATTAGAAAATAAACCATGTAATCAGGTTAAGCTATTCAAATGATACCAAGATATTGAAGATTGAGGCACACTTGGGAAGGCTATCACTGACACACAAAGATAAAATTAACAAAAGTCCTTATGAACAAGTAGTCATTCAGTCCACATTTCTTGCCATGAACTTTATTCTGATGGTGAATTTGCTAAGCCTGTATAGGAAGGATGCATCCTATAAGGTGGAAATTGATTGTTTGATTGGAATTGTATTGAAATGTTTGTGATTGTTCGCTGGAAATTGTGTGAAAGGAACAAGGTTCTCAAACCATTTAGTCTCACTGTGAATTTGTGTAAGTTTGTTTGCAATCACTATTTTGATAAGCTTAGTTTGATGAGGTGAAGCTCAGTTTCATGAGAAGAGATGATGAATAGAAGAATTTGGATAAGATATGATAAGATGATGGAGAAATTAAATTGGAATGGAAGAGGAATGTAAGAGAGTAAGTGATAAATGTTCTCTAGAGGAAAGTTTGTTTAATGGAAGACTAGAAATTTGCTCAAGGTATATGAAAATAGATGGAAAAATGAAGCAATTGATTATGGAAAATGACTTGTATGAAAGGATTAGAGGAAGGGAATTTGATTAGAGTAGAGGATAAATGAATTGATTGAATTGATGAAAATGACTAGATTGGGACCACTGACAAGGGAGATCCAAGGAATGGTAAAAAGATGAGAAGGGTATAGATATCTAATGGTGGAACAATATGGGGGACCATAGGATCCAATATAGGACAATGGGGAGCCAAGGACCATGTTTCAAAGGAGTGACCAAAAATTCCCCATACCAAGGAGAGGAAAATGGAAGGAAATATGGTGGGAAAGGATGCATGAACATGGAAAGATGGTGCAAAAGTTATTGTATGGAGGAAGTGAAGGAATGTGGATGTCCAAAGAATGTATGAGCAATTTTTTATTGTGCCTCTAGTATTGATCACAATCATAGGCCTAAAAGTGGAATGAATAAGGGATATGGGAGGGAGGGTATGAAATAGGGATAATGATATGAAGAGTATGGATGAAATGTGGGACTTGAAATGGATGGGATAACTAAGACTAAGGACATATGAAAGAAGGATGGAAGTATGTAGGACTATTGATGGAGGATGGAGGAAATGAATCTAAGAAGGATGAGGGATACAAGATATAGATAGGATGTCAAGATCAAATATGTGAAAGGATGGAAATACGTAGCATAATGGATGGATATGAAAAATGAGCATGAATGGATGAAAGGAATAGGATAGTAAAGATCAAAGATGGAAAAGGATTATGAAAGATAGATGGAAGTATGGAAGACATATAAGGAAATGTGGTATGGATTGAGCTTGCCCCTAGTGTAGCATACAAGTGGAAGAAGAAAAGTGAATGGATGGATAAGTTGAATTGGAAGACACTAGATACAAAGGGAGGACTCAAGCATCTAGATACATGGATGATATCCCTTGATATTTATTTCTCTTTCTTTTTTATTTGAAAGGAATTATTACTATTTTCTCATAGATGTTGGCAGGATAGTGAAAAGAAGGATGAAATGGGTTGGGGATTGGAGGAAAATGACTTATGAAAAAAGTTTGGATTAAGGGGGTGGAGTGGTTGGGAGGAAGGAATAGTTGATTGGAAGACTTGTGAATGAGTGGATGAAGGAGGTGTAAATATTATCATTAACACACACCTTGAAGGGTAATGGAAAGGAGGAAATTTTAGAGGATATGTAGGAGAAAGTTTGAATTTTGGGATATAGGGACCCAAAATGGATGAAGGAGATAATGGATGCAGGATGGTGGATTTGGCTATATAAGGACCCAAAAAGATTTGGAAAATGGAAACTTTGAGGATTTATGAAAGAGGCAAGCCTTTGGATTAGCGAAATTGGATTCCATTTTGAATCTTTCTTTGAGAATCATTGCTTCATTAAGTAGCTTTGTAATCCACATAATTTTTGCACTTTTTATTTTGAGCCTTTGTGGCCTTTTGATTTTTTCTTTCTTCTGGATTGTATTTTTCTTTTCTTGAACATGTTTGTTAGAGGGTTGATGTTGATCCTTCAATTTTTGCAGATTTTTAGCTTGATTCACTTTATCTTTAGCATCCAATTTTCTTCCATTGGCCATGGTATGGGTGTATGAGGATAAATGGTATGGAGAGCTTATGGATGAAATTATGGAGGGTGAACATTGGAATGAATTTGAGGATGTGTACCTTTGTTGATCTTTACTAGGAGCATGAGGGGATAAAGTGGGAGAGTTGGATATGGTAGATGGATGTATGTAAGGACCCAAAATGGATGGAAGGGGTGGAGGGTTTGGCTTTGGAACATAAGGACTCAAAATGGATGGAAAAGAGGAAGGAATGGAAATTTGGATATAAGGGCCTAAAATGGATTTGGAATATGGATGATGGGAACATTTAGGTTTGGATGGAGGAATTTTGGATTTGGAAGGAGTGGAAGGTGTACCAACATCTTGAGATATTATTTCTTCAAATGGATACTTATCATTTTCAATAAAAGATGTGAGTCCATGTATATGGGGTTCATGAGTGGATTAGATAGGTGTGATAGGATCATGTGGAGGATTAGGATTACCAGGGGGATTATGAGGGATAACAGGATCTTGATATGGATTGGGGTCATGAAATGCACATGAAGGGGTACTTTAATTTTGATTTAAAAGAGGGTCATGTAGTGGAATTGAAGGAATTATTTGATCATATAATGGAGTGGATGGAATAGAAGTATGAGATGGGACATTTTGATCTTGACAGGGGAGAGAGCTAGTGGATTTTGTAGAAGGAACATCTTCATGAGGTGGAAAATCTATGAATGCTAACTCTTAAGATAGAATGGAATCAGTAATGTGTGAGGTACATAAAATTTCTTTATCATGATTAGGAAGGGGATCATGAGATGGAATAAGAGGGATAAATGTATCTTGAGGGATAAGGGAATAATGGGATGGAGAAATGTTTAGATCTAGAGGAGAAAAGGAATCCATAATGGCATGCTTTGGAGGAAGGTCTGGAGATAGAATTGAGTGTATGACTTTGGGTGATTGGATCACTTTATTTTTTATTTTTTACTTAGATAAGGTCTCTAGTGAGATAAACCTACTATAGGTTGGAGGGGGGGGGGGGTGGCACGTGGGAGATGATGTTGATTTTGGAGGATTAAGATTACATGAAGGCATGAGTAGGGAATCTTGATGATGTTTTTGGACATTAACCTCAAAGTATGGGGAATTACATGGTGGATTTGGGTTGGATGGGATATGAGGATTATGGTCTTTGAAACATGGGGGAAGAGGACATATGTCATGGAAGGTAGATTTTTTCTTTTGATTTGCTAGGCTCAATATAGAATTATTGAGTTCCTCAATTTCTTTGGCAATCACATTTATATTTGAGGAATTGTGTGGGCTATGAACATAATCATATGTGGTTGAAGGATAATGAGGTGGATTTCCCTTGTCAAAGGTAGAAGAATAATGAGCATGAGATGGATTAGAATTAGATATGAAGTTTTGAGGATTGATTTGATACAGGGTTTGTGCTAGAGGTGTGACTCCATATTGCCTTTGAAGGTCCCCAACCATTTGGTTAAGCCAATTCTTATCCATTAAATTTAGATGAGGGGTGATGAAAGATTTGATGATGGATGAAATATGAACTTAGGACTAGGAGTGATTTTGAACTTGTTTTGATTTGAATTGGATTGGATTTGATTTGATTTGAAGGTTTGAGATAACCTTGGTGTAGATAAAGACCTTATGATATTGAAAACAATTGGATGTTGGATTTGAATTAAAGTCCAAGGTTTATGATGGTGCTCCTATGTCCAAAGTAGAAGATTTTATGAAAATTGAATTAGAAGAATAGTTGAATAGATGAAGAAAGATTGATTGATTTTGGATTGAAGATGTAAATGGATTGACTTAAGAATCAATTTGAAAAGAATGAATTTGAAAGGGACTATATTAGAATGATGATGTTTTGAAAGATTTTATTAAGGATGAATTATGAGATTGGATAAGGAAATTGGCTCTTGATGTGGATTATGAGCCATGACTAGGGTGAAGATTATGGATTTGATTGAATGATTAAGAAAATAAGGTAATGATTAGAGATGACTAAGATTTTGAGGAATAATTTTAATGATTAAGAAGGTGATTAAGACAAGAGATGCATGATGATGATGAAACAAATGGATAGAAGAAGTGATCTGGGAAAGATGTAGAAAACAAAAACTCATTTTTGTGATTTTTGAAATGTTTTTTTTTTTGAATTTTTTGAACTTTTATGATGTTTTTGAGTTTTCAAACATTTTCAATGTTTTCAAGTTTTGAAATTTTATGCTTTTTTGGATTTTGAGAGTTTTTTTATTTTTGGATTTTTTTGAAACATAACATGCAAGAAAAATCTTAGATGGTGTGTCCCCTTCAAATGGGGAGGTTCTTGAAAACTTAGCACATCAAAAACACCAACAATCCTATAAGGTTTTGACTAGGATATACAAGTTCAATTAGGGGTGTTGGAGTTGACAAAATCCAACTCTGAAGATGCCCAAGATCACCTGCATGCGAAAACTTATCAAAGAGAAGCAAAGGAAGGAAGAGCGTGGAGCAAGGGAAAAACTCTAAATGAACATGAGAGAGAACAAGATATGTAAACACAAGAAAATAAGTATTTACAATATGCAAGAAGTGATGATGTGTTGTGAAAATACAATGAGGGAGCCCGAATATAAAGAGCTCTAGGAATCTTCCAGAACAAGTTAGAAGATGCTAGGAGATAAGTGTGACAACTAAGCATACATCCACATAAGGTGGAAAGTCCTCAAACAATGTGAGATGATAAGTATGACTTAGAGAGAACAAACTCTCATATTGTCAACAACTTATAACAAACTCTTAGACTAAAACTAATAAATAAATGCATTTACCTAAGTAAGCTTAAGTAAATAGAATAAATAATTAGTAAATTAATTATTTACTCTAACACCCCCACTTAAGTGAAACTTAGGGAAATGTCTTAAGCTCAAAAAACTAAGATGAAATGTAAAATGGGTCCTAGCAATGAGGCCATGTTAGGTACCCATGTACAAAGCAAAGAGATGCAACCTCTGTAAATAGGGAAAGAGAGAAAACCACACGGGAAAAACCCTTCCCCAAAAAGAGGTAAGAACCTAGTGAAGAACTAAAGAAGCCTCCAACTAGGGGAATGTCTCCTAAAACAAGAACAAAGAGTGATCATGAAGAGCATCACTAAAGCATGAATAAGTCGCAAATCTTCCATCAAGAAGAAAATTGCTGATCTAAAGAACCTCCATGGAACAAGAAGGCACAAACCAAGTGTGTCTATATGGTAGATGATCCATCTCACCAAAATGCATAGGTAGCCATCCACTACAATTTCCTTGTATATAGGATCAACCACTGAATACATAGTTCACACTAATGAACCATTGAACCAAGGATGCATTAGAACAACAACATAACCCCCCCTTAATGCAGACAGGGTGAGATGACAAGCAACTGAGAAGGTGGGCCAAAATCTCCTACAGACGAACCAAGAACGACGAGAGAGGAAGAGGCACTAACACCTATAAAGACATGGTCAAATTGACTCTAAATGGGGCTAATTTCATGGAAAGGACACTCACTTGACAAAGGGAGAATTCTTAAAACAACAAACAACTATCCCCCCCATGGTGCTTTATAAAAATAGTGCATGTACAACTGACTCAAAATAACGTTCATGACCCCCAGAATGCAAGAGTGGCACTTTATCTCAGTGCGATACATAAAAATGCTTCAAAATGATAGCTACAATGATCAAAACTAAAAACAAGTTGCAATAAAATAAAGTACAGCTCAAAACAAAAGAAACCATGCCAGGAAAATGATCCTTGGGCCTATAAAACACTCAAGATATCCACCATATAGCAAAAATGCCAAAAATATGATAGAAAGAGAATGGACCAAAAACTAAGAAAAAAGACAACATTTATGAAAAATTGACAAAACCAACTTTCTAGAAATATAAAGTTTTGAAAAAACTGACATGGGACGCAAAAGATATGCTTGTCAGAGTCAAAAATAGAATTTTAGATTTCAACTAAAAAAATGGGCAAAAAAAAACATCAAAACCTAAAATTACCTACACCAATATCTCTGTGTTAGAACTAGCTTTCTGGCTCTTCTTTCAGATTGGAAAAATACCTCCGTATGCTCAAGTTATGGCCAAAAAATTGAAGGTAGGTCAAAAAGGACCTAGGAGATGAGCAAGAGGAAGGCTTGATGATGTAGTGTTGATGTCATGCTAATGTCAGCATTTCACTGTCCTAAATTTGACAACCAGGAGATCGTCAGTGCAAAAAAAGTGCCACATGGCGCACGTGCCATTGTCACCCCCATGTGATGCCAACTGGTGCTTGGTTGTGCAGAAAATCCACCACGGCTACTGACTGTTCTGCTGTCAGAGGTGGTAGAGCTGTAGAAAGGAGGAGGTGGTGCCTGGGGTAGTGCTACCTACTGTGGCCGCTGTGGGCTGCGCGTGAGTGGTGTGGTGGCGACTATCTATTTTAATTTTTAAAAAAAAATTTAAGCCCGAAATCGTCCATATAGTCGTATGGAACCTCCTACAACCAAATTTTTTTTGTCTCCTGGAGCTCTATCTCCAAAATTGATAAATTTTATATGGATCCTAGCTAAAAAGTGCCTTTTGGATCCAATGGCAGCATCCATTTGGGCTGAAAGTGCTCCAAAAATTTGCTGTCCCCCTGATTTGAAGAAAAATGCACAAACAAACTAGAGTTTGTGACTCCAAATCATGGTTTCAAAAATCCTTCAACAAAGTAGTAGTAGGGAGGCTCTGATACCATGTTGGAGTTGATGAAATCTAATTTTGAAGATGCCCAAGATCACCTGCATGTGAAAACCTATCAAAGAGAAGCCAAGGAAGGAAGAGCGTGGAGCAAGGAAAAAACTCTAAATGAACATGAGAGAGAACAAGATATGTAAACACAAAAAACAATGTATTTACAATATGCAAGAAGTGATGATGTGTTGTGAAAATACAATGAGGGAGCCTGAATATAAAGAGCTCCAGGAATCTTTTAGAACAAGCTAGAAGATGTTAGGAGATAAGTGTGATAACTAAGCATACATCCACATAAGGTGGAAAGTCCTCGAACAATGTGAGAGGATAAGTATGACTTAGAGAGAACAACCTCCTGTATTGTCAACAACTTATAACAAACTCCTAGACTACAACTAATAAATAAATACATTTACCTAAGTAAGCTTAAGTAAATAGAATAAATAATTAGTAAATTAATTATTTACTCTAACAAGGGGTGTCCTCAATATATGCAAGGTATGTGAGGCCCAAATCTATAGATGAAAGAAAATAATGCCACACAACTGGGAGGAGATGGTAACCCAAATCTCCATGTTCACTTTCCAAAGGTATAAAATTCTTTGGAGCCTAACCAAGAGTGACAAGAGTTTGCTTCCAAGAGAGGTGTCTTTTGATTCACCTCCTAATATTTATGCTATGCCAAAATGCTAGAGTTAAGGTCATCCCAAGGGGGGATGAAATCTCCAACTAGGTATCCTAAAGAGTGTAAAACAAGGCCACTTATTTCTTGTGCACTCAAGATCACCTAAATGCATAAGAGGAGTGAATACGTAAGTGGTCTTGGGTTTAAAAGATACTTGTTTTTTTCCAATGAAGCTTCAAGTTTTCTATCTACTTTTGAAGACACTCATGTTTAAGCATGCATTGTTCTTCCAACTTGACAACATCGTCAGCATAATAAAAATTGAGGATTTGTCAAGAAAATGTAAATTGATCATCTTCAACATAAGACAATTGTTTTAAACCCAAAATTGAAATGTTTGATCGCATTCTTATTTGACCTTAGGCATTCAAGAGTGTATTTGGTTACTCTACACATGCATTCCAATAAAAATCTTGTTCATTTATTAAGGCACTCAAGAGTATGTTTGAACATGATTCATTCCAATGAAATGTGTATAAATTACCTTAAAACATTCAAGAGTGTATGTGCAATGTTACCTTAATGCATTGAAGAGTTTGTTTGATTTTTTGGTATTAGTTGCAACATGCATACCAAGGACAAGTGATTAATTCATATAAGTTTATTCCCAAGAGCAATAAAACATTAAGGAAAACCTACAAGAAACATGATTAGTTGTTTCTAGGATGCTCCAATCTACAAAAGTTGCAATGAATAACTTGATTAACCTCACAAAAAATATATAAAATAAATACTTTACTATGGTAAAATTTATTTTAACTTAAAAAAAATAAAAATTGTATACGTAAATGAACTTAAAATATCCCATATCCTATGGAACCCCTAAAAGTCAAATTTTGTCTTATACTTTGACCTCAAAATGCAGGCACAGGCAACAAAATCTTAGAGATGACAAAATATCATAGACGAAAAGCATTCAATGATGAAAGATTATCGCAAATGACAAAATACTAACAACACTAACTTTTTCACTACCTATAGCAAGGATGACAAAACACTAAAATCTGAGATGACAGTTTAATGAAATGATAGACTAAAGTCTGCCCACAATGAAGATGATAGTCTACTGCTAAACTTCGAAGATGACAATTAACAAATATTACAGATTCTTTTATGCTTGCAACAAAGATGATAGATTGGGTAAACTGTAAAGATGACAGTTTACAAATATCATAGGTTTTTGGCCGCTCATAGTGCAAATGACAGAATGAAAAATGTGGAGATGACGGTCAAGCCAGCAAAGACATCAAAGAAGCACATATGACAAACAAAGATATTTACAAATTTGAATTGGTTATGAAGTTTGTCTCAGATAGAGATGCTAAACTATAGAGACGATGATATACAGAGACAACAATGCATCTTCATAGATGACACTGCATCCTAAAAAAGATGACAATGCATAGTTTTGACAGAGAAAAGCCAAGTTTTTGAGTGAATTTGATAATAGAAAATCGATGTGGGTCCCATCGGGTGTGCCAAAATGTATACATAAAAACTTAACTTGTTGAGAGCATGCATAAACAAGCGAACACTAGTTATACAAAAAAACAAAAATACAACTAAATGTTAGACTTGAGTTTTAAAACTATGCAACTAAAAAGAAAGAGTACCAACACAACCTCAAAGAAACTCAATAAGGGCACCCATAAGAGGCTTTTTTGGTATGCTTTAGTTGGAGGGATGTAGATGTGCTCTCCTAAACACAACTATTGAATGAATCCCTTCAATGATTAATGTATGAAAATGAGATGAATCTAAGCTAGATGAGTGATGAATGCTTCAAGAGGAGGCTATGGAAGAAGCCATTCTGAAAACATCCTAAGAAGTGGAGGTGAATGTAAGATATCAAACTAAACTATCAATGCAAGAATAAAACCTAACATCTACCAAAAGGTTAGTAACAATGCATAAAAATCTCTAAAAGTTCTAAAACTATACTAGCATGATAACAATGCAAATGAGGGAGATGTCAAATACTTAAGACAGAGGCTCTATTTATAGGCTTGAGAGAGGCCTTGGGGAGGTGTCATCTATGTGGCATCCACATAAGTGCCACAAGGGAGACACATGGGCTAAGGGGACAAGCCATACAAAGGTCAATGTAGTGCTTGCCCCTAAGTCGCATTTTAGTTATCATTGCCAAACTCTTTTAGGCCAGCTTTATGTTTGATGATTAGTACTATTATTTTGGAGATTATTAGATGCTGTGTTACAAGTTTATTATATGAAGAGATTACTTGGTACTCTATATTTTATGTATGTATGATGATTATTCAGTATTTTCAGTTATTAATGATGATTAGTTAGATGGTCTATTATCACATGTGTTTTCTTTTGAAGACTTACCCCATACTACATGTGTATGGTGTGCGTGTTTGTTTTCTTTATGTATGGTGTTTTTGATGTGGTTAAGGAAGGGAGTCATAGTCACCTGCTAGTCAAGATCTACACAATGCACCACTTCCTGCCATTGCTTGTTTAGCTTAGAATATTGTGTTTGTACATGTGTGGATTTTATGTAAGTTGTAGGTATCGAGTATTGACTTTCCTGAATTTCTAAGATGAGCGTACCCTATCACATTATCTCAATGGTAAGAGAGGGGAGATAAATCTTAAGTCCAAACCCTAAACCCTTTAGCCATTTGTCCTAATTGATAATTAGGACAAGTATTCAAGTTGAGTACCCTTTGAATGCGTTGAATGATATTAATTCGTGATTATAACCCTTTAGTTGATTTTGTATGTGTTCTTCTATGATGGGTTTTCATATGTTGCTTTATGAGTCCTTGGTGTATTTTCTATTAATTAAGTCTAATTAAAAAGATTAAATTAATGATTTAATCTAATAGAAAATTAATATGATATCTTTAATATTTAATTATATTTAATTAATTGAGAAATTAATTAAATAAAAAGAATTAAATTTGGAGATAAAAGTTTAAGGATAAATTTAGAGCATGATAATATTTATTTAATTTAATAATAATATATTTAGAGTTTATTTTTAAATAAATGATAAATATTATTGTTATTTAAGTTAATTAAATATTCTATCAATTAAGTTTCTAAAATAAATTAAAAAGTGAAAAGATATTAATTATTAAAAAGTTGTAAGATCACATGATGCGTGCATGAGATTAAATAAAAGAAATTAATTAAAAAGATAAAATAAGTGAAAATAATAATGTTATGTTAATTTCATAAAGTGCACATGGGATTAAAAGTAATAAATTAATTAAAAATAGAAGTCAAGTGGTAAATTAAATAAAGTTATTTAATAATTCAATTTAATGTGCATAAAAAGATGAATGCAAGATAAAGCGAAGATTAATAAAAGTTAATTTCGAGTTGAGACTTGTGAACAAGGAGTCCTCTCAGGTGAACACACAATTAGTGCACTAATTTGAGAAGAAAACTCTTTATCACAACTTTGGGGTTCATTTTTGAGGGACCGTGAATTTTGGAAACATGAATTTTGGGAGACGAATTTTGGAAGGGAATTTCTGAAGAAGAATTCTAGAAAAGATTTACAGAGAAAAGTTATTGAAGGGGAGCAAATTCTCTCATAGGTTTTCAAGGATTTCGTATTAGCATCAAGATCAGGTAGGGTCTTGTGTTTTGATCGCTGATTATTTATGCAATTTCCCTATTTCCTAGCTTCTTTATGTCTATGGATTGTAGATCTGAATTCTCTATGATGAATGTTTAAACATTTCAATATTGAAATTTATCAGATGCTTGTCAATTAACTTCTATATACATAGTATTTAAATGGGAAGGGTTGAATCTAAGACTGAAACTCTAAATTTGGATGGTTGAATTCAAATGAAGAAATTTTGTTTTAAAAAAAATTAAAAAATCCATATTGTATTTATTGATAGTGCTAGAAATTCAAATTAAATGTATATATATATATATAAAATGTTATTGAAAAAAAAATGTTTTTAATAATATATATACAATATTTATGTTAAAAAAAAATATTATAATTTATAAACGTTATTTTTTAAAAAAATGTTTCTTTTAAAAATATATATATATATTGGGGGGGAGGGAATTACCCCGTGCCCCAACCCCTATCGCGGCTTTGCACGATAGTAGCTACATCGTAGGTACTGCGACGTCAAGTACCAAGTACCTGCCGCCACAGCCCCTGCGATCGTAGGATTATGGCAGGTCGCAAGCCTTTGTTATAAGACGGTGGGCTTAAAAATGCTGTTTGATGTTTTTTTTAAATTTTTAATATTATTTTTATATTATGTTTTTAATAATATTTAAATTATTAAATTTTAATATTATTTTATATAATGTTTTAATTAATAGTTAATTATTAATTATTAATATTATTTTATCAATAATATTTATTAACAATTTTTAATAATTAATTCAATGTTAATTACATATTTATTAGTTTGATTAAATATGATATAATTTATTTAATAATGAAAATTAGATAATTAGGTGGAAATTATTTAATTTTGACTTTACTGAATTGCAATTATTGAAATTCAATAAGGAATATTTTAAATGATTCTTTGAAAAGAATATAACAAAAAATATATATGATTATCCTTAGAATATTTTAGGTAATTGACTTAAAAATAAATGGGGTAATTCTATATTTTAATTGATTAAATGAATGAGTTAAACTATAGGGTAAATAAAGAATCTTTTTACTTAAAACATATGCTAAAATGAAAACTGTAACCTTATGTTTAACTCAACTGTAGGTTTTTTTTAAATCAAACGTAAACTATGAGATTATCCTGTTTTCTATGTGATGTCTATGCTTTGGGGTTTTGGGGTTGATTTGATGTTGACTAGTCTTAGGTTGTTACCAAAGGCTCGGGGGTTATGTGATTGTGTTGTCATGCTGGTTTGATCTCAATCTTTTCATCCCAACCATGGTAATGTGATTAAGTATGCTCTATGACATGTTTGTATGTATTGTTTTTTATTGCTTTCCAGTTTCCTTGTGTGAAGCTGAGGTGTAAATATTTGAGTTACCTGACTTAACCATTTTTGAGGCATTGATCAATTATATTTGATTTGTTTTCCAGTCGCTTTGAGAAGCTGAGGTGTTTTAAGTGATTTGTTCTTGATGATGTCTTGTTGTGACATGTTTGACTTGACCATTTTGGAGTCTTCGATCAATATTGTGATTTATTATTGGGATACTTTCTGGTTTCTCGTTGGAGAACTATTGGATATTGTGTCTTATTATTGATGCCTTTAGTTGCTAATAGAGAATTGTTGTGATCTTTATGATTATCATTTGATGCTTTCTAGTTTCTCGTGGAGAACTGATATGAATATTGTGACTTATCTTTTAATGCTTTCTAGTCGCTTATATAGGGCAAAGGTGATTTTTGTGATTTGTGATTTCATGAGCCTAGGGTAGGTTATCTATATGTAGTGTCGGAAAGTGGCTTGCAATGGAGGATGGGAGACCTGAAGTGGCTCTGGGGATGACTCATTGTATGTTGTTTTTTTTAATAAGTGATAACATTACACTAAATAATGACTTAAATGAACCTAATAATATTAATTGTATGTTCTCACCCATGCCTCGAGTGCTAGTACATACTAGGATGGGAGTCTAGAGAACGCTTGGTTACGACCTTGCATTCCATAGTATGCCTCATCAATACGAGAGGATACTAGTGGCCGTAAGATTATTGGGGACCCAAGATTTATGAGGGATTTCTCGAGTAACTTCCAATGTGATTCATGTGATGACACTTTCCCGCTTACATAGTAGGTTTCCTATGTGTCTTTGTGTGCCTCTGGGTCTAGATGTTTATCTATGTTGGAACCTTTGAGTTAGTTTACTTTTAGGATTTCTTGGACTTAGAGAGTACTTGTATTATGTGGTTTGATATCCTGTTTGGGACTTGAGACTATCTCCTTAGTGCAGTGGGAGTGGACCATTTAGGTTCCATGTCGTTAGATGGTGGTGCTTTTTCACTCTTACCATCGAGATCCGTCCTTGGCACCATGGCTGGAGCTTTCTTGGTTAGCATTTACCTTCATCCTGTTCATGGATTATTATGATGGATGGTTAGATTTTATGATGGATGTTTTATCATTATGGATGTATGGAAGTATCATGTATGGTGAATGGTTTCATTTATTTTACTGTACCTTGTATCATGGATTTGAGGATGATGTATCTTTATTTTTACATATGTATATTCTTTTAAGCCTTTCATACCCTATGACATGTACAGTGGATGATTGAGCATTCCGAATTAATTTTTTAAGAGGCATTCAGAACAAATGTATATTATGGACATTGGACCTTCTTAATATTCTTTCATGAGGATGTGGTAGTTGTTAGACTTAGAATTAATTAAATTTAAATGTGACTCAATGTCCTAAAATTCTTAAGGGATGTAACCTGTTATGTATGTTTGTTGATGATTACATGTTATTGCTTCCACTACTATGTGTTTGATGTGTATGATCTATCTTTCTTGTTTAAAAAAAAAATGTTTAGCAAACTTAGTAAAACTTTAGGTTAATTCTTTTGAATCCCTTGGTGGGGTGTTACAATCAACATAAGCCTTTTGGATGGAAGTGATGGCTCAAGGTTTGCTCACATGTGTGAGAAACCTTGGAGAAAGGATAGGGGGGCAAATGTGTAAGAGGTGTGAATAAAATAATGAAATGGAAGCTTTATTGGATCTTGATTTTCTCACACATGTGTGAGCAAATACTTAGCAGCTAAAAGGTGTTTAGGATAATCAAGTGGGATTAATTAATGGGTAGGCTTAGAAGGATGAGAATGATGGATGTAGACTAGGTTTTAAGATGGGATTATGATTAAATTAAATAAGATTTAACTTCATGACATGATTAAATAATTTAATAAAGTGGAGGGAATTAAATAAATAAAAATTTATTTAAAGGGGATTTATGGAGCACTATGCATTAAATAGATTTAACACATTAGATGGGAAGTATTCAAATTAAATTTAAATACATTAGGGAAGTGAACCTATTATGGCATCATCAATATCCACCAACTTCTTTTCTACATGCAATAATTTACCCACTCCTCCATCTAGATAAGTTTTTTAGGAGATAGCTAGGCATCTTATGTATAGATCTTGATCAACATCAGAACCATCTGAACCTATTCATTTAATTAAATAAGTAGAGGAACATGACAAATATAATTAATTAATAAATAATCAATTATAGTGTCAAGGGAAATATTAAATCAATTAATATAGTGTTTAGGATAATTTTAAGTGTCTACACCTCTATGACGTAAAAGTCCATTGAACTCCAAGGAATAATTTGCATACCTTCATACTAGGGATCTCTGATAATGAGAAATTTGACAAAATTTTGTGTACAACTTATCTTCAGGAAAATGGTACAAGATACACTCTCTCAAATATATTCTAGTAGTTATGGATGAAATCACATGGTCTCCTACTCAGATCATATGTAACCACATTCTCTTTCCCCTTGATGTAATGAAAATCAAAATAATACTTGTATAAGAACTCCATCCATCACCTTTTCCTAGCATTAAGGTTCAGCTATGAAAAGATATACTGTAAATTTTGATGGTTTGAATGAAGCTCAAAATGGTGACCTAAGAGGAAATGTTGCCATCTCACCAAGGCATGAACCATTGTTGTGAGCTCTAGGTCATCAGTAGGATAATTAAGCTCTTCAGTCTTTAGCTTCCTAGACTTGCATGCTATAACTCAACCATTCTATAGAAGAACTGTTCTTGTGCCATCCAAAGAAGCATCAATGCAAACTACAAAATCTCCTAATGGATCAGGCACTACAAGAATGGGTGTACTAATAAGTTCTCTCTTTAGATCCTAAAAGGCTCTCTCATACTTCTTTTTCCACTCAAACTTCTTTTCCTTCCTTTGAAGAGATGTGACAAGATGAGCCAATCTAGAAAACCCTACAACAAAGTGTTTGTTGTAACTTGCTAATCCCATAAAACTCTTCACCTTAGTAACAATAGCAAGTGTAGGATAACCCATAATGGCTCTAATCTTTGATGGGTCCATTGAGATCCCATCACCTATGATAATGTGACCTAAATAATGAATCTCAGATCTATAGAAATCACACTTCTTCAAATTGCCATATAATTGATTCTCCCTCAACAACTATGATAATTGTCTCAGGTGCCCCTCATGTTCCTTCTCATTATGAGAATAAAACTAAATATCATCAAGGAAAACCACCATAAACTTATCTAGGAATACATATAATACCCCATTTATGAGACTTGTTAATATTCTTGGAGCATCAGTGAGGCCAAATGGTACTACAGTAAAATCGTAGTGATCGTACCTTGTGTGAAAAGTAGTCTTGTGGATATTGCTCTCATAATCCTCAATTGATGATAACATGAATTAATATTTATCTTTGATAAAATACAATCACCCTTAAGCTGATCAAATAGATCATAAATTATAGGAATTGGATATTAGTTCTTAATGGTTACTTTGTTCAACTATCAATAATCAATGCACAACCTAAGTGATCCATCATTATTCTTCACAAAAAAGACTGGTGCGCCCCAAGGTGACACACCAGGAAAAAAATTTGCCTTTTCCAGGAGCTCTTGTTGATCTCCTGTATAGTCATCATGTATGGTTCTCTAGATTTAGGCTTTTCTCCTTACACAAGATCAATGTGAAAATCAACTTCTCTAGGTGGAGGCATATTAGGGAGCTCTAAAGGAAACACATCCATGAACTCCTGCAAGATAGGATAATCATCAAGGGAAGTCTCTTTCTTAGACTCCTCATCTCTATCAGTAATAGTGATGGAAAAAATATGACATACTTTTTGCATGAACATCTTTAGTTGCATAACATATATCATATGAAGTGATACATATCTCTTTTTTCTAGAAATCACTATGGAAGTGCCACAACTATCTAAACATTATATCCTCTTTTGTAAAAAATCCATCTTAGCACTATGGGAATATAACCAATCCATTCCAAGAACTACATCATACATACCGAAAGAGGTAATGCAAAGATCAACCATGATAG
This sequence comes from Cupressus sempervirens, assembly GCA_028749045.1. Taxonomy (NCBI): domain Eukaryota; kingdom Viridiplantae; phylum Streptophyta; class Pinopsida; order Cupressales; family Cupressaceae; genus Cupressus; species Cupressus sempervirens. The sequence continues at coordinate 524,323,559 of CM053783.1, read as the reverse complement.
TCATCTCTCCCATCTAAATCTCATAACCACAAACCAAGGAATTAATTGACATTCTAGCTCCTAAGGCTAACTCTACCTCCCAATTGTCACTAGCCCATAATGCTCCACCACAAATGGAGATATAAAAGAGTTAGTAGCTCCTAAATCAAATAGAATAGAAAATATACTACCTTGAATCATTCATGCAGCCTCAATGACCATGGCCTGATGTTTTTTTGATAGTTATCAACTGGCTCAAATACTTTGTGAGATCTTCCCATGTCACCTATTGTGGGCTCAGACATATCCCCTCTTTGATAACCTAATGTTGAATCATGTGGATATCTCTAAAAATGTGATCCATACCCCCACAAGTATAGCATGGTCCTCTGGCCTAAATCGAAACACCATATGACCTAGTCTACCAAGCACCTCTAGTCCTACTAGATCCATCGAAATCACCCCTATTGAACTATTGATTCCTACCTTATATTTTGTAAGGGGTTTATGTCTTTTGATCCTATCTAGGGCCTTGATACTTCCACTACTAATTAGGCTTAGAGCCCTTATATCCATGTGATGATCCCTATCTATAATCTTGTTGTGGTTGTGGAACCTTAAAGGATCCTCCTAACTAATTCCTATTCCCTTTCTAAGGGGGCCTATGTTATCCTGAAGATTGACCTGAGATGCTATAGTTTTGGAACTAATTTTTTCCTCTCTTATAGATATCCTCTATAACTAGGGTTATCTCAACTACCTCTCTAAAAGTAGTAGAGAAAGATAATTGGATTGAATCTTGAAGTGGTGCATTAAGACCCTTAGCAAAATGATCAATACATAGTTTCTCATCCTTCATGTACTCAACATAAGTAAGGAGCTTGAGAAACCTATCATATTGTGCTACCGTAAGACCTCTCTATCAAAGATCATGGAAACCCTCTAGCTGCCTCTATCTAAAGTGCTCTGAAAGGTACCTATCTTTGAACTTACTTAGAAAAGTATCCCATGCGAGGATGTCCACATGAACCTCACCCAAAGCCTCCTCCTATTGCCACCATATGTAGGTTGAATCTTAAAGGAGATGTATTTTAAGTTGTGCCTTCAGATTGCTTCCATAAGGGCATAATTTCTATAACCAAGCCTTTGCACCAACACCATTGGTATATCCCTTGAATATGGGATGTTGGAGTCAAATCAACTCTCTAATCTCATCTCCTATATCTCTAGGATATCTCTCTACTATGCATGCCACCTTTTGATCATCATGACCCTTGATACAACTAGGTGGAGGACTTCTAGCCCTCTTCCTAATAATTGTCCTATGGCTTCTTGAAAACCTCTACTCTAACTGTGGAGGTATTGGTGTTAAATGTTGTTAAATAACTCCAGCCAAGTTATGAAGTGCATGCAAAATATCTTGATTGGGGTTTGGAGGTGGGTTAGGTGGGGGTACATAATCCCCTCCACAAACCTCAACCTCCTGCTCTATCCAAACATTGGTTGAATGGGAAGATCTAGGAGCCCTACCTCATCGACCACTTTGACCACCCTGTCCAACTCGACCAACTCAAGTAACAACTATCATCCTACACAAAGGTTAATATTTTTCATAAGTTGAAACATATAGGGTTAATTGATCATTTACTATGTTAAGAGTAGCTACTCTTGTTAAATTAAATGTATTCTATTGATATTCATGTTGTAAATTTTTTAATGTATTAGATGGAAGTAGGAGTTGTAGGTTTAAGGGGTTGCATTTAAGTTTATGATAAATTTGATTGAAATTTTACTAATGAAGTTTTTGCCATTTTTGTTAAATGTTCACATACATATTTGTCTAGGGAACTACTAGGTTGACAAAGAAAATAAAAGTTTGCTATGTACTAGATAAACACTATGTTGAATAATCATACAAATCTTGTTTCTAATTTGTTACACTTAATAACAAAGTTTACCATCTTGATGTTGCAACCATTTATCTACTAGACATCGTGCTAGAAGACAAATTCTGAACCCTAAAATTTGACCAAGTCTAAAATCCTGAAGCCCTCAAATTTCCTAGAATCTTTATCATAACTCCTAGAAGATTGGAACCTATTTCAAATGAATCGTCACATATATATAATATATCTTAAGTATAAGGCTTATACTTAAACGATATATTTTATACACCTCATAATTTATCTGTTTTGAACTAGGAAATATTATATATTATATAACATTTAATATATTAATAAAAATCAATTACTATTAATTTTTAAAAAAAAAAAATTAAATCAAAACTATAAACTTTAAAATAAAATAAAACCTACTTACCTAAATGTTATTGTCACTCACCTTTAAATAAGGCAGGATAGTGGTAGTCCACGTGTGCACCCCCTTGTGATAGGGGACTTTAGTCCCAACAAAGATATTTTTTTATTTTAAACAACACTTCATAACTATTAGAATTCTTTACAATAACTGAAAGGGGGGGGGGGGGGTGGGGGGGTGGGTGAATCAGTTATCCAAGGTCCAATGATGTCGAATAAAACTTTTTCTACAAATCCTTAATGGCACATAACTGCAATTATCATGCATGCAATTAAACATTAAACAATCATGAAAAGTAAACATGCATAACACCATAACACTAACGATTTGATAACCCAAAAACCCTCCAAGAATAAGAAGGTAAAATTGGAGTGGGGATGATACCCACAAAATAATTGCGCAATTAATTTCAACCACTTCTGATGGTCTACCCTATTAAAGGCTACAAAACATTGTTAAATGTGACCTTGTTAAAGGATTTAAGAACATTCAACTTAGAATGTCACCTTGTTAAAGGATTTACATAGAGCTATTAGGCTCACCCAAGTCTATGGGATTTATAGTCACCTTCTCAAAAGAATCTTTCATCCCTCTCTAAGGATCTCCTATCCTCCTCCTAAGGATCTCTTATCCTTCTCCTAAGGATCTCTTTATCCTTCTCCTGGGGATCTTCTATCCTTTCCCTGAGGCTTATCCACCTAGCTATTAAGCTAACCTAGCAATGTAGGATTTCAATATATAATATAATGGTAAGAAAGTATTAGAGGGGTTTTGACCTGATACAAATTGCAACCCTAACTATGCAGATTTTAAATCACTCTTTAGTCCCTTTCTTTGCTTGGCTTCTCTCCCTTGCAGTGCTGACAACTTGTTCACCCTTCAAGATCTGTCTCCTTGAGTTCTTCCACTCATTATGCCAATGCAATCTCTTGTCACTTAATCAACTCAGAGTCTTGATGCTCTATTCTTACTCCTCTAGGCTTCTTCGCATGATCACACTTATGACCAATTCCCTCTCTTGCATGCACACTTGATCTCTGACCTATAATTCCTTATAAAGAAGTTATGTTCTTCATTTCTCCCTCAAATCTTAATTTTCTCTTGAGAAAATGGTATTATTTTCCCTTCAAATTGTTCCTTCTAGAAACTTCATGATAAATCCATTAGCATTCACCTTGGATTGGTTTGCATGGATTACATAGAATTCTATGACATCTACTCATCATCCATATCATCCAACTAATTCACAAAATTTGATGTAACAACCTTATTGCTACTGATCTGGCAAATCTTTGACTTTAACAAATAATGTAACAACTCAGCATTATTGGTTTACTAATGCTCGGCTCCTTCTGTGTTACTTAGCTTCTATTATTATTTACTGGTACTCGACACCTATAGCATTTTTTGCTTATCTTGACACTTGAAGACTTACTCGACATCCATTATCTTTTTTTTCTACTTGGCACCCGAAGGATTTTGTGTTACTCGACATACGAGTAATTACTTGGCTTACATTAAAAGTTGAACTTGCTCAGCTTCAACTGAGAATCTGTTTGGCTCTAACTAGCTAGCTCAGCTCTCTTTAATGAACTTAGTTAATCCTTACATCTTTGATGTGTCTTAGTGTGTCCATCCTCTGTGTCTTAGAGTATGTCATCAATGCACTATTTCATCAATGGCTTAACTGATCCTTATACTTCATTAGATCATTATAACTTCAACCTTTCTTTAGGTACTCTAGCTACATCTTATTGATTGCCACCTCCTTTTCAATCAACCAATTGATAGTATTTGGATCACTAAAGCAATTGTCATTCTTGCAGGTAGCAAGTTTGACATCAATGACAAAACAATGATTGAAACATTCTTTACCAGTTCCATTTCTCTTCATTCCTAATCTTTTCAATCATTTCCAACACTAACATGCAGTCAACCCACCCTAAACAAAGACTAAAATAGAAGAATTCAAGTTATGGTGGGGGGAATATGGAGGAGGAGGTGGTGGAGGTCTCAAACTCCTCAATGTCTATCTTGAGAGGTGTGACTAAAGGTGGGAAAGAGATGACTCATGTTTTGACTTCCATTGTGTTGGGGTGTGTAGACCTCACATGGAACCAATTCCATGACATGGAGGAAAAAAGTGCCCTCCCCTATGATGGTATCCTAACGTGCTAGGGTTATAACCAAAGATAATGTTATCTCTAACCCCCTAGTTTTGAAAGAAGTCACTAAGGATGTGGTGGATGGTAATCAATGTGGAAAGTAGGAGGTCATTGAGGAGGCTCAGAAACTAATTGACAAAGAGTTGTAGGATAGAGTGTATGCCTTGGAGGAAAGAATGGGACTTTTGGCTAAATTCACAATCAAGGTGACACATGCTACAACTACTACATTGCACCTTTTGAAGGATAACTAGGAGGGATATTTGACCAATGAAGATGCCAAAATTTTGTTTCACTTCCTAGCTAAGGACTGGGCCAACATCCTTCTTAAAGGGAAGGATGAGAAGAAGCCCAATTAGGGCATTTTCCTTTGTTTTCTATGTTATTTGTTTGCTAGTTCATGAACTTTGTTACTTTTAAGGTGGATGTGGCTTGGTTTATAAACTTCTACAATTTATATTATTATGGTACATGCAATAGTAGTATGATGCTTGGTAAAAATCTTATTTTCATCTTTTCGGGTGATGTTTTTGTGATTAAAAGCATTAGGGGTAATTTTTCTGGTGGATTTATGCTCGTTGTTGAATAGTTTGACTATTGTATGGGCCAACCCCTTTGTTTTGGTTTCTTTTTAATTCAAAAACATGCAATTAGCCTAGTCACAAAAAGTAAAATATAAATTTTAAATTTATATCAACAAGAGTTTAGAAGTAGGAGTCAAGGAAAGTTTTAAAAAATAAGGTTTGATTATCCAACTTCTTAGCCTAGAATTTAGGGTATTTGAACTCTTTATTTCTAATTGTCTAATTATATTTGCTAATCATAGAGGTTGTGTACAAGAACATTTGAGTCTTCTAACTAATTATGACTTGAATTTTTTGTGCTAATGGTTGATTTACTCTTTAGTCTTTGCTTATTTATAGGTTAAACATAGGAGATATTATAGGAAGTTTTATTAAGCCTCCTATAGACTAGGGTATTTTTAACATGTGACTAACTCTTTTGCCTAGATTATAGGGTAAATAGGTTATTTTCTTTTCAAGTCTAATAACTTTTTACTAAAGATAGATTTTCTTTTATTAATTATAAAGTCTTGTTTTGTCACAATCATAGGCAAAAAGATAGAGAATAAATAAAATAAAATTGTAAATTTCTAAAAATGGACCTTTTATATGCACAAGAATTACTAGAGTCCCAAATTATCAAACTACTCCTAATGTTTAAATACTTGGTTTCTTGACTTGAGCTAACTAGCCGTTTTTATGGGCGTAATCTAGGAGATTGTTTAGGCAATTTACTTAATGCTTCTGTAAAAAAAAATTTGACAGTGGACTATTTTTGACAAGCCCATACAAAAGAAAGAACCCTAAAGGTAGATATTTGAGGTTTTCAAATGATTTTTTTTTGTCTTTTTCTGGTTGATTTTTCTAACCATATACTAACTTTTTTTAATTTTTGATTTATGGGTTTCACAACTTGGTGAAGAATATTTCTTTTGCACTCTTTAAATCTAATCCAAAAATTATTATGGCATTAAATATTTGAATGTAAAATCCATTTTTTTCCCTACTTGGAAATAAAAATACTGAAATAAGAAAATTACTATATTTCTACATTCCACATGAACCCATTTTGCCCCAATATTTTTGAAAACCTGGTTCTAATACCAAAATTTCATGCCCATAATTTGAACAAGACACACAAGATGTACTAACTAAATTTTTTTAAACATTAAAATAATTCATAGAAATTCAATTTTAGATTTTTCTATAATTCTCAAATCTATTTTAGAAGAATTTACAATTATCATTTGAATACAAGAATAGAATCTTATAAAAACTTTAAAGTCATTATTCAAGAAATCATTCAGAGGGAAAATACATATACAATATTGAATTTTAATCCTAATATTACAATTTCTTTTGGAGACATCTCATCAACTCATAATTACAACAAAGAGGATCAACATATGATCTTTTACAATAGAATAGCTTTACAAGGACTCATCATATTTCATCTTGAAAACTATAAAATAGTATGCAATCATCCAAGCTTTCTTTCTTCAACACAAATCCACCTTGAAACCTATGGAAACAACAATGGCACCATGGAGAACTCACCTTCCAACCTAGGTCTCTATGAGACCACCCACCGAGCTTGGAGAACCAAAGATAAATTGAGTAACAAATAAGCACAAATACATAATATAACAATTATAGGATATAACATTTAACTCCCATTTTGAGCTTACCCAATAGGTTACCATAGAAACCAATAAGATAGGTGAGGGTGTGCCTAAACTGTGAGGAGAAGCCAAACAATGAAATGAAATTTTCCTTTACAATGCATACAAAAAAAATATCATATCTTACTAAAATTCTCACCTTATCTCCCCCAAGGTGCAAAACAATGTATTGTCGCATGAAGCCCATACTTTCATGTGTGTCCCTCTTCCTTCTAGGGAGGAGACTTTGCACTCAGGGAAAGGCCCAACTAGCCCCTTTACCTAAAGGCCACTTCTTCCTTTCCTAGGGTGAGTGATGTCCTTCCACACCCATGAACATCATGCTTGCAAAAATCAAAATAGAAAAAAAAAACAAAGAAAAAAAACATACCCAATACCATATAACATAAAAAAACTTTATAATACATAGATGCATTCACATAGATTTCATTACTCAACATTATAATATAAAGCCAATATTTTAAATATGCAATTGGACTTGGAGAATCCACATTTTAGGCAATTGAACATTGATATCTTTTGACTGATAACTCTGATTAAGTCCCAAGAGATATTTGAAATGAAGAGAAAATAGAAAGAAAGAGATCAGAGTAAACCAAAAGATTAAAACAATCTTAACAAACACTCAAAATGCAAAAGGGGACTTTGATGACTCAAAAATCAAATATAGGCTAACAAACTAAAAAATGAAAAAGATTTAATGATATCCTTTAGTAAAAGGATTTATTATATCAATAGAAATGATTGGTTAATCAATCTTGGCCAACTAAATAATGAATTATTTCAGAGAAATGTGAAACTCTATTGGAATTTTTTTGTACTATTACCTATATTTTATGATGACAAAATGTAGGAGAACAAAGAAAATGTGGGAGGGGTGAGTTGTTACAAGCCCAAATTGAGGTATGAATAATACAAATATATATTCAATATGCATATACTATGTATACATATTTATCTAACAATCAATGCATAAATTACTTTTTTTGATTATATCATACTAATCAATGTGATAAATTATATAAACCATTCATGTTGATCTATTCTATAACCTGTAGTACAAATCAATATAATAGTTATTATTAATATTATTATAATTCATAATAATGATTCTACACATAATAATAATAATTTATGATATGATTATTCTTATTAATCAAATTTAAAATATCCAAATTTATTTATTTTGGTGAAAGTGGAAAGTCTCTAATATATGATATATTAATAAAACATTGGTTTTTCTCTTTACATTCTTAGCTTCTTCATCCTGATGATGGATCATTGAGTATGATTTGAAATATTGATTCTAATAAATTTATGCACAATCTTACCTAGAAGCATGAATATTAATACAAGAACAAACAAGAAACCTAGACTTCTTGTGTAAAAATAAAATGTATATAGAAATTAGCAACCTATCTAAATGATCCCTAATGAAATGTCCCCATTCTAAGTCCATTATTATAGATGATATTGAATTGGCTTCAAATGATAATATTATTTGAAAGTAGAGTCGAAGAGTATAAATGTTAACTAGGTTGTGTAGATGTCAAATGTGCAATGAATTCCCTCAAAGTTTACAGATCCAAGTCGGCATCACAAAAGATTATGGATCGCTGACCCCTACTCTATCTTGGGACAAAGATCCAATTACTTGGACTTAGAAAAGAACCTTCTTGGTAACATTGTAACTTTCTAATCATAAATCAAATCAGAATAATTTTTTATTCATGATAATAATAAAAATAGAATTTTTCTTATTGTTGGAATACAAACACCACTAAGAGGTGGGGGGGGGGTGGGGGAGGGGTGGTGAATCAATGGTTACTTGAAACTTGTTCTTTTCAAACTTTTACAATTATAACATATGATTATGAACATGAACAAGAGAAGCAAAAGAATAAAGTACACGATGTTTATAGCAAAAAACCCTTTAGGGTAAAAAACCACTTTGAATTTGAAACTCTATTGGCGTCTTGGGCAAATCTTTTTGACCTACAACTCTATGAAGCACCAACACCTTTCTTTAGAAACACCAATCCCTTACACTTGAACCACCAACTTCCAAAATGAAAAAAAATGAGATACAAAATTAGAGGATCATCTCTATTATAATGCAAATCATGAAGCGCTAGTTTCAACTTCTTGTTGAAAACATAATGCAAGATATACTTCTACTCTTTTCTCTAGTTGATTCTTTTACATCAAAAATTGCACCATAGTATACAAGCCTCTTTCAATGAATTTATCAGATGATTACATAAATAATTAGATCTAAAACAAAATATATGAATACAATAAGATGACTTGAATTAAATTCTTTCAAACTATTAGCTTTTAGTGACAAACCCTTGTTTCTCCTCAAAACATCAAGTATCCAAATATGTTTTCTTTTTCCATTAAAAGATCTTATCAAATACTAATATGAATGAATAAAGAAGAAATATATATCCCTTCTTCTACTTCAAATAATTTTTTTTAGTGAAAATAAAATCACAAATAGGAAAATAGAAACATAAAGCATTACCCTCTTCTTTGTTGTTTAAAATATGCCTGCAAACTGTTCAATCTAGAAAGAATTCCACACAAATCCTGCAAATTTTGTTAAAAACACCTATTGGAAATTTTAGAGGAATGTATCCTCTACTTATAGACCAAAAAAATTGACAATTTGGAGGTAGGTACGTACCCAAAACTTTAATTAGACCAATACTCCTAAAATTGTCATAACAATTTGGTAAATGCTTCTACTAAACAAAGTTTTTCTCTTTCCATACATGTGTTATGCAAAAACTAATAGAAATCCATTTTATCTAATTCAATGATCTTTCCAAAAAGGTACTATAATTGGGGTCTAACTAATAATTAAGCCTATCGACTTTCCAATATACCAAAACTAGTTTTTGATAACTATTTTCTTAACCAATGTGAACATTAAGTATTAATTGTGTAACACTTAAGTATTTGTCTTGAATATATTTTGAACAATATTTAAGGACATCAAATAAGATATTTATATGATGTTAACCATACCATATGCTCATTATAATTGCATGGAAAAATTATTGACATCAAGGACAATAATCAAAGACCAAATACCTAAGGGTTCAACATTTATTAATAATAATGAGTTAATCAGGTTTGAATGATAATTTGATTATAAGTGTATACACTAGTAATTTAGTATTGAGGGTATGTAGTAACATTGGATTAGTGTAAGTATATACTTGGTATTCATAAGACATACACATTTAGAGATTGGATCATAACATTGATCTATTTATTATTATCATTTCCTAAGTCAAAGAGCGAAGACCTTTGTAAGTATAATGCTAGTGGGATGGGTCACCAAGGTGGTGCCAACTTTTTTTTACTATGTTTCATATGTGTCATGCATGGTTTATAGGTTTAATGGCCACCTTAGATATGTTTGGGGTGCACTTGATAATCAACCTTCCACTTGGCAGTATTCCTACCACATATTCTCGTGTGATTAACATTAGTCAGGCCAGTCAGAAGTTTCTTCATAGTTTGAAAGCATATAAATTGTAAGGAAGGGGTCCCATGGGAGGGGTTTGGGCTCTATTTTTGTTGAGTGGGTGGCCCCATGATAATTTTTTATGGGGGGCTATAGGTTTATTTGGAATATACTCCTGTAAAATAGGAGCCCTAACTTTTTAGCCCTCTTGATTTAAGTGGCTAAAAATGGGGTGGGGCTGGAAATATCCCTACCAACTTAGGGAAGAAATTTGCCACTTATCAAAACCTACTATTCATTATCTTAGATTCTTGTGACCACTTCCTCTTGGATATTCCTAAAAATTCTCAATGACACCCATTCTATTTTTAAGGAAGCGAGTGCCCATGGGACCCCAACCTAAGAGATTCTGACCCTTAGATTATGTGTTAACCTACACGATCAGCCTGATCCTCCTCTTGAAAAAGTCCACATGGAAGCACCAATCATAAATTATCTTTCAATGATTTTCCACTTTGATGGCTAATTTCAAATAGGAATTCATTATTTCTAAGTATGTTTGTTCTATTTATTTCCCCTTTACTATAGTTATGGATCTTATTTTTCAACTCGTGCTTTCTCCATATATAAACCAACAAGATTAAATGTTGGGTCAATTTACTGGTGCTTTTACCTTTTGAATATTGATTTTCATATATGATTTTCAATTTTGAAGATATAGAAGAGGTATAAGATGGATAAATGATGATATTATTATTTTAATTTTTTAAAATGAATGAGTCATTTGTTAATCATATTTTTTATATAATTTAAAAAAATAAAAATTTACAAAGTATTGAAGGGGATATTTCACCTATAAGTCAAAAAATACCTAATAATGAATATCTATGTGCATTTACAACATGTTATACTTGTCCCATAAATTGGCATGAGTAAACTACAATATCCAATATTATTCTTAATAAAATTCCAAATAGTATTATAATGACTCATTTTATGAGTGTAAATTAGAATATTAATAAGAGAAAGTCAAGAAATTGGTTGCATCATCAATGACATTAAGGAGGATATAATTGATGATGGACATTCAAATAAATTATATACACAAGTGTCACATAATATAAAAAGTCAAACCAAGCATACATTAATAAAATATGATTATCAATGATATCACTTGGGTAAGAAATTAATTGCAATAAGACAACGATTAATATTTGAAGTGTGTATAATACTCCAATAGAGAAAGGATGAACTATTAAGTTAGAACAATCACCATATCAATATACCTTTACAGGAATTAGTGGTGTGATATAATTATGTTCAAACTCTTAATGTAGCGGATTTAATATAAAGAAAATGCAACATCAATCTACATCAAATAGAAAATGATATATATATATATATATATCAAACAAAAAATAGTATATATAGTTTCATCATCAAAATGAAGCATGCACAAGAGGGAAAAGGGAGAGAAAAATACCTACATGGACCGGAAGGTATCAAAAAGTATATTCCTTAGCAAATAAGGAAGATAAAAATTAAATAAATTTCCCTCCTTTCAATGTGTAAGGTGAATATAGTGTGGGAATACAAAACATAGATATAAGGCATGCCTATAGTCCCTAATGAGATTAATAGAGTCCCTTATGAGGGAAATAGAGTGATCTTTAGTATCAAAGATGTGAGTAATTCCCATTTGGCTAACGCGTTATAGATGAATCTTAATCTCTTTATTGTGAGCATTAGAGATGACTATGACTCCCATTTTTCTAACATAGCGAATATGAATCTTTAGTGTTGGTATCAAAGATGGGTATAAACCCCATTTGTCTAACACAACCTAGATTGATATAATCTCTACAATGTTGATATATGAGAATTGTCTCCATCTAAATTACATGACTAAGATTGAGATAATAGCCAAAATACTCTAATGATTTGACATATGAATATCTGATAGGGCCTTGGATAGGGGATATCCTTCCAACAATAACCTTAGGTGGTGTACTCCAAATAATATGGTGGAATTACTAAGGATGGTTCTAGAATCAATATTGCATCATTTAGAACCTCTATGGGGAGTTGGGAATCTCTATTTGGAGATGTCCTTAAGGTTTGGAGGTAAGAATTGGATAGGTTTACACTTAGAATATTCTAATTAAGCTTATTATTGTTTGGTTCTATATTCTTATGCTTAATCAATTTTTCCTAATTATTTAGTCACTTATTCTTAATCAAATAATAATTTATCATTTATTTGATTTTATCCTATGGTTGGCCAACCTTATCTTAAGTCTTTATTTAATTAAAATAACTTGCTTCCTCTTAATTAAATAAATCCCCTTTATCCTTTGTGGTCACATGAAAAAGGAATTTCCTAATTTAAAAAGAAACAGAAAAATACTTTTTTCTACACTTTGAATGCACACTTTCCAAGGTAATTGAATGTCTTTTTTCCTCTTATTCTCCTCCACACATCATTTGCCTCTTAACCACATACCTTGATTTTTCCTTTTGATAATCCTATGTACCAAAGTCAACATGATGATTATTCTCCATCTTAGATTTTTCTTTTTAATCTCACACCATCATTTTCTCTTTAAAGGAGTCTCTTTTCTCACTCTTTTCATCTTTGGAGTTCATGCTATTGTTGTGCTACAGGTTTCATTCTAGATCTATTGGAACACTCATTGCAATTTTGCATCTTGTTGGAACATTCTTCCACTCATTATAGCTTACTCTCATTTTATCTGACTTGCATACTGTAATCACCTAAAAATGGTCATCTAGACTATTAGCCCCCTTTTCAACATTTTGGCTAAATTAATTTAATCATTTACCTAGACCAAATTGCTAATAATCAATTTATTTTATTATAACCTATAGTTTGACTATGCTATCCTAAGTTCATTATTTGATTAAAAGAACATGTCCCCTTTTAATTAAATAAAAGACCCCATTCGTCTAACCCACTTAAAGTGCACACATAAAGTCCTTTTTCTATTTTTCAATTAAAAGAAAAGGCTTTGTGACTTTTGTCTTATATGACAAGTCAACTTATATTCTATTGGTTGACTTGTGTGTGCACATGGATCACTCCTCTTTTCAAATTCCACCGTTGATCATCCACCATCTTCATCTTGATCTCTACCATCCATACATCTTTAAAAGGGAGAGAGCTTTCCCCCTCAATCCAATCCTCATTTTGAATATTGTTATGTTGCAAGTTTTCTAACAGGTTTCTTTGGAGCTTTGTGGAGAACTTCTATTTCTTGTCTACATTCTCTCATACCATAGCATTTTAGCTTAGATTCATGTTGCATGTTAGTTTAGCTTCTATTTTGCAATAATATATCTCACATAGCTTAATATTTGGATTGTAACACTCTCATTCATATTCTAGCATAGCTGCATTTTGCATTCTCATTCTAGCTTAATCTTCATTTGCATTGCATTCTTGAGGAACTCCTTGGGACATTTGCATTCTTGCATCTTGTCTTTGGAACCTCCCATTGCATGGTTTACTAGCAAGAAGAGTATCTCTAAGGCTCATTTGAGAGCCCTTGAACTTGAAATACACTCTTTTGCACTCCGTGGATAGGGAGCTCTAAGCCGGCATCCAAGCATTCCAAACTCATGGAATCGTTTGGATAGAAGGTTTTAGAGTGGGACACTTTCGAGTGTACATTTTTGGCGCCCACTGTGGGGCTTGAATCAAGTTTTTAGCTCCATTTGCTTTTATTTTTCATCTCTGATTTTTTACAGCAGCATATTGGATCTAATTAAGTGCTTTTGTAGAATTATCACTTTGATTTTAAGGCCAACCCATAAGTAGATTGGTTTGAAGGCCAAAAATCTAGTTGGTTTAAAGATTTGATCATATCTTTTAAACCGCTTGGATTTTAGTTCTAAAATTGTTTTTTTAGGTTAAGCATGTGTTCATAATGTCTCAGTCCAATTTTTAGAGCATTTTGATGTGATTTGTGAGAGTTATGATTTTTTTTTTGTTTTTCATAAAAAGCCATTTTTTATCGCAAATCAGCGCATTTTTCAAAAAAAATTATATTTTTTGAAATATTTTTGAATTTTAAGAGGGGTATTATCTTTGTGTTTTGACTTTTGAGGTCATATTAGGGATCAAAAACCCAATTTGATAAATCTAGCCTATTTTGAAAAAAATGGTCTCTAGGGCGCAAATGAAGAGATTTTTTTGAATTTCTTGCATTTTTGGAAATCTCTCTAATTTTTAATAGGGGTCTCTTCTTTTCATTTCTATTTTTGGATCCGAAATCATAGCAAACAAGTCCAATCTTGTTGACTAGGTCAAAAGCAAAGAGTAAAAATGAGAGCATTTGTGATTAGTTTGCACTTTCTTTGCATACACTTGATTGGAAGATAACTTGGATATTTGAGGCAACTAACCACTTTTTATTGCATTATTTTATGTTATTTCACACTAACTTGTGGTGCTAACAAGTTGTGATTGTAGGTTGCCATCCTTGTGAAAAAAATTGAAACATTGCATAAAAAGAACGCATGTCAAAGCTTCAAATGCACAAGGGCTACTAAGGATTGTTTGCAGGGCTGCCCAACTCATAAAAATCCAATTTTTCTTGTTCTTTACTTTTACATGTGTGGCATATACTAGTTGTTTATTTGTAGGCACATTAAAACTTACAATTGGGATCTTTTGGTGATAGGAGAGTATGCTCTTCACCTTTGTGGTGAATTAGAAATCTTGACTTACCATTTGATTTCAAGAGTAAGAGACAAATGAATCCCTTTGGTGTGTTTGGGAGAAAATTATTGGAATAGGAGAGTATGCTCTTCACCCTTGTGGTGAATCAAAAATCTTGACTTTCAAAAGTTGATCCACTCTTTGTGTAGTTTAGAATCCTTTAGAGGGCCTGCTCTCGGATAACCTGAGAGAACCGACCCAAGTGGGGACAAGCAAATTACCCAGCTCTTCCAACCCACTATAAAATCAAGGCTATCAAGGACACAAAACCTTGGTAGACATAGTGTTTGTCTTCACCTAGTGTGATTGCTTATGGGATTTTGACCATAGGGAGATCACTAGGCAAGAATGCTTAAGGTACTCTTGTGGTTGCGAGATCAGTTACTCATCACAAGATGAGGTGTCCCATAATTGGAAGCAAGAGGAACACTATGAACGAAAGCCCTATCTAAACACCCTAAGTTAGTAACTACCTTTTTTAGCTGCTCAAATTCTTGGTGCAAGGATTGATCCTAGTGGACTACCCGGATCACCCCAAGATTTTACACTCACCATCTGTGTTCCCTTGGTTATGCTTATGGCATTTCCATGACAAAGCCAATATCTCTTATGGGAAACCACTTGGTGTGAGGAAAAGGAGCATCAAGCATGGGCCAAGTTGTTGAGTAATGAACCATGTCCTTTAGGTAGATATTGCTTGATGTGTTCTCAAATGTGGTATACCAGTGAAAATCTTTTGAACATACACATGATGATAATTCTAAGGAATTATTTTAAGACATCACATATTCTTGTATCATGCAAGGTTTCTTTGTCCTTTGCTTGATTGTTTGAAGAATACTCCATGTGTCACTATCTTGCTTGGAAAGAAATTGTTTTTGAACATCAAACTTGCTATGCTATCAACTATTGTCAAACTTTGTCAACCAAGTCAAAGGATCAAGTCTTAACATTTTTCTTGTGTTGCTTCCTAAGGGAGTCTCATCATTTGACTTTGATTTTCTATGTCTCTAGTTCTTGAACATGCTTAAAGTGAATTTTCGGTCTTGGTGCTCTTGGTCTTTCTATCTTCATGGTCTATGCATGCTTGCTAGTTATCCTTTTGCTAAAATGGTTACCTTGATTTCTTGACTACACTCTTGGGTTGGGAAAGTTGTTCACTTGTCACCCTACTTGCCTATTTGGCTATTTGGGCATCTTGCCTAGCTATTGACTTGAGACATTCATGTCATAAGTTTCTTGGACATATTGTTTGACAAGTCACTTTAATCTCTCTCTACCATCTTGGCAAGTGAACACTCTACCACCTATAGTTTCAACATCAAGTTATCTTCTAGGCTCTTTTATGCTTGGCTTTGCATCTAAAACTATGGGATCTAAACCTTGTGCTACCAAACTTCAACTGAATCTAGATGATCATGAGATCCTCCATGTCACTAAAGAGTTTCAAGATCTATATGCACAATACAAAGAACTAGAAGAGACAAATGATCTTTCTTACCTTCATCTCTCTAAGCGCATGATAGAAATGAAGTCTAAACTTGAGAAAAAGTTAGAGGAGAAGATTGCATCATTACATGAATCTTCTTTAAGATCTTTACATGAATGTGAGTCACCTTCTTTGAGGTCATCCTCTTCTTCTAGGTCTACATTCTCTACTTCAAGACATCAAATGTCTTCATCTTCTAGATCTAAATACCTCTTTAGAGAACAAGCAAGTGATACCTCCTTTGAGCCTATGCTAAAATTTCATGATGGACCTATCTTTGACCAAGATAATGATGAAGGCATGGATGCATACCATTCACTTGAGAAACAAAAAAATGACTCTAGACATACTTCTAATAGAACTTTTGCTCCCTTGGAGGATTCTTATGATGACACTTTGCAAAAACTTCTTGGCAATAAGATCATCATGTTACCTAAGTCTAGCTCATATGGAAACCCATTCTTGGATATCTATTGTGCTTATCATCAACATAATGAGAATAGTACTTCAGATTGCATTGAGCTAAAACATAAAATCCAAGATCTTATTAATAATTGAATTATTGATACCTCTAATGATTCATGTGATGAGGATACTTTTCTTGAGAAAGATCATATTAATGAACCTATGTCTAGTGATGGTTTCCTTGATCCCTCCACTTCTTCCAACACTCGTGCATCTCCCAACACTTCAAAGTTTTCCAACATGCCTCCATCAAATAAAGAACCTAATGCTTTCCACATAGACTACGTGTACCCTCAAGGGCTACCTTTAAAAGAAACTCAAGCTAACCTTCACTTGGCTGCAAACCTTTTCCATGCTACTAATCCTAAACATCCTCAACCTTCATGCACTACTATGCCTAATCCAAGCACTACTCCATTCACTCTTCATTCTCCCTCGTCCTTAGAAGTGGCTCCATGTCAAGAGGACTCTCAAAAAGAAAAATCTATAAATGTCAAGTAAGATCAAGATCAAGCACCCTTTCATCTCTTTCAAGAATTTTCCCCTCCATATTCTATATCTTATCCACCTCCTAAGTATGATGAAGACACAACTTCCATTATCTCCCTTGAGCTTACTGAAAATTATGAGAAAAGTTCTCTTCATATGCTATCCAAAGCTACTTGTCAAGATCAAAGCATCCCATCATGTTCTACTTCTCCACATCCACTTCAAAAATGTGCTCAAGCTTCAAGTGCTTCTATTAAAAATGTTGTTCCTATCAAAGCTACTCATGAGTCTGTTGATGGCTTTTACCATGTTGCTCATTCTAAAGATGTTGATATCCCTTCCCACTATCCCTTTGCATCTTCTAAATCTATCATTGGTCCTTATCCATCTAAGCTAAAACATTCAAACCTTCCATCCATATTGGGGCCTTATGTTCCTCCATCTCCTACATTCACTCATAGCTCATTCCCTAGCTCTCCTATATTACCTCAAGATCAACAAAGACACTCATCCTTGATGAATTTTCACCCATCGATACATCTAAACCTATCATATCATCCTTATTCATCCACAAATCCCAATTCCTTTGGAAGTGAGAATAAACATAAGAATCCATTGAAAAATGAAGATCACTATGTCCCATCTAATCAGCATGTGAATGCTAAGAAGGAAAATGCACAGAAGAGACTACAAAGGTCCACTATTAAGAGAGCTAAATCAAAGAAA
Source organism: Cupressus sempervirens (assembly GCA_028749045.1). NCBI lineage: Eukaryota > Viridiplantae > Streptophyta > Pinopsida > Cupressales > Cupressaceae > Cupressus > Cupressus sempervirens. Next base: position 524,305,466 of record CM053783.1, on the reverse strand, counting down.
ATGTGGGTTCCTAAATCCATCATTGAAGAAATTCACTCTCAAGCACCCAAAGAACAAGGAAAATCTAAAGCTATGTGGATTCCCAAGTCTCTTTTAAAAGACTTGAATATTGAAAATACTTCAAAGTTGACATTCAAGCTTCCAAAGGCTTCCATTCCATCTTCTTCCAAAAATCTTTCTAAAAATATTCCAAAGCCTTCCACCCCACTTTTTTCCAAATCTCTTCTACCACCTCATACATCTAAACCTCAAGCTACTTCATCCATGATTCCTCCATCATTCCAATACCCTTCAAGGTGTGTGTCAATGTTGATCTTGTCCAATATTTCAGCTACTCTCATGAAATCCTCTAAAGCTTACACTTACTTTCTATACATGAACTATTATCCTCCATATACTCTTCCTACTACCATTTCTCTTTCATCACCCTATCAACATCTTTGAGCATACCTTTCTATGGTCTTGGATTATCATGGCTTATCTTTCCTATAGGAGCACTATCTAAATTCAAAAAGCTTGAGCTCTTTCTAAAAATTCAAAAAAATTCAAAATTCAAAAAAAAAAAGAAAAAAAATAGAAAAAATGAAAAAAATGAAAATGTGCCTTAGTGAAAACCACTTCTTGTGGCACTTTGGTAGCAAAAGTAAAGAGAAATAAATCCATCCTATGGTGAAAACTACTTCTTGTGGTACCTTGGATAAGTACCATGATGAAAACCTGGCAAACAGGCATCATGCGTAATTCTTCCATCATCCATCTATCCCCTCTTCTCTCTTTGATGTTGACAATGTTGAGCTATTTTGCATATTGGCTATCTTATCCACGAGATTTTCTATTGTGCTCTCCCATTCACTCATAGCCTCTATCTTGAGCTTTATTCTTATTGCTCTATCCCATTGCTATACTATCTAGTTGACCCCTTGGTCTTGATCATAATAAATGAAACATGGCTCTCATAGGTCTCTTGACATGGCTACTCTTTTGGACTACACACTTCATGCTATCTCACTTGTTGGCTTCACCACTTATCCTACACGTTATCTTGCTCATTTCTTCTGTTGCTTATCCAAAACCTACTTTATATGGCTATCTTTCCCTAACTTGGGTACTCTTGAGGAGTGCATCCTTGAGGATCACTTTCACTTGCTTCATACTCCTTTCTTATCCATCTTTGTCTATCCACCAACTTTCTACTCCATCATGTCTTACACCTTGCTAGACATTAGGAGAAAATGATGCGATCTTGCTTGAGAACTGGTAATCTCTAAAACCTTCTAAAAAATCCTAAAAATAAAAAAAAGTCCTAAAAAAATCTATCAAGTGGTGAAAATCTGGAAACAGGTGCTACTTGAGACCCTTGCACCTCTGTCTATCAGTCTCAATCACCTATTTTGCTACACATTTCCTAGCTTGGAATTATTTCTTGTCCTCGTCTTGGGGGCACAACTGCTTAGCCTATTGAGGTATTCTTGTGCATTAGGGTTTCTTTGACAACTCACAAAATAGTGTTTCTCAACACTTCCCCCACTTTGACATCAAGTGTTTTTTAACACTTTACAGATAGTTTACCTACGGTCTCCGATGTCACGATATTTCTCACTATTAGAATCAAGTCTTGAAGAAATGGCCAAGTGACTTACACACACGTACTTTAACACTTAAACGACTGAGCTATGCAGATCTATATCTACCTTGTGTGTTGTCTATGATGATTTCTTTGCCATGTGTTCCCTCCCTAATAGTCTTTCGAGGATGTCATTGACTAGAAGATTGGGGGCATGGGACATATTTTCCTGATTTCTGCCTATGGGTATACTTTTGTTTTTCTATAGTTTTGTAAGAATTTATGTTGGTCCTATTCAACATGTTGACTTACAAATGTATCATCCTTGACTATTTTGCAAGACCGCACTCAGGGTTTATCCTAGCGCTTATGCCTTGATACAGGTGTAATCTTGCTAAATTAAACTTAGGGAATCTAATCACGTAGTTATCTTGACTTACATGTCTCTGATGCTTAGATTGGATTTCCACATACCTATCTAATATTGATCATATTCATATCCTCATAGTTATACTAGTGATGGTTGTATGATCTCATGATGTCCCTAATAAATGCTCAATGATGAAATTAAGAGTCTAAATGTTATGCACTTCTTGCTGGTAAACCGCTTTTCATATTAGCTTGCATTTTAGGTTCATTTTCTAGCTTAGTCTTGCATTCTTGCATATGGGGAGAGCTCTCTCTTCATCTTTTCATAGATATATTGGCTAACTCCTTTCATATATTTCTTTACTTTCTTCTTGTTCATGTCTTTTCACCTTCTTAATCTTTCGCTTCATCTCTTTTCTATCTTATCATCACATTATATAAAGTTTTGACCTCTTAAATAATTTCAACATCCTAGATTCATTTTCGGGATCAAAATCCAAATTTAAGTTCATCTTGATGGTCAAAATTGTCTTTTAAAATCCTACTTTCTTCTGAGCAGTTAGCTGACCTTTTGAGGTCTAATCTCTGAATCATCATTGAGGCATCTTCATTTCTTCATGTCTTTATCATTTCCATACTTCATATCTACTTCAATTCAACATTTTCATGTCTAAAATCATCTTCCTACTAGATTTGCCCTAATTTTTATGCTATATCCTTAAAGGTCAACTCTAGTCAAATTGGGGCATTTTATCAATTTCTTATAGTCATTCTTGGGTTCTAATCATCTATCTGTCATCTTGGACATTGCTATATTCTAATTTTCTCATGTCTAGCCAATTTTTGCATCCCCTTACCTCATTTCAATTTTGATCCCGAGGGGGCAGAAATACTCTATCACTGATTCCTACAGCTATTTATTTCTTAGGAGCATTTGTTTGACCTTATCACTTGCTCTCGATCTATTCACTTTGCTAGATGTTAGAATTCTTTTTGGATCCTAACATCATCTTCCTAATGTTCAGTACTACCGCTATCAGGCTGTGCATTCAAGACTTGCTATCTATTTCTGCATTTCATTCTTTGAAATCAGATATCTATATCTATCACTACCTACTTGGCTTTCTATTCTCTTTGACATAATGTGTTCCCAGATCAATCACGCATTAGTCAAAGAGGGGCAAATGTAATCACCTAAAAATGGTCATCTAGACTATTAGCCCCCTTTTCAACATTTTGGCTAAATTAATTTAATCATTTACCTAGACCAAATTGCCAATAATCAATTTATTTGATTATAACCTATAGTTTGACTATGCTATCATAAGTTCATTATTTGATTAAAAGAACATGTCCCCTTTTAATTAAATAAAAAACCCCATTCTTCTAACCCACTTAAAGTGCACACATAAAGTCCTTTTTCTATTTTGCAATTAAAAGAAAAGGCTTTGTGACTTTTGTCTTATATGACAAGTCGACTTATATTCTATTGGTTGACTTGTGTGTGCACATGGATCACTCCTCTTTTCAAATTCCATCGTTGATCATCCACCATCTTCATCTTGATCTCTACCATCCATACATCTTTAAAAGGGAGAGAGATTTCCCCCTCAATCCAATCCTCATTTTGAATATTGTTATGCTGCAAGTTTTCTAACAGGTTTCTTTGGAGCTTTGTGGAGAACTTCTGTTTCTTGTCTACATTCTCTCATACCATAGAATTTTAGCTTAGATTCATGTTGCATGTTAGTTTAGCTTCTATTTTGCAATAATCTATCTCACATAGCTTAATATTTGGATTGTAACACTCTCATTCATATTCTAGCATAGCTGCATTTTGCATTCTCATTCTAGCTTAATCTTCATTTGCATTGCATTCTTGAGGAACTCCTTGGGACATTTGCATTCTTGCATCTTGTCTTTGGAACCTCCCATTGCATGGTTTACTAGCAAGAAGAGTATCTCTAAGGTTCATCTGAGAGCCCTTGAACTTGAAATACACTCTTTTGCACTCCGTGGATAGGGAGCTCTAAGTCGACATCCAAGCATTCTAAACTCATGGAATCGTTTGGATAGAAGGGTTTAGAGTGGGACACTTTCGAGTGTACACATACTAGCATAGTCTCCTTTATTGAATTAGCTTACATCACATATCTTAAATAGGAGGTATTGTAATCTTTCTCATTGTGTTATTTAGATTTCTTTCATGTTCTTGCATTGCATCTTAGATTAGCTTGCACTTTCATTTTAGCTTTCATTTTCATTAGCACGCTCTCTTGATTCTTGGATACTAGAATTCTTTCTCTTATCTTTGAATATTTCATTCTATGTGCACCTTGCAAGGGTCTCCTATTGAGGTTCATTTGAGATCTATACTCATTGTTACTATTTTCTTATTTTCCCCTTACACATCATAGATAGGAAGCTCTAAGTTGTCATTAAAGATTTATAATATGTTGGATCCCTTGGAAAGAATGTCTTACAGAAGTGTGACACATTTTTGGCATACACTTACCATATTTGTAGGATATTGTTCATTATGGGAAGGTTTTTGTGTCTCCTTCTATCATACCTATAGGAGTACTTGGTTGTATATACATTATCTATGTATCTTAGGGGTGTCTTGAATCCTCCATCCATTCAAATTGTGTGTTTTCATCTCTCTTTTGGAGGGTCTTTTAAACCATTTCTCCACTTTATGAGGAATTTCATTACATTATGTATTGTACATGGGTACTTAATATGGCCTAGTATTTGAGACTCAAGACCCATCTTATATTGTGAGTTTTAGTGCATTCCCTTGATTTTAACTTAAGTTGGGGGGGGGGGGATGTTGGTGTAATTAAATGTTCCAAATTAAATCTGACTTAAGCTTACTTAGGATAAATAATACATAGTGGTTTCATATAAGGTACTAGATTTTTAACTTTATTAGTATGTAATTTAAGAGAAATCATACTTTAGACAACAATAGTTTGGCTTGTTACAATCCACTTTATGTTGCATATCCATCTTTAGCATAATTATCACATTAAAATCCTCCACACATTAAGTTTGTAGATCTATATTACATACTATTGGATTGTAATTGAGTCAATATATTAATTTTAATTACTTATATAGTATTTTAGTATTTATTTTAGTTCAATAGAATGATTTATCTCTCTTTTTCTATTCATTAGCTATTAGAATAAAAAGATATTGCCTTATTAATTAAGTCATTTTGATTTAATTATTAAGTCACTTATTATCTCTAGTTTACTTAAGCTAAACTTTAACCATATAATAATTAATTCTTTTATTAATTATCATCATGCAACCTAGGTTTTACCCTATTAGGGTTTTGTTCTCCTTTTATAAGGATTGATCTCTTTGTAATTTTATTCATTCACTATTGATAATAGAAATTTCTCTTCTTACTCATCAAGAATGTCTCATCTATGGATTTTACAATTCTAGCCTTCATAGTTCTTCCTTCTCTCTTTCTATGATAGGTGTCTACATGCAAGTGATTCTTGGGAGTTGTGGGGTTGATCTTTCATCAACTTCAACATGGTATTATAGCTCCAGATATTCATGCCCATGTTTTTTTTATGAGAAGTTTGTCTTGGCTTTTAGATCTATGCTTTTTGTTTAGAGGGTTTCATTTTTCAAAGTATTTTTTATTGACTCTGAGGGGGTCACCATTTTTTAGTGCACTTTGAGCCCAAATAGACTTCACCATTGACCTTAGAGCATCCAAAAACCCCTATTTTCATATAAAATTTGTCCAATTTGGAGATAGTTGGAATTTCAAGCTAAAAAATATTGCTCCCAGATTGTGCACATTTTTCGAGGTGGCAATTTTTATTATTATTGCACACAAATCAAGATTTTTGGCATGTTTCTTAAGGAATCAATTTTGTGATTTTGTCACAAAAATCAAGATTTTTTGCACATAAATTGAGATTTTTTAATACACAAATCGAGATAGTTTGGTACAATACTAACACACTTCTCGAGGCATTTTTGGTACTATGGGCATGCTTTTGAGGTTTTTGGCACAAATCCTAAGGTAGTAATTTCTTTTCTTTTCCATCACTTTTTTTACCTCCATGTGGTTTTTTGGCCATAATTTGCTCAACCAGACTTTGTTTTTCGATCCAAAAGAAGTGCCAGAAAGTTGATTCTGAGCCTATCATGATGGTGCAATTTATTTGGATTTTTGATGCTATTTGGTGGCCTATTTTGAATATCAATTTTAGAAGTTCTATTTTTCACTCAGAGAGACATATTTTAAGACTTTATTTTCTAGATTCTGCTCTAGGCACATCCCATTTAGTTGTTTGCTTTTCTACATTTTGATGGATATCTTGGTTGTTTTAGGTCTGGGGATCAATTTTGTTGTTTCAGTTTATTTTTTATGAGTTATACTATCTATTGTGTTATCCTTATGTCTCTTTTGATCTTTGTTGACATCCTTTTGTAGTATTTTTGCAAATGCACTGAGATAAAGTGTCACTCTATTGCATTTTGGGATCTTAAACATCTTTGTGTTTTGTTGTATTATCTCGACATTATAAAGTTCTTGAGGAGTTTTATGCTGGCCATATTTGCCATCTTCCTTTGTCAAGTGAGTGTTCCTTCCACGACATTAGCCTCATGATGTGTTGATGACATGTGCTAGTATAAGTGTTTGTACTTCCTTTGCACTCTTGATGTTCTTGGTTCTTCATTTTGCAGGAGATATTTCATTTGTTTTCAGTGTTCATGTCTTACCTCTCAACATTATAGGGGGGTTATGTTGGTTCTATTGTCTTCTTAGTTCAATGGAGTGAGCCATGTATTCAATATTTGATCCTATGTACTAGGCGATAGCAATGGTTGGATACCTATGCATTTTGGTGAGATGAATCATGTACCATATAGACATTATTTCATTCCTATTTTTGGAGGCCATGAAGATACCTTCCATCTTTGATTGATAAGCTCTTCAAACTTAGTCTTCTATACCTAGTCATGTTCTATATAGTGGAGGTTCTTCAAATCAACAGTTTGGTAGTGTTTGCAGCTTCATGCTTTAGTGGTGTTCTCCATGATCATCCTTTGGTTCCTATCTTTTAGAACATTATTTCCATCTCATTTTGGAACTGGGTTTTTCCCATTTAATTTTTTCTATTTCTCCTATTTACAAAGATTTGGTTGTGCTTGCGTACCTCATTAGGCCTTGTTGTTGAGACCTAATTTTCTTTCAGCAGTAGTATCTAGGTTTTTAGCTACTCCCTAAGTTTATCTTAAGAGAGGGGGGGGGACAGGGTGGATGTTAGAGTAATAAGATATTTCCTTATTAATTAAAACATTTTGATTTAATTATTAAGTCACTTATTATCTGTAGTTTACTTAAGCTAAACTTTAGGCATATAATAATTAATTTTATTAATTATTATCATGCAACCTAGGTTTTACCCTATTAAGATTTGATCTCCTTTTATAAGGATTGATCTCTTTGTAATTTTATTCATTCACTTTTCATAATAGCAATTTCTCTTTTTTCTCATCAAGAATGTTTCATCTGTGGATCTAGCAATTCCAACCTCCATAGTTTTTCTTTTTCTCTTTCTATGATAGGTGTTTGCATGCAGGTGATTCTTGGGATCTATGGGGTTGGTCCTTCATCAAATTCAACATTGACCTCTAATCTTGATTCATTGTTGTTTTTATTTTTATATGAAAATTTCTACATTGTATCATACCAATTAATACAAGTATATTGTTCTGCATATGCTATATGTTATGAAAATTTTGTTGAGATTTTGGTATATCATTCAGGGACAATTTGGAGATGTTTATTTGAAGCTTTTATGGTTCATAATAAAGTATAGTGTATTGCATTTATCTATTCATAGTTGTGACTAGATATGATCTTTGTGTAAAATGCATTCCTTATATTTCTTTGCATGATAGTTAATGATGGTTCATTTCTAGAAATTGTGTATTATTTTATTGGCTTCATTCCTTTTAGATGGTACTAAATGTTTAAATTTAGATACTTGGTTTCAAAGATTGATATTGTTCTTTCTTTAGGTTTAGTTGATCACAATTATCTACACTTATCTTTTTATTCTCGAGAATGCAAAAGAATTGTAACATGTATGGTGATAATTTTGGTCCCATATATGGAATAATGTGTTCCACTTCTCGTTCCTCCCCACATTGAGAATGTTTAGGATTGATTCTAATAATATTTTTCTACTTTCCTACATGATGGTGGAAGGTTTTTCAATTTATGAATTGGTATAAATAAAGCTTAAAACACAATAGAGAGTGTGTGACATTCATGTATAATTGCATGAATTTTATACAAGATGGTACTTATGCAAAGAGGATGCATGAAAGAGGATTTGTTTCCCTAAATATTTGAGTTGTTATAAAAATTTCTTAAGGATAATGAATATATTCATAAATTAGCTACTAGAAGTAGTGAGTTGAATGTACAAATAGATCAGTTGGTTGTATTTTTGTTATGAATTAGTGGTGTTCTTATTCTTGTTCATTCTTCTTCTTCTTCTAGATAATACTCTCTTCAAAAGTGAGCCCTCTTATTTGAGCAATGATCCATTTGGTAGTGATCCTTTCTCTAAAAAGCCTCCTTAACTTGGCATCATCCAAACAATTCTTCCTATATTTAAGAATAATATTCCTTTTGGTTTCTCTTAATAGGGTTTTAACCTAGCATCATCCCAACAATCCTTCTTATATTTAAGAATAATATTCCTTTTCGTTTCTCCCTTAATAGGGTTTTAACCTGGCATCATCCCAACAATTCTTCTTATATTTAAGAATAATACTCCTTTTGGTTTCTCTCTTAATAGGGTTTTCCATGTACATCTAATTTTTTAAGTGTTTGGTGATTATTGTGCTTTCATTTTTAAATTTCTCTACTATTAATGATTAAATTAAGTTTGGTGGATATGGTTAAAGTTATTATAAGGTTAAAAAAAATTCTGCACAAGTGAATTACTCCTCTCTCAATCATCTTGCATATTCAACAATATATGGGTAAGAGCACAAAGTTGTGGCAACAAGAGGGGAGTATAAGAAGCCACTTTTTTTTTGAAATAGGCAATTTCTAAAATTTGACAAGAACTTGAAGATAATTACACTTAAAATTTCAAGATAGGGCAAAAACAAGATTTGTAGTCCTCTAGATTAAGTTTCTAAACTACTATTTTTTTTTAAATGATGGAGTTTAAGGCCCTAAAAAAGGGGACCACACAAAGTGGTACTATTTTTTAGTAAAAACATAACTTAATGTTAGGTGTGGTCCCCCTAAAATGTTAATATTTCAATGAAATTATTTAATCACTCTATTCATAAGTTACCTAACACCACATAGTTTTTCTCATGCTTTTTGGGTAATTTTTTAATGTATTTTTTTTTTTAATGGATTTTGTAAGTGGAAACATCCCCAGATATCTATATGCACCCCCTAGAAATCATTGAAGACCAACTAAAAATCAAAACTTCATTTTTTCCAAAGTGTGTAGAATGGAGTCTAGTTTCTAAAAAACTAAGTTATTGTAAAATTTGACAAACAAACCAACCCTAACCCCTAAATACTATATGTTGATTTTTAACAAAAAAATGGACATAAACTCAAAAGAGATTATAGTTTAATACTTAAAATAGTATAAATTCAAAATATGTTATATGGTTAGATAACTAACATAGAGATATACAATATCATGTAACCTAATTTTATTGATATTCAACCATAAAGAAACCAAATGGAGAGCACATAAGAAAAATTTACATTTTTTGATATGCTTGTTGGAAAATGTGTTTCAAACATGTTTGAGTCCACCAAGCCTTTGGGTTGGATCTCCAAGGAAAATCCAAGCCTTGGGCTTGGTGAATTCTAATTCTAAAGTGTGAGCACACTTTCAAAATGTAGTGTATTAAATACCATGTACGTGTTATAGTGTGTGTACCCTATGGGGGCAATAAAGAAACACTAGAAAACCTTTTTAAATAGCATATATTAATGTCAATTTCAGCACTGGAATAAAATAAATAAAATGTAACATTTAAGTATACTTAAGTTACATTTTATGTATATACTTTCAAGATGTTTGAGAGTGGTTTCAACATCAGAGGAGTTAAGATAAGATTTTGGATTTTGAGGGTTTAAAAAAAAATCAAACTTAGACAAATTTTTGGAATCAACACATTATCTTTAATATGATTTCTAGTGGACTATTGATTATAACCTTAAGCCTTTGACTTATGAATGATCACATTGTATAGTAGGGCATCTAGATTCAATTTATTCATATGTGATCCATTTTAAGATCGAGATGCCTACCTATATCAAGACTCCTTACTATATATCTTATCGTTCCTAAATTATCCAAAGGGGTCATAAGGTATCCTAGGACCTAGGAACACATTAATGTGTCCTATGACACCTTCAAACCTCTTAGAACCCTCCAAGGCCAATATATGGTAAGGGTTCTTAAGGTGTACTATGACTCATTGATGTGTTGTAGGACATTATATGACCCCTTACCATGCATTAGAGTTGTTGTACACAAAATTGTTGGTTGACTTCCTGTGAACTTACCTACTCAATGCTAGGAAACTCAACACAATTTTAGCCAATGAAGAAGATTGAATCTCAACTTTGTTAAATCTCTACACTTTAGGCTCTACAAGACCTAGGTGGTTTTACCTTCTATCCCAACTCTTATATAGGAGAAAAATAGCCAATGCAGACTTGAAATTGATACTCTTGAGTTAGCAAGCACTTTCTCAAGGAGAAATCAAATGTAAAACTGAATGCTTTGAATATTTTGGGAATACTTTTGAAATGATTTTAAATAATGATTGGAGATGAAGATGAAAATGGATGAATTATATGTAGATGATTAAGGTAAAGAACCACACTAGCATGCAACTATACATTTAAATGAATCAATGAAGATTAGTCCCTATGTCTAATTAGGAAAATATAGTCAATACTACAAGAACTTATCATCAAACTCTTATGGAGAGAGCTAGCCAAACCATCAACTATTGGATAGAGAACTTAGAACACAAAACCCTAGTCTAAATGAATTTAACCCCAACTAAAGGAGACTAATTGGACAAATTTACCATATCACACTATGTAAATATCGAATACTCAAGAGTATTCATGAAGTTCAATCTATCAAACAAAAGTTATGTATCCAAGAGGACAATATAGCATGCAAGTTTCAATAAAACCAATTTCCAATATTAGACTTGCTCCACTTGGATGGATAATCCTATGTAAATGAAAAATTTAGTGATCCAATGCCTCTACGTTGACACATTCATATCACGCATCGTGGTCACAAGATAATGTCCCAAATTTTGTAAAACTGCATACTTGATAACCGACATATTTGAAGCCTTTGTGAAATGGGGAAACAAGAGTAAAAAAAATGCATCAATATTGAAAAGTCCATCAAAATCATGGATTTTAGTCAAAATCAATTCAAATGAATACTTACATTAACATTCAAACTAATGATGCACCTTATTCCACTCATCTAATTTATGCATATATTTTCTATATATTTGAAAATTATTTAGTGAGAAAATGATGAAGATTTATTTAGATGCTTTTTTGGCTTCATTATTCACATAGAACATTAAATACAAGCCTTCTAAATAATTTTAAATGCATCAATTAAGAAAATATTTCAAGTTCACAGGGACATTTGGAGAGTTTGAATAAATAATATTTAATGCAATTTTATTAGATTGAAATGAAAATACTTACACATGATGAGTAATATTTTGCCAAAATAAGCTAGAATTTCACAAAATTTTAGAGTCATGTTAGCATATTGTAAGAGATTATAAGGGGTCTTAAAATATAATGATGTGTCTTGAACCCCTTCGACCCTCTTACAACACCTTAGGACCCATTTCCATACATTAGTGTATGTTAACGGGTCCAAGGATTCCTTAACAACTCATAAGAACTCTACAATTTAGAGAAAGTGATGCTAACTCATAAGGACACATTAATTTGTCTTAAATCCCCCTATGACACTATAAGAGCCCTTACCATAGATTAGTACATGGTAAGGGGTCCTAGGACACATTAATGTTTCCTAAGTGCCCTTGGGACCTCTTAACATGCATGGTAAGGGGTTTTAAGGGGTCCTAAAACACATTAATAATTCTTACAACACCTCAAGACCCTTTGCAACCCATTAAGACCACTTTCCATGTATTACTGTATGATATACAATTGTAAAGGGTTGTAAGGGGTCTTTGGACACATTAATGTATTGTAGGACCACTTGAAAACTTTTAGGATCCCTTACCATCTACTAATGTATGGTAAGGGTTCTTAATGGGTTGTAAGGGGTCTTGAATGCACAAGGTGAGTGAGTGATCAATTTGATAGAGTTTCTTTACTCAAAGGAGGGATGTCTTGTGAGAGCTCTCTATTTGTAGAGAAAGTGAGTCAAAATCCCAAGGAGAGGAGTGGAGGAAATTTGACTAAAATTGGAAGATTCCATAGGAGTGGAAATATGACATGTCTTGCCTCATACCATTTATCCCCTTTTCAAATATTTTTTGAAAAGTGTCTTTTATTTGCATATTCCAAAAAGTTTCTCATATTTGTATATATAAATTCAAATAAATATATATGTGAAGTCAACTTAATTTAAATGATTTAATAAATTCCTTTTGACATGTATTTTGGCTAAGGTGTATTAACTTAATAAAAAGTGTCAAAACTTTCTATTACATTAATTATTTAAAGAGGTTCAACTAGACAATTTCAATCAAATATTTAGGGATTATTCAAGTTAAATGATTATTACAATTTATTGGTTTTATGCAAATGATATTCAAATTGAGTAGTGTCAATTGGGACTAGAAATGCCTAGTGATTTTATAACTTTATGATTGATTTAGAGGTTGGGAGCAAATTGGTTTAGGAGACCAATTTTGATGTATTACATTTTCCCTTCTTTGAATTGATGTGTAAATGGTGCATTGATTCAAAAAATAATTTGATTTTGAAGCATAGATTGAGAAATAAGAACAATTTCAAGTTTGATGATATGAAGACTGGTAGATAAGATAGAATTGATTCCAAACCTTATCGAATGAAATTCAATCCTTGAAAGTTTTGTTGATAGTGAGAAACTAAATACCTATCCATTGAAAAGAGTTTAGGATTATCTTTAGAATGAAGCTTAATTCTTTGGAGTCCAGATAGAACACCTAGATACTAGTCCACTGAGAGATGAGAAGAATGTTCATGGGTCATAAGATCATCCCCAGTTAAGGCTTAATCCTCTAGAGTCCAGATAGAACACCTAGATATTGATCCATTAAGATATTCAACAAGAACTATAATGAGTCATAAGATCATCCTCAGAATGAGGCTTAATCCTCTGGAGTCCAAATAGAACACCTAGATACTATTTCATTAAGAGATGACAAGAATTGTTGAGAGTTGAATAAATAACTGATAGAAAATCAATCACTCCATCAAAAGCATAGGATAATACCAAAAAGATGTGAGTTATGGGAATCTGACATGCCCCTAGAGATTTGAGATAGCCATGAGTAATCACAAGATACTCAGTTTGAAATGAGATATGAGCTAACCGAATATGCCTCTAGCAACAAGGACTTTGTGTTTTGATCAGATTCAGTTTGAAGCAAGATTTGACTGATGTCATAAATGCATCCATATTGCCCCCTCACGAGTGAAATTAAAAGATGACACATTAGAATAGTTATGAAGAGAAACTGATGTGATGTGAAGACACAATTAAAGATTTAGAACAAATTAGAATAGATGAGAACAAATTGAGAGTAATTTGGAGCTCATTTATTAAGATTTTGGGTCTTGGTTGACCAAGTTTGACCAAGAGTTGACAAAAGTTGATTTTTGTTGAATTAATGAGAATTTTGAGAAAATGTTGATATGACGAGATTTTGATAAAAATATTATGTAAGAAAGATGGACTACACAAATGTTTGATCACGTCGGTCCCAATAATTTAATTTCTATTTTTTAATTATGTAAAGGTGTCAAAATTTGATTTTGATATCAAAAATAGATCTAGGACCAGAAAATTAGGCAAGGGAATTTTAAGGTCAATCAAAACACTTTTTAAAATTAGGTCAAAACCTGTATAAGGGTGAAAAAGGTCATTTTAAAATCATTTGCTCATTTATCTTCTTGTGAATTTTCTTTTAGACCATGGAGAGAATTCTTGTGAGAGACCACCATTTTGAGCTCTAGAAGCATCATGTCCAGCTGATAGACTATCCACCACCTGTAAGTCAACAAATCCTACTTTTTGATTCAAGTTTGCAATTGTTTGTTGAGAATTTTCAATTATTTTCATGTTTTCTAGGTCGTGTCTATCATTTACTTGTATGGCACTTAGTTCAAGCTCATACAAGCCTTTGCAAAATTCAAATTTTCTTATCATTTCTCATATGGGATGATGGGAATGCTTGTATAGGAGGCACACACCATTCATAAAAACCAACCCTAATTTAGTCTTGTCTTGCGTGGATAGTTGGGAATTCTCGTATTGCTCAAGGATACCTATAACACTTGATGTGGGCTCATATGAGCCTATACATCAATCTTTGCTAATTATGTTTCCTCATATGAAAATAGAGACGAATTTTTTCATATTTTAGCTTAGAATTTTGTTCTTTTGATTTCTCCAATGGGTTTGTCAATTTGTTTAGTTCTTGTAGATAGACTAATGTTGCATGATTTTGATTTATTTAGCATGCTTTTCTGATTGAGTACTAATGTTTTCTTGTTGTTAATTATTTTTGTATGTTGACTTGTCAATCATTGTGTTCAAATTCACTTATCCAACCACACAAGGCTTAGTGTAGTAGTTGTAGTAGATAGAGGTAGCACACCATGTTGTACTAGGATTCTCTTGTCTTTTTAAGTTCCCTGATGTTTGGGTGAACAATGGATTATTGAAAACACTAGTCAGGTGTTTCCAAAGTGAAGTGGACATGTTTCACTTTCCCACCGGAGAGATGATGGTCACCCCTAAGGACATCTATAGGATTATGTAGATTCTAGTGCATGGGGCCATTGTGTCATATGATTTACAGGTGCGGACTGAAGTTGAGGTAGTGCATAAAGTACTCAAGGATAGGGATATACTAGATAGGTTCATCTCATCAGATGAGTTGGTACAGAGATACAATGCTACTCATCATTTGGAATATGTATTGGTAGGAATCGTTTGGTGTATATTGATGCCTAACAATGGCTAACAAGGGTTTTAGTGTGGTTGGGGGAGACAATCAGAGGATACCTTGTAGAGACCATCTTCTTTTGGATGGGGGTAGTGTATGTTAGTCCATATGCACCATGAGATGCACAAGGTGGTTTATCACAAGGTGAAGACTATGACAACTGGAGTGATAGGTATGCAAATCTATGCCCAAGAGCATCTCCCCATAGGAAGGCAAGTATTTGAGGACCAAGAATAAGAGGGAGAGGCCTATATCATGCAATATAGTACAAAGACTATCTAGCCTTGGTTGGGTATGCTTGATCATTGGAGGAGAGTGCTAGATGACTTTGCATCAATGGTTTGCATTTCATGGGTATGGTGTCAGTTTAGGAGGTTGGGGGATCTCTCTGAGGAGCATATAGGTAATGTCTTCTTCATCGATGAGGTCAAGAAGGGGTGTGTGTCTTAAAATCACTTTATTAGTAGATTAGGTGAGAAGGATGGTGGCCAACATATGAGATTATCTCCCAGAGGTTGAGAATGCATGTACTAGCTTTAGATATAGAGATTGGCTTCTGAGCCATCCCTATCCTCAGTTCATAGATCTAGTAAGGATGGGAGATAAGGTCTAGGCAGTTCTTGTAGTGTAGCTATATTAGGCCCTAGTGGCATCCAGTATAGTGGAAGGGTCAGTAGTAGGGACCCAAACAAATGGTCACTCAAGTTTTGATCCTTCCATGGGTCATTTAGGTAGATCCAAGAGCAAGGAGAAGTGGGTAGGTGGTGAGGCTTCAAGGAGAGGGTGGCTCTTTAGGAGTAGTTTGGGGAGAGGATCTAGGTAGAGGGGTTAGCTTGGAAGAGAAAGCTACACTTCATGCTAGGAGACAAAGGGTGGAGGCACCATCAGAGCAGTAGAGATAGGTAGAGGAGTAGCCTCAGCCAGATATGGGAGGTAGAGGGGATGAGGAGAAACTTACACAGAGACTTGCCCCAGAAGATCTATTAGCATAAGTATAGGAGGTGTTAATTAGAGAGAGAAAGATATCATGAACTTCCCAAAGGTAGTCATGGATATGTAAATCCAAGTTGTAGTTAGAGATGCTTGGTTAGGAGATAGGGATCGAGAGAGAATGAGTCTAAGAGAAGATAGAGATCTATATATGACCAGCCTTAGGGATGAAATTACAGAGCTACAAAGGCATCTATTGTATTCTCATAACTAGGCCCATCACCAATATATGAGGGTGTCATATTACTACACAAATTATGTAGTGGTTATTCATGTTGAGAGGTATGTAGCTTGATATTTAGATTATGTCAGAGCCTTAGATCGAGCAACCCCTCCACCATAGGTAGATGTGCCACTACCTCCTCCACCTCTAGGAGATGAGGGAGAGCAATACAAATTAAAGTCTTAGATAAATTTTTGGTTTGATGTACTCATTTATCATATCAAATATTTTGACTATTTGAAACTAAAATTGGAACAATTGTTATGTTGTCATTGATGTCAAACCTTATTGGTGAGACATTTGCTACTTGAGTAGAGTGCCATATCAAAATGATTGATGAAAAGGATTTTAAAAGAAGAGATAACAAGATGGCCTAGTAAAAAGGTTAAGTTTTGTGGAATTGTAATGAGCACTTGATCAGTTGGACTTTGACAAGATAATGTGTTGTTTAATCATAATACTAAGTAGAAAAGATAGTTGAGTGGAAGTCAAGATGTGCTAGTGTTGATTGAGTAAAATTTAGAAGCCAAGAAAATATAGTATTGACTAAGCACCAATCAAGATTAAGTATCATAAATTTTGGACGGAGAAAAGAAAGCGTAAGTTGAGAAAGATAGTTAGTATTTATTGAGTTATCTAGTGATGACCAAGCCCAACGAATACATTTTTGGCCAAGTGTCACCATTTTTATTTTGTGAATGAAATGAGATTTCCATTTGAAAGTTGAAATTTTGGATTGATCAAAGCATGCGAAGGATAAGTATTGATGAGCTAGAGCATTTAATGCAACAAAAACTATGGTTGAGTGTTTCTAGACATGGATTCAAAGAGAAGTTTTGAGAAGTTTCTAGAAGGAGAATGAGAAAATGACATGATGGAAGGCTACTATGAATATGACCTAAACCTAAGATCAACATTGATGTTTAAGTAGAAAATGCCAAAGTTACTTATTTAAGAAGGCATAAGGATTAACCTAGAGAAGTTAGTACTTGCTAATTTTGTTGATTGGTAAACTAGAGAAGAAGGCTAAGAAGAAGGAGAACAACAGAGCTAGAGAGTGATTGCTTGAAGGATTTCCAAAAAGATCAGAGACAGTGATGAAGACATGAATGGAGTTCACTTAGTGAGTTAGAAAATGAGATATGTTGTGATTTGTATTTACAAAGTGAGTTGTATTTACTAGATCAACTTGTTGTTACTTTCTAACCATTGTATCAATTGTAAATCCTTTAATCAAGGTTGACCTAAAAGTCATTTGTAACTCCTTTAATCAAGGTGACATTCCAATGGAATATTCTTAAGTCCTTTAATAAGACTACTCCTAATAGAGTGATTAAATCCTTTAATAGGGTCACATCTAATTGTGTGTATTGTAACCTTTAACAAGGTTGTCTCCTAATAGAGCTCACTTCAAAAGAGTAAAAAATTGGTGACATGTTATTCATGATTTTTCCCAAATTGGGTTTCTATGTCAAATTTTGGTTTCTTAATTGTATGGATGTTATTTGAGATGTTTTATTGTTTAATGTTCTACATTTTGCAAGTTGTTTATCATTAGGAGCCACTGAATGAATTGATCTAAGTTGTTTGGAGTATTCAAAAGTTTAATTGGTACATCTAGATGTGAGGATAATTGATTTACACCCAAACCCCCCCCCCCCCCCCCCCCCAACTCTCAGTTGGTCTAAATCATTCTAAAAAATGGTAACAGAGCTTTGGTGCTTGTAGAGAAAATTTTGAAGGGACTTAAAGCTAAAGATCGAGATGCTTAGGAAGGAGATATTCAAATTGAACAATGAGAACTTCCTTGCGTGGAAAAATCTGATGAAGTTGCACATTACTAGAATTGGGGATTCCACAATATTCTACTTGGAGAATGAATACATAATATTATGTGCACCTATGCCAGCCTAGCAGATAAAGGAGAAACAAGAGCACAATCATGCAATGATGGAGATTGCATCTTGCCTTAAGGATAACTGATTTATTCCCCTCTAGTTATTCTAAATTATTCTAACAATTTGTAATAGAGCTTTGATGCTTGTAGAGAAAAGTTTGAGGGGACTTAAAGCTAAAGATCAAGATGTATAGGAAGGAGATACCCAAGTTGAACAATGAGAACTAACCTGCATCAAATTTTTTTATGAAGTTGTACATTACTAGAATTGGAGATTCCATAGTATTTTACTTGAATAATGAATACATAATATTACCTACACCAATGACAACCTAGCAGATAAAGAAGAAACAAGAGCACAATCATGCAATGATGGAGATCATCTTCTCTAAGCTATTCAAAATTTGATGATACAAAGGATTGCAACACTGCAAAGAAGATGTGGGAAAAGTTGGAAAATATCCATGGAGGAGATAAGAATGCACTAAGAGCCAAATATGGTGTCTTGAGAGGAAAATTTGGTGACATGAAGATGGTATAAGGTGAGAACATTGCTCAATTATTTGAACAATCAAAGAAGTTGTGAATGCTATCAGAGGATCTGATGGAAAGATTAGTGATGAGACTATTATCACCAAAGTGTTGAGAAATTTACTTCCTATTTATGCTATTAGAGTTTCTCCAATACAAAAATATGATCTAACCTTGGATAGTCTGATTGGTAGACTTGTTGTGTTTGAATTGTCAAATTTGGATAATTTTACTACCCCTGCTATTGAATCTTCTTTCAAGTCACAATTAGTTTTGCACAAGTCTAAGAAGAAGAAGAAAAAAAAGTATGAGGATAGTGAGAGTGAATCTTTTGATGATGATCTTGAGGATATTGAACCATTAATGGCTAGGATACTACCAAGAGGCAAAGGAAAATACAAAGGTAAACTTCCTATAATATGATTTTCATGAAATAAAGTTGGTCATATTACTGCAAGATGTCTTGTCAAGGATGAAAGGAAATACAACAAGTTCAAAGGAATAAGAGATGGATAAGACAACAAAGGATACAAAGACTACAAGGGAAAGGGTAAGAAGTCTTTCTACACTGTTGAATAAGAAACTAATGATGATTTCAATTGTAATGATGAAGAAGTTGTTTATGTTTCTATGAAAGATAATTCTAATGAAGATGAGATAACTACACTTATTTCATATGTGAGTAAAGGTAATAGATGGATAATTGATAGTGGTTTCTAACACCACATGACTGGTGATAAAGATAAACTTGAAACTTTAGAATATTATATAAGATCTAGTGTTAAGTTTGGTAATGATGCACCATATCTTGTGAAAGGTAAAGGATCAATAAGCTTGATTGATAAGATCAGATGTGATAATGCTTATTGGGTTGAAAGATTTAACTAAAATTTGTTGAATGTGGAAGAGTTGAATATTTTAAAGTACAAATTTGAATTTCAACACAATAAGGCTAAGATTAATAATGGTTCTGGTGAATTGATTGGTACTGGAGACCAAACTAGAGGTAACTTGTTATGTCTAGGCCTATGTAATGATACATGCTTGTTTTCACAATGTGATGATAAATGGTTATGGAATAAGAGACTATGTCATTTCAATTTTTATAATTTGGTAAGTATTAGTAAGATGAAGAAAGTAAGAGGTTTACCAAAATTGAAGAAACTTGATAATGTGATGACTAAACAATTTCAATTGGGAAAAATGACAAAGTCTAGTTTCATGAGAGAGACATATTATTCTGATGTTATTTTAGAGTTAGTTCATACCAACCTCTGTGGACCTATTGGCATGAAAAGCTACTATGGTGACAAATATTTTATTCTATTTTTTGATGCTCTAGGATGATGACTGTGATGTTTCTTAAAGAAAAATCTGATGCATTAAAATTTTTAAGTGGTATTTGGCTAGAGTTGAAAAGGATATAGGTAAAATCTTGAAGTGTTTGAGATTTGATAGAGGAGAGGAATTCATTTATGGGGATTTCAACACATTCTAAAATGATAGAGGAATCAAGAGATTAATGTCTACATTGAGGACCCCTCCACATAATGGTATAGCTAAAAGGAGGAATAGATCAATCATGGATTGTGCTAGGACATTGATGATGGAGAAGAATGTTGCACCTAAGTACTATAGATAATTTGTGAGTATAGTTGTTTATACCTTGAACAATGTGAAAGTCAAGAAAGGTATAAATTTTGCACCCTTTGAGCTATGGCATGGATATGCTTTTGATGAGAAATATTTCAAAGCTTTGGAATAAAATGTTATACTAAAAGATAATAGACATGAAAAACTTTATGCAAAGAGTGATGAAAGCATATTCTTAGGATATGCCACTAAGAGAAAAGTATATAAGTGTTTGAATTATAACACTAATAAAGTTGTGGAAAGTGAAAATGTAAAAGCTGATGAATGGGTAGAAAAAATGAAGTTGAATGTAAGAAGGAACCTAAAGATTACAGAAGTTTCATATACATTAATGAAGGTAAGCCAAACACTTTACCTAAACCTAAGAAGAAAGTTGTTGAACAGTAGTAGCCAGTGCTTATTGAGTTATAGTAGTAGCATGTTGAGCATTAGGCAATTGGTGTTGAGTGTCAAGAATAGCATGTTGAGCATCAAGCAAAGCATGCCAAACATCAACAAGTGATTTCTAAACAACCAAAAGAACAAGATGAGGTACATGAAGTGCTACTTGAAGATAATATATAAGATGAGCCTAAAGGAGAAGTAAGAATACCTAAGCCTACATGATGCAGGAGCATCTTGGGTCACCTTGTTATCTTGCTCATTTTTGTTCATTTTGGATGTTGATGTCAAGTTACTGTAGCTCTAATAGATGCCAAGTTACTATAGCTCTGATGGATGCCAAGATAATGTAGCTCTATTGGATTCTAAGTTACTTTAGCTCTAATGGATGCTGAGTTATTGTAGCTCTAGTGGATGCCAAGTTATTGCAGCTCTAATGGATGTTGAGTTACCGTAGCTCTAGTAGATGCCAAGTTACTATAGCTCTAATGGATGCTGAGATACTATAGCTCTAGTGGATGTTGAGTTGCTATAGCTCTAATAGATGCCAAGTTACTATAGCTCTAGGGGATGCTAAGTTATTGTAGTAATTTATTGTTGACCAAGTGTTCCTTCATGTGCCAAATTACCTAGCATATATTGAGTGACTCTTCATGTGCTGAGTTACCTAGTGTATGTTGAGTGACCCTTCATGTGCCAAGTTTTCCTATTTATATTGAGTGTCAGCATTTGGATGTGATTTCTGCAAGCTGAATTTTAGGATTTATTTTGATTGTGACATTTATGTTAAGATCTATTCTTGGGATGTGTCCAAACCATTGTTGGGTTGGCCTTCCTCTTATGTAATGTTCTAGAATAATCTCTAAGCCATTTTGGCAAGTATATATATATATATATATATATATATATATATATATATATATATATATATATATATATATATATATATATATAGTGTTTAGGCTTAGAGTTAGGGTAGTTTTGAGGGATTCTGGAGCAAAACACAAAAGTTTAGAAAGTTTTTTACATATGTATCTAGAGCTATGAATCTGATGTTGGATCTTTGATCTTGAATATATTTTGTATCTGGCTATAACATAGAAGGCCTTACAGCTGGGCATGTATGCTGATGATTTGATGAATCAATAAGTGTTTTCTCTTCTTCCTCCTTTGGTTTTTTTTTTTAGTGTGTTGTGTTTTTGCTATGTTAACTCTTCCAAGGTGGTTTAGATGGTTGGATGTGCCTTTGGCCTTAGTTATTCACCCCTCCCTATGCCAGGTGGTATCAGAGCATGAGGTTCATCCTTGTAGTGATTGGATTATGTAGAAACCTGAGTGAATATCTGTAGATTTAACTTATAACTTGCAGAGGGTTATGATCTTGTAGGAATCTAATTTGTAAAGATGGTTTGAGATAGAAAAAATGATGATAATGCAATGTTGGATACATTGAGACAAATTGGAGTTAGATTAGATATTGTGGAGACAATCCAAAGGAGAGGAGCACATATTGATGATTTAAATGATGATGAAGTAGTAGCACCAAACTATAATCTAGAACTTGAAAAAGACCAAGATGAAGCAAAGTTGTTGAGAGTGTTGTCTAGGGAAAATTCAAAGCCTGCTATAGAAGTTATTCCTTATGATGGAAAATTGGATACTAATGCTATGTTGGATTGGATCTCTGATATGGAGAAGTTCTTTGAGTATGAAAACACTCCTAATAATAGGATGGTGAAAATTGTTGTTACAAGGTTAAAAGGTCATGTCTCACTATAGTGGGAGCATTTGCAAACTAATAGACAAATGAGAGGAAAGGAAAAGATTAGAACTTGGGTGAATATGGTGAGCAAGGTATAGAATAAATTCCTCCCTACTGATGACCAAGTTATCTTGCTGAGAAAGATGCAAAATTTGAGACAAAGAGACATGAGTGTGAAGGAGTATACCAAAGAATTCTATAGATTGGACATCAGATCTAGACATGTGGATGATGATGTTGAAAAAATTGCAAGGTACATAAATGGATTGAGATTTGGAATACAAGATGAAATAAGTTTTGTGAAGTTGGAAAGTGTGGAAGAAGCATACCAATATGCCTTGAAGGTTGAGGAGATCTTGACAAAGAAGAATGAACAAAGACAAAGAGGTAGAGGTGGTAGATCTAGAGATGTAGAGGTAGACCTTATGGTGAAGGTGGCAGATCTAACAATTTTATATAGGATAAAGGCAAATATGAGTGAAAGAATGATGACAAAGGATAAAGAAAATGGAAAAGTGGTAATTCTTACCAAGGAGATACTAATTCTTACCAAGGAAGAGGTAATTCTTATTCTAGAGGTGGATTTCATGGAAATTGTTTCATATGTGGTAAAGAGGGACATAGATATTTTGATTGTATATTCTTTAAAAGTGGACAAGGTAATAGAAATGTTATGATTCAAGGAGATGATGAGGGTTCACCAAGCGGACTTGAGGCTAGAGAAAATATGATGGTGAGAAGAACCTTATGTGATAAGGGAAGTGATGAGGAACCTATTTTAAGGAGAAGTCTTTTCAAGACAAGATGTAAGATTGCTGGAAAATGCTACAAAGAGATCATTGACAGTGGAAGTTCTACAAATTTGGCATCAAAAGAGCTAAAAATAAAGTTATAGTTGCAAAAGCTAAAACATCCTAAACCCTATCATGTTTCATGGATCAAAGATGAGCATAAGATATTGGTAAGTGAGAAATGCCTTGTAAAGTTCAAGATTGGACATTACTTTGATGAAGTTTTGTGTGATATTGTGCCTATGGATTGTTGTCATATTCTATTGGGTAGACTTGGACAATATGATAGATGTGTTATACATGATGGAAGATTGAATCAATAAACTCTTTGGGTGAATGGGAAGAAACAAATATTATTTCCTTTAATTGAAAGTCTATATGAGGTTAATTGTACTGCTGTAAAAAATTGCATGGTTAATGAGAAACAATTTGAAAAGGAAATTTAAAAGAATCAAGTTTGTTTTGCTATAATTCCAAAGAAACTGAGTTGTGTCAATAGTAACCAAGTGCTAGAAAATAGTGTTAACCGAGTGCCAGTCAATGGTGATTGAGTGATAGCTAGTAGTACTGATCGAGTACTAGAAAAAATTGCAAAATTGCTGAATGAGTATAAAGAGATTGTTGCAGAGGATATACTTGATGGTTTACCTCCAATGAGAAGTATAAGTTATTGTATGGATCTGATTCCTAGAGCTAGTTTTTTGAACAAAGCACCATATAGATTGACACTTACAAAGAATGAAGAACTTAATAGACAAGTGCATGAGTTTTTGTAGAAAGGTTTGATTAGAGAAAACTTGAGTCTATGTGTTGTACCTATTATATTAGCACCTAAAAAGAATGGAGAATGGAGAATATGTACTAATTCTAGAGCTATTAACAAAAATACAGTTAAAAATAGGTTTCCTATGCCAAGGATGGATGACATAGTGGATTATTTGAGTGGAACAAAGTATTTTACCAAGATTGATTTGAAGAGTAGCTATCATTAGATCAAAATTAGAGAAGGTGATGAATGGAAGACTACTTTCAAGACAAAAGATGGTTTGTATGAATGGTTGGTTATGCCTTTTGGTTTGATTAATGTACCTAGTACTTTTATGAGGTTGATGAATGAAGTTCTAAAAATATTTTTGGGTAAGTTTGTGATTTTTCATTTGGATGATATTCTAATATTCAATAAGACTAAGGAAGAACATCTTAAGCATATTAGACAAGTATTGTAGAGATTGAAAGAGGAAAAGTTGTTGATTAATTTGAAAAAGTATTCTTTTATGCAAGAGGAGATTGTGTATTTGGGATTTATTTGTATATTTGAAATTTGTGATTTCAGCTGATGGTGTGAGAATGGATCCAGAGAAGGTTAAAGCAATTTTGGAACGGCCTACATCTAAGAATGTGGGTGAGGTAAGATCATTTCATGGTTTGGCTAGTTTTTATAGGAAGTTTATAAGGAATTTTAGTTATGTTTGTAATGCTATGAGTGAGACAATGAGAGGAGATAAAAAAGAATTCAAGTAGACACGTGGAGATGATAAGAGTTTTGAGACTTTGAAACAAAAGGTTGTTGAATTACCTATATTGACTTTGCTAATTTCAACAGAGCATTTCAAATTAAATGTGATGCAAGTGGTAATGCAATAGGAGTTGTATTAAGTCAAGAAGATAAACCTATTGCTTTCTTTAGTGAGAAGTTGAATGATGCTAAAAGGAAATATTCTATGTATGATCAAGAGTTTTATTCTAATGTTCAAGCCTTGAAGAAGTGGACATTATTTGATTCCTAAGGAGTTTGTGTTGTACACTGATCATAAAGCTTTACAATACTTGGGAAGTCAACATAAATTGAATCAGAGACATGAAGTGGGTTGAGTACTTGCAAAGTTTCACATTTTCCATTAAGTGTAAGAGTGGAGTTACTAATAGAGTTGTTGATGCATTGAGTAGAAGACATTCTTTGTTGACTAAAATGAAGGTTGAAGTTCTTGATTTTGATAAAATAAAAGAGTTGTATGATGATGATCCTAATTTTTTTGAGGCATGGAGAGAGTGCAGAGAACCAATCTGATAGATCACATCAATAAGTATGATGAATATTTCATTCAAGAAGGTATGTTGTTCAAAGCTATTCAATTGTGTATCCCTAGAAGTTCTATGAGAGTTAATCTGATTAAGAAAAAGCATAGTGGTGGATAGGCTGGACATTTTGGAATTGATGAGACATTGAGTTTGTTGAAGGATAAGTATTATTGGCCACAAATGTATAAGGATGTTCAAAAATTTGTAAAAAGTTGTGGGGTTTGTCAAGTTGCAAAAGGAGTAAGTCAAAATACTAGTTTGTATACACTTATTACTATTCGTAAGAAACGTTGGAGTGACATCAGTATGGATTTTGTTCTTGGACTACCTAAGATAGTAAAGGGGTATGATTCTATATTTTTTGTGGTGGACAGATTTTCTACAATGACTCATTTCATACCATGTAAGAAGACATTAGATGCTGAGCATGTTGCTAAATTTTTCTTTAAAGAGATTGTGAGATTGCATGGATTACCAAGAAGTATTATTTCTAATAGAATAGAAATTTTGTTGGTTATTTTTGGAAGACTTTGTGGAAGAAGATGGGTACTAATTTAAAGTTTAGTTCTACATTCAACCCATAGATAGATGGATAGACAGAGGTTGTGAATAGAAGCTTGGATAATTTGCTAAGATGTTTAGTTGGGGATAAGCTAAGTAATTGGGAAGTAGAGTTAGCACAAGCTGAGTTTGCATATAAAAATTCTATGAATAGGAGTATAGGGAAAACACCTTTTGAGATTGTTACTAGAATATAGCCTAGAGGCATATTAGATTTGAGAGATGTTGCTAGTGAAGAAAAGAGAATCACTACAAGAGAAGAATTTTCTGATTGTATGGAGTCTTTGCATAAGGAAGTGAAGTTGAGGTTGGAACAAAGTAATCAAAAGTATAAGGAGAATGTTGATAAGTCTAGAATACATCATGATTTTGAAGTTGGTGATGAGGTGATGGCTCATTTAAAGAAAGGAAGATTTCTTATCGAAACATATAATAAGCTAAAGATGAAGAAATTTGGACCTTGTAAAATCTTCAAGAAGTTTGACAGTGGTAATTCTTATGAAGTTGAGTTACCTGATGACATGGATATATCTCCTATATTCAATATTACTAAATTGTATAAGTACCATGAGTTATATGATGAAGTTGTTGTATCAAAAGATTATCTTAAGAAGATTTTGAAGAAGTTGAATAGATATTGGATTAGAGAGTTGGTAAGGTCACAAGATGAAAAGATTACTATGAATATTTGGTGAAGTGGAAGAATAGGTCTATTGAAGATTCTTCATGGATTTCTCAATCTAATTTGGATTCAACTCAAATTGTGACATCTCAATGATTCAGAAGAATCATTTCTTTCAACCCTGATTGTTTGATGTAGGAGCTTCCTAGGTTGCCTTATTACCCTACTCATTTTTGTTCATTCTACATGTTGATGAAGAGTTACTATAACTCTAATGGATGTTGAGTTATTGTAGCTCTAATGGATTGCAAGTTACTATAGCTCTAGTGGATGCTGAGTTACTGTAGCTCTAATGGATGCTGAGTTACTATAGCTCTACTGGATGCCAAGTTATTATAGCTCTAATGGATGCTAAGTTATTGTAGCTCTAGTGGATGCCAAGTTACTATAGCTCTAATGGATTTTGAATGACTATAACTCTAGTGAATTCCAAGTTATTGTAGCTCTAACAGATGTTGAGTTACTGTAGCTCTAGTGGATGCCAAGTTACTGCAATAATCTAGTGTTGACCGAGTGTTCCTTCATGTGCCAAGTTACCCAATGTATGTCGAGTGACTCTTCATGGGCCGAGTTACCTAGTGTATGCCAAGTGACCCTTCATGTGCTAATTTTTCCTATTTATTCTGAGTGTCAACATTTGGATGTGATTTCTATGAGCCGACTTGCAAGATTTATTTTGATCATGACATTTATGTTAAGATCTTTTCTTGGGATGTGTCCAGACCATTTTTAGGTCGGCCTTCCTCTTATGTAATACTCTAGAATGATCCGTAAGCCATTTTGGCAAGTATATATAGAGTGTTTAGGCTTAGAGTTAGGGAATTTTTGAGGGATTCTAGAGCAGAATGTGAAAGTTTAGAAATTTTGTTGCATATGTATCTAGAACTATGAATTTAATGTTGGATCTTTGATCTTGAATATATTTTGTATTTGGTCATAACCAGAAGGCCTTATAGTTGGGCATGTATGCTGATAATTTGATGAAACAATAAGTGTTTTCTCTTCTTCCTCCTTTGGTTGTTGTTCAGTGTGTTGTGTTTTCGCTGTGTTAACTCTTGCAAGGTGGTTTGGATAGCTGGATGTACCTTTGGCCTTAGTTATTCACCCCTCCCTATGCCACTACATTAGCAAAATATGTGAGAAGACATCATGCACATGATCAAATCATTAGAGACAAAAATTTAGGAGTTATGACAAGAAAAAGAATGAATGATACATGCTTACTATGTGAATTTGAGCCTAAATCAATAAAGGATGGCTTGGATAATGAACACTAGATTCAAGTAATGAATGAAGAGATTGAGAAGAACAAAACTTGGGCATTGGTACCTAGATTAAAGGACAACAGTGTTACTGGTACAAAGAAGGGTATTTAGAAACAAGTTGAATGAGAAAGGTGAAGTCACAAGAAACAAATTAAGATGAGTTTGTAATGAATACACACAAGAAGAAGGTTTTGATTATGGGGAGATATTTTCCCCTATTGTAAAATTAGGAGTAAGAACTCTACTTGCATATTTTGCTTAGAAAGGATTTAAAGTATACCAAATGGATGTCAAGTCTACATTTATGAATAGAGTTTTCGAAGAGGAAGTATATATTGAACAACCTAAAGGATTTTTTGATCCAAACAAAGGAGATATGGTATGTAAATTTCACAATGCACTGTATGGATTGAAACAAGCCCTAGAGCAATGTATGAAAGGTTGCACACTTATTTGGTGAAGATTGGTTTTGCAAGGACAAGTGATAATGGAAATCTATACTTGAAGGTTGAATTTGAAAAAGGTATATTGTTAGTAGAATTTTTATTGATGATATCATATCTAACGAAAAGATGCATTGTAATAAATCATTTGTAGATCAAATGAGACAAGAGTTTGAGATGTCTATGTTTGGAGAGATCAATGTTTTTGTTGGCCTGAAAGTGTATCAAATGAAGAAAGGTATCTACATTACACAATCAAAATAAATCAAGGAGATACTAAAAACATTTGGAATGGAAGACTCAAGACCAATTGGAACACCCATAGCTACTAGACATAAAATTTCAAAGAATGATGATTTTGTTGATGTGAACGAAACCTTATATAGATAAATAATTGGAAAGTTACAATATGTTTCTCATAGCAGACTAGATATTACACTAGAAGTTGGGATAATGGCTAGATCTTTTGTAAATCCTACAAAGAATCACATAATGGTTGTGTACAGAATACTAAGATATCTATTAGGAATAGAGGAATGTGGACTTTATTACAACAAGAATGATAATTTTGAACTAAAAGTGTATACAGATGTTAATTGGGGTGGAAATGTTGATTATATAAAAAGTACAAGCAATAGAACTTTTTTCCTAGGAAAGATACTATTTTCATGGATAAACAAGAAGAAAAATTACATTTCCTAGTCTACAATAGAAGTTGACTATGTAGCAGTAGTAGTGAATTGGTCTAATGTAGTCAAGATAAAAAAATTATTGAGAGGAATTAAGGAAGAGATCACTAGAACTATTGTTATATTCTATGATAACACAAGTGCTACAAACATATCTAATAATCTTGTGATATACACTAAGACCAAGCATATTACTATCAAGTATCATTTATTGAGAGAGTTGGTACAAGACGAAGAAATAAGATTGGAATATGTGAATGAAAACAAACATATTTATGATATATTTAAAAAATCTTTACCCAAGGATGCACATGAATATCTAAGAGGTAAACTAAGGGTAAATATCCTAACTAAGGCTACTTAAGCTAAGATGGAGCTCTGAATCAAATGTTTTGATAAGAATATCTTACAAGTTGATTCAAAAGGTCACACTTTAGGACTTGTCTAAAGTTGTGAAGTGAGAATCTCAAGATGGTGAATCAGTCATAAGCAAGATGATAGAAGAACCTATTTCAAAGAACTAACCAAGATATATCTACAAGTTGAAGATGTTGGATTATTTTGGCTATACTTGAGTATGGAAGTGTCTTTGGAATTTTTGTCAAAGAGAGATGTATTATGTTGTTACCATGAAAGCATGAGTAAAGAGGGAAAATTATGGAAGAGGCATTGAAATCAAGGGATATTGAAGAAGTTTAGATGATGGAGCTACTTAAGTTGAGATAGAGCTTTGGATCAAATGTTTTGATCATAATATCTTACAAATTGATGTAGAAGGTCATCCTTTAGGACATGCCTAAATATTTGAAGAGAGAAGCACAAGATGTTGAATCAGTCATAAGCAAAATAATAGGAGAAAAACCTAGTTTAGAGAACTAACAAAGAGATATCTAAATGTTGAAGATGTATGAGATAGAGTCAATTGAAGGTATTGAAGTACTTTGGCATTGTTTTCAAAGAGGGAGAGATTATATAGTTACCATATAAGAAAGTAAAAAGGGAGAGATTATAGATGAAAGAAGGCATACATGAAAGAGGGAGAAGTTTAGAAGTTTATATTTAAATGAGT
Organism: Cupressus sempervirens; assembly: GCA_028749045.1. Taxonomy (NCBI): domain Eukaryota; kingdom Viridiplantae; phylum Streptophyta; class Pinopsida; order Cupressales; family Cupressaceae; genus Cupressus; species Cupressus sempervirens. The sequence goes on along the minus strand of CM053783.1, from coordinate 524,275,236 downwards.
AAAGAGGGAGAGTATGTATAGTTACCTTAGAGAAAGATAGAAAGATTGTGAAACCACTACCTATGTAGTAATCAAAGGAAGAGGTGTTGACATCAAGAGATAGTGAAGAAGTTTAGAAGATGTATATATCAAAGAGAGAGATTATGTTTTGATATGATAGAGGGAGCTATTAGAATTGTTACTAAAGGTGTTTCATATTAGAGTTGCATGAATGAGAATCATAATGGAACTAGAGGCTGAGATTATAGATATTGTTGGATACTAAGATGAGAATTGGAATGAAAATAAGGCTATTAATGAAGATTTTTAATTGAACATAGAGGGATTTGATTGAAGAAAATCAAGTGGATACTCGAATGAATTTTTGGATTTCAAGGTACCTAGAGGTGTTGCTATCAATTTGAAAGAGGGAGATTGTTGAAAAATACAATTAGAATAATTGTTATGTTTTCATTAATTTCAAACCTTATTGGTGAGATATTTGCTACCCAAGTAGAGTGTCATATCAAGATGATTGATGAATAGGATTTGAAAAGAAGATATAATAAGAGGACCTAGTAGAAAGGTTGAGTTATGTTGAATTACAATGGACACTTGATCAGTTGGACCTTGACAAGATATTGTGTTCTTTAATAATAACTCTAAGTGGACAAGATAGTTGATTGAAGTCAAGAGTTGTGCTAGTGTTGACTAAGTGAACAGTAGAAGATAAGAAAATATAGTGTCAATCAAGCACTAGTAAAGATGGAGTATCAAAAAAGTTGATTGAGAGAAGATAGTGTATGCCAAGAAAGATAGTTAGTATTGACCAAGTTATCTAGTGATGACCAAGGCCAAGGAACAAATTTTTGGCTAAGTGTTAGCATTTTTTATTTTGTGAAGGAATTGAGATTCCTAGCTGAAATAGTTGAAATTTTGGATTGGTCAAAGCATGCGAAAGATAAATATTGATGAGTTGAAGCATTTAATGCAAGAGAAACCATGTTTGAGCATTTCTAGACATGGATTCAAAGAGAATTTTTTAGAAGGAAAAGGAGGAAACAAAATGATGGAAGGATTCTATGAATTGGACCTAAACCTTGTTAGAAATTTATTCAGTGCTCCCCTTGGGATTCATGACAAGGGCTTAACCACATCCTATGCATTATAAGTTGAGTGGTTGTATTAAGCATTGAAAGATCATTCTTTTTGTGTAATGGTAATCCAGTCTCTAACAATTGGTATTAGAGCCTAGTTACTCAAAAGAGGCTTAAAAACTTGAGTAAGATCCCTATGGATATGGAATAGTTGTAGAAGAACCTAGAAGAAGCTCTTGAGAAGATTGACATTCTTACTAAAGAAAGAGATTATTTGAAAGAAAGATATGAGGATGCAAAAGACTACATTGGAAAGCTAAAAGATAAGATTGATCATCTCAAGTCCAAGAAGGAACCTAAGGATGAAATTAAGGATAATGATGAAATTTTAAGACTGGAGAAAGGAAATGAGATCATCAAGCATGAATTGAAGATTACTGATCTAAAATTGAGCTTGAAAAAAGATGATAGCAAAGTTCAGTCAGATCTAAAATTTGAGAATGCAGATCTAAGATCCAACCTTACAAAAGTCACATCTAATCTTGAATCCACCAAGTTACAGTATGTAAAACTTGATAAATACTATATTATTGTGAAAGGAGAGCTAAGCAAGACTAAAAAAAAACTTCAAAAATTATATTCTAGTAGTGAGAAGATTGATGAACAAATATCTTTTCAAAGACTATCTTATGATAAGATTGATCTTGGATATTTCATTGGAGAAAAGTCAGCTAAGAAATCTAAAGCCAGAAAGGAATCTTATACAAAAATTCATCAACTTATGCAACCTAAACAAGTTGATGAACCTAAGAAATCTAAGAAAGTTGAGTCACTTAAGGAAGTAAGATATGAATTCAAAGGTAGATGTTATGCATGTAATGAAGTTGTTTATATGAAAAGAAACTTTACAGGTAACTAATTCAAACTAGCTATTGAATTTTATTGTTATAATTTGTATGGTTTTGGTCATAGAGTAGTACATTGTAAGAAACCTAAGTTTGATAATAAAAATAGAAATAGTAGAATGTTTAGAGGTACTAACCTTGTAGGAAGAAGATATGAAGAAGGAAAAAATGTAGCACAAAACAACATTGTATGTTACAAGTGTAACAATTTTGGACATATAACGAGAAATTGTAGAGCACTTATAAACCAACTTGGACCTAGATTTGGACAAAATACACTAGTATGCCAGTTTTGTAACAACTTTTCTCACATAGCATGATTATGTAGAATGGATATGAGGAACAACAACATGAATAAAAACTTCAGAAGAAATATGAATAGGAATGTTAGAAAAACATACAATAGTGATGACAGTTAGAAAGATAACATAAAGAAACATGGAGAAGAATTTAAAGAGGTATTTTTCAAAGATAAAGATCCATCTAGTTCACATGTGGTGTTAGAAGAATAGTCAAATGAAATATTTGAAGGAAATTAAAGTCAACAATTGTATTTGATTCATCCTATTTGAATTAAGTACTTTATATAAGACATCAAACATTAGAGAGGTAGAAGTGATGATAGAGAGAGAGTTAAGGTTTGCATAGTTGGTATGGGGTACAATATGATGTGTGGAAACCATGGTTTAGAGTAAAAATGATTTGAATATTATATGTGAGTGTGCAAAAGAAATCAAGTTGTCTGGTAACCAAAAATGACTTTTTTTATTGCATACTTACACGATTAATGCATTAATGAATTAAAAGTAATTTAAAGTTTGAAATTGAGTTGTTGAGTACCATTTGATCATGCAAGAGTTAAATGAGAGCCCTGGAGTGAATTTAAGGTGAATTTGAAGTGTTCTAAAAGGTAAATTGAAGCAAACCCTAGTTTTGCAAAATCAACATATTTATTGCTTATGCAGTCATAATTTGAGGTTTTAATTTGAAGAAATTAAAAATCCTATTATATGTGATGTGAGTGAGAATCCTAGGTATAAGTTTAAGAAGTATCCTTATGTGTTTTTGGAGGATGATCCCATAGGAGAATTTTCACAAGTACCACATAATATACTACATGTCAAGGATATTAGGGATTATATTCACTATAAGTTTGAGAGAATTGGAGATAGCGACATTAATAAGGACTTAGACCTAGTTTGCAATAATGACTTGTCACTAAAGAAAGGTTTTGAGCAATTGAGTGAGTTGAAAATTGTCAAACACATGTTTTACACTGATTTTGATAATCATAAGTGGACTGAAATCATTCTAAGTGTAATTCATGAAGGCATGTTTTGGGTAGGAGATATCCTTATCATGATTGAGAATAATATGATTCACAAACTCAGTAGTTTGAGAAATGAAGATTGTAATCCTATTAATGAGAAGAATGTGAAGAAGTTATTGGAGACAAACTTGAAAACCAAGTATGATGGTAGAAACATGAGAATTGACCTAATAATTGAGACTGATGTAAGAGTTATTAGTAAAATCACTGGGTACAAGATGAACTATAGTTCTAGAGTGAACTCTATGCCTACTATATTTATCCATGAAACTTACTTTATGAAAGCTAACAAAGAAAAAGTTAACATGTGCAAGATTGTGAAATAGTAGTTACTAGATAACATTTAAAGATTGAAAATGTGAAATAGTAGTTACTAGATAACATTTAAAGATTGAAAAAACCAAGAAAGTAGCATTCAATTTTGAATCATTGTTAACATATTTATTCTTTCAATTTATTGGAAGTTTTCTTGGTATGCTTGACTGGGAATGGGATAGTGATAAATGTACAATGAGTATGATAACACAATACTAAATAAAGAAATCAAAGGAGAAAATTGTTGATGATATAACAAAGATGATGAATAATTTCTAGTCTTCTATGAAACAAAGATTCAAAACTCCACCAACTCTAGTTGAGAAGTACAAAAATGGTATTTACTTGATGGTAGAAACAAATGTTTCCTATATGGAAGTAGTGGAGCCTAGAGTTAAGTTCATTGAACCTGTGGGTTATGAAATGATAGAAGAATTTATTCAAGGTTATGCAAAGATTATTTTAGAATCTAAACTTCTTAGTGAAATTTATAACAAAGATATCAAGAAGAAAGTTGACAAGAAAATTGATGCAATGCTGAAGGAATATGGAATGACAAGTGAAGAATATGAAGAGGTAACAACAATAGCTATGGAAAATGGCTAGTGGTCAGACATAAGTGTTAATGGCTAAACCCCTAGCAGTTGATGTTGGGACATCACATATAGCAAAACAATCAGTAAATGCACCATATGTTGTAGTATCCCAAGTACAACCTACTATTGTATAGCTAGTACAAAAGGACAAAGATCAACTAGACATCAATAAAAAAAAGGTACAAATAGTAAACCCTACCAACATCAAGAGATCAGCAAGGTTGATAGAGGTAAAGCAAGAATAAGATGACTCACCTCCCAAGAAGATAATAAAGCAGATGGTTAGTGGACTGGGTAAGAGAAGAAAAATATTGTAGATAATTGAATCAAATGAGAATGAATTAGATGAGTCTAATGAAGAGGAATCAAAGGACAAACTAGTTGAAAAGTAGAAATAGAAGGTAAGGAAAGTCTATGGTAAGAAATCATAGAAGCCAAAGGTTGAGAATTAGAATGTTCAAATTAATAATAACAACAATTTTGTACAATTAAATAATTTCTATGATTTATATAATAATATGGTTAGATTATAGTTGGAGAATGTTGTAGTTAGGCATATGATACTAAAAAATAAGAAATTTGAAGATATTTAGATGGATATACCAAAATATTTGTACAATAGATTGATTAATAAGAGAAGAAGAAGAGTAGATGAAAAAAAAGAATTGAGGAAAACCTAATCAAAAAAATTTCAAAGTAAATAGTGATAAGAGTATGGAGAGGATAATGAAGGGTATTGAACCCTTACTGAGAAATAAGAAACGAGCAATTATTTTGATGGGTGGAAATTATGAGGAAGTAAACAAGTAGACGAAACAAGCAATTGTTACATTTATGAACTCCAAACCTAGTCTTGTGCAAAAAAGTTTTAGGGGGAGCAATCTCTATGGTAGAAAAGAAGACATTACCTATTGAGTCCAAAATAGTACTAGAGAAGTCTACAGTGACTATACCAATCATCATATCAATGTCAAGGTAGTAAAATATACATAAAAAATAGAAGGTACTTTGAAAATCACCATTAGTACTAACATAATGCAAATTAACAACACCAATATCATAGTTGATACAATAAAAGAACCCATTTAAGGACTGTAGCACAAATGCTAACAATTTGGTCGGCTATACCAGCTTTGAAAATGAGGAATAAGAAGAAGAAAAGAAAAATAAAGAAGTTTAGAACAAAAGGAGGAAAGAAGAAGAAAAGAGGAAAGAAGAAGAAGAAAAGAAAAGGAAAGAAGAAGAGAAAAAGAGGAAAAAAGAAGAACAAATAAGAAAAGAAGAGAAGAGATGGAGAAGAAGGATGAAGAAAGAGAGAAGAAAGAAGATGAAGATAAGAAGAGAAAATAAGAAGAAGAGAAGAAAAAAGGAAGAAGAAGAGAAGAAAAGAAAAAGGAGAAAAAGAGAAGAAGAAAAAGGAGGAAGAAGAGAAGGAGAAAAAGGAATAAGAGAAGATGAAGGAGAGTGCACCTAGTTCTTCTAGGAAACCCCTTACATTGACAACACCTAAAGGATCTGATGATGATGACCAAACTGAATTAATCTCATCACTTGGTAAAATAATTGAGAAGAATAGAAAAGCAAGGAGTTTGTAGAAGACACTGATAGAGGTAATTGACAAATTGCAAAAATATACATCAGTAAAGATGACCGAACCAGGTCTAGAGGATAGAGAAAAAGTTATTATTTAAGCTTTTGATGTTGAATTTATTACCTTATCAAAAATTATAATGGTAAAGGTACAAACTCTCCATGATGCAAAGATATTCAAAAAAATTTGTGATAATATAAGAGGAGATCTGAAGAGTCTTGATGAAAAGGTCATGGAACTCAGACAATGTCTGATAGAAGGAGAATTTGTGTATGGGAAGTGTATTTTAGAACATACACATATCAAAATCATATCAAATGAATTGAGTACCAAATTTAGTGAGTTAGAGGCACTTGGAAATCAAGCACACAATCCCTCAGCTAAGATTGTTGATCTTGAGAGAAGAATTAGAAAAATAAATTTTGATATCATATTGTTAGAGTTGCTAAAGGAAATGAACATGAAAATATTTTAATTTATAACGGAACACCTTGCACTAAAAATTCATCTATTATAGAGACACTTGGAAGAATGTCTGGCAATAAAGGCATCTTATGATAAGTTTTTCTATATAGAATTAGATGTAGTGGAGATAGAATCATATATTCTATGTGCATTTTTTAGTGTAGTTGATGTAGTAAAAGACAAATGGTATTAGAGATTAGTCATAGGTTCAAATCCTCAGACCCTAAAGTAATGTTGAGGGGGAGATTGTTAGAAATTTATTTAGCACTCCCCTCAGGATTTGTGATAAGGGCTTAATCACCTCTTATGTATTATAAGTTGACAAGTTGTATTAGGCATTGAAAGATTAGTCTTTTGGTGTAAAAAAAAACCCCACTCTAACAAACCTAAGATCAACGGTGATTTTTAAGTGGAAAAAGATCAAAGTTACCTATTTCAGGAGGCATAAGGATTAACCTAAAGAGGTTAGTAGTTGCTAATGTTGTTGACTGACAAACTAGAGAAGAAGGAGACTGGAGGTTAAGAGTCATTTCCTAAAGGATTTCCAATTAGGTCAGAGACAATGATGAAGACATGAATGGAGTTCAATTGGTGAATTAGGAAATGAGCTATATTGTGATCTATATTTGCAAAGTGAATTGTATTGACCAGATCAACTTGTTGTTACTTAATAGCCATTGTATCAATTGTAAATCCATTAATCAAGGTTTACCTAGTAGTCATTTGTATATAATTTAATCAACATGACATTACAATGAAATGTTCTTAATTCCTTTAGCATTCCATTATAATGGCATGTTGCAACTCTTGCTCTCTTGTCCTGATGATGAATCACGTAGTGTGATTCAAAACATTGAAGGTAAAAATTTCAACAAAATCTAGTCCAAAATCAATTATACAAAAAATTTAATGGATTGTGGAAATATGATCTCTCTAAAAGGTCACTCCTAACAAGGTGATTAAATCATTTAATAAGGTCATACCTAAGAGTGTGTATTGTAATCTTTACTAAGGTTGTCTCTTAATAGAGATGACTTTAGAAGAGTTAAAAATTGGTTATATGTTATTGGTGGTTTTTCCCAAATTGGGTTTCCATGTTAAATCTTAGTGTCTTGTGTGGATGTATGAGTAGTATCTCAAAATGATTTCAATCCATGAAGGTACGAGTAGTATCTCAAAGTGAATTGGACCTTATGCAAAAACAAGAGCAATAAACTAAAGTAAGAAACTATGAAAAGAAAATCACTAAGAGAAGGAAAGTGAAAGAAAAGAATAATGTACAAGAGCCAGGAGGTGCAGTGATAGATGGAGCATTTTGAACAAGAGGCACCTATTTACCAGGTTTTCATCAATGCCGCTTTTTCTTCTTTTTCAATTTTTTTTGTTCTCTTTACCTTTTTCACTTTTTCATTTTTTTTTTCATTTTTTTTTGGTATTATCAAGACACCTATTGCTAGGTTTTCACCAAGATAATAGGTTTTTTTCAATTTTTTTTTGTAATTTTTAGTGCTTTCTTCAAGACATTTAGCTATGTACAAAGAGATTTAGCAAAACATCAGCTGTAGAATATTTTCAAGTGAATCACATTAATTGGATCCTTGATAAGTTCTCCTTTAGTAGTAAAGAGTTGATACATGCCTAATCTAAATGTTGTAGTGATGATTTATAGGCCAAGCTAGTTAGGCTCAAACTTACCCTTATGTACCTAGTTTTGTTGATTCTTTGGATTCTCTCTCAGAATGAGGTCACCCACTTAGAATTCATGGGGTCTTAATTTCTTGTTGTAGCTCTTAGACATTCTCTTTTGGTAAGCTCTTAAGTGATCAAATGCCACTCACTAATGCTCATCTAGTAGTTCTAACTCTTGTAGCTGAGATATGTAGTAATTACCATCAGAGATGAGGCCTCTCATAAAAAAATGTAGAGTGGGAATCTCAACCTCAATAGGAATCACAACATCTACTCCATAGACCAAAGTAAAAGGGCATAGCCCCAATAGGCACTCTAATGTTGGTATGATAAGCCCACAGAGATGGATTAATTTGAAGATGCCAATCCCTTCCAAATTTGTATACTGTATGATGTAAAATTTCTAAAATACCCATATTAGATGCTTTTTCTTGTCTATTACCTTGGGGGTAGTTGATGGAAGACCAATCTTGCATGATTTTGAATTTGAAAAGAAATTATTTTAGATCATTATTTTTGAATTGCCCCCCATTGTCAGTAATTATTGAGGAGGGTACACCATACCTATAGATAATGTAGTTGAGAATGAAAATAGCTAAAAAATTTCTAGTGGCTTCGGTAACCACCCATTTTGTAAAATAGTTTGTAGAAGTAATGATGAATTTATGGCCATTCAAAGAAGAAGGGTGAATCTGTCCTACTAGATCAAAGAGCCATTGTGGGAATGGCCATAATGTGATAAATGTAATCAGATTCCTGGCTAGAGTGTGGATCATATTACTATGAAGAATGAATTGTTTTCAAGATTTAGCTTATTGAATGGCTTATATTTTCACGTTCAACAAGTGATAACTAGCTCTAATAAGTCCGTGAGCTAGTCTCAGGCCATTTGGGTGAGATTCAAAAATGTCTTCATGTACCTAAGCTAAAGCACACTTGGACTCATTAGATTATAGACACATAAGGAGAGTACCATCCAAACCCCTTCTATATAAGTCATTTTCTATCATAATGTGCTATGAAGCATTGTAGATAAGGTGACATTTTCATTATGGGTTAGATTGTCCAGAAAAATCTGGTCACATAGGTGTAGGACCTAGAAAATGGGCTAATGTCTAACATACTATGGGCAAATCTAAAATTCAATAACATACATTGACACCCTCTAGTCTAACATGGAAGCCAAATGAAAAAACAAGGAAGAAAATATAAAACTCCCTCTTTCATTTGTAGCTCCCATGTCCTTATTTCTTCTCCATGTGATGTAGCTCCAAATTGCCTATAGTGCACACAATATTGAAGCAAAAGTATATGATAATGATGATAATGCTATGAGAATACTTGAATTTGTGATTTTAGCTTGAGAGATGGAGTGAAAAAAATACTAAAGAGCTAAGGGGTTGAAAATACTTAAGAATTAGGGACCTCAAGGACACAAGAATTAGGATCGAAAATGAGAGAAAGAATGCTCATTTTATAATCAACACACAAGGTGAGAGCATTGGATTTGTCACCCTTGGATATGCAACTTAGCAAGAGATTCCTTTGAGAATCCATAACACATATGACACAAGATGCCAAGTGTAGGATTCTATGATGCTTGGAAGTAAAACATGGCTAAATGTGGAAGAGAATCTATGACATGTCATATGACAACTCAAGCCCACTTAAAGCAAAGAATCTATTACAAAGGAAGCTAAAGATAGATATGCGTAAGGGAATAAGAATATATTGATTATGATATATCTTAGCCAAGTGTCAAAGGAGAATCCATGATGTGTTATGCCCATATGTCATGATGATGTCAATATTTTGTGGAATATTTGAATTAAAAATCCTTTATTCCACAAAATAGAAATTAGTGAAAATGGGATTAATGATGGAAAATGTAACCTAGGAAATTGTGAATTTCCATGGTTTGCGAATGATAAATGAATTAATTAATAAAATTAATTAATTGATAAGGATAGTCAAGAAGAATAATTAGTAATGACATAGGATTAAATTATGGGTTATTTAATCCTATAGAGAAAATTAGTAAAATGATTGACCAATTTGATTAAATAAGTGTGATAGTATCCTTTGATGAAATGTGATGATGATACGAATTGAATAGGATGATGATAGGTAGACCAAAGCCATGGTCAAATTGATTGATTGATTGAAATTGATAACATGCCAAGGACACATGACACGAATTGATTGATATGCAACATTTAACTGACATTGTAAAATGCTATAGGATTGAGATTAATTGATAAGGTTGATCATAATAACATCAACAGACGCTATGAATATTACTAAATGGTTGAAAATACTATGATCTAACATTGAGAGACTTAACAATGTCAAAGATCGGATGACATGAATGATTGTTTGACCTAGCACTGAGAGTCATGATAGTACAAAGGTCAGATTGATAGGTTTTGATAGATTGATAGGTTTCCAAGCCACAACAATGCCTAAGATTCAACAAATGATGATTTATTTGGGATGTTTGATATGTTTTGGGTTGATTAAGACTGATTCTAGGTCATTCTGAGTTGATTTGATATGATTCCAAGTTGGTTTGATATGGTTGCAAGTTGATTTGAAATGGTTTATGATGATGTTGAAATAGTTCCAAAATGATGTGAAATTGATATGAATGAGGATATGATTAATGATAGATACTTTTGAGATACAATCAAGTTGGCCAAAAGATCAGAGTTAGTGGAATGAGAAAATGGGATGAATTAGTATGAAGAAGTGATGTTGATTCAGGGGCCCAAGAGTATTTTCAAGGGTTACCACTCAAGATAGTGACCACATAACAAAAATGATAGCTCAATTTTTTCACAACAAAGATATGAATCCAATGCAATTGAAGGTTCAAAAATCAGAGTTGAAACACAAAAGTTATGGCCTCTAGAGTGCAACATAGGGGCTCCAGGAGTAGTTCTAGGCATCCTTCTGCCCCAAGTGTGCCCAATGCACACTTGGTAAGCCAAAGTGTGCCATGAAAGTACCAAGTGTGCCCACGGTGCACTTGGGAAGCCCAAGTGTGCTCAAAAAGTGTAGAATGTGCCCTGGAAGGCTTTGAGGGCCAAAAATAGTCTGATTGGACTCAAAATGACCTAAAACTTTGTGTGAGTGCCCAAAATGGTGAAAAGAGGTTAGAACAGGAGTGAAATTAGTCAAACATGATCACATTTGGTCAAAATTGGTCAAACATAGGTTAGACTAATGTTAGACTAGGTGGAAAGCCCTAGAAGGTTGACAAATAGTGTAGGATGATGCAAGAATGTAGGAATGCAAGATGAAGATGATTTGGTGTATTGGAACACATGATCATGGTGGTGGATCAAGAGATGAATGAAAGATGACCTAAGAGATGAGATGAGGACTAGTTAAAATGTGGTCAAGACTTTTTCTTTCAAAGAGGTATGCTATATGTCAAATGGAGCTTCGTTTTGATGAAATTATAGATGAAAACCATTTTTGAGCATCTACATTTTGCTTCTCTTTGATACAATGTGATTTAGAGTGTTTTCTCAAAGAATAATGGTGATAAGACCATAAGAACATGCCCCGATAGGAATGATATATATGGGTGCTCCCTTGAGAAATTGACTAAGATATGCATATGGTAGGTCAATTTGTCGATAATGAGATGGAAGGTAGTGGATGAAGAAGACACAAAAGGCAAAGGAGATGAGATGAGGAATTGTTAGTATGGTGGGAAGAATTTTACTTTTGTAAAGTGCACTATATGTCAAATGGAGCTTTATTTTGATATGGAAAATGGAATGCAATGCATCATGACATAAAGGGCCAGAGCGTAAAATGAAAACCTTTTGCGTAAACAAGCATGATGTAGACAAAAAATGACCTTGTCTTTCCTAAGATATATATACATGCCTCAGACTCTCAAAGGTACATTTTAATAGATAGAAACTAAAATATGACCATGAACCATCTCGACCACTCTTATAGATCAATTTATATCATTGAGTAGCATAGGAACATGATCAAAGAAAACAAAGAAAAAATAAATCACTCATGAAATAGTGTGAGCCAACAACTATTCTTGTCCATTATTACTCAATTTTTAGTGTTTGAGGTCTTCAGATAGTGTTTGATAGGTTGATCATGTGATGGTTGTGATTGTTGATTCAGTTGATAGGTTCATGGTGACACGTTGGAATGATTGTTGGTTCACATTACTCAGATAAGTGTGATTGTCATTGAAGTATAGTGCTTTGAGTTTCTGTCTACAAAGTGCAAGTGTTTATGCAAAAGGAGTGATTTTGTACAAGGTTTTTTACAAATTTTTGATGGGTTTTGTGGTTTTTAGGTTTTTTCAAGATATTTGATGTTTTTGTGCGACTAGTTTCTTAAGGACATTTTACAATTTTTTAAGGTTTTCTTCAGGACATTTTATGATTTTTTTAGTGCTATTTTTAGGACATTTTATGATTTTTAGTGCTTTTTTCAGGAGATCTTGTGGTTTTTATGGATTTTTTCAGGACATTTTGTGATTTTTAGAATTTTTTTCAAGATCATATTTGAATTTTTAGGATTTTTTTAGGATTGTATAAGAATATACAAGTGTTAGCTCCATTCTATTATGCGATAGGTCCAATGGATAAAAAGTGCTTAGGGATATGCCCTCAGTTCAAGTTCAAACTCATGCACCATGTAGATAATATGCCCCTAGACAAGACACCAACTATTTACAAAGGCCAATGATAGAGTATGTATAGACTGGTGATGTCTTAGGTAAGATAACAATGGATATTAACCAATTCGTGAGCCATGTCAAGGAGCCAAGGATGTCGTGCAAGATGATAGATATGATAAAGGAAGGACAAAAGGGGAAAAACTAGATGAAATCTTGATAGATGACGGAGCAACAACTAATTACACATGGTGCCTATTTGCTAGGTTTTCACCATGGTACTTGCCCAAAGTTCCTATTTGCCAAGTTTTCACTTGTGGATGGAATTTTTCTCTTGACTCCAATTTTCATGCCAAGATGCCTATTTTCCAGGTTTTCATAAAGGTATCCATTTTTTCATGACTTTTTGCCATTTTTTTGGTATTTTTTTCATGACTTTTAGATGGAATCAAGAATGTTGCTAATGAATTTTGAGAAGAAATCTTTTGTTGGTGCTACTAGCTGATAATCTCTAGACCCACAACTAACCGTAACTACGCAGGAGTTATTCCGAGTCTATAGCTAAGATCATACCATTGGAAAGGCCTCAAGATGTACTATTGTGTACCATATGTAAGAAAATGTCTGCCACTTTTGAATCAAGGCATTTGAGGATAAATGGGTCAATGGATATGTTGTGTGAGATGTCACTGATGATGATGTGCTCAAAGGCTTTTTGGATAGAGGTTTTGTTTTGGTTATTGGACAAATTAGGTAGTAGGATTGGGGATTAATAGCTAGATATAAGGAAGGATTGGGAGGATTGAGACCAATGACCTTCCACATGAATGCTAATTGAGAGAGCCCCAAAAAACTTTGTGGCATGTTGAACACTAGAACACTAATATTCATGGCATCATCTTGTTTATCTTGTATCCTTGGGAGCTTCTTAGCTTTTGATTTTTCAAGGTCTGATGGCACCTTTTGGTTTTCACCAAGAGACCTACTTTTGTCATTTTTCTCTCTTTTTGCTTTGCAACTAGAAGGTGAAATTGACTCCCCAAAATATGCCAATGTGTTCTCTTTAGGAGAAATTACTTCTTGATGATCATCAATTTTAATGCCTTCATATGTTTCAAAGTCCATTGTGAGAGCATCATCATTGTCAAATTGATCAAAGATTGGTGGTCCACCTTGGTCCCAATCCAATAGTTCAAGATAATTTGAGGGGTTGTCATCATCAGTGTTGAATGGGATTTGGCTAAAGGTATATGTAGGGATATCTAATTTAGTGGTATAACTGGGGTCATGCTCAGAAGCTGGAGGACTATAGGTTTTAGGTGGGGTATCCTCAGATTCCTTTTCATCATTCAAAACATCCATAGTCTTACACATAGGTATTGTAGTACTAGGAGGACCTATTTGTTATGGTTTGAATCCAAGCCCCAAACTAGGAGGTTGTCCTTTTGTAGTGATAGGTTCAATTATTCCTTGTTTCTAATATCCAAGACCACTATAGCCATCATAGCCTTGTTTATGCATGATAGTAAACCCAAGTCCATACTTGCTAGGAGATACCAAAGTGGGTTCTTGTTCTTCTTATTCTTTCTCAATATAGATAGATGTATTCTCATAGACATGTTCTTTAACTAGGCCACCTCCACTAATGAAGTTGAAAAAAGTAGAATTTTGTGTATTGATCTTAGAATGTTGGTCTTGTAATAGATGTGATTTACCATTAGATTGGAGAGAAAGTGGTGACTCCCTAATGTGGAATACTTGAGACATAAAGTATTCTCCACACCCATTGCCTTCAATCTTTAACTTTTCCTTGGCTTTACTAAGGAGTATATCAACATGCACATACTTAGAGGAATCTATGGGTTGTGGTTCATTATTTTCTAGGACTTGGTATGTGGTAGCATCTCTCAAATTTGCACAAAACTAGAAAGGGTCTGGATACTTCTTTCATAGCGTGAAGCAAGGGCATCCTAGTATCATGTTGCAATTCATTTCAATATCTAGGACATGGGATAATGTGTCTTTAGTAGCTGGACCAATCCTTATGGGTAATAATGTGGGTTGTACTTCATTTTTTGTTGGGACTTGGTATGTGGTAGCATCTCTCAAATTTGCACAAAATTGGAAAGGGTCTGGATACTACTTTCATAGCATGAAGCCAAGGGCATCCTAGTATCATGTTGCAATTCATTTCAATATCTATGACATTGAATAATTTGTCTTCAATAGTTGGACCAATCCTTATGGGTAATATGATAACACCCTTGGAGAAGTGTTCACCATCATCGCAGGATTTTATTTTGATTCTTCGAGAGGGATCCACATTATTTTTAGAATAACCCAAATCTTTGACTACTTTAAATGTGCAAATATTCAGCCCTGCTCCCCATCTATCAAGATGTGTCTAACTTTAACATTGTGGACAAAGACTTCAAGGTGAAGAGGATCATTGTGGTTGGGTTTGTCTTTAGGAATATCTCAAGGGGAAAAGGTGATATGTCGTGATGCAAATAGGTTCCCTACCATGGGTTGGAACTGGGAAACATCAATGTTATCTAGGACTATTAACTCCTTAAGGGCTTGATCCAAGATCTTGTGATGTTGGGGAGACACACGTAGTAGGTCCAAGATGGATATTTGTGCAGGTGTCTTGCCAAGTTGTTCAACAAGGCTATAATCAAATGAAGTAGGAGCAATAGGTTTGCTAGGGGGTGTAGGTCTAGTAGATGTAGTAGGTCTAGAGGGGGCTCCAAGTAGAGTGATCTTGGTATGACATGTAGTGACAGCACAATGACATTCTTTAGCCTTTAAGGTGAATTTGGATATGCAGGAACTTGACTCATTGAAATAGTTAATAGTGTAGTCATATCTAGTGCGCATGTAATTCACATTACCTTGTGAGTTTGAGTTTGAACTGGAGGGTTTCTCTTTTTCATGATTACCCAAAGGATCTTTGAAAATAGGGTGATTAGAGTTGGATGCTAGAAATGATGGATCAACTATGATTACACCATCATCAATGAGGTCTTGTATTGTGTGCTTTAGTTAGAAACATGATGAGGTCTTATGTCCTTTGCTGCAGTGGTAATCATAGAATTTTTTGTCATCCCATGAATCTGCTTTATTTATTGGTTCATCTTTGATTGGGGGTAACTGTAGGAAGTTATTATTGAGTAAATATTGTAGTGCAATCTCAAGAGGTATCCCTAATGGTGTGAATTTCTTGTCCTTGGTTCTAGGGTTTCTTCAAGGTTTTTCCTATGTGGAAGTCTTATTTCTCTATTGTGGAGTTGATGTTTGATTGGGAGTTTGTGAATTCATACGGTGTGCACCTTTCAAAGTCAGTTGAGGTTGTGTTGTGCTAATCATGCAAGCATCCATGATGCCATCATTAGTCACATTCTTGTTTTTCAAGAAAAAAATTGCCTTGTTATTAGACGAGTTGGTGTTTGTGTTTTCCTTGTTTATCTTGAGGATTCCCTTATGGATAAGAGCATCTTCAATAATAGCCCCTTTTTTCATTAGTTTAGAAATGGTGCTTGGACTTTTGATTTTAAGTTTAAGTCAGGGACTAATTTTTCAATACATAGCTTAACTTGTTGTTATTTAGGAATGTCTAGTGAGCATTGACTGACTAAGCTTCTCTAGCGAAGTAAGAATGTGATGAATGGTTCTCTCATCTTTTGTTTAGTTGAACACAAATCAAAAAGTGTCACCTCATTTGTAATGTTAAAGGAAAAGTGGGAAATAAACTTGTCTGCTAGTTATGACCAAGATTTGATAGTACCAGGAAGTTTGGAGTATCATTCAAGTGTAGGCCCACCTAGAGAATGAGGGAACAATCTCATGGGGTAAGTGGGCTCATCACTGAGTTCAGTACAAGAGGCACAGAATTCTCAAATGTGATCGACAAGGTTTCCTTTTCCTTAGTATTTTTTAAACCTTGGAACCTCAAAGTGTTTTGGGAATGGAGGCATATATAGAATTTTGTCAAATGGATTAAGATGTAGGTCCCTTTCTATATATAGAGCTTGTTTCTTTTTTATTCCCAATGCCTCAACTTGTTTGGAAAGTTGTTTGAATTGTTGTAATAGCTCTTCATTACGTTTTGCATGATAGCTTTCCCTTCAACTCTTTTGTGCCTATGAGTAGATTATTTTTTGTGGTGGGAGCTATGTCTACTTGGTTTTGACATTTTTGTGTCTAATGAGTCTAGTAATGTGTCACTAGGTGGTGGAGGTATGTTGGCACCTCGAAGACAAAAGGGTCCTTGTTGTGAAACATGTTGAGGTACTTTTTGTTGTATTTGATGTGGCACTTGTTGCAAAATCAATTGTGATTGATGTACCATGTGTTGTTGTTGTGCCCTTTGTTGTGGTTGTTGTTGTGATACCTCTATTGGTTGTATGTGAGACCATGTATGTGATTGTTGTTGTAGACGTATATGTTGGGGTTGTTGTGGCATGTGTTGTTGTTGCAACAAATGTTGTTGGTATGCAATTTGTTTCTCAAGGCGTCTTTGATATTCCAACTATTGTTTGAGTTTCTCTTGTTGTTTAGCAAACATTTCTTATTGTTGTTGGATTTTTTGTTGATATATTGCATATAAGTCAAGTGGGTTTATGTTGGATTGTGTGTTAGGGATGTTAGGTCCTTGTACCACTTCAGGTTGTTGTTCTTGTGGTTGATGTTTCTATTGATATGTTGAATGTGTGTTGGAAACATTAGGTTCTTGGACTATTGTAGGTTGATGTTTTCAAGGTAGTTGGTTATGTCCTTGCGAATTGACCACCATGTTGGTATTGTTGCTTTGGCACCTTTGTGTGTTAGAGGTTTCTCCTTGGGACATCATGTTGATTTGACAATGAGGTGCATTCCTTTTGGGAATAGGTGTAATGTCAATAAGAGTTTTCCTTTGTGCATCAATAGGGATTGCTGTAGTTGATGTTTTACATGGTGTACTTGTGAGAGGCTCCATAACATTTGATGTCATGGCACTTGGTAGAGTTAGGAGTAAAGGTGCACTTTATGGATTTTCCTCTAAAGGAGGTATGTTTGGCATCCCTAGACCACAAGTCCCTTTAGGTATGTCTTATTGTTGGACCATGTGATTGAGATCAAGTCTTAATGTCCTCTTATGATACTTGGGAAGACTCTCATTTCCATTCATTGGTTGTGGTTCATCAAACAAGGGATTACTATTGATGTGTTCAAATGTACTTTAGAAGATTTCAATAGTTGATTCTTGATGAGACCTTATAGGCACCATTATTGTGTTTGAAAACTCCAAAGGTTTTTTTCCCTTATCTAAGTCCAAATTGATCATGGGTTGTATGTTTTCAATTTTTGTGTTGGTTTGATATTTGGACTTAGGTCCCTCCACATTTGAGTTGAATTTGAAAATTTCTTGGGCTGCCAAAAGTTTGAAGTTCTCATGGAAATTTTTGTCTTGACATGCCCTAGCCATTTCTTCATTAGTGATGCCATAGTCAGTGCTAGAGTCATCATTTAGGTGTACAGTACCTTGTTGTATGTTTGATGTGTTATAGTTGAAGGTACTAGTGTTGGGTTTGTTGAATTCAAAGGAGTGTGTTTGTTCATCCTTAGGTGTAGTTGGTACACTTCCACCTCTAGGTGGTATTGGCACAAATATAGGTTTAAAGTCAGGGCTCCATTGAACCATCCCATGCATAGGGGAAGTGTTTGAAGGAAACCTCAAGGTAGGTGTGTTGTTTAGGGTTTGTTGCATCATCTCTTGGTTATGGTGATCTTGCAGATACATGTTTAAGGGGTCTACAAGTAATGGTTGTGATGCCTCAATTTGGTCTTTGTCAAAGGTTTGTTGGGTTTTCTTGCTCTTCTTCTATCTTGGACAAGGTTTTGGTTATGTCGGTGCCTCAAAAAACAAAGGTTGATAAAGTTCTTTAGGTCTTTGAGTTGATTGTGTCCTAGTGAGTGCTAGCATGATACCTAAGGATGCAAATATGAGTGTTTTTTTGGATTTTTAGGTGTTTAAGGATGTTATGCAATCTAGGAAAATGCTAAATGAAGTAGGGTTTTGATATGCAAGATGAAAATTTCCTAGGGGGACTATGCAAATGCAAATGCAAAGTGAGATTTTGGAGGTTGACTAAAGGAGATGAAAATGACTTTATAGTATGAAAAATGAAGGTTAGAGTTAGATTTTGGACTTGGTAATGATGGTAGGGGTTGATGTATGCAAGGTGAACTATGAAAAATATGGTGTTCTAGGGTTGATAATGATGTTTGGCATATGTAAAATGAGGATAAGTGATCGAGAATACAATTTGGTTGATAGACAAGTTGATATGGTTTGATAATGGAAATGATGCTAAGGTTTTGAACAATGCAAGATGAAGGGGATATACCACTAGGGTAAGTCAAACTGACATTTAAGGACACTAGGAATATGATTATGCTAATGAAAAAGGTAGATGCAAGGTTTCAAACTTAGGTGTAATCTTTAGAAAGTATCTTATCTAGGAGTTTAACCTTATGATAACAAACTTTGGATCTTAACCAAAAAGTGATAAAAGACAAAAAGATCAAAATGATAAAGAGGACAAGGTCAAATCTATCAAGACATAGATAGAGTTTGACCAAAAAAAATGATAAGATAAAAATACTAGTCAAGATCCATCATCCATCAACACTAGGAGACACTCTGAGACTCATACTTTGTTCATATTTCTGACTAAATTTAAAGGTTTTGGGGGTTCAAAATGATGTTTTGGGGACTCAAAATGATGGTTATTCTGGTTGGATATGTATTATGCAAAGGTCCTAAGGTATAAAATGATATTTTGGGTGCAAGATGAAATTTTGGGTCAAATGCAAAATGAGAAGGTATAGGGGCTCCTAAATGTAGTTTTGGGGTCCTAAAATGCAGTTTCGGGGCCTAAAATGGTCATACATGTGCCCAACTATTCCCTGACAGAACCAAGTGCACTATAATAGTACCAAATATTCCTATGGTGTAGTTGGGACTAGTTTGGGTGCAGTTGGGAAGCTAGGTTGAATATTTGCTGAATCTAAGAGAGGTGGTTGCCAAATTGCTATGCTAGGAAGCTAAGATGCTGGGGTTGCTGTTAGGATGGGTTAGGGGATGAAAAATTGAGGTTATGACCTAAGGAATGGTGTCCTAAGTGAAGAAAATGGAGGATAGGAAGTGTAGGATGCAAATTAGGGCATGTTGAGACATAAGGGCTATCCAAGTACCTAAGGACATTGTTAAAGTCTCAAAATGTTGTCTGGAAGCCCAAATTGGGTTCTCAGACTACTAAGTACACCTAAATAGTACCAACTATTCCTATGATGTAGTTGGGGCTAGTTTGAGCATAGTTTGTAGTTTTAGAGCACAGTTGGGAAGCTGGGTTGAAACTAAGGCAATTCTAGGTGTTGGGGTTTCTAGATTGATGCCACAATGATGTAAAAAATAGAGGACAATGTTAAGAACAAAATGGAGGTTCAAAAGGATGTTTAGGATACCTATAATGATGGTCAAAGTGTGCAAGAAGAAGGTTGGGTATGAAAAGATGCAAGATGGACAATGCAAGATGCAAGTTTTGGGATTGAAATGCAAAGATTAAAGGCTAAATCCTAATGAATGCAATGTGAAGGATGAGGGATACTAAGTGAGGACTAAAAGATGCAAAATGAAGCCTATATAATGTAAGTATGAGGCCTAAACTATGGTGAATGCGAGTGGTTCTATGAAAGGATGAAACCTATGTTATGCCAAGCACATTTAGGATCACAAATGGCCATGTTTTTCAACTCTTGAATGTATTTGAGAAAATTTTGCAAAGATTTGACAAAAGTTGTCATGTTTTGACAGTGTGTAATATTCTAACAAGGTTCAAGGTGTAAATTTTAGAGTTGGTTGTTATCTTGATTAATGTTTTACACACATGCAAGACACATTAAGACAAGGATAGTTGTTGTTAAAAGTGAACAAGCACACCACAACCTAGGCTTTAGGACTATATCTACTGAATTCCTACTTGAACCAAAGTTTAATCGCACTTATCTAGAGTGGAAAACCTAGGATCTTGGCACCATAGGCTCCCCCTTATAGTGTACTCACTTCTTGGGGCTACTAGGATCTGCTTTCCAAGGGGCATGACTTCCCAAGGGATTGTTGCCTCTACTAAGGACCGTGAGAATGTAGGATGTCTTCACGAGAATGGGTGACCCATTGAGCCAGTGGATGGAAAGGATTTTGGCCATTAAAACACAATTTTTAGTAAGGTCATTATGTTCAACAAGTGAATGATACACTTCCTCAGAAGGTCTCCCAGCCTCGAGAATCAAGGTTTGACACACCACAAGGCTACTAGAGGAGAGCTATCACTTAGCAATACTACTGACATGGCTTTCATCGTAATTGAGTTTTATATAGTGGCTAGAATGTTGACCTAGCTTTTGGCCCATTACCACTCTAAAGTCATCGCCTGTCATACCTAGTATCGAGTATCTTGGTCCAAGGTAGGCTTCCTATAGAAGTTACACAGATTTCTCTTACACCCAAGATCCACAAATGGCGAGGAGAAAGGATACATCCAATGTAACCCCTAGGGTTTAAAACATCATAGAAATGCCAAGAAAAAAAGAAAAAGTTTATTTTAAGAACCAAATGAAGTGTTATCTAATCTAGGAAATCCACACACATGGTTTTGACAAACACACAATGGTCTTCAACAACGTCCTACAAACAATCATTAGTAGTTTTCAATGCTTAGTCTTCATCCAACGATCACCACATGCTACAAAAAAGCCATTAGTAACACAAAAACCTCTAACTTATGTCCTAGAAGCAAATATAAGTCTTAAATGCAGATTCTGAGTGATATGTGAGCTCTATGTGAACCAAGTGTGCTCTGATAGAGCAGACTGCACCCCAGAAGGCCAAAATGGATTAGAATGCCCCCAGTGTGCTTAAATAGTACTAACTATGCCCATGGTGCACTTGGGGCTTAGTAGGGTGCAATTGGTAGTTTGTAGGCACAGTTGGGAGGTCAGTGGCAAGCTGTGAGGAAATGGTGCCTAAATAAGACCTAGAAATTGAAGATTTTGATGCCTATACTACTAAGTGTGCCTAGATAGTGTAGAGTGAACCCATGGTGTAGTTGGGGCCTAGAAGGGCATAATTGGTAAGTTCTAGGCATAGTTGGTAATTTAGGAGCAGTAGACAGGGGTTATGGTGTCTCCTAGGCTCTTAAAACTCCTCCCATGGGTCCCAAGTGAGCCCTGACAGAGTAGAGTGCACCCTAGGGCAGCAAGCTAACAAAATGCATGAAATAAAAGGATATAACCATATTAATAGACCCTCTAGTTAATCTAGGTGTGATAAGGAAGTGTAGATAGTTGTTATACCCTTCCAAGTGAGCTCCTTCCTTGCATCTACAAACACAAAACAAGAAAACCCAAGTTAGATAAGCATGTTCACGTCAAGTTCACCAAATGTAGGACCTAGAAAATGGGCTAATGTCTAACATACTATGAGAAAATCACAAACTCAATAATCATACATTGATACCCTCTAGTCTACCATGAAAGCCAAATGACAAAACAAGAAAACAAATCTAAAACTTCCTCTTTCATTTGTAGCTCCCATGTCCTTCTTTCTTCTCCATGTGATGTAGCTCCAAATTTCCTATAGTGCACACAATATTGAAGCAAAAGTATATGATAATGATGATAATGCTATGAGAATACTTGAAGTTGTGATTTTAGCTTGAGAGATGGAGTGAAAATAATAATAAAGAGCCAAGGGCTTGAAAAGACTTAAGAATTAGGGCCTTAAGAATTAGATACCTCAAGGACTCAAGAATTAAGACCAGAAATGAGAGAAAGAATGCTCATTTTATAATAAATACACAAGGTGAGAGAATTGGATTTGTCACCCTTGGATATGCGACTTGGAAAGAGATTCCTTTGAGAATCCATGACACATCTGACACAAGATGCCAAGTGTAGGATTCTATGATTCTTGGAAGTCAAACATGGCTAAATGTGGAAGAGAATCTATGATGTGTCATATGACACCTCAAGCCCACTTAAAGCCAAGAATCTATGACAAAGCAAGCTAAAGATAGATATACATAAGAGAATAAGAATATATCGATTATGACATATCTTAGCCAAGTATCAAAGGAGAATCCACAATGTGTCATGACCATATTTCATGATGATGTCAATATTTTGTGGAATATTTGAATTAAAATTACTTTATTCCACAGAATAGAAATTAGTGAAAATGGAATTAATGATGGAAAATGTAACTTAGAAAATTGTGAATTTCCATGGTTTGTGAATGATAAATCAATTAATTAATTAAATTAATTAATTGATAAGGATAGTCAAGAAGAATAATTAGTAATGACATAGGATTAAATTATGGTTTATTTAATCCTATAGAGAAAATTAGTAAAATAATTGGCCAATTTGATTAAATAAGTAAGACAATATCCTTTGATGAAATGTGATGATGAAAAAAATTGAATAGGATGATGATAGGTAGACCAAAGCCATGGTCAAATTGATTGATTGATTGAAATTGATAACATGCCAAGGACACATGACATGAATTGATTGATATGCAATATTTAACTGACATTGTAAAATGCTACAAGATTGAGTTTGATTGATAAGGTTGATCATAATAAAATCGACGAACACTATCAATGTTACTAAATGGTTGAAAATTCTATGATCTGACATTGAGAGACTTGACAATGTCAAAGATCGGATGACATGAATGATTTTTTGACCTAGCATTGAGAGTCGTGATAGTACTAGGGTCAAATTGATAGGTTTTGATAGATTGATAGGTTTCCAAGGCACTAAAAGCTACAAAAATGCCTAGGATTAGACAAATGATGATTGATTTGGGATGTTTGATATGTTTTTGGTTGATTAAGACTAATTTTGGGTGATTCTGAGTTGATTTGATATGATTCTGAGTTGGTTTGATATGATTGTGAGTTGATTTGAAATGGTTTATGATGATGTTGAAATGGTTCCAAAATGATGTGAAATTGATGTGATTGAGGATATGATTGATGATAGACACTATTGAGATACAATCAGGTTGGCCAAAAAATTAGAGTTAGTGAAATGAGAAAATGGGATGAATTAGTATGAAGTGATGTTGATTCAAGGGCCTGAGAGTATTTTCAAGGGTTACCACTCAATATAGTGACAAACAATGAAAATTATAGCTCAATTTTTTCAAAATGAAGATATGAATCTAACGCAACTGACGATTTGAAAATCAGAGTTGAAACGCAAAAGTTATGGCCTCTAGAGTGCAACATAGGGGCTATGGGAGCAGTTTTGGGCATCCTACTACCCCAAGTGCACCCAAAACTCACCCAAGTGCACCCAGTGCACACTTGGGCTTGTACAAAGTGTGCCCATGGTGCACTTGGGAAGCCCAAGTGTGTTCAAAAAGTGCAGAATGTGCCCTTGAAGGCTCCAGGGGCCAAAAACAACCCGATTGGACTCAGAATGACCTAAAACTTTGTGTGAGTGCCAAAAATGGTGAAAAGAGGTTAGAACATGATTGAAATCAGTAAAACATGATAACATTTGGTCAAAATTGGTCAAACATAGGTTAGACTAAGGCTGGACTAGGTGGAAATCCCTGGAAGGTTGACAGACAATGTAAGAATGCAAGATGAAGATGATTTGGTGTATTGGAACACATGATCATGGTGGTGGATCAAGAGATGAATGAAAGATGACCTAAGAGATGAGATGACGAATAGTTAGAATGTGGTGAAGACTTTTTCTTTCAAAGAGGTATGCTATATGTCAAATGGAGCTTTATTTTGATGAAATCGTAGATGCAAACCATTTGTGAGCATCTACAATAGGTAGGAGTAGATATGGTGGTAGAAAAATGAGTCTTTCCCAATGACAGAACTAACCATCTAGGAATCAAAGTAGTCATAATTAGGTTAGTATAATGTCTCCACTAGGAACTCATATCTAAGTTATTTTTTGGCATCTGAAGCATGGAAGATAGAGTAGCCATGGAATTAGCCACTTCATTATCTGCCCAAGGAATCTACTAAAAGGTGACATAAACAAATTAATTCTTCAATTCATCTTTCATTCTTTTGTAGGGAATAAATTTCTCATCTTTTTTTTGATAGATGTCATTGACTTGATTACTCACCATTTGTGAGTCTCCAAAGATATTTAGTTTGTCTACCCTCCATTTAATGGCAATTATTATCCCAATGATTAAGGCTTTATATTCAACAATGTTATTTATAAAAGGGAATAGGATCTTGTATGCCTTAAGTAGAGAATATTCCTAGGGAGTGATGAATAGTGTGGCAGCACCAATCCCTTGTTGAGTGAATGAACCATCGAATAAGATTTTATGTTTTTGTTGTGTTAGAAGTAGTATAGATTCATCAGGTAACAATATTTATAAGATGTTGAGATTTTAATGGTATTTATGCTAAATTATCATTAATTTCTTTCCCTTTGATAGCTTTTCTTTTGACATATTTGATGTCAAACTCACTTGGTATCATTACCCATTTTACTAGTCTTCCTATTAGAGTTTCTTTTCTCAACAAGTACTTAAATGGATCAATCTTCGCAACTAGATTTTTAAAGTGAGTGAGCATGTAGCATCTAAGCTTCTAGGAAGCAAAGAAAACTACCAAGAAGACCATCTTAATGATGATATAGTTCTTTTCTTAAGATACTAGTGTCTGAGTGATGTAATAGATTCCTCTTTCTTTCTTCTTTTTATCTTCTTGAGCCAGTAGGACACCCAAGAATGTGTCTATTAATGAGATGTGCAAGATGAGATATTTCCCCTAAATAGGATCCATAAATATAGGTGAGTTAGCAAGATATTTCTTTATCTAAGTCAACCTTTGTTCACATTCATTATTCCATTCATATGATACACCCTTATGCAAAGTCTTGGTAAATGACTATGATTTATGTGTGAGTTGTGAGATGAATCTATGAATGAATTGGAGTCTTTCTTGTAATATTTTCATCTAACTGATATTTTGAGTTAGAGTCATTTCTATGATAGCTTGAACTTTCTTAGGATCTATCTCAATTGGCCTTTAGCTAAAATAATGTACCCTGGCAGTTTTCTTGATGTAACTCCAAATGTGCATTTCTTAAGATTGATTCTAAGACTGGATTGTTCCATGTGGTCCAAGATTGGGCCCAAGTCTTTGAGATGAGTGTTTTTCTACATGCTTTTAGCTAATGTGTCATCAATATAATATTCCATTATTTTTCGCATCATTTTATGGAAGATTGTAGTTGTAGATCATTTGTATGTAGCTCTAGTTTTCTTCAAGCCAAATGGAATTATATTCCACAAGAAAGTACCCAAAGCATAGGTGAAAGTGATTTTCTCTTGATCTTTTGGGAAATTTTGATCTAATTATATCCAGAGAAATAATCCATCAATGATTTCATTCCATATCTTGTCATTATATCCACTACTATGTCATTGTTAGGTAGTGGATAGTCATCCTTCAGAAGTGATTTGTTCAAGTCTCATAAATTAGTGCACACCCTCATATATTTGTCATCCTTAGAAACTAGCACAATGTTAGAGTTCTATTCAACATAATCAATGATTTGGATAAATTCATCTTTTAGTAGTTTTTCTAATTCATATTTTATCAAGAGTGACACATGTGGGTACTTTTTTGGAGTTTATGTTTAATAGGCTTCACACCCAATGTAATAGACATATGGTACATTATGAGATTAGGGTTTAGAACTGGCATATTACAGTATGAATATGAATTTTTTTTTTCCTTTTCTTGGAAGAAAGTAGTGAACTATTCTTTCTCTTCAGCTAACAATAATTGTACAAGATGTAAAATATGTGGAGCCTTTGTGCCCAAGTTCACAAGTTGTATTGGCTTTATTAACATAGATAATATTTCCTAGATATAACTCAAAAGTGCATCAAATATCCCATCTTTGGGTGTCTCAAAGAGGTTTTCACCCTTAGATAATATTTTAAATGGAAAGGAGCAATTGAGAGGGAAGGCTGAATCAGTTACTACAAAAAATAAATCCAAAAGTCCCTTTAAGATGTCAATACAATATAAAACCAATAACTTGTTGTAACTCATTTAACATTGAATATATTATTGTTGCTCAATTTGCACAGAGATTTTAAGATATTAATGTGATTAACCTTTATTAACTTAGTTTTTGAAACATAAAGGAAATAACAGGAACACAAGTGACACTAATATTTAACATGGAAACCCAATTTTGGAAAACCACCAATTGAAACTAGTTACTATTTTTTTTACTCTTCTAAGGTGAGCTTTGTTAGGAGCCAACCCTATTAAAGGTTACAAAACACACTATAAGGTGTGACCCTATTAAAGGATTTAATTCACCCTATTAGGAGTGGCCTTGTTAGAGGTCTTTGGACACTTCAATCTAGAAATGTCACCTTGTTAAAGAATTTACAAAAATGGCTATTAGGCTAATTCTGTTAAGAGATTTGATTCACTGCTACAATTATTAGAGATTAACAATGACTTGACCTAATTTTTGATGTAACTAACTTTGCTAATTCAAATATCAAATTTTACTTGATTACTTGATACTCCTTGATCAGAATGTTCTTTGACGCTCGTTCAACTCAAATGCTCTGCCCTTTATAGATATCCTTCAAACTTTCTTCCTTAATTCATCTTCTTCAATTCCTTTTTTAAATCCTCAACCTAACCTTTCATATATATGATTTACCTTGTTAAGTTGGCTTGGATATTCTTTTAATCAATGAAATATTAACCCTTAAGTCATCTCGAATTAACCAATAAATTTATCAAACATGTTATATTGATAGTCACCTAATACAGGATTAAGTACTCAGTCAATAATGAGAATTCCTTTGTTAACTAACCCAACTCAATCAATACTATATCTCAGAGCTATCAGATTTCCACAATCCATAAATAATGTCATATTTGATTTCTGGGTATGATTGTGTGAGTTTTTTTTGTCATCAATGCTTTAGATCATACTACATGATCCATCACATTTTTTGTTCTCCTTGATTCTCTTGCATCTTGTTGATGGAATTCTCTTGCATCTTGATGATGGATCATGTAGTATGATTCGGAACGTTGATGACAAAAAAACTCACACAATCATACACAGAAATCAAATATGAGAATACTGGATCTAGTTCATTAACCAATTGAGCTTGGTTAAAAATATCTCTGCTCTTGGTTATCACTGAATGCTTGATATACAAAGGAGACTACTTTGATGCCTGAGTAAGCTTAGCTATGATTGATTTCTTGGTAAGGCTTGACATTTTTTGTAACATCAAAGTAAACATACAATTGCATAATTATTTTCAATAATATCCCTCTTTCTCATTGATGGCAACACAATATATCATATATAAAGAAATTTTAGAGCAAAAACATAAGGATAATATCCTTAGTTTCATTAAGATTATCATCCATGAGAACTTCCTTAACACAAGGAGGAAAGAAATAACTAGGGCCAAAGGCACACCCAACTATCCAAACCACCTTGCAAGAGTTAACATAGTGGAAACACAACACAAAGTACAACAACCAAAGGAGGGAGAAGAAAAAAACACTTATTGATTCATCAAATAATCAGCATACATGCTTAGCTATAAGGCCTTCTAGGTTATGGCCAGATACAATAAACATTCAAATCCATGATCTAGCTTCAAATTTGGATCTCCAAACACATATGCTTCCGAGTTTTTACATCCCCTAAGTCCCTCTCCAAAACTCACTCCTAGACCTCCTTAAATACTTGTGTGGGAATAGCTTGGCCTTGTTAGAAACAATAGTCCACCAAGATAACTGGGGGGAGGCAAGGGTGTGAATCAATTATCCAATAATTAAAACATTTATCTTCTTTAAACAAAATTAATCATTCAACTAAAGTAAATAGAAAAAATACAAAGATGCACATAGACAATTACACCAAATATGTTGACTAAGGAAACCCTTGATTAGAGGGAAAAATCTAATGGGAATGATGCCCAAAAGATGATATACTAATATAAATATTCCTTGTTAAAGGATAGACCCTGTTAGGAGTCTATTACAATATTTAGTACAATGAGTTCTTGTTAGGAGACTTTGAATCCTTGTTAGGAGATTCCAACCCCATTAGGAGTTGTGGAACAATGTATGCAAGAAGAGCTCACTGCCCAAACATGCAATTTCAATTATAAGAAAAGCTCACTGCTCAAACAAGTAATTTACTAGTGGATACAATTGATTAATTGTGTTGTCTTTGATGTTACAAAAATGTCATAATCATTGTCAGTTAGTATATGCTGAGGTCACTCAAGCAATGAAGATAGTTCTCAATGTCTGCTGAGCATTCTTGTGTTTGCCTAGTTCAAAAGGTAGTGTCTACTGAGTTCACTCAAGTGACGAAGGAAAAGTTGCAAGAAGCGAGTGTTAACTAAGCTCACTCGGGTTACAAAGGAAAGTTGGATGGAACTAGTGCTGACCGAGCTCACTCGGTTGCCAAAGGGTTTTTGTAAGGTTGCAGTATTAATTAAGCATCTGTTGGTTAATGAAGGAAATAATTTTAGAGTTACTTTCTAATGAGCAAGGACCACTAGCAAAGGATTCTCTTATTATATTATATTAAGCTCAATTGATTTATCTATTGATTCCAACTGACTAAGGTGATGAGTACTAATTATTGTAAGTTGTATTTGAGCTATCTTGAAAAAGTGGAAGGTATAAGTATAAGGTCAAGTTGTGATTTCAAAGTGTGCAAGCAAGTGTACAAGTGTGAGTGCAAGAAAATTTGTGAATTATGGTGATGTGATTGAAGATCTATTGGTAAGTAAAAGAAGCAAATTTGAAAGATAAGAAGGATATCCTTGTGGTGCAGCAAAGTCATATTCAATCAAGAAGGATCAAGTAAAAGCTAGAAAAGAGATCCAAAATGAGCAATTAAGTTGCATCCAAATTAGGTCATTTCAATGTTACTCTCTAACTATTGTAATAGTGATCTAAATATCTTAATAGAGTTGGCTTAATAGATATTTGTTAATCCTTTAACAAGGTGGCAATTCCATTGAATTATTTGCAAGACCTCTAACTAGGCCACTCCTAATTGGGTGATTAAATCTTTTAACAAGGTCACACCTAACAGTATGTTTTGTAACCTTAAATAGGGTTGGCTCCTAATAGTGCTCACTTCAAAAGAGTAAAATTAGTAATTAATTACTATTGGTGGTTTTTCCCAAATTGGGTTTTCATGTTAAATCATTGTGTAAAATGTGTTCATGTTATTTTCTTTATGTATTTGCAACTAAGTTAAAGTAATGGTAATCATAGATAACATCTAGTGGTTTATGTGTTAATCTTTTACCAAGCTAATCCAATTACTACCGAGTTACAACACTTTGTGTGTTTATCAAGCTTTGACAGTATTCAATTATTTGTTTGCATTTTGTACTAACATCATGTAGATGCTCAAAAATGGTTCGCATCTACGAATTCATTACTTCTTCATAATAATTTGTCCCATTTTCTCATTCTACTAACTTTGATCTTTTGGCTAGACTGATCATACTTTATCATTTGTATCCTTCTTCACATCAATTTCATATCAACTCAAAATCACCCCAAATCAATCCAAAATCACTCAAAATTGATCCTAATCAACCCAAAACATATCAAACATCCCAAATAAATCATCATTTATCCTATCCTAGGTATTTTTGTGGCTTTCAGTGCCTGGGAAATCTATCAACCTATCAATCTTATCAATCTGACCTTAGTATTGTCGTGGCTCTCAGTGTTAGGTCAAACTATCATTCATGTCATCCAATCTTTGACATTGTTGAGGCTTTTAATGTCAGATCATGGCATCATCAACCATTTTAATAACATTGACAATGTCCGTCGATGTTATTATGATCAAACCTTATCAATCAATTTCAATCCTGTAGCATTTATAATGTCAGTTAAATGTTACATATCAACCAATTCATGTCATGTGTCCTTGGCATGTTATCAACTTCAATCAATCAATCTAACCATGGCTTTGGTCTACTTTCCATCATCTTATTCAATATCCATCATCATCACATTTTCATCAAAGGATATGGTCGCATTCATTTAATCAATTTGGCCAATCATTTACTAATTTTCTCTATAGGATTAAATAACCGATAATTTAAATCCTATTATTCTTTCTAATTATTCTTCCTAATTATCCTCCTTAATTAATTAATTTTATTAATTAATTGATTCATTATCTACAAACCATGTAAATGTACAATTTCCTAAGTTCCATTTTCCATCATTAATTTTATTTTCTACTAATTCTTATTTTGTGGAATAAGAGGATTTTTAATTCGAATATTCCATAAAATATTGCATCATCATGACACTTGGATATGACACCTCATGGACTCTCCTTCAACACTTGGCTAAGACTTGTCATAATCAAATATTCTTATTCTCTTATGCATGTCTCTATTTGGCTTCTTTGTCATAGATTCTTGGATTTAAGTGGGTTGAGGTGTCTTATGACGCGTCATAGATTCTCTTCCACATTTAGCCATGTTTGACTTTCATGTGTCATAGAATCTCACAATTGGCATATTTTTTCATATGCGTCATGGATTCTCAAAGGAATCTCTTGCCACATCGCATATCTATGGGTGACAAATTCAATGCCCTCACTTTGAGTGTTGATTATAAAATGGACACTCTTTCTCTCATTTCGGGCCTTCTTGAAGTCTTGGAAGCCTTTAGGTCCTAATTTCTTTTAGATTTCTCATTCCATCTCTCACATTCAAATCAAAACTTCAAGTATTCTCATGACATTATCCATATCATAGGATTTGGCTTCAATCTTGTGTGCACTATAGGCAACTTTGGAGCTACAATCATTTGGAGAAGAAAGAAGGACATGGGAGCTACAAATGAAAGAGGGGGTTTCTATTTCTTTCTTTATTAGTTTGGCTTTCATGGTAGACTAGTGGGTGCTAACATATGTTGATTGAGTTTTGTGATTTTCTTATAGTATGTTATGCATTTAACCCATTTTCTGGTCCTAGACATCAAAAGGGATTTGAGATTTATTTTTGTATAACTGATTCACCCCTCCCCTCTTAGTCACTCCTCTTATATTTCGAACAATTGGTATTAGAGATTTTGGTTCTTGTAGAGAAGGTTTCAAGGATCTAAAAAGAGAGATTCCCAAGCTGAACAGAGATAATTTTGCAGCATGACAAGGACTTATGAGATTACATCTGGCTACCATCAATGATTCAGGTTGCAAATATCTTGATGCTGAATATAAGACTCCTACTAGAACATTATTAGTTGAAGATATTTCTAAAAATAAGAATCATAATATCATGATGATTGATATTGCATCTGCTCTCAATTATGCTCAATTTGATGAGGTAAAAAAATTACAAAACTACTTTTTCAATGTGGAACAAACTAAAAGATATCTATGGAGGAGATGAAAATGCAAGGAGAACCAAAGTAGAAATCCTTAGAGGACAATTTTATCAAATAGGAATGAGAGAAGATGAAAACATTGAAAAATATGCGGAAAAAATCAAGGCCAGTGTAAGTGCAATCAAAACATTTGGAGGAGACATCAAGGAGGAAACTATTGTAAATAAAGTGCTCAGAACTCTTCTTCCCATTTATGCAATTAGAGTATCTACTATTCAAGAAATGAGATGCGATCCAACTAATAAGATAGGATTGGATGCTGTAGTTGGAAGATTAACAACTTTTGAGTTAGACAATTATGATAACTATATCCCTACTTCAAAGAATATTGAATCTGCATTTAAAGCTAAACTCTCACTCAAAGAAAAGGGTAAAAAGTCAAAATCTAGTCAATTAGGAAGTGAAGAAGATGGATCATCAGAAGAAATCTTAGATAGTGATCTTGAAGTTGTTGAAGTCTTGTTTGCAAGAAAGTATTACAAAGGAAGAGGGAAGTACAAAGGTAAAGTTCCTCTAATCTTCTTTTCTTGTGAAGAAATTGGTCACATTGTTGCTAGGTGTCCAAACAAGGAAATGAAGGATGAAAAGAAAAGAAACAAGCATAAAGGAAAGAAAGACTCCAAGAACTACAAGAACTTCAAGGACAAAGGCAAGAAATCTTGTTTCATAGCTAAAGATTATGATAACAATGAAGATGAAATGGTTTATATTGTTGTGAAAGATGAATCTAATGATGAAGGAGATAAGATGTCACTTATCTCTCATGTTAGAAAAAATACTATATGGATTATTGATAGTGGTTACTCACATCATGTGACTGGTGAAAAAACAAAATTTGAGCATATGGAATATTATGATGGAAGTAGTGTAAGATTTGGAAATAATGAACCTTGTAATATAAAAGAAAAAGTATGTATCTTGTTAACTAAAGAACTTGTGTGTGATAATGCTTATTGGGTTGAAGGACTAAAGAATAATCTACTAAGTTTGGCATAGCTAAACAACATTGGATTCAAGGTAGAATTCATGAATGGACAGGCCAAACTACTTGATGGGAAAGGAAATTTGGTTGGTTCTAGCAAGTAAACAAAAGGTAATCTATTTTATTTTGATCTTAGTGATTGTTCATGTTTTATTGCTCAAATAGAAGAAAGCTAGTTATGGCACAAAAGACTATGTCATGTGAACTTTGATAATTTGGTTAAGATAAGCAAACATAAAAGAGTAAGAGGTATTCCTAGTTTGAAAAGCTTGACATGGGTATATGCAAGAATTTCCAAATTGATAAGATGGGAAAGATAAGCTTCAAAAGCAAAGACTATAGTCAGAAGAAGTCTTGAAAATTGTTCATATAGACTTATGTGGACCTATTGGAATAGAAAGTTATAGTGGAGAAATTTTTTTCTTTCTCTTTGTCGATGACTACTCTAGAATGATGACAGTAATGTACCTAAAAGAAAAATTAGAAGCTTTTCAAAAATTTAAGTGGTATCTGGCAAGAGTAGAAAAATAAACTAGAAAGAAGTTAAAATTCCTAAGATTAGAAAGAGGTGGTGAATTCATTTCCCATGAAATCAACAATTTATACATTGAAAGAGGAATCAAAAGACAAGTATCTGCTCCTAGTACACCACAGCAGAATGGTATAATAGAAGGAAGAAATAGATCTATCATGGATTGTGCAAGAATCCTGATGATTGAAAAGAATGTTGCTCTCAAATAATGGAAGGAAGCTATCAACAATGTAGTTCATACCTTGAATAGAGTTCAATTGAAGAAAGATTCAAACAAGACACCTTATTAGCTATGGTATGCTACAAACCTAATGTAAGTTACTTGAAGGTATTTGGCAACAAATGTTACATATTGAAAGAATCTAGAAAAGGAGAATTTTGATGTAAAAGGTGATAAAGGCATATTTCTAGGATACTCCTGTAGAAGCAAAGCATACAGATGTTTGAATTTATCTACTCATAAAATTATAGAAAGTGCATATGTCAGAATTGATGAATATGTAGAAAAGAGTGAAGAAGAAAACAACAAGGTAACCTGAAGACTATAGAAGATTCATTTACTATGAACTTGATATCCTTCCTAATTTATCTAAAAGAAAAGATGCTTCAACTCCCAAGTCCCCAAAAACTCCAATAGCTATTGAGTTGCAAACAATGCAACCTGAGTTGCAAGGAACTAAGTCACAAATAGAGGCTACTAAGCTAGTTCAAACCAAGCCTAATGGATGTAAGTCATAGACAAAAGGACCCGAGCTTGAAACTAAAATTAAAAAGAAGATGATGAAACTCATTCAAAGACCAAGGAGCCTATATTAGAAAGATATTTCAGAAGACATCATGCACCTAATCAGATCATTGGAGATAAATCAGATGGAACAATGACAAGAAGTAAATTAAGAGGTACATGTTTACTTGCTGAATTTGAACCTAGAAGTGTTAAACATGCTCTAGAAAATGAAAGTTGGATTAAAAAAATGAATGAAGAGATAGAATAGATAGAGAAGAACAAAACTTAGACTATTGTTCCTAGACCCAAGGATAAAAATGTAATTGGTACAAAATGGGTATTTAGAAATAAGCTAAATGAAGATGGAAAGGTATCAAGAAACAAACCAAGATTGGTATGCAAAGTTTACTCTAAAAAAGAAGGTATTGACTATGGTGAAACTTTTCTTCCTATAGAAAGACTTGAAGGTATTCAAACTTTACTAGCATATGCAAAAAATAGAGGATTTAAAGTATATTAAATGGATGTTAAATCTTTATTCTTGAATGGAATCATTGATGAGGAAGTTTACATTGAGCAACCAAAAGGTTTTGTAGATCCTAGCAAAGGAGACATGGTTTTCAAACTACATAAAGCTTTATATGGTCTTAAGCAAGCTCCCAAAGCTTGGTATAGATTGGTTTTCAAAGGATTAATGATAATAGTAGTCTATATATGAAGGAAGGATCAGATACAAAGATTGTGTTAGTAGAAGTATTTGTTGATGATACTTTATTTACGAGAAATGATGATTTATGAAAAGAATTCTCAGAAGAAATGAGAAAATAATTCGAGATGTCCATGTTTGGTGAAATAAAATTCTTTGGTTGATTGCAAATACAATAGAACAAGAATGGTATCTACATCACTTAATCAAAGTATATCAAGGAGATACTAAAGAAATTTGGAATGAAATATTCAAGACTAGTTGGAACACCTATGTGTACTAGACATAAGCTTTCCAAAAATGATGATTCCAAAGAAGTAGATAAGACTACTTATAGATAAATGATTGGAAAATTGCAGTATGTAGTTCATACAATGCCTCATATTGCTTTAGTAGTTGGAATAGTGGCAAGATTCTCAACAAATCCCAAAGAAAATCACATGATAGAAATCAAGAGAATCATGGGGTGTCTAAAAGGTACCGAAGACTATGGTTTATGATACAAGCTTGGAGGCAATTTGGATTTAAAAGTATTCACGGATGCTGATTAGGCAAGAGGTCTTGATGACTAAAAAAGAACTAGTGGTGGAGCATTCTTTCTTCATAAAAGACTCGTATCTTGGAAAAGCAAGAAGCAAAATTGTGTGTCGCAATCCATAATAGAGGCAAAATATGTAGCAACAGTAGTCAATTTCTCTAACATTGTTTGGTTCAAACAACTATTGGAAGGAATGAAGGTAGAAATCAAAGATCTAGTTATTATATATTGTGATAACACCAATGCAATCAACATATCAAAGAATCTAGTAATGCATTCCAAAATAAAGCATATTTCTATAAAATATCACTTCTTAAGAGAATTGGTGCAAGATAAATAATTCATATTGGAATATGTGAATACAAAGGAATAGATTGTAGACATATTCACCAAGCCATTACCTAAGGATGCATTTCTATATCTAAGAGGTAAGCTAGGGGTCATTCTCCTATCTGAAATTCACTAAATGAAGTTTAGTGAATGCATGAAATAGAACCTATTAAAGATCAATCAATTGGTGCAAAATTGGCAAGGGAATATTATAGATGAATCAATACTTAAGGTACATTAGAATTTACAGAGTTATTATCTTTAGCTTGTGTTGTCAAAGAGGGAGAAGTTTACTATCATATCTCTGAAATTTTTTTGGAACCAAAATAAAGTCAGAAACTAGAGAGGGAGAAGTCCTCTAAATGATGAAGTATGATGAAAGAGGGAGAATTTTCTAAATGAAATTGGTAACAACTATTGCAAACAAAATTGAGTAAAAAGGAAGAGTTCATACTGATAGAGGGAGTTCTCAAATCCAAAATTTTATTATGATATGACATGTTGTGTTGCCATCAATGCCAAAGAGGGGGATTGTTGGATACAATTGATTAATTGTGTGTTGTCTTTGATGTTACACAAATGTTATAATCATTATCAGTTAGTATCTGTCAAACTTACTTAGGTATTGAAGATAGTTCTCAGTGTCTACCGAGTGTTCCTATATTTTCCTAGTTTAGAAGGTAGTGTCTATCGAATTCACTCAGGTGTCGAAGGAAAAGTTGTAGAAAGTGAGTGTTAATCGAGCTCACTCAGGTAATGAAGGAAAGTTGGATGGAACTAGTGCTAACTAAGCTCACTCAGTTGCCAAAGGATTTTCTTAAGTTTGTAGTGTTAACCAAGATTCCATTGGTTAATGAAGGAAATTATTTTAGAGTTAGTTTCTACCAAGCAGGGTCGGCTAGCAAAGGATTTTCTTATTTTATTTTATTAAACTCAATTGATTTATTTATTGATTCTAACTAACTAAGGTAATGAATATTGATTATTTTAAGTTGTATTTGAGTTGACTTGACAAAGTGGAAGGTATAAGTATAAGGTCAAGTTGTGATTTCAAAGTGTGCAAGTATAAGTGCTAGAGAATGTGTGAATTATAGTGATGTGATTGAATATTTATTGGTAAGCAAAAGAAGTAAATTTGAAGGATAAGTAGAATATCCTTGTGGTGTAGCAAAGTCATATTTGATCAAGAAGGATCAAGTACAAGCTAGAAAAGAGATTTGAAATCAGCAATTAAGTTGCATTCAAATAAGGTCATTTTAGTGTTACTCTCTAACCATTGTAGCAGTGATCTAAATCTCTTAATAGAGTTGTCTTAACAGCTACTTGCAAATCCTCTAACAAGGTGGAAATTCAATTGAATTATTCTATAGACCTCTAACTAGGCCACTCTTAACAGGGTGATTAAATCCTTTAACAGGGTCACACCTAACAATGTGTTTTGTAACCTTTAATAGGGTTGGCTCCTCACAGGGCTCACTTTAGAAGAGTGAAAATCAGTAACCAGTTGCTATTGGTGGTTTTTCCCAAATTGGGTTT
This sequence comes from Cupressus sempervirens, assembly GCA_028749045.1. Taxonomy (NCBI): domain Eukaryota; kingdom Viridiplantae; phylum Streptophyta; class Pinopsida; order Cupressales; family Cupressaceae; genus Cupressus; species Cupressus sempervirens. Next base: position 524,237,717 of record CM053783.1, on the reverse strand, counting down.
CCATGTTAAATCCTTGTGTCAAATGTGTTCATCTTATTTTCTTTATATGTTTTCAACTAAGTTAAAGTAATGGTAATCATAGATAACATCTAATGGTTTATGTGTTAATCTTTTATTGAGCTAATCTAGTTACTATCGAGTTACAACACTATATGTTTACTGAGCTTCAATAGTATTCTATTATTATTTTTCATTTTGTACTTACATCAAAAGGGATATGAGATTTATTTTTTTAGTAACTAATTCACCCCTCCCCTCTCAGTTAATCCTCTTATATTTCCAATAATTTATTGGTATATTCTTCTTTCCTATGTCCTTTCCTTTTTCCTATCAACTAGACCAATCACTATTAGACTTTGTAGACTAGGTCACAAACCTTGGATCCAAATATCAAACCTTAGATCACTTAGCAAAACCTTGGCAATGATTTTTCCTTCACTTCTGCACTTCTCTACTCAACTTTGCATTCCATACTCTCTGCCACTTTTTGAATATTCACAATTCACATTCAACCATATCATGATAAAGGAAAATGTCCTTCCTTTATACTGAGTCCATAAAACAATTCCTAATTTAGCTATTAGTCCTTCTCAATTAATTATTATAGGACCTCACTAAGAACACGTTACACTTAGTGATAACCTTAATCTTCTGCCTTGCAACTTGAATAAATTTCCATACATGCAATATTATGACAAGAAAGCTTAGCCATGTCATCCTTAATATGTCTTCTTCATGTACTCAACCTTATTCCTCAAGAAATCAACTCTGTTAGGAGATATAACAAGTTTACTAGAACATGCCTTTATAAACTCTATCTCAAAACGAAGATCACCAAAACTTACATAACTTCTTTTAGACTTGTCCTTTCTATTTCTAATGTTATCTTCATATATAAAATACTTAGAAGTATCTCCCATAACCTCAGATGGTTATCATGCTCAACTAGCTATGTGTACCAACTTAATCTTTTGACTATTCTTTTGTCAGTTACCATAGAAGACATCAAACATGCTATGTTGACATCAATGAAAAAATTAGTCATGAATGTAACATACCATCATCAAACCAATCTCTCCAATCTTTTCAATCTTTCAACAATCTCCCCCTTTGGCATTGATGACAACATAGATGAAAAATATCTAGTTCCAAGAATACCAACAAAAGATAGACAATCTTCAAATCCTCTTCATCAATCATACTCCCCCATTGATATACCTCAATGTGCTCTATACCAAACTTTTATTTCAAATTCATGCCAAACTCTCCTATACTCATGTTGAACATGTTCTTAGCATAATGTTAAACTTCTCCTCTAGTATAATACTTTCCTACAATACTTCTCCCCCATAGTATGATGCCAAACTCTCCCCCATTGACATTAATGTCAAAGGTTTTTGCGACCAACATCTCTGCATTAAACTCTACAATAACTTATTTAGCTTGAGTGTCAAGAGAAACTATTCAAAATGTCATCAGCAAGATTCCTAGATGACTCTATCCATCATAAATACTCCCCCATATAGGAAGCATCAACTTCTAGTCTAGAAAAACAATGGTGCTCCATTATCTTGGACTAATGCACTCTTGTATCTTCTACTCTAATGCAGGAAGGGGCATAACCCCAAGCATAACTCAAAAATACTCAAAAGAATCTTTAGGAAAGGCTTAGTGAATATATTTGCAATCTGCTCTTTTGAGCTCACATAATCCACTCTGATTTCCTTTTCTGCAACTTTTTCTCTCAAAATATGATACTTAATAGAAATGTGCTTCATCCTTGAATGTAATACTGGATTCTTAGACATATTTACCATGCTTATGTTTTCACAATGAATAATAATAGGTTCACTAATCTCTATCCTTATATCCTTTAGCATCTGCTTCATCCAGATAACTTGATTGCAATTATTTGCTACTACAACATATTCTAATTTTGTTGTACTTTGAGATGTACAATCTTGCTTCTTTGATTAATGAAGAAACCAATCTTCCTCCAAGAAAGAAAGATCCTCCACTAGTGCTCTTTTTGTCATCCATACTACCTACCCAATCTGGATCAGTATAAGCACTTAAAGTAAAATCATTAGATTTGTCATATCATAATCCAAATTCTAAAGTTCCTTTTAGATATCTAAATATTCTTTTCACTACTGCATAATGTGCTTCTCTGGGATTAGCTTGGAATCTTGTAACAATTCCAACTACATTTTCTATATCTAGCCTTGTGTGAGCTAGATATTGCAATCCTCTGATCATAAATCTATACTTCTTCTAATCAATAGTAGATGTCCCATTCTTAGAAGATAACTTGTGTCCAATTACCATAGGTGTTCCAATAGGTTTACATGTTTCCAGATCAAACCATTTCAGTAAGTCCTTCATTTACTTAGTCTGAGAAATAAATATTCCTTCTTTATTTTGTACTATTTGCAGTCCTAGGAAATATTTCATCTCTCCTATCATACTCTTTTCAAATTCTTTCTTCATTTCTTTGGAAAACTTATCACTTTCTTCATCATTACCCCCAGATATGATATCATCAACAAATATTACCAAGATCATCAAACCATCATCAATTTCTTTCTAATACAAATTAATATTTGTTATACCTTTTCTATATCCAAGCTTTGTCAAGTGCTTGTCCAACCTTGCATACCAAGTTTTAGGTGCTTGCTTCAATCCATACAATGCTTTCTTTAGTCTGCATACTATGTCCTTGTCATCTGTCAAAGGACATCCTTCAGGATGCTCAATGTATAACTCTTCTTCAAGTTCTCCATTTAGAAATGTTGACTTGACATCCATCTGATATGCTTCTTAATTTCTTTTTTATTGCATAGACTAAGAATAATCTAATAGCTTCTATTCTAGCCACTAGAGCATAAGTCTCCTTATAATCTATTCCTTCTTACTATGAGTAACCTTTACATGGCAATCTTTCTTTTTTTCATACAAATTCTCCTTTCACATTCATCTTGTTCCTAAATACCCATTTGGTTCCTATCACATTCTTATCTTCTAGTCTAGGGACCAATTCTCATGTCTCATTATTTACTATATGATCCAATTTCTCTTTCATAGCTTGCTTATAATAGTCATATTTACATGCTTCATCTGTGTTCTTCAACTCAACTTGAGATATCAAGCATAGTTCTTCATTCACTCTACTTCTTGCCATCACACCTTTGTCTTTGCTTCCGATGATTTTTTTTGGATAGGTGATTCTTTATCATGATCTTTCCTAAAGTAGGAGTTTTTATCTCAACTCTTGGCTCTACTAAAGGTTTTGAGCTCGGTTCCTACCTTTTCCCTCCTTCATTTTTCAAATCATCATTTCTTGGCTTAGTAACAACATCATCATCTGAATTGTAATCAATTATTCTCTCTTGTACTTTGAATTTCTCATCAATTCTCACATTAACAATTTCCATAATAGTCTTAGTTCTTTGATTATAACATCTATAAGCCATGCTTTTCAATGAATAACCTAGAAACATACCTTTGTCACTTCTAGCATTGAACTTACCAATGTCATCATCTCTTTTTATGTAACACTTACTTCCAAATATTCTAAAATACTTAACTATAGGTGAGTGACCAAACCATAGTTCATAAGGTATTTTGTTTGTGTGCTTCCTGACTTGAACTCTATTCATAATGTAGACTACTATATTCATTGCTTCTCTCCAAAATGTCTTGGATACACCATTTTCTACTAACATATCTCTAGCTACTTCTATTATAGACTTGTTTATTCTCTCTACAATGCCATTCTATTTAGGGGTTCTCAAAGCTGATAGCTATCTCTTAATTCCATTTTCCTCACAAAACATGTTAAACTCATTTAAAGTAAATTCTCCTCCTCTATCTGATCAAAAATATTTAATCTTCACATTGGATTCATTCTCAACTCTATTCTTGAATATCTTGAACTTATCAAATGCCTCATATTTCTCTTTAAGAAATACAACCCACATCATTCTAGAAAAATTATCCACTAGAATCATAAAATATCTTTCACCATAGAATCCTCTAGTGTTTGTAGGACCACTAAGATCTATGTGTACAATCTCCAACTTCATTGTAGTAGTAAACTTCTTACTGGGAGAAGAAGTTTCATTATGCTTTGTCAAAACACACTCCTTGAAAATTGTGTTAGTAGGCTTTATAATCTTTGGAAAATATCTAATATCAAACATTCAACTAGTCCTCATAATACTATCAAAGTTTATATGACAAAATATTTAATGCCATAACCAATTGTCATCTACCTTTGCAATCAGACATATCATTTCAGTAGGATTCAACTAAAATACATTACCTCTAGATCTGGTTCTTGTTCCAATTACCTTTCCATCTTTCTCCCTAATCATGCATGTATTTTTTGTGAATTAAAATTGATAACCTTTGTTTACTAGTTGTCCAACACTCTTTAAATTGTTCTTTAAACCATCAACAAAGTATACATCCTCAATATTAGTTTTACCATCAAGAGTTATAGATCCAATACCTTTTACTTGGCATGCTGCATTGTTTCCAACTCTGACAATTCCTCCATCTTGACTTTTGAAGTTAAAAAACTTGTTCATATCACCATTCATATGATGTGAACAATCACTATCAATTATCTATTTATATTTCTTCTCAACCTGTGACACTAGAGCTGCCTTCTCTGCATTTCCTCTTTAATTTCCACAAATCCAATTTCATCATCACTAGCACTTAATATTTGATCATCATAATCATAATCTTCATTTGCATACAAATAATCTCTATCTTTTCTAGACTTATGATTTCCCTAATAATTTTTCTCCCTTTTAGGGAACTTAGATGCATAATGACCATATTTGTCACAAGTCCAACACTTCAATATTTTCTTGCCTCTAGCACTTGTGCTCCTTGATAGGTTAGGTCGAATATATAAGGCACTAAAACTTGTTTCTATTCTAGTTAATTCTCTGGACTGCCTAAATTCATTCTCAACTACTTCAAGTCTTCCAAGAAATGTCTCCTTAGTGAAATATTTGATACATGATATCAATAATTGTATCATTTGAATTGATAGCTTGAATGGTGGTGTTAGAGTTTTAAATATGTTCCATATAACCTCATCATCTTCTATGTTTCCTCCTTGAGCTTTAATACCTGCCGTAATTTCTGATATCCTACCTATATATGTTCTTACAGATTCATCTTCCATCATCTTAGCATCTTGAAATGCACAAATCCAACTTTGTAATCTCAATTTCTTAGAGTGTACATCACCTTCAAACTATTTTCCAAAGCTTTCCAAATCAAATGTGAAGTAGGAAGTGATTTTACCTGATTGTACTCAATTTCAAGAAGTGTAGTCAATAGTGCTTCCCCAGCTCTCATGTCACACATGAAAAGATCTCTTTTTCCTTTAGAGAAACTTTCCAACTCATTTTCTTCAATATTTTTTTTCTAATTTTGTCAAGATCCAATATCCTAGACCCATACACAACAAGTTTGTCTTCATCTTTTCCTTCTAGCTATCATAGTTTGTTCCATCAAACTTTAGACTATCTTTCATGAACATGTTTTCCATGGATCTCCTAAAGCTATTAAACTTTTTCTTCAAGAACTTGATGCTCTAATACCAATTTTTAGAAACAATAGTCCACCAAGATAACTAAGAGGGGTGGAGTGAATCAGTTATCTAATAATTAAAACATTTATCTTCTTTAAACAAACTTAACCATTCAACCAAATTAAAAAGCACCCATAAAAAGATGCATGTAGACAATTACACTAGATATGTTGACTAGGAAAACCCTTGATTAGAGGGAAAATCCCAGTGGGAATGATATACACGAGATGATGTACTAATATAAATATTCCTTGTTAGAGGATAGACCCTATTAGGAGTTTGTTACAACATTTAGTACAATGGGTCCTTGTTAGGAGAATTTGAATCCCTATTAGGAGATGTTGACCTTGTTAAGAGTTGTACGAACCCTATTACGAGTTGTGGTACAATGTATACAAGAAGAGCCTACTTTCCAAACATGTAATTTCAACTACAAGAAGAGATCACTTCTCAAACAAGTAATTTATTGGTATCTTCTTCTTTCCTCTATCCTTTCCTTTATCTTTTCAACTAGACCAATCATTTTTAGACCTTATAGACTAGGTCATGAGCCTCAAATCCAAATATCAAACCTTAGATCACTCAACAAAACCTTGGCAATGAAGTTTCCTTCTCTTCTGTGTTTCTCTGCTCAACATCACATTCTGTACTCTCTACTTCTTTTCAAACATTCATAATTTTCATTCAACTATATCACGATAAAGGAAAATGTTCTTCCTTATTACCGAGTCCATAAAACAATTCCTAAGTTGACTATTAGTCCTTCTCAATTAATTATTATAGGACCTCAATAAGAACACATTGCACTTAGCAATAACCTTAATCTTCTACCTTACAACTTCAATAACTTTTTGTATACATAATATTATGATGAGTGAGCTTAGCCATGTCATCCTCAATATGTCTTCTTCATGTCCTCAACCTCGATTCTCAAGATATAAACTCTACTAGGAGATATAACAAGTTTACCAGAACATGCCTTTGTAAACTCTATCTTAGAACAGACATCACCAAAACTTACATAACTTCTTCTAGACTTGTCCTTTCTACTTCCAATGTTAACTTCATATACCAGATACTCAAAAGTATCACCCATAACCTTAGGTGGTTATCATGCTCAACTAGCCATCTATACCAACTTAATCTTTCTGCTATTCTTCTGTCAGATACCATAGAAGACATCAAACATGCTATGTTGACATCAATGACAAAATCAGTCATGAATGTAACATATCATCATCAAACCAATCTCTCCAATCTTTGAAAAATCTTTCCAATCTTCCAACAGGACTATCACAAAGCTAAACCTTACATTAACTCCATGCATAACCATAAGTCATCTCACATAAAATATTAACTACCAATATCAAAATTAAATGTGTGCAAGGTTGGCCCAAACTAGAACCAAACATAGACAACTTGACAAATGAAGGCTCCACAAAATACTAGCACTCAACATCCAACAAATGTTTGGTAACCACACGAACTCAAAAACCAAAGGATGACTCAATAACCAAAGAACACTTAGTAGTAACTAATGAACTCAACATCAACTAGAATGCTCAACATCCACCAAACACATGACATCCACTAAGAACTTCGCAACTAAAGACATTGCAACTCGAAAAAAAAGAGGAAAAACCTGATGAACATGTAGGGTAGATTAGAAACCGAGGATGCTCCTACATCAGAAAACTAGTGTAGAAAGAAATAATTCTTCTAAATCATGCAAGTGTCACAACTTGAGCTAAATCCAACTTAGATTGAGAAATCCATGAAGCATCTTTAATGGGTCTATTCTTCCACTTCACCAAATATTCATAGTAATCTTTTCCTCTTGTGCTCTTGCCAACACTCTAATCCAATATCTATTCAACTTCTTCCATATACTACTTAAGATAATCTTCTAATGCAACAACTTCATCATCTGACTCATGATACTTATATAAATTAGAAATATTGAATATAGGAGATATATCCATGTTATCAAATAACTCAACTTCATAAGCATTTCCACAGTCAAACTTCTTCAAGATCTTACAAGTTCCAAACTTTTTCATCTTTGGATTATTGTATATTCCAAGAGGAAATCTTCCTTTCTTCAAATAAACCATCACCTCATCACCAAATTGAAAAACATGATGTCTTCTAGACTTATCAGCATTCTCCTTATACTTCAGATTACTTTGTTCCAACCTCAATTTTACTTCCTTATACAAAAATTCCATAAAATCAAAAAATTCTTCCCTTGTAGCACTTCTCTTTTCTTCACTAGAAACATCTCTCAAATCTAATACTCATCTAGGCTACATTCCTGTAACAATCTCAAAAGGTGTCATTCCTATACTCCTATTCATAGAATTATTATATGCAAATTCAACTTGTGCTAATACCATTTTCTAATTACTTGGCTTATCTCCCACTAAACATATCAAAAAATTATCCAAGCTTCTATTCATAACCTCTATCTATCCATCAGTCCATGGATGGAATGTAGAAGTAAACCTTAATTTGGTACCCATCTTCTTCCAGAAAGTCTTCCAAAAATAACCAACAAACTTACTATCTCTGTCAAAAATAATACTTCTTGGTAATCCACGCAATCTCACAATCTCTTTAAAAAAAAGTTTAGTAATTTTCTCAACATTTGATGTCTTCTTACAAGGTATGAAATGAGCCATCTTATAAAATCTATCCACCACAATAAAATATTGAATCATACCCCTTCACTGTCTTAAGCAATCCAAGAACAAAATCCATACTAATGTCACTCCAAGGTTTCTCAAGAATAGTAATAGGTATTCAAACTAGTATTTTGACTTACTCCTTTTGTAGCTTGACAAACTCCACAACTCTTTACCAATTTTTGAGCATCCTTATACATTTGTGGCTAGTAATATTTGTCCTTTAGCAAACTCAATGTCCAACCAATCCACCACTCTGATTTTCCTTAATCAAATTTAACCTCATAGAACTTCAAGGAATACACAATTGAATACATTTGAACAACATACTTTATTGAATAAAATACTTAACATACTTACTTATGTGATCTATTAGATTTGGTGCTCTACACTCTCTCCACACCTCAAAAAAATTATGGTTAGTATCATAAAACTCTTTCATGTCTTGAAAACCAAGAACTTTAACCTTTATCTTAGTTAATAAAGAATTTCTTATGCTCAAGGCATCAACAACTCTATGAGATTGTCAGTGAAAACTTCCTCTGACATCAATCTCTTCCTCTAGAATGATTTTATCTAACATGAACCTGCTAAAGACAACAAACTCTCCCTTTCTACAAAATTTCTTTGATATGACAACAAACTCTCCCTCTTTTACATCTCATGCCAAAGACAATAATGAATATATTTTCCATGTACCTAATGTACTAATTCATATGAAATCTACTTTAACAATACTACATCAACTTGTTTGATCTTCAAAAATTCTTGGTTGATGAACCACTAAAATATGATTAGTGAGCTTCAGATAGGGGAATGACCCCTAGCTTACCTCTTAGATACAAAAATTCATCCTTAGGTAATGGCTTGGTGAATATGTCTACAATTTGTTCTTTTGTATTCACATATTCCAATCTCACCTCTTTGTCTTGCACCAATTCTCTCAGAAAATGATACTTTATTGCAATGTGCTTTGTCTTGGTATGCATAATTGGGTTCTTAGATATGTTAATTGCACTGGTGTCATCATAGAAGATAACTATTGGATCCTTAATTTCTTCCCTCATACCTGGTAATAGTTTTTTGAACCAAATGATGTTGGAACAATTAACTACTATTGCAACATATTATGCTTATGTTGTAGATTGAGAGATGCAATTTTGTTTCTTATTTGTCCAAAATACTAGCCTCTTTCCAAGAAAGAATGCTCCACCACTAGTGCTTTTCCTATCATTAATACTTCTCCCCAATTAGCCCCAGTGAAAGCTTTCAATTAAAATTTGTCTTCTTTCTTATACCACAAACCATAATCTTTGGTACCTTTTAGATACCTCGTAATTTTTTTTATTGCCATCATATGATTTTCCTTTGTATTATTAGATAATCTTGCCACCATACCAATTACTAATGTAATATCAGGTCTTGTGTGTACCACATACTGAAGTTTTCCAATTATTGATCAGTATTTAGTCTAATCTACCTCTTTAGAATCATCATTTTTGGAAATCTTATATCCTATCAACATAGGTGTTCCAGCTAGTTTGGAATCTTCCATTCCAAATTTCTTCAATATCTCCTTGGTGTACTTTGATTAACTAATGTAGATACCATCTTTCTTTTATTGAATTTTCAAGTCAACAAAGAATTTAATCTCTCCAAACATTGACATTTCAAATTCTTTACTCATTTCCTCATAAGAAGATTTGCATAAATTATCATATCTAGTGAATAATGTATCATCTACAAAGATTTATGCTAGTACTATCTTCTTATCTGGTCCTTCCTTGATGTATAGGTTGTTGTTGTCATTTTTCATTTGAAAACCAATATTTACCAGATGACTATGCAATATTTCATACCAAGCTCAAGGGGCTTGTTTGAGACCATATAAATCTTTGTGTAATCTATAAACCATATCCCTTTTGTTGGGATCTATGAAACCTTCAAGTTGTTCAATATATACTTATTCTTCTAGGATTTCTTTCAAAAAAGATGACTTTACATCCATCTGATAGACTTTGAATCCTTTATGTGTAGCATAAGCAAGTAGTGGTCTAACACCTTCTAGTCTTGCAATATGAGAAAAAGTCTCTCCATAATCAATACCTTCTTCTTGAGTGAAACCTTTTTGTACTAATCTTTCCATATTTCTTGAAACTTCTCCATTTTCATTCAACCTATTTTTGAATGCCTATTTTGTGTCAATTACATTTTTGTCCTTGGATCTCAGAATAAGAGTCCAAGTTTTGTATCTTTTAATTTGATCAATCTCTTCATTCATTTCCTCAATCCATCTTTCATTTTATAATGCATCTTTGATAGCTCTAGTTCAAACTCAATAAGAAAACATGTACCTTTTAATTTATTCCTTGTCATTGTGCCTTCAACTGATCTCCAATAATTTCCTCAAGTGCATGATTCCTTCTAACATATCTAGCTAGTATAGGTACCTTCTCCTTGAATTTAGAACTTGTTTCACTCTATTCATCATACTCAAAATCATGCTTGGGTCCCACTATTTGTAACTCGACTCTGTTAGACTGTGACTCAGTTTCTACTTGTTGAAACTTAGGTCCTTCAAAATGTGACCTAGGTTGCACTCACTGCAACTTGGGTTGAACTAGAGATTTAGGGGACTCAGATGGTTAAGACTATTGGTTTCTAATTGAATTTTCTTGAATCTTAGGTATAGTATTAGGTTCAAAGTAGACAAATTTTATGTAGTTTTCAAGTTCTTTTTTGCTTTTTTCTTTACTCTTTTCTGCAAACTTGTCAATTTTCACATGTGCACTTTCTATGACTTTGTGAGTAGGAAGATTCAAACATTTATATGATTTTTTCTTGTTGGAGTATCCCAAGAATATTCCTTTCCTAGATTCTTTCAAGATATAACATTTTCTTCCAAATACTTTGAAATAATAGATGCTAGGTTTATAACCATACCATAATTCATAAGGTGTTAGATCTGAGTCCTTCTTCTATTGAACTTGGTTTAAGACATGAACTATTATGCTGATTTATTCCTTCCACTATTTGATTGCAACATTTTTCTCTATCATCAATGTTCTTGCACAATCCATAATTGATCTATTTATTCTTTTGGCTATGTCATTATTCTAAGGTGTACCAAGTGTAGATACCTATCTTTTGATTCTTCTTTCATTACAAAATTCATTGAATTCATTAGAGATGAATTCTCCTCCTCTATCTAACCTTAGACGCTTTTATTTCTTTCCTATTTCTTTCTCTACTCTAGCCAAATACTGCTTGAATTTTTGAAAGGCTTCATATTTATCTTTTAGGTACATAATTATCATCATCCTAGAATAATCATCAAAAAATAAAATAAAGTACTTATCTCCACAGTAGCTTTTTATGCCAATGGGTCCACAAAGATCGATATGAACCAGCTCCAGAATTTCTTCAGAGTGATAGTTCTTTCTTTTGAAATTTTCTTTTCCCATTTTACTATTTGACAATTTTTGCAAATGCCCATATCAGGTTTCTTTAAGCTAGGAATGCCTCTCACTCTTTTTTTCCTACTTATGTTGACCAAGTTATCAAAATTTAAATGACACAACCTTTTATGCCATAACCAACTTTCCTCTACTTGAGCTAGGAATCATGAACTTTAATTAGATTTAGATAGAATAGATAACCTTTTGTTTGATTTCTAGTCCCAACTAGATATCCTTTCCCATCTAGCAGCTTGACCTTGTCATTCATGAATTCTACCTTGAATCCAATGTTGTTCAACTATGCCACACTAAGTAGATTGTGTTTTAGTCCTTCAACCTAGTAAGCATTATCACACCTGAGTTCATCAGTCAATGTAATGCAACCTTTTCCTTTTACATAACAAGTTTCATCATTTCTAAATTTGACACTCCCACCATCATATAGTTCCAAGTGCTCAAATTTATATTTATCACCAGTCATATGGCGAGAACAACCACTATCAATAATCCATGTGTCATTTTTGCTAATATGAGAAATGAGAGCCATCTTATCATTTTCATCATCCAATTCATCTTTTACATCAATATAAACCATTTCATCTTCATCACTACCATAAGAGTCTTTAGCCATGTAACAAGACTTATTACCTTTATCCTTATAGTCTTTGTATCTTTTGAAATCTTTCTTGCCTTTGAAGTTGTCATGCTTATTTTCTCTTTTTCCTTCTTTTTTTGGACACCTTGCAACAATGTGACCAACTTCTTCACAAGAAAAATAGATTAGAGGTATTTTACCTTTGTGCTTTCCTTTTCCTTTAGGGAATCTTCTTGCAAGAAGGGCTTCAATGAATTCAAGATCATCATCAAAATTGTCTTCATCTTCACTATCAAACTTTTTTCTTTTATATTCTCCACCTTTCTTCTTGAGTGATAGTTTATCTTGAAATGCAAACTCAATGTTACTAGAGTTAGGAACATAGTTATCAAAGTTATCTAACTCAAAGGTTGTCAACCTTCCCACTAGTGCATCCAAAGTTATATCATTTTTAGGATTGCATCTCATCTCTTGAATAGTTAACACTCTAATTGCATAAAGAGGAAGAAGAGTTCTAAGTACCTTTCTAACTACTACCACATCATCTATTTTCCTTCTTGAGGCTTTGATTGCACTTACACTTTCTTTGATTCGTTCACTGTATTGTGCAATGTTTCACCTTCTTGCATCTTCATCTGATCAAATTGACCTCTTAGACTTGCTGACTTAGCTCTCCTTACATTGTCATCTCCTCCATAGATATCTTTTAGCTTGTTCCACATTTCATGAGCAATAGGTCAATCTTTGACTTCATCAAATTCAACATAATTGAGATTAGAGGCAATGCCAATCATCATTATGTTTTGATTCTTCTTTTACATAATTTGATTCATAAAAAAAGGTCAAATATATGCCACATATTTTTATCTAGATATTTTAAACATGTGTCTCCAATGGTTGCCAAATCTAGCTTCATGAGTTCCTGTTGTGAGTGCTAAATGTGGGCCTCTATGATTCACACACACTTCAACATGATCATTATTTGAGGAATCATCCTAGAATGAACATGGGATTGTTCATCCAAAATAACCAATAGATCAATTTTTTGCCTCATAACTAGAATGATTTTGCTAATCGCTCTCAAATTGAGAAGCTAGCAACTAGACATCTAGAATGAAGGATTTTACTAAGCTAGATGATATGCAGTATTATGCTAGATGTATGCAAGAAAATATAAGAACATAAAGAATTAATTAATCTATATGTATTCATGATTAATCTATATGGGATTGCAAATATGAGAGTATTAAGCTAAGAATGTAAAAACAATGAGTCGACAATTTAGCATAAATTTGATACTATTCATTCACAACCTTCCAAAATGAGGAGATAAGGGTTTCTTAATAAGAATCCAAGAATTTTATCAATGACTAAGATCAAATTGAATGAATGGTCGAGATTTGAAGAAAATTCAGTCAGAATAGAAAGTCTCCTTATGAAAAGGAAGTTAATTGATTGCTTTTGAGTAGAATAAGGAATTAAAATGATTTAATTCCTTTTTTGATTTCAGTCAACTCAATGTTTCCAATTCTAAACTGAAGAGAGAATATTGGAGAAGATATTTTATTTAAGGAAATTAAATATGACCTCATAATTGAATATTCTAATTAATTGAATAATTAAATTCAATAATTAGAATGGGGATATTTAATTAAATCAAATATATTCAATTTCTCATGTATATTAGCTAAAGGGGTGAATTTAATTTAATTAAAGTATTAGGAATTATAATTCAATTAGAAGGTTAATTTAGCCAATTTTGATGAATATTTAGGAATTAAATGAAGTATGTGATTAAAGCAGATTAGGGATTTTCTGCATTTGACAGTTATGTCAAGTAGTGATTATCAGAATTCAAAATTACATAGTACAATAGGACTTTAGGTGATATCAATAGACCAAAATTGGTTTAGCATACCAATGTGCCAATTTTGGGGTATTACACCTACCATGCTTGGAAGTTATCTCTATTTAGTTTAGGAAACTCCCTTCTGTAAGACATCTTAATCTTTAGCTTACATCCTTGAAACCTTATCTGTAAGCACCAAATCTCTGATACCAATTGTTGGAAATGGAAAGAAGTAACTAAGAGGGGAGGGGTGAATCAATCACTACAAAAAAAAAATTCTAAAAGTTCATTTAAGATGTCAACACAATATAAAACTAATAAAATGTTGTAACTCAGTTGGCACTAAATATTTTGATGTAACTCAGTTAATACTTAATTTATTACTATCACTCGATTAGCATAGAGATCTTAAGATATTAATGTGATTAACCTTTATTAACTTAGTTTTTGAAACATGAAGAAAATAACATGAACACAAGAGACACCAAGATTTAATGTGGAAACCCAATTTGATAAAAACACCAATTGCAACTAGTTATTATTTTATTCACTCTTCTAAAGTGAGCCATGTTAGAAGCCAACCCTATTAAGATTATAAAAAAAAATTGTTATATGTGACCTTGTTAAAGGATTTAATTCACCTTGTTAGGAGTAGCCTTGTTAGAGGTCTTTAGACACTTCAATCTAGAAATGCCACCTTATTAGAGGATTTACAAAACTAGTTGTTAGGCTAACTTTGTTAATAGATTTGATTCACTACTACAATTATTATAGAGTAACAATGACTTGACCTAATTATTGATCCAACTAAATTTCTTGATTCAAATCTTAGTTCTAGCTTGATAAATTGATCCTCCTTAATCAAAATGTTCTTTGAAGCTCAGTAAACTCAGATGCTTTGTCCTTTATAGATATCCTTTAAACTCACTTCCTTAATTCATCTTTTTTAATTCCATTTTTCAGTCCTCAACTTGACCTTTCATAGATATGATTTACCTTGTCAAGTCAGTTTGAATATTCTTTTAATCAATCAAATATTAACCCTTAAGTTGGCTTGAATTAACCAATAAATTTATCAAACATAATATATTGATAGTCGACTAATATAGGATTCAGTACTTGGTCAAAATGGGAATTTCTTCATTAACTAACCCAACTCAGTCAATACTGACTTCATGCTAACTTTCTTTTGGTAACCAAGCGAAGACAGACAATACTGGATCTGCTTCATTAACCAACTAAGCTCAGTTAAAACTGTCATTGTAGTTGGCCATCACTAAACACTCAGCATACACAAGAGACTGCCTTTGATGCTCAAATAAGCTTAGCTATCATTGATTTTTTGATAAGGCTTGACATTTTGTGTAACATCAAAGACAACATGCAATTGCATAATTGTTTTCAACAGATACATCTTTTTTTTTTACTAGTTTAGGCTTTGACTTAACTAAAATGTGGTTGTCACCATTAAAGCACCTTTTCTTTTTCTTTTTCTTTTTAATTGTATGACTGAGATATTTGATGTCATCTTCAATTATGCTCACACTTTTTTTTGTTGGTGGAAGAGATTAAAGGTTTTACATTGTTTAGGTAACAAACAAGAGCATAGTCCTTTTGGAACATGAGGACTTAACTAGATGTAGAATTAGTATTCCAATCTATAACCTCAGATGAATGCGTGAAAGACATTTGGAATGCTCTAATGCATTCATAGCATATCCATTAAAAGAATAGACTAATAAGTCAAGGTATAGCATGATCTCATCCAGAGGCATAATTGAATACCTATGATCCTTAATGACATTAGAAGAGGACAAGTTGACATCAGTAGAATTAAACTCATCAAGCCTAACACTAGACCTCTCCTACTTTTAGTTGGTCCTCATATGAATGAACTATGTCTAGGTCTCTTTCAACATAGCATCACATAGATAATTATATACATGGAGGTAGATTGAAGCACTCCCTTATAGTTTTGGGCATCCACTCTCCACTTTCATTATCTTCTTTATCTTTCTCAATTTATTCAATAGTAAGACCTTGATCAAATTCTCTTTGTTCAAGTTGTGTCAAAGGAGTGACAGAAGTAGTTTCATCAGATCCATTGTGAGTTTCAGCAATATTGACACATGGGAAAAATTCATCAAATTTTGTGAGTAGTATAGAAATATCTAATAGAATAGAATAAGAAAAAATATCCTCCCCATCTAGATTTCTTCTTCATTCTCATGTTCTGACTAGTCTTCAAGCTCAAGTGGATTGTCAAGTTTTGGTATAAATTTATTGATTCCTAGGTGAAATGGTACATTCTTAAAGCCTAGACCTATTGTATCTTGAGGTCTTGTGAACTTAGCTTCAATCAGGTCAAGCAATCCTTTTTTGTTTTGTCCAAGAGGACTATTTCCCTTATAACCTAGTCTTTTCATGAGTTTAAGACCTTGAACATATCTCCCAGGAGTCATTTCATATTTTTGGATTTTAGTATTAGTAGTGTCTTCTCCTCTATATATCAAGGCTGAAATAGTTCTATCTTTGTACTCATATTCTAGAGACATAGATGACTGAAAAAAAGTACTATTATCAACAGTCTTAGGTAGTGTGGTAGAAGGTTTCCTTGCTTTATAAGATCTCCCATAGTATTAGGGAGATGAGGGTAGTGATGTCAAAGATAGCACTGGCTCTAACCTATATTCCCCAATGCTAGTATCTTTCAGTTTGATGGATTTTCCCATGTATTTTAGTTTTTCTTCATAGTATTCAATAGCTTCATAGTTTATTGGTACAAGACTATCAGCAAGTTTAGTAAGAGTATTATAGGAATAGTTGACATTGGCATATATGGTTACTTTAGGTCCTTGAAAAGGGAATTTTATGCACTAGTGGTATGTAGAAGGAATCACTTGCATCTCATGAATCCAAGGTCTACCTAGCAATATATTGTATGTTAGTGGAATGTCAAGGACTTGGCATATAACATCTCTCTCTATAGGTCCTACTCTGATAAGTAACACAACAAATCATTTTGATTTTATTTCTTCTTTTTTATATGCTTTGATGGTAATTATCCTACAAGGATCAATAAAATCCTTGTCATATCCCAATTGACTCAATAGACTAGTAAAAAAAATGTAAAGAATAACACCTTCATCTATTAGAACACAACCAACAAACAAACATCTTATGGATCATGAATATAATATATAGTGGTTGATTATAAGGATGAATTTGAGAGTGATTGTCCTTCTTAGAGAAGGAAAGATAGTTAGGTGAAGTCAAGTGACCCACCATGGATTGAAATTGATCAAGATCTAAGTCTTTGGTACACTAGACTTTACAAGAGCTTTATCAGGGATCTCCCTATGAGCAAGCAATATTTTCAGCAGTTCAAAGATCATGATCTGAGCATTAATTATTTGAAGTTGATCTAAGATGTTATAGTTTTCATTGCTAGAGGAAGCTTTTGAGTTTGTGTTCTTTCTAGTAGTACTTGTAATAACCTAAAAATGGTCATCTAGACTATTAGCACTCTTCTTAGCATTTTGGATAAATTGATTAATCATTTGCCTAAGCCAAAATTCTAAAAATCAATTTATTTGGTTTTAACCTATAGTTTGATTCTATTATCTTAAGTCCATATTTGATTAAAAGAACATGCCCCCTTTTAAGTAAATAAAAGAACCCATTCTTATAAACCACTCAATGTGCACACATAAATTCCTTTTGTAACACTCTCATTTTCTCAATCTAGTTGTATTGTGCATCTCATCCTAGTTTAGCTTCATCTCTTGCATTGCATATTGAGAGTTCTTTTAACACTAGCATTCTTGCTCTTGTATAAGGAATCTCTCATTGTATGTTTTACTAGTAAGGGTTGTGTCTCTAAGGCTCAACTAATAGCTCTTCATATGCTTATGCATACACCTTTGCACTCCATGGATAGGGAGCTCTAAGCTATCATTCAAGCATTCCAACTCATGAGATACCTTTGATAGAAGGGTTTCAAGAAGTGCACTTTCTTACTATACATTTTTTGTGCTCGTCATGGGGAATCTATACTAGCCTTCTCATCCCTCTCTAGATGATGAAGGACACACAACTCCACCACCTTTGGGGCTTTGATCAACAGTGCTAGAAAAACAATCTGCATAATCAAGTCAAGAAAACATCAAAACATTAGTATCAGTTGTAAATAGATCAAGAACATCATAAATAGATCAAAATGATGAAAAATAGCAACCCAACAGGAAAAATTTACTCCTACACATGCAAAAAATTTCAACATATAACTGTGTGACACTTTTTATAACAATTAGGTGATACATTTTGTTGATTAAGTATCACATGATACTTCTTACAACTATGGGGTGATACTTTTCATCCATGCGATAGCTCACACCATATCAAGTAATATTTGGGTATGCCCAATATGATGGAACTTTTCAAAGTGTGCAATACAATTTTGTAACAAAACTATCATATGATACTTCTTAACATAGACATGCGATACTTTTAAAGTATCAAGCAAAAAAATTCAAAAACCCATAAAAATGTGGAAAATGACTTGGAAAGTGTGAAATTATCAAAGACATACTAGGGCCTCATAATTGTCACATTGGCTACACTCAAAATGGTGTTTATGGGTCAAAATACCTCTAAGATCCGTCATTCTCTCTCAAAATCACTCAAAATCTCTCAAGAATCACAAAAGACAAATGAATTGAAAATGACCCTTGGACCCCTTATATAGTCCTCTGACCTCATTTTAATCCATTTTACAAACTCCTCAACTTTTTTTCAAAAATTGCACCCCTGTGATGTTATGGATCTATTTTAGGGATTGAAAGCAAATTTTGAGTTCATCTTGATGGTCAAAACCATGTTTTTAATTTCTACCTTCTTCCATGTAGTTAGTTGACCTTTTGTGGTCTAATCTCTAAATCTTCACTAGGCATCTTCATTTCTCCATGTACTCATCATTTCTACACTCCATACTCACTTTGATTCACACATTTCTCTTTTAAATCATCTTTCTACTTGATTTGACCTAATTTTTAGGCTTTATCCTTCTTGGTTATCTCTAGTCAAACTGGAGCATTCTATCACATCCTTATGGTCACTCTTGGGTTCTAATTACTTATCTATCATCATGGACATTACTATATCTTAATTTTCTCATATCTTTCTCATTTATGCATTCCCTTTACCTCATTTTGATTTCAATCCCAAGGGGGCAGAAATACTCTACCATTGCTTGTTATAGCTATCTATTTATCAAGAGTGTATGATTGACCTTTTCATTTGGTCTCGATCTCTCTACATTTATTGATGTTACTATTATTCTTGAGTTATGATACCAAATTTCTCTCCTATTATTTATTACTATCACTATTAGGTTGTACATTCAGGACTTTCTACCTCTTTCCCCATTTCATTCTTCAGAATCAAATATCTCTATCTATAGTTTCCTTACTTGGATTTTGTATTCTTTGAAATAATGTGGTCCCAGATTGATCACACATTACTCAAAGAAGGTAAAATGTAGTTACCTAAAAATGATCATCTAGAATATTATCCCTCTCCTCAACATTTTGGCTAAATTAATCAATCATTTGCCTAGGTCAAAATTCTAAACGTCAATTTATTTGGTTTTAACCTATAGTTTGACTCTATTATCCTAAGTCCATATTTGATTAAAAGAGCATGTCCCTCTTTTAATTAAATAAAAGACCTCATTCTTATAACCTAATTTATGTGCACACATAAATTCTTTTTCCTCTTTACAAATTAAAAGAAAAGGCTTTTGTCTCACATGAAAAGTCAACTCTCTCTCATTGGTTAACTTGATCTTGCACATTGG
Organism: Cupressus sempervirens; assembly: GCA_028749045.1. NCBI lineage: Eukaryota > Viridiplantae > Streptophyta > Pinopsida > Cupressales > Cupressaceae > Cupressus > Cupressus sempervirens. The sequence goes on along the minus strand of CM053783.1, from coordinate 524,217,660 downwards.
TCATGCCAAAAGTCAACCCCCATCCTTGATCATCCATTTCTTGACCTTTATCTCAACTATCCATACAAATTCAAAAGAGAGAGTTCTCTCCCTCTCTAAGGATCCTAATTTTGAGCTATTGTTATGTTGTAGGTTTCTTGATAGGTTTTCTTGGAGCACTTGTCGAGAACTTCTTGCTTCTTGTCTCATTCATGCATTATTCATCTTAGCTTAGATTTACAATAGCTTAGTATCTTTTGTAATAGCTTAGATCACTTAGTTTAATTAGAATGGCTTTTGCAACACTCTCATTTTCTTAATCTAGTTGCATTGTGCATCTCATCCTAGTTTAGCTTCATCTCTAGCATTGCATATTGAGAATTCTTTTGACACTAGCATTCTTGCTCTTGTTTGAAGGAATATTCTATTCCATGGTTTACTAGAAAGGGTTGTGTCTCTAAGGCTTAGCTGAGAGCTCTTTATATGCTTATGAACACACCTTTTCACTCCATGGATAGGGAGCTCTAAGTCATCATTCAAGCATTCTAACTCATGGGATAACTTGGAGAGAGGGGTTTATAAAAGTGCACTTTCTTAGTGTACAGGACTAGCATTAGGTTTTTCTTTATCCTGTTTTAGATCAAATGTAGAAGGCATAGGACCTTAGATCACTATTTTGGCATGGGATCATGTGACAACATTTTCACATAATTGGGATTGTGCTTGATCATTTTCAAGAAAGGTAACTCCTTTAAGAAGAAAGGGATTTTTTGGTTTCATTGTTTTGTCACTTGTCCTTTTGATTTTGATAATGTCACACTATTAAGGCTCCATATGCTCAACCATATCGATTACATTATCATCATTGGTGTATGTATTAACCCAAAAATGATCATCTAGACAATGAGCCCCCTTTCTAGCAATTTTTCATAATTTATACATTACTTATCTTTGATGAAATCCTCAAAAATCTATTTATTCAATTATAACCTATGGTTTGACCACTTTATCCCAAGTCTTTTATTTAATTAAAATAACTTGCTCCCTTATAATAAAATAAATTCCCCAAGTCCCCCTTAACCTAAGTGTACACACATAAATCATTATTCCTATTTTAAAAATAAGAGGAAAAGGTATTTTTGTCTACACATGATCATATGCACAATTTTCTACATGAGAGGAATGTTTTATTTTACAAATAACTTCAATTCTCCTCCACACATCTTTTTCCTCTTAAATTGAATCATTGATCTTTCTTATGTGATATTATTATGCACATGGATCACTCAAGATGCATCCTCCACCCTTGATTAGATCTCTCTTACCTCTTAATCTCAACCATCCTTTTATCTTTAAAAGGGAGGGCTCTCTCCTTATTATTAAATCATATTCTTTCTACTAACATTATGTTACAAGATTTCTAGGTGATTTTGGAGCTTTGGAGAACTTTGAACATTCTTGCAGCTGTAATCTCATATATTCTTTCTCATTGCTTGTAACATGGCATTTTAGCTTAGTATTTCTTTATGCTCATAGCTTAGATCACATAGTCTAAATAGGAAGCTTGTAACTTTTCATATTCATTATCTTAGATTGCATCTTGCACATCATTTTAGTGTAGCTTGCATTGTATTGCATTCTCATTATGATTCTTAGATTCTAGCACTCTTGCTTTCATCTTTTAATCTCTCATTCTATGGTGCACCTTGCAAGGGTTGTATAGCTAGGTTTATTTGAGAGTCACCATACTTCTATTTGCACCTTTTCATATCATAGATAGAGAGATATAAGTCACCTCTTGGGATACTCTTCATTATGGGTATTCTCAAGTATAAGGGTTTATAAAAGTGTGCTTACTTTTTGGTATACATTTTTTACACCCACTGTAGGGAAAGATATCCTTATCTAGCTCTTATTTCTATATTTTCATCACTTTATTTGCTTTTTGTTTCAGGCATTTTCATTTTATAGACAGAAATATTGTATAATACTTTTTGATGAAGACATAAACCACAACCAAAATGAATGCAACAAGGAAAAAGGGGAATATTATTATAATTAAAATATGCTACTACATTCAATACATGTAAAAATACACAAATACATGCCTTATGGGCTTACAATGGTTAGATCCTAGAGAGAAAAGAATCCTCCTCGCAGTACCTTCTCTCAAACTCCATTAAGAACTACCTTTACAATGCTAGAAATGTTCTTAAATAAATCCCAAATAGCTTTAATGTTAGGAATACATTCTAGAAGAGAAAGTTCTAGAAATCACGTTAGAAGCCAATGTAAAATTAGAAGAATCCAGAAATGGTAGTCCAACTTTTGGGAGGTATAACTTTTAATCTGGGACTCTGATTGATGAACAATTTACATTTATGGAAAGCTCTTGAAGCACTCTATAGCCCTATGGACCAGATTTTCTTGTCCCCCATTTTTGGGCCCGTACATGGTCATTTAATGCCTCAAATTTGACTCAAAAGCACTCTTAGGACATCTCCAGGCAACTTAAAACTGCAATAACTTTCAAACCGTAAAGCCTTTTGACCTGATTCTTTTTTTGGAGTGTTTTAAATTACAAATATAATCATCCCTCTAACTTACACCCCCTAACTCATCATAATTATGGATCAATTACAAAATAACCCAATTTTTACATTGACATGTATCCCAAGGTGCTCAAAAATTCTAACCCAAAAAACTAATAGTGGAACTATGAGAGTTGGAATCTTTATTTGACCCAAATGGGTATCCATAAATAAAAACACTTTAAATGAAAACTAATATGAAACATATTTTTGGGTGATAAAGGATTGCCCTTACACCATTAGATTGTTGGAAATAGAGATGGAGTAACTGAGAGGGGAGGGGTGAATCAATTACTACAAAAAATAAATCCACAGATCCTTAGATGTCTTAAAATATAGCTACTGCTGACACTCGGTAACCACACAAATAAATGCTGAAACTAGATAGATGTTCTGTTAACTTTATTAAGGATTTAAAGTGATTAACATGCATGCGTAAAGAAATAACATGAACACAAGAGACACCAGATTTAACGTGGAAATCCAATTTTGGGAAAAACCACCAAGTAACTAGTTACCAATTTTCACTCTTCTGAAGTGAGCCCTGTTAGGAGCCAACCCTACACTATTAGGTGTGACCCTGTTAGAGGATTTGATCACCTTGTTAGAAGTGGCCTTGTCAGAGGTCTTTAAAACAATTCAACTGAATTGTCACCTTGTTAGAGGATTTACAAAATGGCTGTCAAACCAACTCTATTAAGAGATTTTGAATCACTGTTACAATGATTAGAAAGAAACAATGAAGTGATCTGAGATATATGCAACTTATCTTTGCTGAATACAGATCTCTATTCTGCTTCAATAAATCCTCACTGATCGAATGTAACTTTGCAGCTTCATAGGGATGACAAATTATTCCTCAACATTCGCTCATGTATTCGCTTATTCATACATTCGCACTTTTATGCATCCACACACACTTACACATACTTACTTGTGAATTCACAACTTGACCTTTCATATATACCTTATAGATTGTCAAGTCGGCTCAATTACAAGTTTACAACAACTAAAAAACATAAATCAGTCGGTTGCACAAAACAATTAAACTTAATTCTTTAAAATCATAAAATTCTTTGCTACCCGACCCAGCTCGGTGACCACTGCTTCAAAATGGTTTTCTTGTGTTAACAAAGTGAAGCTTGGTAAACACTACAAACCTTGCAACTTCCTTTGGAGATCGAGTTAACTCGGTAAATACTAACCTTCCTTTGTTTACCGAGTGAGCTTGGTAAAATATAACTTTTCTTCGCTTACCAAGTGAGCTTGGTAAAAGCTAACTTTCCTTTGCTTACCGAGTGAGCTCAGTAAAAGCTAACTTTCCTTTGCTTACTGAGTGAGCTCGGTAAAAGCTAACTTTCCTTTGCTTACCGAGTGAGCTCGGTAAAAGCTAACTTTCTGTGTAATGTTCAGGAATGCTCGGTAGTCACTATAAATTGCTTTGCTAACCATCTAAACTCGGTAGACTCTGTCTGATGGCTGATATTAAATTTGTGTAACATCAAAGACAATACACAATCAGCAATTGTAACCAACATAGATGCTCCTATAACTTTTCTAGTATTGTGCAATACGTTCTCTAATAGTTGTGTGATATACTTCCAATTTTTTTGTCTTACTAACTATGCATATTTTTTCATCCTTCTATTTTGCACATTATCACACTATTTGGTACAAAGTATCACACCAGATAGAATTATTTCCTAGGCATACAAGGAAGTATCGTATGATCTTGTTGTAGCTAGGAGTATCGGTCAATCTATTTCAGTTAGCTAGTTTGGTTCTTAGTTTGCATTTTTAGTTTTCAAAGCTTTCCATTTAGGATTTTTGGTTTCCTAATAGTCCTAACAAGTTTTTTTGTAAGGTATATTTTAGATTTTGCTAACCTTGTTGTGCCCTAATTCTTTTTTTGTAGGCATTTTAAATAAGTAAAAATAAGTTTTAAAGGACTCAAAACCTTTTACTTAGGGACATAACAACAAGATTAGAGAAGCCCAGAAGAAATTTGCATCAGCACCTAAGAACATAACTAACTAAGACAAGAAACCTTAAAACAACTAGCAAGAAAAGACAACAAAAAGAAAGCAAAAATACAACACAAAGACAGCTACAAGGTCTTTAGTAAATCAGCTGCCTGGTTTGCAAGGATGTTCATGTTATCCATAGAGGCCTTCAGATCATCCATTTCTTTGGCTTCCATGACCTCAATCTTTTTTGAGTTAGCTCTGGTACACTTGTTGGGTATGTGATCATATTTCATGTCCTTGGAGCCTTAACCTTTCCCCTATTCAAGTTTTTGCAACAGAGTATTAATGTTGTCTACCATAGTCTTCAAAATAGAACAATTCAGGTCAAAAAAATTCTTAACCATCTTCTCCATATTGACTACTATGTTATCCATACCATCCAACCTTTTCTAGAAATCTTTAGTTAATTGATCCAAAGCTTTATTCTTGTCTTCCAAGGGTGGAACTAATTTCATAAGATTCTTAACATCTTTATCATTACCAATCACCTTAGAAATTCTATCAATATGTTGTCCTATAGTTCTCTCCCCTCTAGTAGTTTTGTTGAGTTGATCAAACTATCTTGAAATGTCATGCATCTACCACTTCAAACTACTAATGTCATTTTGCATTAGCCCCAAATTACCAAATATCCCCTTCAAATAACCTTGGTCATCATTGTCCTTGTTATGAATTAGGTAATCCTCATCCCTCCCCAAATCGTCTCTTTCATTATCCACCTCCTTAGGCCTTTTGTCAAAAGCCTTCCCTTTTGAAAGCACGTGTTATTGTTTTCTTTGCTAAAAAGAAAAATTACAAAAAAGGGGGCTAATAACATTTGTTGCAGGGATGCCCAAAAAAAAAAGTGTCTTCTTTTATTTTCAAGTGCAATATTAAAGTAGTTGTTTTTTCATTAGGTACATAAATTCACAAGGGTTCATTATTGGTAGGATAATATGCTCTTCACCTAAGGGTGAATTAAAAATATTGGCCTTTCATTTAATCATGAAAGTGGGTGGAGTACTCCACTCTTTAGCTATTTTAATTAAATTGCTTGGAATGTTTTGGGGAAAACTTAGGGAGTAGGAGAGTATTCTATTCCCCTAAAGGGTGAATCAAAAAAATTGACCTCCTTAGTTTGGATCCATTTTGTTAAATCTCGTAATGAGATTCATACCTTTAGAGGGTCTTATATTGGTGGAAAGATATCAATAGGAATGACCTAAAGTGGGAGCAAGTGAAACCTGACTAACCCAACCCATTATAATCACAAACCCCTTGACAAAGAACAAAGCCTTGGGGGGCATAACACATGACTTCACTTAGTGGAATTAATTATGGGATTGGACCATGAGGAAATCACTAGGTGGGTATGCTTAAGGTACTCTTATGGTCATGAGGCCTTCATCCTATATCAGGTGCAAGAGGGGTGTTACAAATAGAACCCTTACTAGATACTCTTGGAGTTAAAAGCCACCTTTATTTTAGTATCTCAATGTCTTGGTGCAAGGATTGATCCTAGTAGACAACCTGGATCACCCCAAGATTTTGAACTCACTATATGTGTCCATTTGGTTTTTTAATAGCACTTCTGGGAAAAGTCCAATAACTATTATGGGCAACCACTTTGTGTGGGGCAAGTGGGCATCAAGTGTGGGCCAAGGTATTGAGTAATGAATCATGATATGTAGGTAGATATTGCTTGGCATGTTTTTTTAGGATTAAACCACAGACAGAAATAAAACATGCAAATATAACCAATAACAAAAAAAAATAGATCACAGAGAAAAGAACACAAAGCACCAAGATTTAACATGGTTCACCCAATCCCTGGGCTACATCCACCAAATAGCAAGTCCGATATTATTATGGTCTAGTGATTACAACTTGATTACAATTTTTAATCCCTTACAGCTCAATACCATTGCAAGAACCAATTTCGCATCAAAACTTAATGAAAATACCTAACCCTAAGCCCTTTTATACAAGTATTTTATGCCATTTTAGGGTTACAACATGTTGGCCATATGTCAGCTACAATGTTGGCCCAAACCCCAAAGAATTTATGAAGTATGTACAATAATTTCTTGATCAGTCACCACAATCTAACAATCTCCCACTTGGGGACTAATCAAGCTCCACACTAAACAACAATCTCCCACTTGGAGGCTGATCTTGTAGCTATACCGCTACCACATGGGGCTCCCACTAGATCAAACCACCCTAGACTTTGTTATTCTTTGATTCATGGTTAGTCTAGAAGACCAACCAAAGCTAAAGAGGAGTTCAACTTCTCCCTTGTTACTACCTTTGTCAACATATCTGATGGATTTTCATTTGTATGTATCTTCTCCAACTTTAACTGTCCATCCTCCAAAATTGACTGAATGAAATGGTATTGCAACTATATGTGTTTGGTCTTAGAATTCAGAGCTAAATTCTTTGCAAAGATGAATGGCACTTTGACTATTTGTAAACAAATAATTATCCCTCTAAGGGTGTCCCAATTCTTCCAAGAAGAAATGAAGCCATATCATGTCCTTGGTTGCCTCTGTAGCAACAACATACTCTGCCTTTGTAGTGGATAAAGCATTAACCTTCTGTAACTAAGAAACCCAGCTCATGGCTACCCCACCAATAATAAAGACATAAGCTGTAGTACTTGGCCCGGTATCAATATCCCCTACCAAATCTAAGTCAACATAGCCTTATAAATTAGTAGTAGAGCCCCCAAAGTGTAAAAAATTATTAGATGTTCCTCTCAAATATTTGATAATCCATTTGACTGCATTTCAATGCTCAATTCTTGGATGACTCATATACCTACTAATGACTCCCACTACATGTGCAATATCTAGCCTAGTACATACCATAGCATACATCAAGCTTCCTATAGCTGAAGCATAGGGTATCTTGTAAATCTTATCCTCATCTTCCTGTGTCTTAGGACACATCTCCTTATTCAACTTCAAATGACTAGGTAAAGGTGTGCTGACAGCTTTAGCATTCTCCATAGAGAAACGTTGCAACACCTTCTCCACATAATCAGCCTGAGATAGCGTCAATGTTCTGTTCTTCCTATCTTTGTAAATCTTCATACCAAGGATTTGTTTTGCTACCCCCAAATCCTTCATAGAAAATGCATGTGGTAATTGGCTTTTCAGCCCCTTAATGTGATCCATGTTAGACCCAGCTACAAGAATATCATCAACATATAAACATAAAATAATGTAGCTATCATCATATGACCTCTTAAAGTAGACACAATGATCTGAATGACACCTACTATAACCATGCTTATGCATAAAACTATCAAATTTCAGATACCATTGCTGAGGTGCTTGCTTTAAGCCATATAAACTTTTCTTCAATTTGCACACTAAGTTCTCCTTACCTTTGACTGCAAATCCCTATGGCTGAGCCATATATATCTCTTCATCCAAATTACCATGAAGGAAGATTTTTTTAACATCCAGCTGCTCTAAATGAAAATCTTCAGTAGCCACAAGACTTAAAATAGTATGGATAGAAGTCATTTTAACAATAGGAGAAAATATCTCATCAAAATCAATTCCCTTTTTTTGTGCAAATCCTTTTACAACTAACCTGGCTTTAAATCTTTTTTGACCCCCTTCCTCTTCTTTCAACCTATAAACCCACTTATTTTGTAAAGCTCTTTTACTTGTAGGAAACTTACATGAATCCCATGTCTTATTCTTTAGTAGAGAGTCTATTTCATCTTTCATTGTAGACTCCCACTGAATCTTAGTATCCACCTGCATAGCTTCATCATAACTTTCAAGTTCACCAGCATCAGTAAGTAAAATAGAATACAAAAAGGGAGAAAATCTCTTTAGAGGTCTAATTTTCCTAGCTAACCATCTAACATTCACCAATGTATGTGGTATTTGTTGTTGTAGTTGTTGCACATCATGAGGAATGGCTGGAACATCAACTTTTAGAGTATCATCCAACACTACATAATCATCTTCTTTCTTCTCATGTTGCTACAACAAATCTTTATAAAACACTTTTTCATTGAATACGACATCCCTGCTTCTTAAAATTTTATAATTTTTAAAATCCCAAAGCCTATAACCAAATTAATTAATGCTATATCCAAAAAATACACATTTCTTTGACTTAGCTTCCAGCTTGGTTCTATTTTCAGAATCTATGTGAGAAAATACTTCACAACCGAAGGTCTTGAGAAAAGAACAACTCACCTTCTTACCAGTCCATGCTTCCTCTAGAATACCAGAGTCCAAAGTAGTAGAAGGGCCTCTATTAATCAAATATACAATAGTATTGATAGCCTCTACCCACATGTGTAATGGCAACCCAACATGCAACCTCATGCTCCTTGCGCACTCCATTATAGTCTTGTTCATGCATTCAACCACTCCATTTTCCTATGGAGTCCTTGGAACAATTTTTTATCTATGAATACCATTAGTGGAGCAATAATCTTCAAATTCATGACTGCAATACTCACCACCATTATCAGATCTAAGACATTTTAATTTCTTACCAATCTTATTTTAAACCAAGCATTTCCATTTCTTAAAAGTTTGAAATACATCAGATTTCTATCTAAGGAAATAAACTCATACTTTTCTAGTTGTGTCATCAATAAATGTAACATAATAATGAGAGCCTCCAAGGGAAGATACCTAAGCTAGTCCCCATACATCTATATGCACAAGCTCTAATTTCTCCTTTTTGTTTTCCTTCCCAGTCTTCACAAAACTTACTCTCTTTTGTTTTCCACACACACAACTTTCACAAAAATCCATATTAACACATTTTAGACCTGGTAAAACTTTCTTTGAATGAAGTACTTTCATACATTTCTCACTCATGTGCCCAAGTCTGTTGTGCCATAGCATTGTATTAGAATCTATAGTAGCTATTTGTTCTCCCTGCTCAACTATAGCAATTATTCTTGAACATTCATTTTTCTCTGAAATAATTAAAGTAGAAGGAACAATATGACTTGTACAAAGATATTGGCTATCTACTTTCACACCTTTTGCTACTACAAGGGAACCTTTTGAAACCTTCCAATATTTATCATTAAAAGTAACTACACAACCCTCATCACTAAGTTGCCCTACTGAAATTAAATTTCTACTCAGCCTTGGAACATGTCTTACCTCATGTATTAGCCAATGATTCCCATTCTACAACTTAATCTTAATTTTTCCCTTTCCAACAATATGATAGGGTTCATTATCCCCCAAATAAAAAGCCCAAAATATCTTTGGACATAATCAATGAAGTAACCTCTATGAGGTGTAGCATGAAATGAAGCACCATAATCTAAAACCCATGAATCATCAACACTTTCTAAAGACAGAAGCAAAGCATCCTCTTCAAATTTGTTACTTACCACATTTGCCTCCTTGTCTCCATCTAGTTTATCTCCTTTATTTTTCTTTTGATTCCAGTAATCTTTCTTTTTATAACATGGTTTCCCATAGTACCAACAGTCATTCGGTCCTCTCAATTGAGACCTCCTCCCCTTTGACTTTCCTCTTGATTTCTCGCAATTTCTAGAGTTACTTCCTCTCTCAGTCATTCTGCCCCTACTTTGTGCATTCAAAGCACTTCCTAATGTAGATCCACCTGAGGTTTTCCTATGAGTTTCCTCACTCAAAACAACACCAATCACATCTTCACATTTTAGGGTACTAGATCGAGGAACTAAATTACTCACCGCCATTAGCAAGCCATTCTAGCTTTTAGTCAAAAAACATAAAATCAAGAGAGCCCTAATTTCTTCATCAAAATTGATACCCACAGAAAACAACTGACTAGTAATAGTATTAAACTCATTTAAATGATCTGCAATAGATCCACCTTTTTCCATTTTCATATTAAACAAATGCTTCATGAGAAATACCTTGTTTGAAGTGGAGGGCTTTTCATACAGTGTCACTAAGGTTTTCATCAAATATTCTATTGTCTTTGCTTTTGTAATATTAAATGCCACTGATGGTGCTAGGCATAATCGAATGCTTCCAAATGCCTTTCTATCCAAAAGATCTCATTCATCATTTGACATAGATCTTTTATTATTGGCTTTGCCTTCCAATGGCTTTCATAAATCCTTTTGATAAAGATAGTCTTCTATTTGCATCTTCCATAACTGGAAGTCCTGCCCATTAAACCTATCAACCCTCAACTTACCCTCATCTACCATCTCTCCCACTCGACTGTGACACTCTCACTTAATTGTGAGACTTTTCTGCCGAGGATAACTGAAAGACAACCTCACTCTGATACCACTTGTTAGGATTAAACCATAGACATAAATAAAAATTACATGCAAATATAACCAATAAAAAAAAAAAATAGATCACACATAAAAGAACACAAGGCACCAAGATTTAATGTGGTTCACCCAATCCCTAGGCTACATCCACCAAACAACAAGTCTGATATTATTATGATCCAGTGATTACAACTTGATTACAATCCATAATCCCTTACAGCTCACTACCGCTACAAGAACCAATTTCCCATCACAACTTAATAAAAATACCTAACCCTAAGCTCTTTTATACAAGTATTTTATGCAATTTTAGGGTTACAACATGTCAACCATATGTCGGCCATATGTCAGCTACAGCATCGACCACAACCCAAAGAATTTATGAAGTATGTATAGTACTTTCCTGATTAGTCACCACAATCTAACATGTTTTTTATTTGTGCTAGACCTATAGAAATATATTGTACATACACATGATGATAGTCTTCATAGGATTTTTAATTTGAAACCTCCCAAATGTTTGTATTGGCAAGGTTTCTTTGTCCCTTGTCCAATTTGTTGAATACTTGTGTTTGTGCTACAAATTTCTTCGAAAACACTACAATGTTGTTACCAATTGAAAACACTTTTCTACAATAGTCAAACTTTGCTGAAATGATCAAAAAAATGAGTCAAAGCATAGGTATCTTAGGCACAAAGTCACAAAATATTGTCTTTGCTAAACTTCTACCATACTTCTTTTCTGAGAAGTATCATTTGATACTTATAGAACATTAAAATTATCGCATTATCATTCAAACTCTATCACATAGCTATATTGCATTCTATTGTACTATCTCTTACAAACTATCATACTATCTTGTTCGATTGCAATGATATTTTGTAAAGTGTCATGATATTATTTTATGAACTTGTATCAGCTGGTCTTCTAAACTTTTTTGCCTCAATCTATCGCTTGAAAAATCTAGAATTTAACTATGTTTTTGCTAAATAGGGGTGTATGCACTTGGTCCTATTGTGTCCCTAGGTCGAAAGTTACATGCTATATTATAGACTAAAATGATTAGCTTGGCTCCTTGGATGCAAACTTAATTTTATAGATTGTTCACTTGTCAAAACCCATTTATCCTACTTCCTTGGCTATTTGCTATTGGGATTCTTGCCTAGCTCTTGTCTCAAGTCACTAGTGTTGTAAATTTCTTGGACACTTTTGACAAACTACTATCTTTGCTACATTTCTTGACAAGTGAACATCTTGACTTTGCAAGTTTAATTCCAAGTGCTTTGTGTCATCTTATCAAGCTAAGAATTGGCTATTACATGTTGGTTACAACTAGGCTACAATTTGGTCAAGGTATCCATCCTTCCTTAAGTTTCTAATAATTAGCTTCTCCAACTAGGCATCCACTTAAGAAAACATTTGAAGGTGAACCTATTTTTGAGAAGGTTGAGGAAGACAAGTATGCCACTTAGTACAACCTCATTAGTCACTTTGGTAGCTCCTTTGATACCCCACTTGATACTCCTAGAGCTAATAATAGTATCTTTCACCATGAACCAAGTGGAGATACTTTCTCAATTAGATGATTTCTTCCATATTTTGAGAGAGGGCATTAAAAAGGGGGAAATGGTTTCTCAAGATGAACAAGCCAGACTAGAACAAGAGAAACACAAACAAGCTAGGTACATAGCCTCTAGGATAGCTACACATGCTCATAAAAACAACACTCAAGGATTTGGAAATAATTACACATATGGCTATGAGAATCAAAATGCTAATGTTTCTTTTAGAAACCCCTTCAAAAATCATGCACACTTTGGAAATAAAGGAAATAATACCCCACCAAGGACTCCAAGGTCACATGTTAAAGGATATGCATCACTACCTAGATGCTCACAACCCTCACATCATGAAAGTGAAGTTATAATGAAGTTACTAGTGATGACATAAAACAAGTCATCATGTGTATTGATACTTAAAACATTATCACATACACCTCCAAAACTTAACAAAGAGTATTCTAATTTTATATCACTTTCAACATCAAACTTTGGGGAAAGGATTTTGTCTTGAGAAGAAACATAACAAGGGACGACATGAGCATCTGGAGAAACATTTGCATACCTTTTAAGATCATGAGCTTGTAGATCTAAAATTTCATAAACACTTCTCTATGGCTATGATCATAATCCAACTAATCTAAAAAACATATAGCAGTAATACCATTAGCATAACAATCTGAAGGAAAAAAAAGAATCATTACTACAACATATTACCTCTTCTTTGTACAATACCTCTTCACTAGGTATCTAATTTTTATTTTCATCAAAAGAAAAGTTATCCATACTATTGTTAGAACTTTCTTCATTCTCATACATACTATCACATAATTTTTAGGTCATGTATCCATTTTCATCTTGCTGGTTGAAATCATCTAATTCACTAGATTTAGAATCCATCTCTTCATATTCACAAGACACATTATCATTATCTATGGATTCACTACACTCACTATTACTCTCACCATATTCACTTTTATTATTAGAGGATTCAATACATAAATCATTGCTACTTAAATCACTCTCAATTTTCTTTAAAAGACCTTCAACGTGAAAAATATTTTGTAATCTCAAATGTGTTGGCCAATCAATTGAATCAAGCATAAAAGTATCTAGGAAAACAACAGGGCATGAAGATTCAATAGGTCTTAAATAAATTTGCAACTCCATGAGTGTTGATTTGAACTTTATATAAATTTGATTATCTTTTAGACCTTGAATAATTCCTACTGTATTTCTTATGAAAGTAATAAGTTGACTACGGAGTTCCCTTTTCAAATTAGTAATATCTTCAATCACATTTTCCTAATTTGGTAAACTAACTTCAAATCTGAGATCTGACTCCATTTTGAAATGAAAACTTTACCTCTTTCTCCTAGTGTTGAAAGTCACTAAATAGAGGCACTAATTTCTAACACTTGACTTCCATGAAAAGAGAACACATGAAAATTAGAATACCTTAAGTGTCAATGCTAAAACTTTATTTGTTGATTTGGCACGAGTGTGAACATGAACTTCTTCACACCATTTATCAAAACCATGTAGAGCGACCACCTCCTTGAAAGAGGATGAATAAATCACTATTTTGATTCACTTTTTACATTTAAATTCTTAAAATAGTAGATGCATGAAACACTTAAAACTATCCATCAAGAACTAGTATCTTCTTTTCCAAGAACCACTATAAAAAGCTTCAGATCTACCTACACAAACTGAAAGTCCTTCAAATTATTTAATATGAAATCAACTAGGAAACTGGTATAGAGATTTAGAGTTGCCACTCACACTTGTGAGAAATAAAACATAATTTGTCACTTGAAAAATCTAAACCAAACTTTCACTTTGTAGGAACTTGCAAATCATCAAACCACTCTTGAAGATTTACACATTTGGAAAAGAGAACACAATATATCTTATCATTCTTGAATCTTAAATTTTACAATAACACTTTGAAACAATACCCAATTGAACTGATTGAAGATGAATTTACTAGTAACAATTCAATTTACATTCAACTTTCAAAGCTATTGTTGTCCTAAATAAGGTAATCACTAAGATGCATGGTTCTAAGTAAGAAATTGGAAATCACATCAAAGACTCATTGCTACAACTTTTTTCATGCACTTCTTTGGGTTTTCTTGAATCCTTTTTCAAATTCCTAAGGTTTGTCCATCCTACAGATTCAATACACTCCCCAGTAGAGTCATAATTTTTTTGGCTCCTAAATTAACATCTTTTAAATAACCTAATGATAGGAACAAATACATCTAGGGAAAGATAATTCTCATGTGTAGCATACCTATTCAGACATCAGGGCCAACTATAAGGCTATACTCCTTCTTCTACTTTAGGCTCTACAAGTCCTAGGCAAGTGAACCTATAGATTCCATTATATGGTACCAATTCCAAAAGCATACAATTTGAGTCTTATAAATTAGATAAAACCCTTGTTCTTAAATGCTTATGCAAGCAGAATAGACATGAAATAGCCAATAACATGACCTATGAACTTAATAAGCTAAGTGAGGGAAACTCTTTTCAACTCTTCAAAATAAAGGGAAAAGATATTGATTAATGTGTTGAATATCAACACAACAAAAGTATGAACAAAAAATATATAGATCCTATAGCTAATCAGTACCTTATCTATTGGGAAATTCTACAAATTACTATCACACATACTTGGAAGTCAGTGATATATTCCATATATCAAGACTCTAGATCAATCTATTCACCTTGTGAATCAAACATCTGCATCAAGATTGAATCTCATACTTGACCTATCCCTTCATGAAATTTGTAACCTCATTATGGTAAATCAAGAAGTTACATGACTCCTTGAATCATAAGAAAAATATACCAAAACATGCAACCTAAAATAGATTACAACTAGATCTATGCTCTTTATTCACAAACTGTAGAAGACTGCAAACAACATGAATAGGAGACAATAAATCATACTAAAGATAAACTTTTTTGTTGCATTTTCATTCATTTCCTTGAAACAAATACAATAGGATGCATGAAAATAACTTAGAAATAACTGAATAGACTAGAAATATATGTAAAAATTCATTAACTATTATTCATTACAAGAGAAATGCTCGTTAGGAATGGTGGGATCATAGCTAGAGCTCTACTCAATAGTCTAGAAATAGTCAACCATCAACAACCTAGTGGAATCACAGCAATGGAAAAACTTTCTAATAAACTGGAACCAACCCTAAAGAAAGAGAAGAGAAGAGATTAAAGAATGGAAGAAATCTCAAATCTATTATGATGTTGTCATTTGTCCACTTGGAAAACCTCCATTTGTTGATGAAAAATATCTATCTATTCTCTTCTTGTAATTGAAAACCATATCTTATCCTTGCTGCTGAAGAATGTTTGAAATATCTTCAACATGATGGAAATAGAACCAACTGCAAAAGATGTTAGATCTGTTGCTAAAATACATGCCAAAACACTCGCCAATTGACTTTTAGAGCAAAATGAAACTCTTAAAACATTTTCCCCAAATCTGGAACCAACAAACTCCCTTGTCTACTCTCTAGTTAATTCAGATGTTTCATCATGAAAATCACTCATTCTATTGTTAAGTAGGAGATAATTTCCAGAGCAAGTCAAATTGTGATATTGCTAACAAGATTTAACTGTGTGATTTTGAGTCAAACTCATCGAATGAGTGCAAAGTGTTCCATGTATTCTCATGAGAGATGGATTCATATTGAATCATTACTCATGAAACATGGGTCAATGAGTTTGACTCAAAATCACACAATTAAATCCTGATAGCAATATCACAATCACTCATTCTATTGAGAATGCCCCATAATTTACAAAGTTGTATGTAAATTTTACTGGTGAATACCTACACATATTTTGACTATGAAAATGGAAAATTCACTTTGTACCCTTTCCAATGGTATATTATACTCTATGTTTTGGATAAAAATGAAACCCTGATGTACATTTGAAAATTCTAACCCTTGGCCATAGACAAATCTTTTAATGTTAAAATATTTAAAATTTTATATAGTCTTGAAACTATACAAATTAGTCAATTTCATTTCCAATTATTCCCTTTTCAACTTCTCAGAATGTGGACTCAGGAAATAGTTTATTTAAAAACAATTCAATTTATACTTATTTCTCCAACTATATCTAAATGACAAGTGTCAACTCCCTATTTGCCAACTCCACCTAAACAGGACCTGCATCCCCTTGAGTGCCACTTTGAAATCTTACCTCTTGACCATACTTTAATTGCTATGACCGTGTGACCAACCTAATAACACCATTAGAGCATTTTCTTAGACCCGACATCTAATGTTCTAAAACCGCGATGCAGTTAGGTCCAACATGCATCACTCTGTCACACCTCAATCTTTTGACCTAGAATTAACTAATGTGACCATGCATCCGATGATTAACTGACCATCTTCACACCATCAAAGTTGTTTTTACTAACTATTTAATTATCCTCACAAAGGTGCACTTGATTGCCATGTGTCCACCTTGTCATCTCTAGGTCATGCATGTCACTGTTTAAAATTTTGGCTTTGTACCTGCTAGGTTGGCCATAGTCCCATCACACATGCATGGTCTCCTCTTCAAAAATGCATGCCATTGAATACACTAAGCCATTGAATATGAGGACATTTAAATATTAAAATGAGAAACTTCTTGCCCAATGTGGGAGTATAGTGGTAAGATACTTCTTGTTTGCAGTGGTTGAGCCATGACTCTTCTTTGCAAATGCTCCAATGTTGCCAAAATAATAAGCCCAAGGATGCACCTCAAGAATCTCCATTGACATTATAGAGGGATCATTGTGCCTAGTATTGAGTTCCTTCAATGGAGATGTCAAAAAAAGAGCTCTTGATAGTTTCTTCAGACTAAACTATCTCTCTATTCTTAGTCCTAGGGAGTCATTCATCATATCCTTCCCCTACTTGCAAGCCATAGATTCAAACCTAATTACAAGTTAGATAGACTTGGTAACGTCTCCATCACCATCTTACATGCTTCAAATTGCACTTCTCATGCATTTCTCCTATTTCCATCTATTTGGTCAGCCAAGGGATTGAAGTCGATTGGGAGTAAAAACAAAACAAGGAGGGAAGCCTAATGGAAACCCACCCCGCCCAAAAAATCAACACTCTAGTGTTATGGAGTAGACCCTCAAGAAACAAAACATACAAGTCCATCTATATTGATGCTTCTTTGATTCACCACCTACTTACAGTGCATCCACGTGCTTCACAAGCAATCTTTTAGTTGTGGCACTAGTACATTTGGAGTCATTTTTGACCAATATTGGTCAAAATTTTGATGCAATTTTCGACCAAAGTTCGACCAAATTTGACCAACCTATTGGTCGTAATTATTCCTGTCAAAATTTTGATGAAAATATGGTTGCTCAAAATTTGGTCAAAAACTTTCAAAGTTGCTAGCACAATTTCTGCCAAGCATTGGTCAAAAGTTTCAACCAATGCTGGAGAAAAACTACATAGCATTGGTCAAAATTTTGACCAATGCTTGGTGGAAAACTACTAGGCATTGGTCAAAATTTCAACCAATGTTTGGTTTTGGTCAAAAAACATTTAGAGAAATCAGCAATTATGAGATGATCAATCAAGAGGAAACAGATGAGAGCTTACAGTGACATAATTTTTAGATGATCATATGAAATGAAATGGGTGTGTGAGTGGAGAGAAACTAGAAAGACATTGTTTACAGATGAAGGCATGAAATGGATGGTTTTGGAGAACTCAACACAGATACTCAACATTCATTGTCATCATTCAAGATCAAATGGATGTGTGGGATTATATGCACAGTGAACAATAAAGGAGGGAATTGAACCCTTCCTAAGGCTCGCACTTGTTGAGGTCCACTTCAGCAATGGCCCTTCATGTGAAATTGTTGTCTCTTTAACAAGTGTGAGCCTCAGGAAGGGTTTAATTCCCTCCTTTATTGTTCATTGTGTGTATAATCCCACACACCATCTCGAATGATGATACTAAATGTTGAGTGTCTGTACTGAGTGCCCCAAAACCATCCATTTCATACCTTCATCTATACACAATGTCTTTCTAGTTTCTTTCTACTCGCACGTCCATTTCATTTCATATGATCATCTGAAAATTGTGTCACTCTAAGCTCTCAATTGTTTCCTCTTGATTGATCATCTCATAACTGCTGATTTCTCTAACATAATCAGTTTTTTTCCTAACATGTCACTTGCTAATATAGTGATTAATAGTAAATACTATGATTTATCCCAATCCTAGTTTCTAGATTAGCTATGGTATTGTTATTATTCTGAGCCATTTTGTTGAAGACTATATCTCTTGAAATAGTGGCATGTACTAGACAATCTATTTATCATGTATTTGAGAGACAATAGCCTTCACATAAATATAAGTTTCTTCTTATCATCTCTAGAGAAAAATATAAGACAACTCGAGATTCAAAAAAATTGAGTGTAAGCTAGAACCATACCCAGTGTTCTCATCATGAACAAAACAGATCAAGTAACCATCGTCCTCCTCTAGATCTAACCTAGAATCCCTGGGTATAAATATTGCCTCATAACCAAATCTTCTAGGTCCAAAGTCAAAAACCCCTAGCACATTGCCTCCAACTTCAATCTGAAACTTTCCCGCCTCAGGTTCTGCTTGAAGATCAAACTTTACGAGTCCCTTGACCTTAGCTACTGAATCTAGTTTAGTACCATACACATAACATTGTTTTCTGCATGCATTTTCAATCATAAAGTAGAATTAGATATTTCCCAATCAACCTTGTATCCAAGGCAATAAGATTGACTAGAAATGGAGACAAAATCAGAGATATATGACTCCTAAGAGATATCTCAGCTTGTTTTCAGAGTGATTGACCAACCTATGTAGGATAATCATAAAACTAACAATAGTAATATGAACTTAGCCACTACTAGTTGTAAAAGAGAAAAATGTAAGTTTATTAAAATGTAAGAGAAAAAAGAATAGTCCTGCATTTCTTAAGTGGTTGTATTTCCTCACCATTTCTTTAAATGTGCCAGAAGCATGTTTTTTCTTTAGGACTTCAACAAAGTCATTTGCAAAAAGATAAGGGGGATGTAGTTTAGGGAGATGCATCCCCATGGTTGATTAAATTTACTAGTAAAGCCACTAGAATGTCATTAGTGAAGTCACATGAAATGTCATGGTGGTATAATTTCTAAGCTTGTTGAAAAGAGAGAACTTTAGGTAGCAGATTCCATTTTCCAATGACTCATTTTTATTGTTTTGGGTGTTTGTTTGGTATATTCTCAACCTACATACCAAAAGCCAAAGCTAAGCTTAAAACAGTATTTTGCTTAAACTTCCATTAAAAAATAGTAAAAAACTCCAATGTATTCAAAAAGAGATCAAAGTTCAAACCCTTGAGGTAGGGCAATGCCACATAGTTTTCTCAAATGGAAGAAGCCACTCCATTCCATTTCTCTATATGAGATTCATACGCATACAGTAATCTTAAAATGTTCTCTATTGCCTGAGCCCCGCAATATACCACTGACATATTTACAATTTATAGTTTATTGCTCAGTTACTGGTTGTTGAGTATTGTTTACTATTTATTGTTACTTGATAATTGGTTATTGGTTACTTGTCTTTGGTTGTTTTCTTGTGGTTTATGTCAATTTTTGTAAATTTATTTAATTGTTTATGGTTTGAACTGCATACCTATTATTGTCTGTCAGAGTGACGTTACCATTTATTGGTTGTGCTAGGGCTTATGTTAAATGTTTTTCAGTACGGAGTTTTCTTTCAATCCTTGTGTGAATCCCTATGATGTGTATCTGAGGTGCGCTTGATTGTGGCTTCTTTTAATGATGTGGAGTTAAGATTTGAGTTTAAATTGTCATTTGCTAAAATTATTTTCCATAGCATCTCTACCTATGAAGAGTAAGAGATGTGAAAGCTGAAAAACATGTCTACTGTAAGAAACATGAAATCAAAAGCCAAGAAACTCCCATAGTGATTTCTTATATAATGTTATCAAGGATCTTTGCATTTGTCAGCACCTGCAAACCTTGTTTACCGCTCCAGCTCATAGATTCCTCATGGTACATAACATATTGAACCTACCCAAAAGACAATAATAAAAATTGTTCATAGATTCAAATGTCTTACCTCTAAATGATAAGATCCAAACGGGAATATTTTTGCGTTTGATCTTTCTTTCAGGTCTTCTGAAATTCGTCTTTGCCAAGCTACTTTCTTCACCCAGCGTTTAACAATCTACAAGATGAAAAAATATGTGTGTTTTAATGTTGTGCTTTAAAACTTGTCCCAGTTTTCCAAGACCCTATTTCCTTTCCCCTAATGGAAATAAAGTCCTCATGCATCATATAACATTGTATTAAAAAAGGCATTGAGAGCTATATATTTAATAGCTTATACAAAAATGAACTAAAGGTTCATGTGGAGAGTAGAAAGTATCAAATAAAAATCATCATATTTTACTTCCATTCACACATTAAATTATAGCTATATTGACCTTACAATTTGATTAAACTTCACATAAACCTAAACTAAAATTCCTCTGCATAAAACAGCTCAGTAAAAATTGTTACATATATGCCTCTATTGATTATTAAAAAGTTTTTACCATTTCCAAATTTTACAACCTTTAATATATTGGCAATGTAAAAATCTTTAATTTTCTTCAATATCTGCGCAAATTTATATTCAATAGAAATGCAGTGAAACAGTTTCAACATTTCACAAACTAATGTTGCATTGCATGGGCAACGCATGAACCTTCAATTGTTTTCTTTATCTGCATGCATTATTAAAACACTTTCACCATTTCCAAATTTCACAATGTAAAGCTGCAGTTTGTTAGCATTGCATAAGTCTTTCATTGTTTTCTGTATGGCATCGATTATTTAAACAGTTTCAACATTTCCAAATTTCACAATCTAATGTTGTAATGTATTGGCAAGGTATGAATCTTTAATTGTCTTCCATATCTGCATAGATTTGTTTTCAAGTTTGAAACAGAAGTGCAGTAGAACTAAGTTATCATACAAAACATTAGTGAAAATTCAAGGATACTGAATCGGGTCAAAGAATGTTGGTATTACATTCTCTGAACTAAACGGATGCTTGAAATCAAAAAGAAACAAACCTTGCTACCATGGTCCCCATGCCATCTCTTTTGAACAGTTCTAATAATACAGCTCCACCAACTGTACCATTAAAGAGATGGACCCTTTGCACACCACCCTACATATTCACAGTTGTTTATAAGTATATATAAAGTAACAAAAATAATTGCAAGCTTCTATCTAACTATACAAAAATTAACAATTGTTACACAAAATCCTCTTGTTTAGCTATTGCCTATTAGGAATTGGCCCAAAACATGGGTATCTTCCTTCTCACAAACCAATAACAAATTTCAACTAAGAAAAGAAAACATTTATGGAATTAATTTATGGCATGGCCAGCTAAACTGAATTAAGCTCAACAATCAATAGAACTAGACCCTCCCAGCACTCATTCATTTGAAGCAATATACTATATTGGACAAAATATCACAAACTAATAAAAAGTAGCAGGCCAAACTGACAAAATCATTGCAGACAGTGTGGAATGGCAATATTGTGTCAATAGTTCACTTTAATATTGCTACTGAACAGATTTATGCTTAAGCGATGTAGAGAGAACGCAGATGAACAAAATAGAAGTACAATGATTGATTTGTGAGAAATGCCAATTAAAATTTAAATCTCAATACTCACAACCCTAACCCTAAAAATTTTGCTCGGCACATAAATATTGCTCGGCACATGAAGGTGTCGAGTGCCAGTTTTTACTCGGTACGTGAATGTGCCGAGTGGCAGGTTGCTCAGCACTTGAAAAAAAGTGCTCGGCACAGGAAGGTGCCGAGTGCCAGAAATTACTCAGCACTTGAAGGTGCCGAGTGATAGGCAACAGGTGCCGAGTGATAGGCAACAGGTGCTGAGTGAACTCGGCACAAAGAAGAGCTCGGCAACAAATGCCGAGTATGCCCAGCTCACAAAAGAAATGCTCGGCAACAATAGATGCCGAGTGAGCTCGGCTCCAACAAAGAAATTATAACTTAAGAGATTTCAACGTGAATGCTTTCACCATTAAAACCAGAGAGCCAAAGCTTTAAGCTTTCAAACAAATTTCTCAAATGCAACATAGAAGGGAAGATCAATAGATTCAAGTATGCTTGCTTGCTTGCTATTCAATCTTTCACTAAACTATTACAAAATCTGGGAGCATTCGGCTTCAACCAGAAAACCCTAAAATAACCCTAAATTGATAATACTTCAAACTTCAATAAACTTTTAAACTTGCAACTCTAATGGCTGTATACAATGGTGTCTGGAGCAATCACTACTTCAACAGGACAAATCTAAACAACAAACTTACAGAGTGAACAAGGAACCACGTACAACTGCAGGCACAAACTTCCTTCCTTCTTCCTTCTCTGCTCAGCTCTGCAACTTCTCTCTGATCTGCTTGATCTCACTTAATGAATGAATGAATGTAGAAACATTCCTTTTGTCATATCCTTCCTTTCCCTCTCAACGTTCAAATTTCAAACTCTCACCTACCAAAAATGAATGCCTGCAGTAACCTAACAGGGT
Source organism: Cupressus sempervirens (assembly GCA_028749045.1). Classification (NCBI taxonomy): domain Eukaryota; kingdom Viridiplantae; phylum Streptophyta; class Pinopsida; order Cupressales; family Cupressaceae; genus Cupressus; species Cupressus sempervirens. The sequence goes on along the minus strand of CM053783.1, from coordinate 524,194,569 downwards.
AGATAGGCGTGGGGCTCGAGGACAACCTGCAGGCATTGACGTTTAATTTCCAACACTCCCCCCTTTGTCTCGAGCCAAACGAACAAGGATCACAACTAATCCACATCAACTACACCAAGACACTCTCTTAGGTGTACAAAAGATCTAATGCCTAATGGCTTTGTGAAAATGTTTGCTAGTTGCTGCTCAGACTTGCAAAAATTCATTTTGATATCCTCATCCTCCACCAACTCTCTGATGAAGTGATATTTAATCTCTATATGTTTGCTTCTCCCATGGAAGACTGAATTCTTGGACAATGCAATTGATGAGATGTTGTCACAATAAATTGCTGTTCCATCCTCTTGCCTTTCATTCAAATCTGTCAAGATCCTCCTTAGCCAAATTGTCTGACATGCTGCTGCATTTGCTACTATGTATTTAGCCTCTACTGTAGATTGAGCAACAATAGGTTGCTTCTTGGATGCCCATGAAATTGCATATGATCCCATATGAAACATGTATCTGGAAGTGCTCTTCCTATCATCTAAACTTCTAGCCCAATCACTATCAGTTTAACCAACCAACTTGAAATCATCATTTGCAGTATACAAAATTCCAAATCCCTTGGTACCTTTCACATACCTTAGGATCCTCTTTTCCACTTGCCAATGGGAATCCTTTGGGGTTTTCATAAATCTGGAAATCAAACTTATTGCATGCAATAGGTCTGGCTAAGTTGCAGTCAAATACATTAGACTTCCAACCATACTCTTGTATAGTGTTGGATCCACTCTCTTGCTAGAGTCTTCCTTGCTCAACTTTAGACCTATTGTTGTTGGTGTGGGGGTTGCCTTACTATTTTGCATTTTAAATCTCTCCAAGATCTGCCCTACATATTTTTCTTGAGAGATGAATATGCCATCATGCATTTGTTTTACTTCTATGCCTAGAAAGTACTTCAAGAGACCTAAGTCTATCATTTCAAATTCACTTTTCATGGCCTCTTTGAATTCACCAATTAGAGCCTTGTCATTACCAGTAAAAATTAAGTCATCTACATACAAGACAATAATCAATACATTACTATCTGCTGCCTTGATGTAAAGAGTAGGCTCACCATTGCTTTTGCTAAAGCCATTGCTCATCAAATATGAGTCAATCCTACTGTACCATGCCCTTGGAGCTTGCTTGAGCCCATAGAGAGCTCTCTTCAACCTATATACTTTATTCTCTTCACCTACAACTTCATAATCAGGTGGCTACTCCACATATACTTCTTCTTTCAATACACCATTAAGGAAGGCGGACTTCACATCCATTTGAAATACCTTCCACTTGTGTTGGGCTACAATTGCTATGACAGCACGCACGGTTTCCATTCTTGCAATCGGGGCATAGGTCTCATCATAATCTCTGCCATACTGCTATTTGTAGCCCTTGACTACCAGCCTTGCCTTATGCCTATCAATTTTTCCTTCAGCATTGCATTTGGTCTTATAGACGCATTTCACTCCAACCACTTGCTTCTTTAGATGCAATTCAGTTAGCTCCCATGTCTCATTCTTTTCTATGGCATCTATTTCCTCATCCATAGCTTTACACCATTTCTTCTCCTTAATAGCTTCTTCAAAATATATTAGATCACTATGAGAAAATAATGCAAAATTAACACTCTCATCATAATCTTCATACCTTTCATCTTGGTATATCTCCCTAAGACTCTTGGTCTTTCTTGGTAACAGGGAGGAGAGTGTGGGATTAGAATCTTCACTGCTGCTACTTTGCCGACCAGCTCGATCTTCACTGGTACTCGGCACTAACACTCGATCATGCCTAAAGGAGCTCGAAAATGTCTGAATCTGCTTTCCTTTTCTTCTATTTGCTCCTTCTTCTTGTTGTTCATCAACATCTTCTTCATTCATAATTGGCACTTTCCTTGAAGTGCTCGGTGACTCATCAATTGAACCATACCTAGACTTTTTTTCAAGAAATTCCAGATCTCTTGAAAGCATCATCTTGTTGTTCAATGGGTCATACAATCTGTATGCCTTTGATTCCGGGCTGTACCCTGTGAAAATGCATTTTACACTTTTGTCATCAAATTTCTGCCTTTGCTCTTTAGGCACATGTGCATATGCTACACATCCAAATACCCTTAAGTGTTCAACTGTCCATCTTATTCGTAACCAAGCTTCCATTGGAATTCTGTCACGGACTGCCTTTGTAAAACACATAGTAATTAGGTAAACTGCTGTTGCCACAACCTCTCCCCAAAATTCAGTTGGGAGACCTTTCTCTTTCATCATGCTCCTTGCCATTTCAACAATGATCCTGTTCTTTCTTTCAACCACTCCCTTCTGTTGTGGTGTATAGCTGGCTGTGAGCTCTTTCTTTATGCCATGTTTCTTACAAAAGTTTACAAAAGAATTGGAAGTATACTCCCCTCCTCTATCTGATCTTAGGACCTTGATATAGTGTCCACATTCTCTTTCAACCTGGGCTTTAAATTCTACAAATTTATCAAATGCTTCAGATTTATTCTTTAAGAAATACACCCATGTCCTATGACTAAAATCATCAATAAATGTCATGAAATAAGTACTCCCCCCAATGGAAGTAACTTGCATAGGACCGACTAGGTCGGTATGCACTAATTCTAATGGATATCTAGCCCTCCTAGAATTTCTAGAATTAAAGGGAAGCCTATGTTTCTTACCCAAAATACAAGCCTCACACTTGTCACATGAATTTCCTATTCGTGGCAAACCTTCTACCATTCTTTTATTTGACAATAAATTTAAACCAGCATAAGCCAAGATGGCCATACCTGAGGTGCCATAGCTGTGAGGGGTCTTCAATCACACTCCTTAGAGCTGATTGTGTGTGAGGTGCAGCAAAAACTTGAGATGAGAAACATGTCTCAATCCTCAAGGGAAACATTCTATTCTTTGTCATTTGAACTGTTGCAAGTTGGTTCTTGCTCCCATCTTTTTCATGAATGACACATGTGTCATTCTTCATCAGCACTTTGTATCCATTTTGAATGATCTGACCAATGCTCATCAAAGTGTGCTTCATACCAGGGTGAAATACACATTTTGTATTTCCCTTTTCTCACCTTTCTTGGTGCGGACCATAATAGATCCTTTGCCCACAACCGGTAGGGTTCCATTGTTACCCATTTTAATCTCAGATTTGAAACTCTTGTCAATGAATGAAAACAAAGTTTCATTACCACTCATGTGGTTGCTACATCCACTGTCGAGGTACCAAACCTCAGGGATTCCTTCTTCACCAACATTACACATGATGAAGGCAGCAGCATTGGGTCCACTTCCCATGTTCACATCAGCCACATTTTCTTGTCCTGACTGATCATTTTGCTTCTTCCAGCATTTATTTGCATAATGCCCATATTTATGATAGTAGTAGCATTCTACATTACTCTTATTTGAGTTGTAATTTTTCTTACCTCCTCTTGAAGTATTTTGTGAGCTACTTGCTCCATCCACTCTTCTTGAGCTTTCTGCAGCAGCATTTCTTTTTCCTCCATTTCCTCGGCCTCTACCTCTAGAGTTCCTGCCTGAGCCATTTCTTCCTCTCCCCCTTCCTCTTGAATTTGACTAAGCCTTGAATGCTTGCTCTTGGGAAGTAGAATATGTGGATCTATTGATCCTATACTCATGGGTTTGAAGAGAACCCATCAACTCATCCATTGTCAAAACAGTGAGGTCTTTTGCCTCTTCTATTGTCATGACCAAATGGTCATATTTATGAGGTAAAATCCTTAATATCTTTTCCACTATCCTCTGCTCTTGATAGTCTTCTTCATTTGACTTCAATTGGTTAATCACATTGGAGGTCCTTGAACTGAAGTTTGCAACTGATTCATTTTCCTTCATCTAAAGGTTCTCAAACTCCCTCCTTATATTCTGTAGCTTTACAGTACGAACTTTATCAATCCCCTTGAAGTTCGTCTCAAGGATATCCCATGCTTCCTTTGCATAATTTGCTGTTGCAATCTTTGGAAAAATTGTCTCTGTCATTGCTGCTTCAATCAAACTTAATGTCTTAGCATCCTTCCTCCTTGACTCCTCAAATGAGTCTTCTATGCATTTGTGAGAGCAGCATACTGAGTTGGATCAGTCACATCATTGAATCCATTGACCACAAACTCCCACAAATCATTTGCAACCATAATGATTTTCATTTTCTTTGCAAATGTATCATAATTCTATCCATTAAATGATGGTGGCTACTACCATATCTTTCCTGCATCTCCTGCCATGATAAATATCCCAAGAAAAAACAAATACCCTAACTCACTTTGGATGTGGGGCCTCAAAGCTCTGATACCATGTGAGAAATGCCAATTAAAATTTAAATCTCAATACTCACAACCCTAACCCTAAAAAAATTTCTCGGCACATAAATATTGCTTGGCACATGAAGGTGTCGAGTGCCAGTTTTTACTCGGCACGTGAATGTGTCGAGTGGCAGCTTGCTCGACACTTGAAGAAAAGTGCTCAGCACAGGAAGGTGCTAAGTTCCAAAAATCACTTGGCACTTGAAGGTGCCGAGTGATAGGCAATAGGTGCCGAGTGAACTCGGCACAAAGAGGAGCTTGGTAGAAAATGCCGAGTATGCCCGGCTCACAAAGGAAATGCTTGGCAACAATAGATGTTGAGTGAGCTCGGCTCCAACAAAGAAATTATAACTTAAGAGATTTCAACGTGCATGCTTTCACCATTAAAACCAGAGAGCCAAAGCTTTAAGCTTTCAAACAAATTTCTCAAATGCAACATAGAAGGGAAGATCAATAGATTCAAGTATGCTTGCTTGCTTGCTATTAAATCCTTCACTAAACTATTACAAAATTTGGGAGCATTCGGCTTCAACCAAAAAACTCTAAAATAACCCTAAATTGATAATACTTCAAACTTCAATAAACTTTTAAACTTGCAACTCTAATGGCTGCATACAATGGTGCCTAGAGCAATCACTGCTTCAACAGGACAAATCCAAACAACAAACTTACAGAGTGAACAAGGAACCACGTGCAACTACAGGCACAAACTTCCTTCCTTCTTCCTTCTCTGCTTAGCTCTGCAACTTCTCTCTGATCTGCTTGATCTCACTTAATGAATGAATGAATGTAGAAACATTCCTTTTGTCATATCCTTCCTTTCCCTCTCAATGTTCAAATTTCAAACTCTCACCTACCAAAGATGAATGCCTGTCGTTCATGGATGCCTGCGGTGACCTGACAGGGTAGATGGGTGTGGGGCTCGAGGACAACCTGCAGGCGTTGACGTTTAATTTCCAACATGATTGTATTCAAGATAGTATATCATATGCTTGAGATTATTCAAAAATATTTCAGCTCGCACAATCCTTCATGTCTTGAAAGTTGCAACTTGTGAGTTTGCAATCACTCATTTATCAGCAAATTGGTAAAGATTAACTTAAGAGCCCACAGACAACCTATTTCAAATACACATGCTGACGAATTTTAACCATTTATTGTATGGGAAGATGTATGTCGGCAATGAACAATCACTTGAAGTTCTTTCCTACAATTAAATATGAGTCCCCAGTTATTTGTCATCTTGTGGACCAGATTGAACTTCCATGGTTGATTTTATTTTGCTCAATGAAAGATGTTAGCAAAAAGATAATATGCACGAGTTCTCAAAGTCAAATGAAAATTGTCGCATACATACTAGCATAGATATCCTGAATACATCTGTCTAAAACACAAAAACATACCCACATACATTTATGTTTTCAAATAAAGTTTATAGCCCTAATCCCATTAACAGTTAAGACAATGATCAATTACTATCTCAACGTCCTTGCCTGTGGATACAAATCACAACTATCCAATTCCTTGATAGCTAAGGGAAATCTCTCCCCATCTGTCACCTGTGAACAACAAAATTCAACAAAAATATGAATTTGTAGATAAGAAGTTTCTAAATAAATTTTGTGAATGCAATAGTAAACCTCAGGGACTATGTTAAAGAGGTCTAACCTCAATGTTTGCCCCAACTGCCTTAATATTTACAGTCTGTATCTCATTGCGCTTTGCTCAAATAATCTTACTACCACTGTCCATACTAGCAACTGGCTCCTCATGATCAATTCTGATCATGGTTGTTCCTTCATCATAACCAATAGCAACCCTGTGAAAAGAAAGATTAATCAACTTAAAGATAGCATAAGAAATGGAAATTATGATAGATAGTTAAAAATAAATAAATTAAAATTTGTTTTATTTTAAAAAGGTAAAAAGGTAAATTTATATTTTATAAAATAAATAAATAAAATAATATGAGTATTTTTTAAGTAAATAAAAAATTGAAAAAAAAATTATTTAGGCTATAATAAGAATTGATTTAAAGGAAAAAAAAAACAATTTCACTTTTTGCTCAACAAACTAGCCCAATAGACCTTGTGATTCAACTATTACTATTAATCCGAGTTTGTAAGTATGTGAAAATAAATGACCATAAAACATTAAGAGATGAAATAAAAAAATATTTTGCCAATATTAGTTTGATTGATGAGTCTTGTAATTGGTCATACGGAATGTTTTGTCTTTAGCTTGTTGAACAAATATAGAGTGTAGATATTTAGATACTGACATGAAAGCAAATATAAAAAGTGTTAACAAATTAATACATCCTCACCAATTTGACCCTTTTGCATAGCCAATGGCCCATACATGTTCTAGCCCATAATTCAATGTATTTTCTAGCCTGCAAAGGAATACTTCAATAGTTAATCATAGTTGTCAACACATAACAACTTCAACCATCACATCTAAATATTGATAAATGTTCGTCAGGTACAATAATGATAATCCTTGCAAAATTTAATCAATGTATTCTTTGCTTTCATAAACAAAAATACAAGTCCCATGACAATATGTCCCTTATGCAACCCATATATAGGAGACCATACAAGTACACCATATACAGGAGACCATATATTTATGATTTTATCCAATATTGTTAGCAATGGACTAGAAATAACAAGTATACATCGTTGGATGTGCTAAAAATGCCAAATGCATACAGTACCATCTTCAAAACTAGTGATAATGATAGGAAGTTTAGGATATTTATCTTTGACCAACACACCCCCAAAATTATACATGTTATGCTATAATAAGTTCTTGTTCATTAACAGTTTTTTTGTGGAAGAAGATTGTGGAAAATTTTACATTAAACTAAGAATGCAAGCCAGCTATTACTTGACATCTATAGTCTTGAAAGATTTGTATCATAATTTGACAATATGTTTTGGATCCATGGAAAATAATTTTAAAGTTAAAATACAAAATGTTTCACAAGCCAGTAATAGGTTGGCACAAGGAAATGTTGTGGGAATTTGTACATTGAATTGACACTGATTTATTTTCATGATTGCAATCTATAGCCAAATAAATATAAAAGCATTTCATCCCAAACTAATTACAACAAGGGCTTAAGATAATTGCTTTAGAAGTGCCTGGTGCCATTTTGGCTCAAGTTGAAACACAAACTTCAAATCTAGATCCTTGAGAGTTGTAGTTTCATCAATTTCAACTTTATCTGTTGATCAACCTTGAGATGAGCCTTTTAGATCAAACCGCCTATGTATGCGAAGCTCTGAATAGAACATATTTCCCCTATAAGTTGAACTTGTTACAAATTTCCAAATCCAATTTTTAAGAATCTGCGATAAGTTTTGCTTCATAATCACTTTGGATTCATAATGGCAAAGGAGTCCCATAAATAACATCTAGAGTCTAGAAACAAAAACATCTCAACATGATAAATCATATTACCTTTGCTTATACATTAATGGTATTAATATTAAATATACAAGTGTGGCTCCTCATATTTAATTTTGAAAATAAGGTCTAGTTACCAAAAATTGACATATTATGTCGACGATTAAATGGAAAACAGAGTTAGAAGGTATAGAAAATACTTTTTGTCCTCCTGCTACTTTGATACTATGTAGACCAAAAAAATTAGTGATCAATGCACTTTCATAAGTATGAACATGATTATAGTAATTTAGCATAAACTATATTGAGAAAATCAAAATAAATAGAATAAATGCATCATGTGAATTGTGAATAGCAAAGGAAATGAATATGGGTGATAGGGAAGCGAATTCAATAATAGAGGCTCTTAACTTTAGTTACAGTCATGATATGGGTAATGCACAACTGCCTCATGGATTCAAGTTCCATCCCACTGATGAAGAGCTCATAACACATTATCTCATTAGAAAGGTTTTAGACAGCAATTCCATAGGAAAGGCCATTGCTGAAGTGGACTTCAACAAGTGTGAGCCTCAGGGAGGGTTCAATTCCCTCCTTTATTATTCACTATGTGTATAATCAGTTAATAAGTGTGAGCATCATGGGTTTGATCTCCATTTGGCCTCCCTAATGCCAACAGCCACAAAGTATCTTCTATGAGCTTTTGCCATTGTTCCCCTTTGACCATGGTTTCCTCAAGCTAAGCCTAACTTCTAGTGAGTTCCCTTAATAGTGCCATGACTTTAGTAGCACAATCTTGAGAGTCCCCCATTCTGTTGGCAGAATAGCATCTCCTTCTAGTGTATACTTTTGAGTGCCTTGTGCATCCATGACCCGACAGGCTGGCAACCAGTTCTAATTCCATTGTAATATCCTACATTGAGTAGTGTTGGAACAATATTTTTCATTAAATGTATAGCAAGGGCTAAACATAAATATTTGAAGATTTGGAAATCAAACTTACCATGGTCCACAGGCCTATAGTTTTAAGAAAGAATGTTCGAATCTCAAGATCCAAACTCCAAGCTTATGACAATTTTTCCTAGCAAAAACTTGCTTAAGGCTCTTTAATGGTTATGTTGTGCATGCTCAATAAAATACTCTGGTTATTGTAAAATAAGTTTGATCAACCAAAAAATGAACATGTGGAAATTAATGTAATCAAATAAAATGCTACATTTGAATTCAACACAAACTGGGCTACATATAAGCAAGTAGTGAGCATCATATTTCAATTAAATTGATAATCTACTCAACATATAGTACTGAGAATCCTTTGTGCAAGAGGTAATTGCTCAAAGGGAGTCCTGATATAATGCCTAAATTGTATTGTAGATTGTCAAGTAAATGACATGCCCAAAAGCTAGAGTTTAGAGCATATTTTCCTTGCAACACCATTTTAATGTTGACAAGCACAAGTAAAACTAGAGTATATAACCAGCTCAAATATGAGAGGAAGTCCCCAAAAAGAATTGCCCCTAACTATTTTCTCTTCATAGATGCTAATCATGAGCGGTAGCTAACAATCCAAGTCTATGCTTCACTTATATGAATCATGTTAACAAATGTTCCAATTTATCTAAATAATGTTTTGTAGACATGTGCACTAGTAGAATAGTTTGCAAATGCTCTTCTCTTGATATCCACAAAAAATGGTATTAGTTTGAAATATCAATCAACCACTCAGTCATTCAAGGTCTTGTGAAAAGTCGTCTACCACCAAAAATCCTATATTAATGCATGACAACTAGTCAATTCTAGAAACCAATGACATCCAAATCAACATTATGCACACAAATCTCCCAAAATAAAGCAATAACATATCATTGGATGATAACTTTACTAATACATACTGAGGTTAATATTTTCAGTAGTTCACAGATAGCCATTGTTGCATAGCATGAAGTGGGAAGGGTGAAGCTTATTTGAAGAGTAGTATCTGATGAAGCTTCAGAGCCACCATCATGATTAACTTCCTTCACATTTGTTTTCAATTTTTCTTCATTTTAACCTTCAACTACATTATTCTGTGGGCTCTACTCTCCCTTCAAAGCCAACAATTTTTCAAGTTCAATTGATTTTTCATTTGATGTTTCCTGCAACACATTATTGTTTACATTATTACATTTAGCTAGTCCATCAAAATTTGTTGTGACCAACTACTGTGTAGGGTCCTCATACTTGGTGATATTCTTGCAAAACATTACCACTAATAGTAATAAGAGAGAAAATCATGTTAGAAGGAAAACAAATCATTTTATTTTAAAGGATAGTAAGACCTATATATAGAAGCTAACTTATAAAACTAGAAAACAAATAACCATCTAGCAAATGAAAGGATCAAATCCAAACTTATATAGTAGTCATTTACAAGTACAACCATCAATTCAAAGTGATCCCCTCAATGAAAACATGAAATGAAAACAAAATCATAAAAATAATGAAGTCCTCTCATACCACAAATAATCAATTGGCTTCTAGATTAATCTTCTATATCCTCCTGCCAGGTTCATTATTGAAAATTCCCTAAAATGATGAGAAAGAACTTCAAAATAATAAATAAACCACAATCATGGATGAGCAGCATGGAACAAGACAATATTCACTTATGGATCTTGAATCTTCACTGGTCTTCGCATGCAGTTCGACAACACATCACAATCAACTGTAATCCCTACAATGATTCACTTTCTCATATCCCAAAGCTCAACTTAAGCTTTGATACTAGATTAAGAAAACAAAAAACAAAAAATTACCAAGATATTCAATTGATAAACTAAGAAACAAAAAATTTCTTATATAGAGTTAAATTGAGTTAAAAAGTAAATAGAACATAAAGACTTATTTCAGATGAATCTAAACTCCAAAAGACTTTATTAAACTCTAAGTTGCACATTAATTGATCATTAAAGAATATAATTATATTCTAATAGTGGTAAGCTGAGAACTCTAAGTCTGCACATTAATTGATCATTATACAATATGGTTATACTTTAACAGAGGTAAGTTGACAGAAGAGAACATTGAAGATAAATTAGCTAAGAAACATAGCCTTCCCTATTAGGAAATATACCATTAACAAGAAGTGAATGTGACACCTAAAAATTAGAGTGTTGGCTAGTTCTAGCCAAGCACCACAATATATCGTTTAAAGTCAATATCAGAGAAGAATTGAAGTTTGAACCAACAATCCTAAGACAGAAGAAGAGACTTTGCATGAAAGTATGAGTTCAATAAGTAAAAACATCTATGGGAGTGATGCCATGTTGGAAGTATAATTGTCACTATATCTGCAATAGGAATGCAACTTCCCTAGCTGTATGATGTACATTTTGCAAAGCTCCCTAGCAAATGCTATGATATCTAACAATAATATCTGAAGGCATTGAAATAGGTAGCTGCTGATCAAAATGATTGGCTTCCATAAACATTAAATATTTATGAGCTCAAGTATATCATAAAAGTACAAGATGACAGCTTCATTTTATTTTTTCAATTCCTAAAGAAAGGGGCAATAAGATGAGCATTTCCAATTTCATTAAGAATTTTAAAAGTATATGTACTAAACTTGTAAACTCCAGTTCTCAGAACTATACTTAAGGTTTTTTTTCTCCAAAAGACTTAACACAAACTTGGAAAAAACCACAAACACAAAGTCTGCTAGGATCTACTATCCTAATCCAACCTTCTCAATGAGCTTCGCTTACAATTTTAAGGGCTCCAACCCTTAGGAACAACAATTCCCTTCTCAGAGCAAAAACTCTATCAATCTATGTATTATTTCAACCAAACTGAACCACAATTCAGAACTTCACTAGAGAATTAATTTACAATCACAAATTTGAATGTCATTGATATATTTCTATACTGATTTTCATTCAAACTGATAATTCACAATCTGTATTTCGTAACAATATAAACTGATAAATATATCATTTCCTTACAAACTAATTGTGTACATAGAGCGTGTAAATTCTTTTAGACTGAAATTAACTTACTCGAACAATGTTTTAGCATTCCTTTCTATTCTCTGTATCTTCAAAATAAAATATCACTAAGCATTATACCTAAATTGTTTTACAGAAATTCAATACCATAAAGTGATCCTTGTCAGTCTATCTCTATGCTCTAGTAACTTCCAAACTTTGAGGTTTCAATCACATTCTAATTCTCCAATTGTATCTTAGATTTATTTGGGTTGTATTGACTCTTACAATGAAAAGATGAGGTTTACATTGTACCCTAACTAAGATTAATGATATGGATACAATCAAGCCTCAATACTAAATCAAATGAGTTTTATTATTTGGGTATCTATTAAATGGATGAAGTTGATATTGTGTCTTAAGATTTTCTTGGAGTGTAGTGATGTTGTGTAGTGAAAGGACACAATTTAGATCATACCCATACTAAAATCAATATTATAGACTCAATAGACCCTTACACTAACAAATGAACTTTGATTATTATTAAGTGGATGGGGTTGAAATTGCACCTTGAAAGAATTTTTAGTCCAAAGGACTATCAATCCTTGATAATAAGTTGAAGAAGACCAAATATTTAATTTATTTTTTTAATGAATTAGACATGGCCCAACATGGAAGCTATTATATCCTTGACACAATATTGAAGAGGGTTGGTTTTTTGTGGCCCTATAAAAGAGATGAAGGCAATGTCATAGAAAAGTTTAGATCAAGACAATGTTTAAAACAAATTTGATTGCATGAATACCCTGCAGACCTTCATATTAGGTGTAAGGGATTTTTATTATTTGTTTACTTATAAAAGGGAAAGCTTGAGATGGGGTAGACATTTGATTATCCATCAATTTCTAAAGAAATGGGGCTAGGATTGTGTATTAGTATAATTATTCAAGAGCTTATTAGAGAGATGATTTTGGGATCATCTAAAAAGAATTGATTATTTGTGCACTGGTCAAGATTATACCTCTAAGAAAATTAGTGGTATGGATACCCTTCATTTATTGGACATAATTCAAAGAAGTTTGGTTATTCATGTAACCATTAGAGGGACAGGTTATGATCTTTAGTGGCTTGGAGACCATAAGTTCCTCACACTAAGTGAAAGAAGTTTTATTATTCTTGTACTTGCTAAAAAGACAAGGTTGAGATATACCCTAAAAGGAATTTGAAAATATAGATGCCCAATGTTGCTTGACAATAAGTGGGGATGTTGAGATAGCATCTTATTTGTGCTCTTCTAAAAGGAAGATGTTGAGATTGAACCTTGAGAGAATTTGGTGGTGTGAAGGCCTTTAGACATTGACATGAGTTGAAGAAGTTTGATTTTATTCACATACCCATTAAGGGGATGAGAATGAAAGATACCTAAAAAGAGTTCAATGTCTGTTTCAAATCTTCGCTTTAATGTCCTTCACCTACTTCTACAAGTCTTGCACATATCTAATGGTATCTCCAAAAATTGATGCCTTGTCCATCTACACAAGCAAAAATAGAACCCCCTTTCTGAACAAACAAATAGAGTACTTCACACAAAATCTTCAAGAAATAGAAGAAAAAGAAACCAAAAAAGAAAAGAAAACCCTAATTTGGAATACTTCCTTGGTGATTTTGGGAACAAGAGTGCTCAAACAATTATTCTTGAAATTATCTATTTGCATTATTAATTGTCAATAAGAAGCACTTTTATAATAAACAATAGGTTTGGCATCGTCTAAATACCTTGGAAACATATTTTTGATCACTGTTCTGTCATAGCTCTTTTATTAAGTCATGACCAACCTTTGAATAAGTCTCTCTTTTTGAAGTGGCATCTTGTTGTCCAGATGGTTTCTACTCAGGTTGCCAAAGATATTCAAACATGGTTATGAACAAAGAAAAAATATTAAAAGAAAAGTCCTAGTTAGATACTCACAGTGGCATTATCAATATTGTTCAAGTTGTCCTTAATTTGTGTGATCAATCCTCTGATCTCTAGCATGCCCAACTTTCCAACCATTTCCTTGAGATTAAGCATTTGATAGACCAAATATGAAGCCTATGTTTGGCTTAACAATGTAGAGTGTGCACACATGATTTTGGGGCAAGTTATCGATGATTCAAGAATGGATATCTGCGGAACAAATACTCACTCTATACCTCAATAACATGAATTATTCAAATTCATTTGAAATAATCCACAACATCAGGGTTTCAAAGCTCGTGGAATGCCTTAATAGAGAAATGAAGGCTAAACAAAAAAAGCTAGAAAAAATAGGGAATGGAAAACTTACATTTTGCACTCGACACTGGCGTTATGGTTGCAGAAAGGACAACTGAAGACTGTACCCAGCTTTTCCTACTTTTTCTTTGGTGGAGCCTTCTTTGATGACTTTCTCTTCCCCATTTTTACAGAAAAACAAAGATTTCAAGCTTCCAAACTATAGCTAAAGGGAATTCCCACTTTAAAAATAATTACATAACAATGAAATAGGGCATGACCTTTTTCATTTTCAAAACAATATGAAGCCTGTGTTGGTTGAAATTTTGACCAAGACAGGCATGGATTTTTTTTAAAACACATTTTTCCTTGCCTGTTCCAACCAATTTGACCCCATTTTAATAGATGGTCTAAAAATGGGATCAAATTTACTAGTGTGGTAACATCCTAAATTTTTTTCCCAATGCATTCAAAGCATTTAAAGAAGAACTGAGGATGTTCAAAATTGTAATTAAATGAATGCAAGAAACATTGAATTAAGATTCTCACTTCAGCTATGTTTCTTGCATGACAATTGTTTCCTTCAAACTCAGAAGACACATAATTAATATCTTCCAACTGTTGCCTAGCTTTTGGTTGACAATCTTCAACATCTGGGTTCATTCCAAATACTTTGAAAAGACACGATACATTTTAGTTGCCCCAAATACACATGCAATGTATTCCTTAAGATATACTTTTTCTATGCAAATTGTTTAAACATTCATATGGCCTTCATCCAAGTCCAATGGGCATCCCACGCGTGTTGAGAAAAATCACTGACTCACTTATTCTACACTTGTTGTATCATCTTCAAATATCTATTACCACTTTAGTCAATATTCATCATTTCTAACATAGCCTAATTTCTCCCCTATTTTTTTGATGCACATATAACTCCAATTTACATTTTAGATAATTTCTTAATCCTCCACCAAATAATAGGATTTTAGACCAACTAGGTTTACAATTTGAAGCCTCAAGATAAGATTGGGTAAGTCAATGATTAAAGCCCCTCCTCTTAGGTTGGCTATAATCATTGTGTGCATTCATTATTTGAAGAATGAGTTCTTTAAAATAGTAGATTGAACACCTTGGATCGTTTTAGTTGAAGGGAAACCCATTTTCAAAATAAGCTAAGCTCCTATTTTAAACTTCACCAAGTAATCCAATTCCCCTTTTCCACTATGTGTATTACTTACACATCCAATTTTCCTAAAATGATATGTGCATATGCCAAGTAATCATAACAATTAAAATCATTATAACATATTTTAAACATCTCAAAAACTCAGAGTATTTTATCAATCTAAAGAAATTGGTTGGGCCCCCAAGTAGCTCTGGCTATTAAAAAAAAAAAATCAAATTGAAAAACCTAACCCTTAAAACTAACCACTGAACACTTGGCACTGATTAAAATCAAATTTGACCACTAATTGATCATTTAAAATTGAGTTTATCTTGTTTTTCTGATAGGAAAGCTCTGAAACTGGCTTTAAAAATTGACCAAAACCAACAACCAGACCGTGAGATCTGAAATATTTATTCTCTACTCCAAATTATTTTTCCATGTCAAATTTTGTATCATGAAGACACATGGGTCAAAATATATTGACCATCAACATTTCCTTCTTTGAACTGTCTGCAAACAAACACGTTAGAAAATAATAATATGTTTTTGGTTTTGGATTTGGAAATAGGTGAAATAGATACTTTAGGGCACAAAGACTGGGGAATTAGTTCATTGTCATGAAGAGATTCTAATCTATGATTTGGGATCATGATGAATAATTGGGCACATTTGGCAAGCAGTCAAAGTGGGGTACTCAAAATTGCAAAACTGGGGACATTGGCAAAAAAGTGATTTTCTCAAACGGAATGGACCTAGATAAGTATGAAAATGGATTCATCAAGACTTTAAAATAGGCACACTTAAAGTATTTTTATATTTTAACATATTAGTACAATCCATTTGATCTCATCTATCATGGATTCAGATTTATGACATCTCAAACAGGTGCATATAAATCTGCACTTTTAGACACCAGTAAAACTTCATAAATTGTATTTGGAATTACATTTGAAAACTATTCAAATGGAATTGTGTTTGAAAACATAGCAAGTGTCTAAACCCTAAAATTTAATTCAAAAGGAATTTTCTAATTTTGATCAATTGGGTCAAAATTATAACTGATCAGACAGGGCCTCCCAGAATTATGAATAATTTGCATCAGCATAACAACAGTAAAAAACCAACTTTGAGGGATTCAAAAATTGGTCAAAACATATCAAAATGACTTTAAAACTATAAAAATAGGTTCTTGGATATTCATACTAAATACTCCCAAAGTGGTGAGTCATGAAACATAACAGAGTGCAAGATATTCAATTACAAACTAGGCTTCATGTTGTTGTTTAACACTTAGGCAAAATGGAGATCTAAACAATGCTCAAAATAATGCTTCACTAAATGATTTGGAATGACAACTCATAACTATGGGATGTTTGCACATATTGAATGAAAGGTGTTAGAAACATATAACACTTCAAAAGCATCAAAATGATAGTTGGGTATGTTTTCATTAAAAGTTCTAATAGGGCTCTATTTGGCTCAAAATTTTAGATTGGTACTCAAAAAAAGAATTAAATTTTGAGTCCCATCACGTTCAAGGACCCTATCCCACATTATGAACAAGGATAAACTTCAAAAGAGAAAAAAAAAAGGGTACTAACACTAAGATTAAACATACATATACCAACATTGATAATGTCATAAACATGCCTAATCTTATTGAGGAGAATGTGTACATGATGGGACCCAAATTTGATGAAGAGCCTAACTATGACACAAATGATGAAAGGCCTAAGGTAAACTTGAGGAACTTTGATCCCTCTAAATTATTTGACAACAATAGACCAATGGCTTCACCTAGGGTAGTGGATCTCTCTTCTTCTCATGGTGAGGCACTAAACATTGTTACTAGGGGGCAGTCCAAGGTTTTCCTCAAAGTGGTAAATAATTCTAAACAAGCTTCATCTTATAAGAAACTTACTAATTCCACTATATCCAACAATGATCTTGTGAGTCAATTGAAACAAACCCCCACTCAAATATCCATCTTTGAGTTGCTAGAGTTGTCTCCTTTGTACAAGAAGTTCTTAGAAAAATCCTTACACGCAACTAGTGTTCCTACTAATATTGACATAGATAAGTTCCAAGCTATGGTGATCTTTATATCCTCACCACATTACCTTATGTTCTCCAAAGAAGGTGAAATATTCTTAGTCACCCACATAATCTTGCACTATACATTGAGGTTCAAATCTACTATACTTGAGTCAAATGAGTATTAATAGACAATGGTACATGGTTGAACATTATTTCTTTTAGTGTTCTTCAATAGTTGGGGTTATCTGAATTTTCTATTGACCATAGCTACAAGATCACTATAAAAGCTTATGATGAGGTTAAAATTTCTTCCAAGGATCTTATTATGTTGCCTATTTGAGTTGGTCATGCAAAGAAAGATGTAATGTTTCAAGTCCTTGACATTCCACTTGCATACAACCTTTTTCTAGGGAGACCATGGATACCTTATATGCAAGTTGTACCATCAACCTTTCATCAATGTATAAAATGTTAGAAATAGGGATTACTGGGAGGGTGAATCAGTAATCTAAAAACTTAAGTTGCTAACTGGATATTATTACTTGCTTTAAATCATGCATAACAAATCAATAAAGTAATGTTGAATAGTAATAGTAATAATACACAAAGGTAACTCATGACACCATATTTTGTTAACTAGGGAAACCTTAGCCAAGGGAAAACCCTGGTGGGGATGATACCCACTAGATAATATACTGATATATATGTTCCTTATGATAGGATAGACCCTATTAGGAGTCAATGAGAAAATTCAGTATAACAGTCCCTGTCAAGAGACTTTGAACTCCTGTTAGAAGATTCCAACCCTGTTAGGAGTTGTAGTGTAATGTATGCAAGATAAGCCACATGCAATTTAAACTACATGAAGGTCTCACTGCTCAAATAAGTAATCTACTATTATTTTCCTTCCTTCAACTTGATCTTAGATCACTAGATAGTTCATACAAAACTTCACATATATCACTTTCACAAAAATTGGCTTCACAAGTTCGCTCTCATGATACATCAAGATTACACACTTCTTATCACAAGAAGTCTATTGCATAAATACCATGACTTTACATTAAATACTACTAGGTTAGCTAAGACCAAAATTCATTTTTCCAAGTTAGAGTAAACATCTAAGATGTCAGTTGTAATTGGACAAGTAATTGTTTTGCAACCAAAACAATTCTTTCCTTCAATTTCGCTATCCTGCTTCATCAAAACATGATTAACTCTATTCTATATAGTTCATACAAACTTATGAGGTTACACACATCATCATCATTAACATATATACTATCTCCATGTAACTTTTCTTGTCATAATATGACATCTACAAAAAGTTATAAAAAAAAACAATATACTATTGTAAACCAAATTCTAGACTTAGAAAATCTTTTGATCACCAAACATTAAGTATCTTTATTTTTGAGGTTTCCTAACAACATGTACATCATGTGTTGCCATTAATAACAAAAATTACATATCACAATTAGCTAGTTGTCAACAATCTCACCCTTTGGAATTGATGACAACAAAATAGGGAAAATTGGCTAAGTGACAAAAACTTAACAAACAAAATAAACATTACATCTATTACAACTTTACAACTTAATATATATGCTCCCCCTTACAATATACTTCATACTAAACAAGTATTTATTTGCTTCACAATTTTCTCTACTATTACTCCCCCTTTGACATCAATGACAAAGGTCACAGAATGTAAAGATTCTATCCAAAAAGTATCAAAACTATTGTCCTTGCCTTTATGCTATAATAATCTTCATACAATCTTCAAAAATAGTTTTTAAGTTGTCTATACATTTTGTCCATGTCTCTTTTGTAGACTCTGCTAATGAGAGAATTGCACATAATGCATATGATGCAATCTCAATTGCATTGATATCTAAATACAAGAAGTTAGTATATGTGTCCTTGGCCTTGACACATTCTTCTAGTTGTTTTTCAACAAATGATAACTTCAGAGCAATGGATTCTCTAAAATCAAATGTTCTCCTTAATATCTACTCTTTTCAAAGTTTTAGTTTCCTGATCTTGCTGTGAACACTGGCAACTTGGCTTTCAATATCATCAGCTTTACTTGATGGGTGTTCGATTAGGTTGGATAAGGCCTCTAACTCATTCAAATTTGCCTCTAACTAACTATCCAAATTCTTAGTAAGTTTGTATAATAAGGTACACTTAACATACAAGAATTTCCTTGCCTGTTGACACTTTTGATGTTCTTTGATGCATGTATCAAGGTTGACTAAGTCATTCTTGATATTCTGGAAAATGGTGCTAAAAAAGTTAGCATCATGGGAAATTAGAGCTTTTGTCTCTGCAAAGTTTAGAAAATTTGTAAACTCTTCATTAAAATATTTTAGCACTTCTTGTGTTCTCTGTTTGGGATATGGTTCAGAGTGTTGAACTACTAATGTATTATGTAGCCTCTCTATCACTTCCATTAGTGTTCTTTGTAAACTCTTTACTTTCCTATTTTTCTCAATTAATTTGGTCAAATTTGAGATCATATCTATTTTATCATCATCATTGGTAGATAGACTAGAAAGAGAGAGTGGAGTAGATGAACTAGATGGTTTAGTTTCATCCTCCCTCTATCTCTTTGTTGCTTCCTTGGCTTTCCTCTCTTCTTCTTCTTTCCTTTCTTTTTCTTTTCTTTCCTTCTTCTCTTCTGATCTTTTCTTTTCATTCTCCTCTATTTTTATTTTATTATCTTCTTCTTCTTTTCTTTTCCTTTCATTCTCAAGAAATTTTTGCTTGGCTTCCTCTATATTTTACTTTTCAATTTCTATAAGCCTCTTTTCTTCCTTAGTTTGCTTTAGCTTATTTTCAATGTCCTCGATATTAGGTATATTTGGTTTAGAGCCACCAAATGGATTGGTATCATCAATGTTCAAAGTAACATTGGTTTGATCAATTTTCATGGTATCATCACTTACTGATACGTACATTGTTCTAGGGGCTAGAGGAGTTGATGTATATGATTCTGACAACATCTTGCCGATAGTTACTACTATCTCCTTCCTCAACTTATCCTTCTCTCTAACCATAAATAAAAATAGTCTTAATTTATTTCGCAAGTATGGGGCAAGGTTATTCAATAATCTCTTAATCTCATCTTCATCATCGGTCTTGTAGATTGTCCTTAGCATAGACTTCTAAAGTTTAAGGTCTTCTTCCCTTGCTGGAGTTTTCTTCTCTATAAGTCTCTCATAGACTTTCTCATTCACTAATCCTTTGATATCCTTCACACTTAGATCATTTTCAATGATATGTCTTACAGTAGAGATATCAATTTTTTCTTTCTCAAAGTTATTATAAAGATCATAAAACTTTTTCATCTAAATAAATTTTCCCTCATTTGCAATTGTTGTGTTTATCTTTCCAATCTTTGGCTTCCATGGTTGTCAAGTTGTTCCTGTTGCTTGTTTAGGTGGGGTCACCTTGATTTCTTCTTCCCCAACTTCCTCATCACTACTAGATTCAATTGTCAATAATGCTTTCTACTTCTTTCTAGGTCCTAAAGACATCTGCTTGACTCTCTTTACCTTTTTGGCACTACTTCAGCTAATCTCTTTGATTTTCTCTTATGTTCACTATGCTAAACATTGGACACTACTGCATAAGGTATATTCTATCCCAAAGTTGTCTCTATAACTAAAACTAACAAGGGTTGAATATTCAATATACCTTGTTTCAATATTTGTCTCACTACCTCAAACTCACTTTCTGTCATTTTGGCCTCAAATATTGCCTTCTTCATAGTTGATTCAACCTTCTTGTGAGATGCCTTCTCTGAGGTTTCTTGATGAGCATGTTGTGTGATCTCATCAAATGTACCAAATCTATACCTAGATTTATCTATCTCATAATTCAATAATAGATCAATATAGGCAACTGCAATAACATCACTCAACTCATAGTTCAAAGGATCCAAAAATATTTTCTGAGGTTCTGTTGCTTGTATGTATGTATAGTCAGTATCAACTAAAATATATATGTCCTCCTTGAACCTATCCACAATAGCAAGTGAGATCCTAAATCTCTTTTCATCTCATTTTGGAATGTTCTCATAAACATATTACCACTGTTCAATACCTTGTCTATAGAACATATTACCACTGTTCAATACCTTGTCTATAGGATATCTTCTGTATACCTCTGATATCTTTTCCATAGTGTATCTATCACTACTCATAATATATGTTACTAGCAAGGAAGGAAATATCTTTAACACATGAAAGAATATGTGATTAATCAATGATTGGAACCTAAACACACCATTCTTTGTTATTTTAATCTTTTCAAGATTCTCCAAGAGTTGCATTCTTAGAATTTCACTCAAATTCACCTATTCTTTCTCAACACAAATCTTGGAAGTTTTATATATAAAACCTGTTGAAAGTTAATCTATCTTAGAACTTTCTCAAACTAAATAAGCTATTATTCTACTAAGAAATCTCACATCATCCTACTTGATGGATCTGATTACCATAGCCTTCCCATTGTAAACTGCCTTAGTGTAACTTTCTACGTTCTTCTTGACCAGTTTCTCTCCTATGGGTACAATGCCTTTTTTGCTAAGACTAGTTATCTCATATATAAGGTTGGCAGAAATGTCTACTACATTATCTTTCATCCATAACTTTCCATCATGTATTCTACTTTGTATAATTTGTGTCCATTCATCTATATCTAGTTTGAGGTAAAAATGATATTTAAACAAGTCCAATTCACTCAAATGCTCAAATTCAATCTTTACTATCATGTCATGGTTAAAGACTATTTCAATATCCTTATTCATATATTTACTACCAATAAACTTGAAGTTGCAATTCAAATAGTTCTCTATATCTTCCAAATAGACTACATTATTCAAGGTGATAGACAATGTAGAATTAGGTTTTCTATCACTAGGTTTTATGGAAACTACCTTAAACTCAGGTCTATCCTTATTCTTGATACTGTGAAAAATTTACATATCCATAATTCTTATCAACAACATCCTTTATTGAACAAATATTGTAGAAAAATGATAAAATATCTCTTTCCAAAAATAGGGTTTGCTTTGAAATTTCTTTGACAAGTCACATCAGAATGCAATTCTCTTCAAATGTGTTTGCAAATGAAGTAAAATAAATTCTATACTTTATTTATGCATCAACTTGAAACTGCTTTGATTGTGTACTTCACAAACATGAAAAAGTTATTATTTACATTCTATAATTAGATAACTACATAAACTAATATATCTAATCTTCAAATTTCATCGAAGGTTTACTATAGCCTCCTTTCATCATGATAAACATCCTCAAAACTTTTTATCATGAGATTCTCTACAAAAATGTACTTTTCATCATCTATTATAGAATCAACTCTTACTATAATACCAATAACTCTAAATTTCATCATAACTTGTTTAGATGAGCTCCAAATTACAAGAAATCTTAGGTACCATCTAATACAACTGGATACACCTTTTCCCAACTTTTCTACCTCTAATTTAGTCTCTGACTAAAGTTCTCAAATTTTGATGCTGTGAACAAGTTTAATTCAACTTAATTGAATCAAACTCAACAACTGACTTCAATCTTTCTATCTCATCATCATTTAACTTTTCTTTTGAGATATATGTTCCTTTCACAAATGCTTCTTAAGTTTTTCTTGAAGTTCACTTACAATGTTTCTTTGTTCTTCATTGCTTCTTCTAGTTCCAGAGTTCCTATCCTAGTTCCTTCTATCATTTTTGGAGTTTCTCCCATCATTCCTTCTATTTTTGAAGTTTCTTCTATTGTTCATTCTATCTCTAAAGTTTTTGTCCATTTTGCAGTACCTTATTGTGTGTCTAAAGTTATTGCATAACTGACATACAAGTGCTCTACTTATAGGATTCTGTTGATCATCAGGTGCATGACAATTTTGAGCAATATGCCCTAACTTGGTACACTTATAGCACATAATTTGTCTTCTATCATCATAACATATTATTTCTCTCAATGTCCTTTCATTAGATCATCTTCTATCTATAGGGTTAGTATTTATAGACATTCTACTATTTCTTCTATCATTATCATACTTAGGTTTCCTACAATCAATTACACAATGACCCATACCATGACAATTATGACAATAAAAGTCCTTAACATGATTAAATGACTTACTAGTACAATCTCTCTTCATATGACCTATTTCATTACATAAAAAGTACTTACCTCTAAATTCATACCTAGTTGTCTTGGGAGTCTCCACTTACTTTGGTTCATCCAAGATTTCAACTTCATTGATTTGCTCAACTTCTTTAGATTTCTTAGAGGATTGACTTGACTCAATCGTATCATCAAATTTGTCTTTTTCTTTCAGATCTAATCTAATCTTAGGTTTCTTTGCAAACATTTTCATCAAATAACTAAGATCAGTTTTATCATAAAAAGGTCTTTGTATACACATAGAATCATCAAGTTTTTCTTTGCTAGAATAGAGCTTCTCAAGCTATTGTTTGCAATACATTAATTCACCTTTCACAATAGTATTGTACTTATGGAGTACTTCATGATCTCTTTCAATTTTTCAAACTCAAATGTTTTTTTTTCTAGACTTTCTCTTAGATCTGCATTTTCAGTCTTCAAATCAAATTCAATTTTGTTAGGATCACTTCTCAAAGTCAACTTCAAATTTGTAATCTTTAATTCATGCTTAAATATTTTTTACTCTATCTTTAACTTTGAATAGTCATCATTAGCAATTCTAGATTCAGTAGATTCAGGTTTGGATTCCAAATGTTCAATCTTTTCCTTCAACTGACCAATGTATACTTTGGAGTCTTCATATATGTCCTTTAGCTTATCTCTTTCTTCAATAAGGAGATCAATTTGTTCAAGAGCTTCTTCAAGGTTTTTCATCATTTATTCCATATCCATAGGGATCTCACTTAAGTTTTCAAGCCTCTTCAAAGTAATTATGCTCTGATGCCAATTGTTAGAAATAGGGATTATTGAGAGGGGGGCGAATTAGTAATCTACAAACTCTACTTGCCAACTAGATATTATTACTTACTTTAAATCATGCATAACAAATAAATAAAGTAATTCTTAATAGTAATAGTAATAATTCACAAAGATAACTCATGACAACATATTTTGTTACCTAGGAAAACCCTGGCCAAGGAAAACCCTAGTGGGGATGATACCCACTAGATAATATACTTATATATATGTTCCTTGTTAGAGGATGGACCCTGTTAGGAGTCAATGAGAAAATTTAGTATAATAGTTCATGTTAGGAGACTTTGAATCCTTATTAGAAGATTCCAACCCTGCTAGGAGTTGTAGTGTAATGTATGCAAGATGAGCCCACTACCCAAACATGAAATTTCTACTACATGAAGAGATCACTACTCAAACAAGTAATCTCCTATTATTTTCCTTCCTTCAACTTGATCTCAAAACACTAGATAGTTCATACAAAACTTTGCATATATCACTTTCAAAAAAATGGCTTCACAAGTTTGCTCTCATGATAAATCAAGATTACAAATTTCTTATTGTAAGAAGTTCTTTGCATAAATGCCATACCTTTACATAAAATATTTTTGGGTTAGCTAAGACCAAAATTCATTTTTCCAAGTTAGAGCAAACATCTAGGATGTCGACCCTAATTGGACAAGTAATTATTTTGCAACCAAAATAATTATTTCCTTCAATTCCACTTTCTCGCTTCATCAAAACATGATTAACTCTATTTTTTATAGCATGTATAAACTTTTGAGGTTATACATGTCATCATCAGCATGTATACTATCTCCATGAACTTTTCTTGTCATAATATGACATCTGCAACATGCTATAAAAAAAACAATATACTATTGTAAACCAAATTCTATACTTAGACAATTTTTTGATCACCAAACATTAAGTATATTTATTTTTGAAGTTTCCTAAAAACATGTACATCATGTGTTGCCATTAATGACAAAAATTACATATCATAAGTAGCCAATTGTCAACATAAAATTCCCCTTTAATGGTACTAAAGTTATGATTCCAAGGGATAATTCTATGTCCATAAACATGCTTATTATCATAGAATTGCTAGTTACAAACAACATACCTACTAATGAAGCTAGATCCTCACTTGTTGTATGTGAGAAGAAGTTAAAAATGATGAGCATTGGTATGGGGGAATATAATTTAGACTCCATTGCAATGTTTCCAATTTCCCCATGATCTTATGAAAAATATTCTAGTAGCATGAAGCCCACATCCTTAGTTATAACTATCTATGGTACATTTTTTCTATCTCTGGTTCCATTAGAACATGAAAAAGAAGACCAAGTTGTTAGGGATTGGATATATAAAGAGAGAGGAAGATCTAGTTAATGAGGATATACTTACTACACCTATTTGTCCTAGGAGATATAGAAAAATTTATCTATCTTTTGAGAAGATGAGTTAACCTAGACACAAATCTTTGAGCAATAATAAGCATACCCTTGTTGAACCTATGAGTCATACTAAAGGTTGCAAGACTAAGGAAACAACTAGCTTAATATATGGGGTTGAGTACAGTCTTCCTATCTATGACAAAGAACCTCCTACATCAAGTGATTTAGACGATGAGGTTCAACCCTTAGTTATTACTACTCTAGGGGATTATTTTATTCCATCCATTTCCATTCTTTAGGGAGAATATGAGCTACTTAATTATTACACTACTGAGGCTTAAACTTCTAGTAATTTGAATTTCATGACTTTGATATAGAAGATCCTAATAAAGAGAGAGAGTTAGATGAAATCATTCTTGTCGTGTGGCTCATAATCAAGGAAGTGGCTCATAATCAAGGAATTGATTCAAATGAATATGTGTGGGACTCTCTTTCTTACACATCTAATGAGGTGGGAATAGATGTTGTACATTCTTATACTAACCAAACCAACATAGTTAATGAGTCTTCTATAGGGCTTGGCAAGACAAACTCTTAACTTTCTTTAGTGGATCACATTGATGCTCTTAGGTCTTACCCTAATTTAGGCACCTTTGGAGATTTCCTTATATACTTAGACTCTCTCATCACTATAGAAAGTTCCTTCCACATCAATAACCTTGAATCTTCCTCATCACTATCACTCATGCACCCTGATCTCATTGATTGGTCCATACAAACCCAAAGAACTGAGGTGTCATCATTCCAAAATGACTATGAGATCACTTGCTATCTAAATGTTATTGAACTAGTAGATTTTCCACCAATGAACCAATGATTAATACGACCAAGTTAGATATCAAGTACCTTAGTCATAAATTAAAAATAAAAATGAAAAAGAGGAGTTATGATGGAGAAAACCACTTTTTGGCAGTGTTAGAGCCAAAAATAATAGTAAAAATAAAGATGTATCTAAGGCTGAAAACCTCTTTGAGGACTTGAAGATAAAATACTTGGTATTCTATCAAGATGATAATCATTATTAATTGAGCCTATGGAGCCTATTAATCTGGGTACATAAGAGTCTCTTAAGATCATGTGTCTAGCTCAGTCACTATCAGCTGAAGAAAAGGCACAATTCACTCAATTCTTCCAATAAAATAAAATCAAAATTTATTGGATATATGTCAATAGACCTAGTCTTCATACGGATCTCATTATGCATCATCTTTTTTTATCTCCTATTGTCAAACCTGTCAAACAAAAACTAAGGTAAATGCATCTGCATGTTGCCTTGTGAGTGAAAGTTGAACTTGAGAAACTTCCAAGTGTAAATTTTATCTGAGCTATAGACTATGTTTAATAGATATCCAACATTTTCCTAGTTTCAAAGCATGACAAGTTCATTCAAGTTTAAATAGAATTCCAAGATTTAAACAAGGCTTTCCCTAAGGATGACTTTCCACTTCCAAACATTGACACGATAGTGGATATGACTATAGGTTATGAAATGTACTCCTTAATGGATGGGTTCTTTGGATATAGTTAGATAAAATAGCTCTTAAAGACCAAGAAAATAGGGAAATTTTTAAGAAACCATACTTTAGAAAAATGTATAAAAGTTTAGAAAATCAAAAATTAGTTGAGGGGAAACAAATTAGTTTCTATTGGCAAATATTTTCTTTGAAGTGGGAATTTTGTTAATTTTATTGGCAATTTTTTCCATTCATATGAATAATCTATAACATCCTAGTGAATCTTTTATTATTGAAGAACATCGTAGAGAAAAGTACACATACCTAGGAACCATTATTTCATTATTATTATTATATGGAGCCTAGTTAAATATCAAAATTGAAGGTTAAATTATGCCCATTTTTATCATAAAGTTTCCCTTCAAATTATTGAATGGTGGAACCCTTAATATTTATAGTTGTTGGATAATCCTAAATGAATGGCCTAAATCCTATTTTAGGCCAAACTTCTAAAAGAATACTAAGTTTTAAAGGAAGTCCCCAAAATAAAGATAGTTATCCCTTACCAAATCTATTTTGGGCCAAAGTGAGAAAGGATAAAAATTTCATGAAAAGTATCTAAATAGTAACACATGTAAAATCTACTACTTAACCTATAACCTAACTTAAATTGTTACTAAATATTGGCAAACATGACAATTGATTAAGACAATCCTTGGAAATTGTAGGTGAATATATTTAATTTACCACGTAGAAAAATTAGAGTCCATTGGCAAAATCATCATTAAAATATAAATACTTTTGTGATATTATATGTGATCTATCTAGGCATGGGACCCAAATTTCATAAAGTACAGGTGACATGACTACCCCAAAAGTGTGAAAAAAAGCCAAATTTGGGGTCCCTGCTAAGTGAGATTAGCCAATTAGTGAATATTAGCCACTAAGTTATCCTTATAAGAAAATAGAGCTTTCACATGTGCTTGGGGTACCTTTTATTGGAATGTTGTGCCTTTTTTGTCTTAAGAGTATGGGTGCTACCTATCAAAGGGGTATGAAAACTATCTTTAATGATATGATGCATAAAAATATAAAAGACTATGTTGATGACACCCTAGCTAAGTCCAAAAAAAGAAGCACTCACTTAGATGACTTGGGTTTGATATTGGACCACATGGAACAATTTCAACTTAGGCTCAATCCTAAGAAGTATTCTTTTGGTGTCAGTTCTAGAAAGCTACTAGGATGCATCATATCCTCCAAGGGAATTAAAGTTCATCCAAAGAAAGTCCAAGCCATAATGAAAATTCCACCTCCTAAAAAAAGTCAATTGATAAGTCTTAAAGTACATCTACAATCTATAAGGAGGTTTATCTCTAGTTGGTTGATAGGTATCAACCATCCAACAAGAATCTACATAAGGGATCTACATGTGTGTGGAATGATGAATGTGTGAAGAGCCTTACTCAAATAAAAGAGTATTTGGCTCAACCACCTATTCTCATGTCTCTTATTCCTGGGAAGCCCTTTATATTATACATCTTGACTACAAACAGTTCCTTAGGGGCATTATTGGCACAACATGATGAGAATGGAAAGGAACAAGCCATATACTATATGAGAAAAAAATTGGTTACTTATGAGATCAATCTTAATAACATTGAGAAACCTTGTCGTGTTTTTGTATTTGCTTCTCAAAAGTTGTGACACTGCATGTTGGCTCATACTACCCATTTAGTGGCAAAAATTGATCCTCTTAAGTATCTTCTAAGTAAAGTTGCACTCACAGGTAGAGTTGATAAGTGGATGATGATTCTATCTAAATTTATCATTTAGTATGTTAAACATAAAGTCATCAAGGGACAATGTTAGAAACAATAGTCCACAAAGATAACTAAGAGTGGGGGTGGGGTGCGGGGGTGAATCAGTTATCCAATAATTAATACATTTATCTTCTTTGAAAAAACTTAACCATTCAACAAAAGTAAATAGGAACCATAATAAAATTCTCATAGACAATTACACTAGATATGTTGACTAGGGAAACCCTTGATTAGAGGAAAACCCCAGCGGAAATGATGCCCACAAGATGATGTACTAATATAAATATTCCTTGTTAGAGGATGGACCCTGTTAGGAGTCTACATTTAGTACAATGAGTCCCTGTTAGGAGACTTTGAATCCCTATTAGGAGATTCTAACCCTATTAGGAGCTATGCCAACCCTATTAGGAGTTGTGGTATAATGTATGCAAGAAGAGCCCGCTGCCCAAACATGCAATTTCAACTACAAGAAGATCTCACTGCTCAAACAAGTAATTTACTATTATCTTCCTTTTTTCTTTGCTCTTTCCTCTATCTTGTCAACCAAACCAATCACTGTCAGACCTTGTAGACTAGGTCATGAACTTCAAATCTAAATATCAAACCTCTGATCACTTAATAACACCCTAGCAATGAAGTTTCCTTCACTTCTGTACTGCTCTACTCAACTTCATATTTTGCACTTTATTGTTGTTTTCCAATAATTCAAATCCATACATCTCACTTTCATGATAAAGGAAAATGTTCATCCTTTATACTGATTCCATAAAATAATTCCCTAAGTTGGTTGTTAGACCTTCTCAATTAATTATTATAGAACCACATTAAGAACACATTACACTTAGTGATAACATAAATCTTCCACCTTACAACTTCAATAAATCTCTGTACATTAAATATTATGATGAGTGATCTTAGTCATGTCATCCTCAGCATGTCTTCTTCATGTCCTCAACCTCGATCCTCAAGATATCAACTCTACTAAGAGATGTAACAAGTTTACCAAAACATGCCTCTATAAACTCTATCTCAGAATAGACATCACCAAAAGTTACATAACTTCTTCTAGACTTATCCTTTCTCCTTTTGATGATAACTACATATACTAGATACTTAGAAGTATCTCCCATAACCTCAGGTGGTTATAATGCTCAACTAGCCATCTATACCAACTTGATCTTTCCATTGTTCTTCTATTAGATATCATGGAAAAATGCTATGTTGACATCAATGACAAACTCAGTCATGAATGTAACATATGTCATAGTTGTAATCCCCCATAGGAATATCATCAACATTCATGGTTCCAACCAATCTTCTAACAATCTCCCAATTTTGTACTCCAAGATAATTTCCCTAAATAGATAGATTTTCTAGATTCTTCAATAATGTATATCTCAGACAAAACTTGGAAAATGTTCTTTGATGGATCTCACACTCAAAAAGGCATTTTTGTTGGTATTCTATTCATTTCACCTCATGGGTACATAATCCCTGAGTCATATAAGCTATTGTTTCAATGCACAAAAAATATAGAAGAATAGGAGACTCTTACCAATGGTATAACATTAGCTATTAAATAGAGGATAAATGAGTTACACATTTATGGAGAC
The DNA here is from genome assembly GCA_028749045.1 of Cupressus sempervirens. Classification (NCBI taxonomy): domain Eukaryota; kingdom Viridiplantae; phylum Streptophyta; class Pinopsida; order Cupressales; family Cupressaceae; genus Cupressus; species Cupressus sempervirens. The sequence goes on along the minus strand of CM053783.1, from coordinate 524,164,038 downwards.
TCAATAATTTTCATAAACTAGATTACCAATGACTATCATACCAACATGACAAGTTAGTTTTGTATAAGAAATTGGTTGATTCTTTAAGAAACTACTTTACCTTTGTCACATTTCAACAAATTTCTAGGGCTAAAAACAAGGCTATAGATGCTATGGCTACTTTGGCATCTATACTATAGTTACAAGAACATGAATCTAAGTTTGAATTCCTCATGGAAGAGCCACATTTCCCTACCTATGATTCCCCTAACAACTAATTCATTTGTATTATCATTGGTCATAGCTCTTCCTACTATTCTACCACTTACTCTTACCTTTATGACCAAGTTGACCTTGATAATCTTACTCATAATTTTAAAAATGCCAACTCATCTACAATGCCTCCCATTTTACCCCAGTCTCTAGTGATTTGTATAGGAAGGGTCTAGATGGAACACTCCTTAGGTTCTTAGAGATAGATGTTCAAAATGAATGTTAGTCGAAGTCCATAATGGAATTTTTGGGTCATGCTCTAATGGCCTTGCACTTTCTCATAAACTTCTTAGGGTTGGTTACTATTGGCCTACTATGCAAGAAGATGTCGTGCGCTATGCTAAATATTGTAAAATGTGTTAGCTACATGGTAACCTAATTCATGCACTTCAATGAGAATTTACATGGTTAGAAATGGGCCTTTTACATGGTTGGAAAAATAAACCCTAGCTCATCAAGTGGAATAAATTTATCATTGTGATAGAGTGCTTCACTAAGTGGGTTGAGGTTGTTCCACTTTTTGTTTCTATAGGAAAACACATTTCCCTATTTATTTTGAATCACATCATCTATCATTATGGTATTCCCTCCTATATAGTAATTAATAATGGAGGCCAATTTAAGAATAAGGACCTTAGGCAACTTTGGAAAAAATTCAAGATCAAGAAGCATTGGTCCTCTATCTATTATCCCCAAGGGAATGGTCAAGCTAAGGACTCAAATAAGACACTTCTAACAATATTTCATAAAAATTTACATAATTCTAGGAGATATTGACATCTATAGATTAATCCCACACTCTAGGCATATCAAACTAGCATATGCACTAACATTGGGGTTGCTCCTTTTTCTCTATTATATGGTTCTAAGGCTATTTTCTCACTTGAAGTTGAGATTTCATCCTTACGAATCTCCTTGAAAGGGATAATCATTGATGAACATTATAGGGCTATGAGAATACATGAGCTTGAGGTCCTAGATGAATGTCATAAAGCTACTTTTGATCATATGAGAGCCTACCAAAAACACATGTCTACTAGCTATAATAAGAAAGTTCATCCTAAAGAGTTTCAAGTTGGAGATCTTATCCTTGGAGAAAATATTAAAAAATAGTAAAATAGAGAACAAAAGGGAAAGTTCAAATCTAATTGGTTGGGCTCCTAAATTATCACTATTGCATTTGGATCTAGTGCATATTAACTCTCTACACCTAAGGTAGAATAGCTCCCCAAGCCCATCGACATATTACATCTCAATAAGTTATATTCTTAGTGCTTGTTTCTTATCACTTGTACATAACTTATGATCTTGAAAGAATACAAAAAAATTACAAAAAGTCCTAAAAAAAATCCAGGTAAGTGGTGAAAACCTAGAAACAGGCACTAATTCAAACCCTTGCACCTATGTCTATCAACATCTCACTCACACTTATGATCTCTTCATCTCCTATTGCTTTGGTCTTGCCTAGCTTGGAACTAACTCTCGACTAGGCCTAGGGTGCACAAATTGTGTAACTTATTAGGGTCTCCTTGTTGCATTGGTGTTTCTTTGGTAGCTCACTAAACAATATTTTACAACACTCCCCTTGACATCGAGTGTTTCTCAACACTTATCAGATACTTTAGCTATAGCCTAAGATATCATGATACTTCTCATTGGCTGACTTGAGTCCTAAAGAGACACTCATGTGACTTACACACATATACTTAAACACTAAATATTGACTAAGATCTATTGGCTTATTTTCTCTTTGTGTGTTTTTTATGATGATTTATTTGTTGAATGTTCCCTCCATAATAGTCTCTCGAGGATTTCATGAACTAGAGGACTAGGGCATGGGGCATTTTTCTTCTTCTTTTTATTTCTATATATGGGTATACTTTAGTGGATCTTAAGTATCTTGAGTTTATTTCTTGTCCCACTTGATAGTTAGGATCTACAATGTGTCATCCTTGACTATTTTTTGCAAGTGCATGCTTATGGCCATCTAGACATTTTGTATCTCGGTGCAAGAATAATATTGCTACACTAAATCTAGGGAAGCTAGTGACACTAGTCATCTTTATCTTTATGTATTTGATGCATAGGTTGGGTTCCCACATACCTATCTGATATAAATCATATTCATTGTTGGATACAATTGATTAATTATGTGTTGTCTTTGATGTTACACAAATGTCATATCATTATTAGTCAGTATATGCCAAGCTCACTTGGGTAGTAAAGATAGTTTTTTGTGTCCACCAAGCATTCCTATGATTGCCTACTCTAGAAGTTAGTGTCTATCGAGTTCACTAAGGCATCGAAGGAAAGTTTGTAGAAAGTGAGTTTTAATTGAGCTCACTCAGTTAATGAAGGAAAGTTGGATGGAACCAGTGCTAACCAAGCTCACTCGATTGCCAAAGGATTTTTGAAAAGTTTGTAGTGTTAGCCAAGCTTCTATTGGTTAAGAAAGGAAATCATTTATATGATAGTTTCTACCGAGCTGGGTCGGGTAACAAAGGATTTTCTTATTTTGGCATAGTAAGCTTAACTTATTTATCTATTGATTCTAACCAACTGAGGTGATGAATATTAATTATTCTAAGTTGTATTTGAGCCAACTTGACAAAGTGGAAGAGATAAGTATAATGTCAAGTTGTGATTTCAATGAGGTGGATGTAATGCATGAAGATTTTATTGAAGATTTAATGATGAGAAGAGGAAGAAAAATTGAAGGATAAACAAAATATCCTTATGAAGCAAAAAAAGCTATATTCAGTTAGGAAGGATCAAGTAAAAGCTAGAATAGAGATCTATAATCAAAAAATTAGTTGCATTAAAATCAGGTCATCTCATTATTACTCTCTAACCATTGTAGTAGTGATCTAAATCTCCAAATAGAGTTGTCTTAATCACTTTTGCAAATCCTCTAACAAGCTGGCACTTCTATTGAATTGTCTAAAGACCTCTAACAGGCCACTCCTAATAGGGTGATTAAATCTTTTAACAGGGTCACACCTAATAGTGTGTTTTGTAACCTTTAATAGGGTTGGCTCCTAATAGGGCTCACTTCAAAAGAGTGAAAATAGTAACTAGTTACAATTGGTAGTTTTTCCCAAATTGGGTTTCCATGTTAAATCCTAGTGTTAAATGTGCTCAAGCTATTTTCTTTTATGTGTTTGAAAATAAGTTAAAGTAGTGGTAATCACAAACAACATCTAAAGCTTATATGTCGAGCATTTATCGAGTTAGAACATTCTATATGTGTTTATCGAGCTTCATCAATATTCAATTTTCAATTTGCATTTTGTACTAATATCTAAGGGATCTAGGATTTATTTTAGTAGTAACTAATTCACCCCTCCCCTCTTAGTTACCCCTCTTATATTTTCAAAAATTGGTATCAGAACTTTTTCTTCTTGTAGAGAAGGTTTCAAGGACCTAAGCTAAAGATCAAAATGTCTACAGAAGAGAAATCCCTAAGCTGAGCAGAGACAATTTTGTAGCATGGAAAGGACTTATGAGGTTACACTTGGCTACCATTAGTGACTTAGGATGCAAGTATCTTCATACTGAACACAAGACTCCCACTAGAACATTATCTATTGAAGATATTGCTAAAAAGAAGAATCATAACATCATGATGATTGATATTGCATTCTCTTAGTTATGTTGAATTTGATGAAGTCAAAGATTGCAAGATAGCTTATGAGATGTGGATCAAACTGAAAGATATATATGGAGGAGATGACAATGTAAGAAGAGCTAAGGTTGAAAGTCTTAGATGACACTTTGATTAGATGAGACTGAGCGAAGATGAGAACATTGTCAAATATGTGGAAAGGATCAAAGCAAGTGTAAGTGCAATCCAAGCATCTAGAGGAGACATTGAAGAGAAAATAGTTGTAAGCAAGGTATTTAGAACTCTTCTTCCTATTTATGCAATTAGAGTGTCTACTATTCAAGAAATGAGATGTGATTCAAATAATAAAATATCTTTCAATGATCTAGTTGGAAGATTGAAAACTTTTGAGTTAGATAATTTTGATAACTATGTTCTTGGTTCAAAGGTTATTGAATTTTCTTTTAAAGCTAAACTCTCACTCAAAGAAAAAGATAAGAAATCAAAATCTAGTCAATTAGGAAGTGAAGAAGAAGGAACATCAGAAGAAAGTTCAGATAGTCATCTTGAAGTTGTTGAACCCTTACTTGCAAGGAAGTATTCCAAAGGTAGAGGAAAGTACAAAGGTAAAGTTCCTCTAATCTACTTTTACTATGAAGAAGTTGGTCACATTGTTGCTAGGTGTCCAAATAAGGAAATTAAAGATGAAAAGAAAAGCAATAAGCACAAAGGCAAGAAGGATTCCAAAAAATACAAGAACTACAAGGACAAAGGTAATACATTTGTTTTATAACTAAATATTCTGATAATAGTGAAGATGAAATGTTATATATTGTTGTGAAAGATGGCACTTAGCTCTCATGTTAGAAAAAATTATATATGGATTATTGGTAGTGGTTTTTCTCATAATATGACTGGAGACAAAACAAAATTTAAGCACATGGAATATTATGATGGAGGCAATGTGAGATTTAAAAATAATGAACCTTGTAACACAAAAGGAAAAGGATGTATTTCATTGACTAAACAACTTGTATGTGACAATTCTTGTTGGGTTGAAGGACTAAAGAATAATAGACTAAGTGTGGCACAATTTAATAACATTGGATTTAAGGTAGAATTCGTGAATGGATAGGCCAAACTATTGGATGGAAAAGGAAATCTGGTTGGATCTGGTAAGAAAACAAAAGGTAACCTGTTTTATCCTAATCTCAATGATTGTTCATGTTTTATTACTCAAGTAGAGAAAAGCTGGTTATGGCACAAAAGGTTATGTCATTTAAACTTTGATAATCTAATTAAGATAAGCAAACATAAAATGGTAAGAGGTATTCTTAGTTTGAAGAAACCTGACATGGGTCTATGCAAGAATTGCCAAAATGGTAAGATGGGAAAGACAAGTTTCAAAAGAAAAAACTATCACTAAGAAGAAGTCTTAGAAATTGTTCATACAGACTTAGGTGGACCTATTGGAATAGAAAGCTAAAGTGGAGAAAAAAATTTCATTCTTTTTGTTGATGACTATTCTAGAATGATGATTGTAATGTATCTAAAACAAAAATTAGAAGCCTTTCAAAAATTCAAGTGGTATCTAGCAAGAGTAGAAAAAGAAACTAGAAAAAAGTTGAAATGTTTAAGATTAGACAGAGGTGGTGAATTCATCTCCAATGAATTCAATAATTCCTACATTGAAAGAGGAATCAAAAGACAAGTATCAACTCCTAGTACACTATAGCAGAATGGTATAGCTAAAAGAAGAAACAGATATATCATGGGTTGTGCAAGAACCCTAATGATTGAAAAGAATGTTGCTCTCAAATACTAGAAGGAAGCTATCAGCATTGTAGTTCATACCTTGAATAGAGTACAGTCGAAGAAAGATTCAAACAAAAGTCATTATCAGCTATGGTATGGCTACAAACCTAATGTAAACTACTTGAAAGTATTTGGTAGTAAATGTTATATCTTGAAAGAATCTAGAAAAGGAAAAATTGATGTAAAAGGTGATGAAGGCATATTTCTAGGATATTTTTGCATAAGTAAAGCATACAAATGTTTGAACTTGTCTACTCATAAAATTATAGAATGTGCACATGTTAGAATTGATGAGTTTGTAGAAAGGAGCGAAGAAGAAAGAAATAAGGAACTATAAGATTACTATAGATTTGTTTACTATGAACCTGATACCTAACCAAATCTATCTAAAAGAAAGGATGCTTCATCTCCTAAGTCTCCAAAATCTCCAATAGTTATCGAGTTGTAGATAGTTCAACCTGAGTTACAGTCTGAAGGACCCAAGTCACAATAAAAACTACCGAGCTAGTTTAAATTGAACCTGATAGACTCATTCAAAGCAAAAAGAGCTTGTGTTAGCAAGATATGTTAGAAGGCATCATGTACCTGATCAAATCATTGGAGAAAATCTGATGGAACAATGACAAGAAGCAAATTAAAAGGTACATGTTTAATTGCTAAATTTGAACCTAGAAGTGTTAAAGTTTCTCTAGAAAATGAAAGCTAGATTGAAGCAATGAATAAAGAGATAGAAAAAATAGAAAAGAATAAAACTTGGACTCTTGTTCCTAGAACCAAGGATAAAAATGTAATTGCTACAAAGTGGGTATTCAGAAATAAGATGAATGAAGATGGAAAAGTTTTAAGAAACAAAGCAAGATTGGTATGCAAAGGCTATTCTTAAGAATAAGGTATTGATTATGGTGAGACTTTTTCTCCTATTGCAAGACTAGAAGGTGTTAGAAATTTACTAGCATATGTAGCACATAAAAGATTTAAGGTATATCAAATGGATGTCAAATCTACATTCTTGAATGAAATTCTTGATGAAGTCTACATTGAACAACTAGAAGGTTTTATAGATCCTAGAAAAAGAGACATGGTTTGTAAGTTACACAAAGCATTATATGGTCTCAAGCAAGCTCTAAGAGCTTGGTATTAAAGACTTCATAATTACTTGGTACAAATTGGCTTTTAAAGGACAAATGATAACAATAGTTTGTATATCAAGGAAGGCTCGAATAAGAAGATTATGTTGGTAGAAATATTTGTTGACGATACTCTATTTAAAGGAAATGGTGACTTGTGCAAAGAATTTTTAGAAGAAATGAGTAAAAAATTTGAGATTTCTATGTTTGGTGAGATAAAATTCTTTGTTGGATTACAGATACAATAGAAATAAAATGGTATCTACATCACTCAATCTAAGTATATCAAGGAAGTACTAAAAAATTTTAGAATGGAAGATTCAAGACTAGTTGGAACCCCTATGTCTACTAGACATAAGCTCTCCAAAAATGATGATTCTAAAGAAGTAGATCAGACCACAGATAGATCAATGATTGGAAAATTGTATTATGTAGTACACACAAGACTTGATATTGCTCTAGTAGTTGGAATAGTGTAAGATTCTCAACATATCCTAAGGAAAATCATATGATGGAAATCAAAAGAATCATGAGACATCTAAAAGGTACTAAAGACTATGGTTTATGGTATAAACTTGGAGGCAATTTGGACTTGAAAGTATTTATTGATGCTAATTGGGTAGGAAGTATTGATGACAGAAAAAAAAATTGTGGTGGAGCATTCTTTCTTGGTAAAAGACAAGTGTCTTGTACAAGCAAGAAGCAAAACTATACATCTTAATCCATACCAGAGGCAAAATATGTGGTGGCATCAGTTAATTGCTCTAACATTATTTGGTTCAAACAATTGTTGGAAGGAATGAAGATAGAGATCAAGGATCCAATAGTCATATACTATGATAACACCAGTGCAATCAAAATATCAAAGAATCCAGTGATGCATACCAAAATAAAGAACATTGCAATAAAATATCACTTCTTAAGAGAATTGGTGTAAGAAAAAGAAGTCAGGTTGGAATATGTTAATACAAAGGAAAAATTTGTAGACATATTTACCAAGCCATTACCTAAGGATGCATTCCTGTATCTAAGAGGTAAGCTAGGGGTCATTCACCTATTTGGAGTTCACTAAATGAAGCTTAGTGATGCATCAACCAAAACCTATTGAGGATCAATCAGTTGGTGGAGAATTATCAAGGTCATATTGTAGATGAATTAGAAATTAAGATACATTGGTATTAACAGAATTTTTGTCTTTGGGATGTGTTTTCAAAGAGGGAGAAGTTTACTATCATATCTCTAAAAAAATTTTGGAACAAAGTAAGGAACCAAAGAGGGAGAAAGTTTTGAATAAGCTTGGTAGTACTTATTGTAGACAAAAAAAGAATCTAGTAAAAGAAAGAGTTCATACTAATAGAGAGAGTTCTCAAAGAACCAATCAAAAATTTCATTGTGCTATGACATGTTGTGTTGCTATCAATGCCAAAGAGGGAGATTGTTGGATACAATTGATTAATTTTTTGTTGTCTTTGATGTTACACAAATGTCATATCATTATCAGTCAGCATATGCCAAGCTCACTTAGGTAGTAAAGATAGTTTTCTATGTCTACTAAGTGTTCCTATGATTGCCTACTCTAGAAGGCAGTGTCTACCAAGTTCATTCAGGTGTTGAAGGAAAGTTTGCAAAAAGTGAGTGTTAACTGAGCTCACTCAGTTAATGAAGGAAAGTTGGATGGAACTAGTGCTAACCGAGCTCACTCAGTTGCCAAAGGATTTTTGTGAAGTTTGCAGTGTTAATTGAGCTTCTATTAGTTAACAAAAGAAATCATTTTTGAATTAGTTTCTATTGAGTTGGGTCAGCTAATGAAGGATTTTCTTATTTTGACATAGTAAGCTTAATTGATTTATCAATGGATTCCAAATGATTGAGGTGATGATTATTAATTATTCTAAGTTGTATTTGAGCCAACATGACAAAGTGAAAGATATAAGGCAAGTTGTGATTTCAATGAGGTGGATGTAATGCATGAAGATGTTATTGAATTTGAAGGATAAGCAAAATATCCTTGTGAGGCAGAAAAGCTATATTTGGTCAAGATGGATCAAGTACAAGCCAAAATAGAGATTTTTAATTAGAAAATAAATTGCATTCAAATCAGGTCATCTCATTGTTACTCTCTAACCATTGTAGTAGTGATCTAAATCTCCTAACAGAGTTGGCTTAATAGCTATTTGCAAAACCTCTAACAAGTTGGAAATTCTATTAAATTGTCTAAAGACCTCTAAAAAGGCCACTCCTAATAGGTTTATTAAATCCTTTAATAGGGTCACACCTATCAGTGTATTTTGTAACCTTTAATAAGGTTCAGGGCTCACTTGAGAAGAGTGAAAACAATAACTAGTTGCAATTGGTGGTTTTTCCCTAATTGGGTTTCCACATTAAATCTTGGTGTCAAATATGTTCAAGCTATTTTCTTTTATGTGTTTGAAACTAAGTTAAAGTAGTGGTAATCATAGATAACCTCTAAAGTTTATATGTCAAGCGTTTACCAAGTTACTACATTCTATATGTGTTTAGCGAGCTTCAACAATATTTAGTTTTTAGTTTGCATTTTGTACTGACATCTAAGGGATTTGGGATTTATTTTAGTAGTAACTAATTCACTCCTCCCATCTCAATTACTCCTCTTATATTTCTAACAATTCATAACCTCATAGTTATACTAGTAATGATTGTATGATCTTCTGATGTCCCTAATAAGGCTCAATGATAAAAACTAGGAACTGCCTGTATAACCATTACAATTGTACCTTTTCATACTAGCTTACATTTTAGGGTTTATTCTATCTTGGATTGCATTTGAGTGTTGAGGGAGTCTCCTTTATCTTTCATGGGCATGTTGGTCAACTACATTCATCCTCTTAATTCATCTTGATTGTGTCTTGATCATATATGTTATCTTCTTTTCATCATATTCTTTTTTTCCTTATCATCAAAAGGGGTTAATCTTTTCATCCTATCTAATCTACCCTTTTGGGGGCCTTTTATACCCTTTTGACCTATTTTTAACCTAATTTCAACATCCTTGATCCATTTTCAAGATTGAAATTGAAATTTAGGTTCATATTTATGATCAAAGTTGCATTTTAAATTCTTCTTTCTTTTGTACAACTGGATGACCTTTTGAGGCTTAATCTTTGCATGTTTTTTAGGTGATCATCATATCTTCATTTCTTCATCATTTCTACTCTCTTTATCTCTCTATATCTCTTCTCATTCATTTCATTCCATATATTCTTCTTTATTTGAACTAATTCTAATGCTTTACCTTGGTTAAAATTACTCAAACTGGGGCATAATATCACTAGTTGGTGGTCACTCTTTGGTCTTAATCACTTATCTATCATCATGGACCTTACCTTATCTCTATTTGATCACATGCAACTCATTTTTGCATCTCCTCTATCTCATATTGATTTTGATCTATAGGGGGCAGGAATATTCTATCTCCATTGCAAATTGTTTTTCAGCTATGTCTATATATTGGCTCTTTCTTCTTGCACGGATTGACATATTAGTACTCATCTTAAGTATTGATGTTTATTTCTCTCTCCTAATGCTCAATTCTACTACTAACTGACTTTACATTTTGGATTTTTTTATCTCTCTACACTTAGTTCTTTGGAGTTAGATATATCGTTCTTTTGCTTGCTTGACTTCTTCATTCTTTGATGTAATGTGTTCCCAGATTGATCACACATTAGTTAGAGAGGGGAAATGTAATAACCAAAAAATAGTCATCTAGACTATGATCCACCTTTCTAGAAATTTTACATAATTTATCCATTTCTTATCTTTGATCAAATCCTCAAAAATCTATTTATTCAATTATAACCTATGGTTTGACCATTTTATCCTAAGTCTTTTATTTAATTAAAAGAACTTGCTCCCTTTTAATTAAATAAATTCCTCAAGATTCCCTTATTCTAAGTGTGTACATAGAAAGCATTATTCCTATTTTAAAAATAAGAGGAAATTCATTTTTTTCTACACATGAATGCATAATTTTCTATGTGAGAGGAATCTTTTATTTTCAAAATAAATTTAATTCTCCTCCACACATCTTTAGCATCTTAAATTCAATTATTGGTCTTGCTTAGGTGAGATTCTTATGTACATAGATCATTCAAGATGCATCCTCCACCCTTGATTAGATCTCTCTTGGCTCTTAATCTCAACCATCCATTTATCTTTAAAAGGGAGGGTTCTCTCCTCATTCTTCAATTATATTCTTTGTATTAACATTATACTTCATGATTTCTATGTGATTTTGTAGCTTTGGATAACTTGGAGAATTCTTGCATTTGCACTCTCATATTTTCTTTCTCATTTCTTGCATCATGGCATTTTATCTTAGTCTTTCTTTGTGCTCATATCTTAGATCACATAGACTAAATAGAAATCTTTTAACTCTTCATGTTCTTTAGCTTAAAATGCATCTTTCCCATCATTTTAGTATAGTTTATATTAAATTGCATTCTCATTATGATTCTTGGATGCTAGCACTCTTCCTCTCATATTTGAATCTCGCATTCTATGGTGTACCTTGCAAGGGTTTCATAACTAGGTTTATTTGAGAACCAACATACTTATCTTTTCACCTTTACATGTCATAGCTAGAGAGCTATAAGCTAGCTCTTGGGACACTCTTCATCTTGGGTATTCTCAAGTATAAGGGTTTATAAAAGTGTGACTACTTTTGGTTATAAAATGTATGTATAGTTAACCTTGGATTTATTCTTTGGTTTAGATGTCTCTCCCTTTTCATATGGAGGAAATGGTTCCTTAAAAGCCATGTGATCAAAAAAATTGTTATGTCCACCAAAAACCACATCACCATCATCAATGAGGTCTTAAATCTTATGTCTTGATTCTATGCCAAAAAAAATGACCCTTGCTATGGTGGTATTCATAGTAGTCATCATTTTTCGACCACTTAGGTCTAGGTTTTTTATCATATGGTTGAGAGCTATCTAAAGGACTCATTATTTGATTTTAGAGGTGTGTCTTATAGACCACTTCTAGAGGTTCACCAAGAGGTGTGTAGTTATGCTTGGTTTTAGGATCCAAAGATCTATCTATGAAGATCCCTGGCTTGTTTAGTTTTAGTAGAAACTTTATTAGTAGGTTTAGCTACTTGTATACTATTTGTGAGATTGAAGGAAACTTTGGGAGGTTTTGGAATGATGTCATCCACTACTCTAGCATTCACCATATCACATTCTCTATTTATATATTTTATTTATCTTTGTTTGAGTTTGATGCTTGTTTGTTTTCCTTTTGTAAAGTCAACTCACCTTTCTTGATCATGAATTCCTCTATGAGGACACCTTATTTAATCATATCATCAAATGTTGTAGTTCCTTGGAGTTGTATTTTGTACCCAAAGTCAGGTAGAAGGTTGCCCATGAATATGTCAAGTTTTCCATTTTTAGGTGTCTTGCAAGAGTACTTGGTATACAGATGTCTCCATCTCTGGAGGAAAATCAAGAATGGTTTTCCAGTTCTTTCTTTAAGATTAGAAAAGTCCTTGATGTTAACTAGGTGTTGAATGTTTTGTGAGTATTATTGGATAAACATATTTTTAATTTCATCAAAGATTTTAATTTTAGTGGGTAACCTTTCCACTCTATAGCTTTCCCACCCAAAATATGTGGAAACAAGCACATAAGATGTGTCTAATCGTGCATAAATTCTATGGATAGGGAATCAAACTCCCTTAAGGTATATTGGGGATCATAGGTAGCCATGTACTTTTTATTTATGTAGCTCAACTTCTTTAGGAAAAGGAGGCATGTAGAGATATTTATCAAAAGGAAAAGGACAATTAGTGTCTAGAGTTTATTGTTTAACAAGTTTATCTTTCTCTTTCATTACTTGTCGCAATTGGTCCTACAGGACTTGGACTTGTCTTTCAAGCCTATATGATACAGTTTCTTCTTTTTCTACCAAAATTGTTTCTATGTCATAGTTGGGAGGCATCTTGGCTCCCTCTTTAGAAATTTTAAGGAAATATTTCTCATTTTCTTCCTTAATCAAAATTTCCATCATTTTCCTAAAGCCTTTTGTTAGTTCAACATTGATCTATTTCTTCTTGAAGTATTTCTTCAACATCACTTGGAATGTGTTGATTTTTTTTTACTATTTTCTCCTTCATTTTTTTGTTGGTCATCCATTTTCTCTTTGTACAAGTTTTCAATATGTTGAGGTTCAATATGCAAGCTATTGTGTTTGAAGTAGTGGGTAATATTGTTTCATTTTGAATAGAAAAGTATTGCTCAAAAGATGGCTTGTGAGTGGTGTGATCTTTAGGATGTTTTTGAAATAGTCAATTCTAAATTTGATTGAGAGTTATGGGAAAAATTATGTCTTATGAAAGGTCTACCAATAAGATAAGGAGATCGTGAAGAATCTATGCTAGATGAAGGAGATTGGGTGATAAGGGGAGGAGATCATGAAAATTCCTCACTAGACTCATAGTTTCTCACATACCTGGTATGACTTCTACCTCTATCTCAACCTCAACATCAACATTGGTCATGACCTCTTCTAGGTCTATGTGAAGGAAACACTCTTCTACTCTTAGTTGAAATAGTCATAGAAAATACAAGTGTGATAGGTTTGGATTAAGACCATGCTTAAAATTTGTCTCAAAAGTAAGTGGAGATGAAATCAAGAGTGATGTACACCAAGGTATGAATCATCAATGTAATAACTATAATATTCAATATGTGTGACTATCATGACAACAAGATGTGATAAACATAGTACAACAAGAATAATAGTAGAGTGAGAGACTAGTTTTCATTCACACTAAAGTGTTCAACCTAAGGATTTTAGATTATTTATAGACATAGAAGTGTATAGAAGGTGACCAAATAGAATCCAAAATAGAGTAGGAAAGACTGTATGGTCAAACAAAAAATTTTGAGGCTCTAGAAGGTAGTTTACACATAGTCTCATACAATGAATTGCATTTCCAAATGAGTCTTTTCTTGACTCATACAAGGAAATGTGCAACAAGATGAGGAGTTTCAAAAAAAATTAGTTTGGACAACTATTAAACATGTTTAAATTAATTTTAAGAAAAGTCTTATATGAGACAAAATTTGGACTATAAGAGTGAAGACTAGACTTTGTATGAGAAAAGATAGATAGCAAGTTTCTATGTTCTAGCTTGTATGAGCTTTCTCACAGGAATATACGAGATTTTGTACCATTGTTCTAGTTTTCATGGTAAGTTTTGATTATTTTTAGTTAGAGTTTGGTTTTTTCAGATAGTGTGTGAACAATAGGCATACTGTAACAAAAGTAGTAGTCATAGACAATCCAATCAAGGAAAAAGCAACTTGGAAGGATGAGGGAATTTATGACAATTTGGACAAATCTAGACAAGATAGACCCAAAAAATGTGCCTTGTCCCTAGAAACAAAATGAAAGAGAAGGAAAAACCTTTGTCAAACATCTTATGCATATATGTGCACCCCATACAGCTATATCACCCCTAGAGGGAGCTCATTCTTTTGGTCATTCAGAGGACTCAATAATATATAATCAAAGGTTACCCTTGAAGTATGGTCAAGTGTCATATACTACCTTCAAGTGTCAAGATATACACCTAGGTGAGAATCTACAAGATAGATTTTCCCCCCTCCTTGCACAAAGATTATGCTCCCTTTCAAAGGTTAACCAAGTAGCTTTTGACTAAGAGTTGTTCACTAGGCTTACATTCATGATAAGCCCCAATGGTCTTATGAGAAAGATTAAGGCCTCTCATTCACACTAGCACCTAGAATTGTACATCCTTGGTAAGGAAGGTTAGGAGTGGTGTGACTTAGTACAATAGGCAAGGTTCTCTCAAGATATATGGCACAGGATCAAGAAGAGAAATTACCATGGCTTTGGATTCTTTCCCTCTATAAAGCCTCTTTATTATAGTGATTTGAAATCACTGGCGAAAGGTGTGTGCTCAGTTAGGTCATTCATGGAGTTTGAGTAATCTAGTAGGCCCACTAAAGTTGACTCAAGGACTTGGATCAAATTCAATGGTCCAACTTTATGATTCTGCCAAAAGGGAAAAGAGCATATGCCTCTATCTCTTCACCTTACCTAAACATAATATACATGTTCATCACCAAGATATCTTGTCTCCCAATGCATCTAGAAGCTCTAACATATTTGCTGTCTTTCCTTTCCTTTAGAGGGGTATGTCGTCTAAAGAGGTCTAGGTTTTTTATTTACACATGGACATCACTTCCAAATAGTAAAGAGTGTACTCCCCTATCTCTTCATTTAGAGCACTAGAGAAGTTCACAAGGCCTAATTAGACTATGTTTTGAAAGTAATAAAAGAAGACACAATATTTTAGTGGGTTTTAAATTAACCTTCAACAATCATTCTTTGACATGTGTCCTGCAAGAAAAATTTTTGTAGAGTCATAGAGGATTAAAGGTATCTTCAGCAACTGTTTTACAGGAAATGTTTTTTGTTTAGGAAAAAAGTGGCAAGCCACCATAATATTTTATTAATCTGATTCAAAAGGTCAATTGGGAAAGAATTAGAGAAGAAAACCTAGCATCATCCCTTATATATACATAGTGTTTACATAATAGTGGGAAAACAAGCATAATTACAAAAAGGTGTATCAACTACCACCCATATATAATCCATCAATTATCAAAAACTAATTATCAGTACATCTAAAATTTCTATCAAAACTTGATAGTCAACATGTGTCAAGTTGACGATAACATTTTAAACCAGTAAAAAAAATCATTCAAGGTGATACTCCCAATTTCATTCTTCCATATCATCATATCCACAAAGAAACTTACTATCAATATCAAGCAACCCTTCCCAAGCAACACTGCTATCAAATGTTGAAGCACCTTGCTAACCACCTTGACTAACAAGTGAATCATTTCATCCCCCACTATAATTAGTAATAGGTCCCTAGCCAGATCACACCATCTCAAATAAGTTTGGAGACCAACCCGAATCAACATGAGGAGCCATGGGAGAAGTGGGAATTGGTTCAAAAACTGAATTCCAAGCATTTCTTTCATCAAGCTGCAAATTGACATTACCCAAATTCAGCCCCTATGGAGTAACTAGATTTGAAACCCTTTGCAAATCTATGAGAGCATATCCCAACTTAATTTTTTCTTCAAATTGAAAACCTAGAACTTGGGAAGCATCTTGCAAAGCATTTTTCATATTAATGGAACTTCGATTTTCAATTGACTTCTTAATGGCTTCAAACAAGACATAACATTCATGCTTGACCAATAACTGAGAATGAGAAAATAAACCCCCCACCAAAGCCAAACCATTCCATAGATCATATTGTTGCATAGAAATAGATAAATTATTATCAGCAATGAAAATGCCCTAAATTACCTTTTGAGCCAACGCTTGAAGTAGCAGACGAGATTGCATAAGATCCATAGCATTTGACAAAAAAATGGATACAAGATGTGATGGGTAAAAGAACTAAGGTGCTATAGGAAGTAAAATTTCTTCAACAATAACATGTCAAATGGATCTCCTCATAGTTGGAGAGTGAACTATGAACATTAAGTCTAATATTGCATCATTGATCTCGTTTGGCAAAACTCCTTCATTTGTGCTCAATGGGATCCAAATCCGATAGTCTTTTGGCAAGATATCACGATGATGTTTGTGACGTAATTCACAAGATGATACGATATCCATCCCCCTCAACATCACACCATTCTAGCTACAACATAGAGACTATCTGAAAAAACTATTGTGAACTAAAGTTTAATGGATAATAAGATATGCAAACTACCAAAGCTCTATTCAAAAAAACAAAACTATTAAACTTTTATGTAAAACACCATGTAAAATTTTGCACAAACTATCCATCAAAATTGTTAAATTTATGTACTATCCCAACTCCACCATAATTGCTTGAATTTGTCACAGGAATTAAGGACAATTTGCAACACATAACATAAATGATGATTGTACAAATTGATAAAATGCACTAATGTATATGCAAGTCGGCCATCTTATCAATCTAGATTAATCTTTTGAAGGCATCATTTTTTTGTACCAAAGATGTAGGATGAAGTGATGAGATTACTAGCCCATCACACCCCATATTTGATAGAAGGTCAACAACTTGATCTATAAAATGTAAACCTCTTTACATTCATCTAATAATCTCCATATCTGATAAAAGATATACTGCAATTTCCATGATGAAGTTCTCCTATGTATACATCCTTCTATAACGATAGAAGAATCTCCTTCAATATGCAAAGAACAAAAATTACCTTGTTTGGCTAATATGAGACCAGCCAGGAGAGCTCGGGCTTCTGCCATATTGTTTGTATCAATGGGCAAAGGGGATGCTGGAACTACCACAATGTCTCCTTTATAATCTCTGATGCACACACCTAAACCAAAAGTACCAGGATTTCCTCTTGATGCTCCATTGAAATTCAGTTTCTAGAATCCCTCTACTGGTGGCCTCCAAAATATCTTCTTGCAAGATAATGAAGAAGAGGATGAGTTATTGATCTTCCAACCATCTAGAATGAATAATTGCTTCCAATTTTGAATCACTTGAGAGTCCCAAGAAGTAACAATAGGATTGAACTTTGAATTTCTTAAGCTTTTGTTTGTCACCTCTGAAACCAATCTTTCAATTCCCTCTAAAACTTTTTCTAAAGTGTGATACTCTTTTCTGGAGATGCATTTATTTCGTTCCCACCAAATAGCCCATACAACCATTGTTGGAATACATATCCAAAGATTTGCAAATAATGACTTGGGATAAAGAATTGGCCAATTTTGAAAAAGATCCCAAAGGTTATTTTGGATTGGAGTGCTATAATTTAACTTGTTCAAAACAAAAATCCAACATTGATATGCAAATGAATAGGAGACAAAGAGATGATCCATTGATTCTTCATATTTGTTACAGAGAACATAGTTGAAAGAAGAGGCAATGTGCAATCTATTCACTCCGTCACTAGTCAAGATCCTATGTTTTAATGCAATCCAAGAAAAACAACCTACCTTTGGAAGCACAACATGATTCCAACAAAATGAGAATGCTCTACTAGTCACTTTATTCGAACCATTATGCTGCAAAATTTTGTACCCCTCCTTTACTGAATACTGACCATCCTTAGCTGGAGCCCAAAAAATCTTATCTTTAGAGCCAATAAAGCAGACTTGTCTAAAGGCCAAAATATCTTTAAATTGTTTAATCTCCTAAGGTGATAAGGGTAAAACATCTGGGTTCTTCCAATATACTTTCCCTATAAAATTGCAAACACTTTCCACAAACTGATTAAGTTGAGTACCCCAATGAAATTCTGACACTTCAATAATAGTAGGAGAGACTGAATTATTTGAAAGAGGAGTTTGACCATTCCAATAATTCCTCCAAAAATTAACTTTGCTACCATTATTAACTTCCCAAGAAACAAATTTAACCACAATATCTCGTTATGCTATCATAAAATCCTCGATCCTTTTGGAGGATCCAAGATTGTGAAAATTCTGGAAGGGTCATTATTTTCAAGATATTTCTATTACATAATTTAGGACCAAGTGGAATGAGGTCTGTTATACATTTTCCAAATTAATCTCCCACCAAATGCTTCATTTCTTTTAGCAAGGTCATGCACACCTGCCCCTCCTACTTGTGGAATATGCGACATATCTTGTAAGGAAATAAGTGGAATTTTTTGAGAGTCATCCATATTACCTACCCAAAGGAAACCTTTAATCAATTTTTGGATTTGAAGTAAAAATTTGGGGGGGAATTTAAGAATCACAATAAAATAATTTTGAATTTCTACTAGAACTAATTTAATTAGCAAGATCCTACCCGCCAAAGACAACCATCTAACTTTCTAGGCCACAATTCTGCTTTGAATACACTGAATGACTGAAGATCAATATGAGGATTTATTTGAACCCATAAAGAAAGGAATTCCCAAATATATGGAGGGTAATAAATCCATTGTAAAACCCAAAATTTTATTGACTTTATCAGTTATCAAATTATTTGTATTGAAAAAGTAGATTTTTGACTTTTGTGCATTAATTGCTTGACCTAAAACTGCTTAATAAAGATTGAGAATATGTTTAATTTGTTGGGCCTCCTAAGCATTTGAAAATCCAGATAATAATGTATCATCTGCAAAAAGGGAAAGTGTAGTGCAAATATTTGTACCCAAAATATGAACACCATGCCACTTGATGATCTTATGTTGATGTGTAATAGTCCTGCTAAAAGCTTCAACCATAATTATGAACAGAATTGGAGATAGTGGATCTCCCTATCTAACCCCTTGTGTAGATGAGAAGAAACCTATTGGCTTACCATTTATTAACACTAAAAACCAAGCACCCAAGATACATGCTTTAATCCACTTGCACCAATTTCTAGAAAAAAGTAATTTTTTGAAGTACTTGAAGCAAGAAATTCCCACAAACCCTATCATAAGCCTTTATCATATCAAGCTTTATGACAAAATTTGATGCATGATTTACATTTATTGAGTGAAGAACTTCATGTGCCACTAAATCTCCTTCCATAGTTTCTCTACCTAGAACAAATGGTCCTTGTTCTGGTGAAATGATGTGAGGGATAAGATGTTGCATTCATAGATATATGGCCTTAGATATACTCTTATAGGATAGATAACAAAGTGAAATTGGCCTAAAATCTACAAATATTTAAGGATCCTTAATTTTGGAAAAAATTGAAATGTTTGTGGTGTTGAAATACTTAAGCACGCTCTTACTCTTTTTGGATTCTTCAACAACTACTAATAAATCCCAACCAATGATATCCCAGCAACTTTGATAAAATAGGGCAGAAAAGCCATCCAGGCCAGGAGCTTTATCTAGAGGGAAAGAAAAGAGCACTGTACAAATTTCTTGGATGGTGAAGGGTGCCATCAACATATCATTGTCCTAGGGTGAAATCATATTTGGAATGGAATCTAGAATCTCATTAACTTGAGAGGCAGTAGGAGATGACAAAGTATTGGGTGCAAGAAGGTTCTTAAAATACTAAACCCCTTCTTGTTGAATGAGGTTTTCATTTGTAATAAGGTTTCTTGAATTAGCATCTTTGATTTGGAATATTGAGCTATTGACTCTCTTTTGCTTAAGTTGATACATGAAAAAAATTGTGTTTCTATCACTGTCTTGAAGCCATAGATCTCTAGACTTTTATCTCCAATAAGTTTCCTCTCTTGCACATAATTCATCCCATTCTTCTTGGAGATTCTTTTGAGAAATATATATTTCTTCATTCATACAATTTTGATTGATATGGTTGTATACTTCTTCTAACTGCTATTTGATTGCTGATTTTTGAAAAAATACATTTTTGAACATGTACTGATTCCAAACTCTAATTTGAGTCCTCACATATTTCAATTTCGTAGAAAATTGATGCATTCTAAATCCATCCACAAGAGCGACCTCATTCCACCAATGTTGAACCTTTGTCAAAAATTGTGGATGCTTGAGCCACATTCTTTCAAATTTGAAGGAAGAATGAAAATGTTTATCAATGCTTTTGTCTGATTGAAAGAGAGTTAAAGATATAGGAAAATGGTCTTAACCTAATAAAGAAAGAATATCTAATTAAATTTTTGAACAGCTCAATTTCCAGTCATGTGATAGAAGGAACCTATCAAGATGAGCAGCAATATATGCAAACCTAGATCTTTTGTTTGCCCATGTAAAAGCTCCATTAGATGGATGAATATCCAAGAGATTATTGTTGTCCACAAAACAATTAAAATCTTTTAAAGTTTTAGGAGGGAGGAGACCCCCAATTTTCTCATCCTAAGATAAAAAGGCATTAAAATCACCTCCAATAATAACTTTTTGAGGCTCTTGACCCTGGAGGGAATGAGTAATATTGTCCCACAAATCTACTTTGTCATGTGATGAAGAAGGCCCATAGACATTAATCAAGATGAAAGAGATATCAAATGAGGAAATATGTAGCATCTGCCAATTGTTGTCTTGAAAATGGGTTGTGCAATAATTGTAAGAGGGTTCCAAAGAATTGCAAGACCCCCAGATGCTCATATTCTAGGAACATGAATAGACTTCCATTTTTTCCATTTTACAATAGTTATGTCAAAATTGTCCTGAGATAACTTGGTCTCCTAAAGCATAATAATATAAGCTTGCATAGAACCAATCACTTGTTTAATTCTATGCCTTTTGTCAAAGGCATCAATACCTCTGACATTCCATGAGTTGATTTTAATTGTAGACAAGGAGAACCTCTTATTCTCCTTGTCGATCTTTTGGAAACAATAATACTATTATTCAAAGTGTTTTGTATTCCATCTACAATTTTAGCCCTAGTCTTAGAACCCTTTGGCCAGTCTCTAGAATTGGGAGTTTTAGGATTTAAAACTACTTTAGATGGAGTTTGCAAGATTAACTGAGGTTGAACCCTAAAATTTCCATGACTTTCCTTAGTAGATACACAATCCTATGAACTGTTTGTTTGTTCATGCTGATAATAGGAAATTTGAGGGATTAAATTAGTAGATTTTTGAACTTTCTGATAGATACTAGTTTCTAAACCCATAGAATCTTCCAAAGTTAAGACTCCATCCTCAATAGAATTTTTAAATTTATATCCTTGAAAAGAATTCCTTTTACCCACAGAATGACCTAGAACCAATCTATTCCAAAATTGAAATCCACAAAGAAAATTATCAATCACAAGCGAGATATAATCCTCCTCTTGAATACCTTCTTCTCTTGCAATTCCAAAAATGATTGATTATTAGAATATTCAAATGGGAAGAGTGCTTCTTGTAATCACCTAAAAATGGGCATCTAGACTATTAGCCCCCTTTTCAACATTTTGGCTAAATTAATTTAATCACTTACCTAAGCCAAATTGCTAATAATCAATTTATTTGATTATAACCTATAGTTTGACTATGCTATCCTAAGTTCATTATTTGATTAAAAGAACATGTCCCCTTTTAATTAAATAAAAGACCCCATTCTTCTAACCCACTTAAAGTGCACACATAAAGTTCTTTTTCTATTTTGCAATTAAAAGAAAAGGCTTTGTGACTTTTGTCTTATATGACAAGTCAACTTATATTCTATTGGTTGATTTGTGTGTGCACATGGATCACTCCTATTTTCGAATTCCACCATTGATCATCCACCATCTTCATCTTGATCTCCACCGCCCATACATCTTTAAAAGGGAGAGAGCTTTCCCCATCCATCATCCTCATTTTGAATATTGTTATGCTGCAGGTTTTCTAACAGGTTTCTTTGGAGCTTTGTGGAGAACTTCTATTTCTTGTCTACATTCTCTCATACCATAGCATTTTAGCTTAGATTCATGTTGCATGTTAGTTTAGCTTCTATTTTGCAATAATCTATCTCACATAGCTTAATATTTGGTTTTGTAACAATCTCATACATGCTTAGTATAGCTGCATTTTGCATTATCATCTTAGCTTAGTTTCCATACTTGCATTGCATTCTTGAGGGATTCCTTGAAGATATTTGCACTCTTGCTCTTGTCTCAAAGAACCTCCCGTTGCATGGTTTACTAGCAAGAAGTACATTTCTAAGGCTTGGTTGAGAGCTTTCATGCTGAAATACTAACTCCTTGCACTCCGTGGATAGGGAGCTCTAAGCCGGCATCCAAGCATTCCAACTCATGGAATCGTTTGGATAGAATGGTTTAGAGTGTGACACAAATCAAGTGTACATTTTTGGCGCCCCTCTTTGACTAATGCGTGATCAATTTGGGAACACATTATGGCAAAGAAAATCAAAGCCAAGTAGGCAGTGATAGATATAGATATCTGATTCCAAAGAATGAAATGCAGAAATAGATAGCAAGTCCTGAATGCACAGCCTGATAGCGGTAGTACTGAACATTAGGAAGATGATGTTAGGATCCAAAAAGAATTCTAACACCTAGCAAAGTGAATAGATCGAGAGCAAGTGATAAGGTCAAACAAATGCTCCTAAGAAATAGATAGCTATAATAATCAGCAATAGAGTATTTCTGCCCCCTCGGGATCGAAATTGAAATGAGGTAAGGGGATGCAAAAACTAGCTAGAAATGAGAAAATTAGAATATAGCAATGTCCAAAATGACAGATAGATGATTAGAACCCAAGAATGACTATATAAAAAAATTGATAAAATGCCCCAGTTTGACTAGAGGTTACCTTGAAGGATATAGCATAAAAATAAGGTCGAAATGAGTAGAAAGGTGATTTTAGACATGAAATAGTGAATTTAAGTAGATATGAAGTATGGAAATGATGAAGACATGAAGAAATGAAGATGCCCCAGTGATGATTCAGAGATTAGACCTCAAAAGGTCAGCTAACTGTTCAGAAGAAAGTAGAATTTTAAAAGACAATTTTGACTATCAAGATGAACTCGAATTTGGATTTCGATCCCGAAAATGAATCTAGGACGTCAAAATTATTTAAGAGGTCAAAACTTTATATAATGTGATGACAAGATAGAAAAGAGATGAAGCGAAAGATTAAGAAGGTGAAAAGACATGAACAAGAAGAAAGTAAAGAAATATATCAAAGGAGTTAGCCGATATGTCCACAAAAAGATGAAGAGAGAGCTCTCCCCATATGCAAGAATGCAAGACTAAGCTAGAAAATGAACCTAAAATGCAAGCTAATATGCAAAGTGGTTTACCAGCAAGAAGCGCATAACATTTAGACTCTTAATTTCATCATTGAGCATTTATTAGGGACATCATGAGATCATACAACCATCACTAGTATAACTATGAGGATATGAATATGATCGATATTAGATAGGTATGTGGAAATCCAATCTAAGCATCAGAGACATGTAAGTCAAGATAACTACACGATTAGATTCCATAAGTTTAATTTAGCAAGATTACACTTGTATCAAGGCATAAGCGCCAAGATAAACCCTGAGTGCGGTCTTCCAAAATAGTCAAGGATGATACAATTGTAAGTCAACGTGTTGAATAGGACCAACATAAATTCTTACAACACTATAGACAAACAAAGTATACCCACAAGCAGAAATCAAGAAGACATGCCCCATGCCCCCAGTCTTCTACTCAATGACATCCTCGAAAGACTATTAGGGAGGGAACACATGGCAAAGAAATCATCATAGACAGCACACAAAGTAGATAAATGTCAGCATAGCTCAGTCGTTTAAGTGTTAAAGTGCGTGTGTGTAAGTCACTTGGCCATTTCTTCCAAACTTGATTCTGATAGTGAGAAATATCGCGACATCGGAGACCGTAGGTAAACTATCTATAAAGTGTTGAAAAACACTTGATGTCAAAGTGGGGGAAGTGTTGAGAAACACTATTTTGTGAGTTGTCAAAGAAATCCTAATGCACAAGAATACCTAAATAGGCTAAGCAGTTGTGCCCCCAAGACTAGGACAAGAAACAATTCCAAGATAGGAAATGTGTAGCAAAATAGGTGATTGAGACTGATAGACATAGGTGCGAGGGTTTCAAGTAGTGCCTGTTTCCAGGTTTTCACCACTTAACAGATTTTTTAAGAACTTTTTTCAATTTTTTGTATTTTTGTATTTTTGATTTTTTTGGTGATACATCAAAGTGCCTATTGCTAGGTTTTCACTAAGAAGATCTTTTTTTTTCAAGACATTTTCTGATTTTTAGGATTTTTTCAGGAGCATATATGATTTTTTGGATTTTTTAGAAAGTTTTAGAGATTACTAGTTCTCGAGCAAGATCACATCATTTTCTCCTAATGTCTAGCAAGGTATAGGATATGATGGAGCAACAAGCCAGTGGATAAGCAAAGATGGATGAAAAAAGAGTATGAAGCAAGTGAAAGTGATCCTCAAGGACGCACTCCTCAAGAGTACCCAAGCTAGGGAAAGAGGTGAAATAGTCATATGAAGCATGTTTTGGATAAGCAATGGAAGAAATGAGCAAGATAGCATGTAAGATAAGCAATAAAGCCAACAAGTGCGATAGCATATAAGATAAGTGATGAAAGCTAATGAAAGCTAATGAGTAAGATAGCATGAAAGCATGTAGTCCAAAAGAGTAGCCATGTCAAGAGACCTATGAGAACCATGTTTCATTTATTATGATCAAGACCAAGGGGTCAACTAGATAGTATACCAACGGGATAGAGCAATAAGAATAAAGCTCAAGATAGAGGCTATGAGTGAATGGGAGAGCACAATAGAAAATCTGATGGATAAGATAACCAATATGCAAAGATAGCTCAACATTGTCAAGATCAAAGAGAGAAGAGGGGATAGATGGATGATGGAAGAATTACGCATGATGCCTATTTGCTAGGTTTTCATCATGGTACTTATCCAAGGTGCCACAAGAAGTAGTTTTCACCATAGGATAAATTTATTTCTCTTTACTTTTGCTACCAAGGTGCCACAAGAAGTGGTTTTCACCAAGGCACATTTTCTTTTTCTTTTTCTTTTTCTTTTTTTTTCTTTTTTTTCTTTTTTTTTGGAATTTTTTTTTTTTTTTTTTTTTTTTTTTTACTTTTTCTTTTTTTTTTAGAATTTATTTATTTATTTATTTATTTATTTTGAATTTTTAGAAAGAGCTCAAGCTTTTTGAATTTAGATAGTTCTCCTATAGGAAATATAAGCCATGATAAGCCAAGACCATAGAAAGGTATGCTCAAAGATGTTGATAGGGTGATGAAAGGGAAATGGTAGTAGGAAGAATATATGGAGGATAAGAGTTCATGTATAGAAAGGAGGTGTAAGCTTTAGAGGATTTCATGAGGGTAGCTGAAATATTGGACAAGATCAACATTGACACACACCTTGAAGGGTATTGGAACAATGGAGGAATCATGGATGAAGTAGCTTGAGGTTTAGATGTATGAGGTGGTAGAAGAGATTTGGAAAAAGGTGGAGTGGAAGGCTTTGGAATAATTGTAGGAAGATTTTTGGAAGAAGATAGAATGGAAGCCTTTGGAAGCTTGAATGTCAACTTTGAAGTATTTTCAATATTCAAGTCTTTTAAAAGAGACTTGGGAATCCATAAAGCTTTAGATTTTCCTTTGGATACTTCAAAACACATTTCTTCAATAATGGGTTTAGGAACCCATATTTTCTTTGATTTAGTTTTTTTAATAGTGGACCTTTGCGGTCTCTTTTGTGCATTCTCCTTCTTAGCATTCACATGTCGATTAGATGGGACATAGTGATCTTTCTTTTTTAATGGATTCTAATGTTTATTCTCACTTCCAAAGGAATTGGGATTTGTGGATGAATAAGGATGATATGACTGGTTTAGATGTATAGATGGGTGAAAAGTCATCAAGGATGAGTGTCTTTGTTGATCTTCAGGTATGATGGGAGAGCTAGGGAATGAGGTAGGAGTGAATGTAGGAGATGGAGGAACATAAGGCCCCAAAATGGATGGAAGGTTTGAATGCTTTAGCTTAGATGGATAAGGACCAAGGATAGATTTAGAAGATGCAAAGGGATAGTGGGAAGGGATATCAACATCTTTAGAGTGAGCAACATGGTCTAAGCCATCAATAGACTCATAAGTACCTTTGATAGGAACAACATTTTTAATAGAAGCACTTGAAGCTTGAGCACAATTTTGAAGTGGATGTGGAGAAGTAGAACATGAGGGGATGCTTTGATCTTGACAAGTAGCTTTGGATAGCATAGGAAGAGAACTTTTCTCATAATTTTCAGTAAGCTCAAGGAAAATAGTGGAAGTAGTGCATTCATCATACTTAGGAGGTGGACAAGATATAGGATATGGAATGGAAAAATCTTGAAAGAGATGAACGGGTTCTTGATCTTGATCTTTCTTGACATTTATAGCTTTTTCTTTTTGAGAGTCCTCTTTACATGGAGCCACTTCTAAGGACAAGGGAGAACGAAGAGTGAATGGAGTAGTGCATGAAGGTTGAGGATGTTTAGGATTGGTAGCATGGAAAAGGTTTGTAGCCAAATGAAGGTTAGCTTGAGTTTTTTTTAGAGATAGCCCTTGAGGATACACATAGTCAATGTGGAAAGCATTAGGTTCTTTATTTGATGGAGGTATGTTGGAAAGATTTGAAGTGTTGGGAGATGCACGAGTGTTGGAAGAAGTGGAAGATGTAATAGAGCTGCTACTAGACATAGGTTCATTAATGTAATCTTGCTCAAGAGAAGTATCTTCACCACATGAGTCACTAGAGGTTTCAAGATCAACAATCTCATCATCAATGAGATCTTGGATTTTATGTTTCAGCTCTATACAATCAAAAGTAGCATGGTCATTAGATTGATGATAAGCACAATAATCATCCAAGAAAGGATTTCCATAGGAGCTAGACTTAGGCAACATGATGATCTTATTGCCAAGAAGTTTTTGCAAAGTGTCATCATAAGAATTTTCCAAGGGAGCAAAAGTTCTATTAGAAACATGTCTAGGATCTTCTTTTTGTTTCTCAAGTGAATATAATGCATTCATTTCTTCATCATTTTCTTGGTCAAAGATAGGTTTATCATGATATTTTGGCCTAGGCTCAAAGGAGGTATCACTTGCTTGTTCTCTAAAGAGGTCTTTAGATCTAGAAGATGAAGACATTTGATGTCTTGAAGTAGAGCATGTAGACCTAGAAGAAGAGGATGACCTCAAAGAAGGTGACTCACATGCATGTAAAGACCTTAAGGAAGATTCATGTAATGATGCAATCTTCTCCTCTAACATTTTCTCAAGTTTAGACTTCATTTCCATCATGCGCTTAGAGAGATGAAGGTAAGAAAGATCATTTGTCTCTTCTAGTTCTTTGTATTGTGCATATAGATCTTGAAACTCTTTAGTGACATGGAGGATATCATGATCCTCTAGATTCGGTTGAAGTTTGGTAGCACAAGGTTTAGATCCCATAGTTTTAGATGCAAAGCCAAGCATAAAAGAGCCTAGAGGATAACTTGATGTTGAAACTATAGGAGGTAGAGTCTTCACTTGCCAAGATAGTAGAGAGAGATTAAAGTGACTTGTCAAACAATATGTCCAAGAAACTTACGACATGAATGACTCAAGTCAATAGCTAGGCAAGATGCCCAAATAGCCAAATAGATAGAGCAAGCAGGGTGACAAGTGAACAACTCTCCAACCCAAGAGTGTAGTCAAGAAATCAAGGCAACCATTTCGGCAAAAAGATAACTAGCAAGTGGACATAGACCATGAAGATAGAAAGACCAAGAGTGCTAAGACCAAAGAGCCACTTTAAGCATGTTCAAAAACTAGAGACATAGCAAATCAAAGTCAAATGATGAGACTCCCCTTAGCAAGCAACACAAGAAAATGTTTGCATTTGATGTTTTGACTTGGTTGACAAAGTTTGACAATAGTTGACAGCATAGCAAGTTTGATGTTCAAAAACAATTTCTTTCCAAGCAAGATAGTGACACATGGAGTATTCTTCAAACAATCAAGCAAGGGACAAAGCAACCTTACATTATACAAGCATATGTGATGTCTCAAAATAATTCCGTAGAATTATCGTCATGTGTATGTTCAAAATATTTTCACAAGTATACCACATTCGAGAATACATCAAGCAATATCTACCTAAATGTCATGGTTCATTACTCAACAACTTGGCCCACGCTTGATGCTCCTTTGCCTCACACCAAGTGGTTACCCACAAGAGATATTGGCTTTTTCATGGAAATGCCATAAGCATAACCAAGGGAACACATATGGTGAGTGTAAATCTTGGGGTGATCCGGGTAGTCCACTAGGATCAATCCTTGCACCAAGAAGTTGAGTAGCTAAAAATGGTAGTTACTAACTTAGGGTGTTTAGATAGGGCTTCCGTTCATAGTGTTCCTCTTGCTCCCAATTACGGGACACCTCACCTTGCGATGAGTAACCGATCTCGCGATCACAAGAGTACCTTAAGCATTCTTGCCTAGTGATCTCCCTATGGTCGAAATCCCATAAGCGATCACACTAGATGAAGATAAACACTACGTCTACCAAGTTTTTGTGTCCTTGATAGCCTTGAGTTTATAGTGGGTTGGAAGAGCCAGGTAATCGGCTTGTTCCCACTTGGGTCATTCCTCTCAGGTTGTTCGAGAGCAAGCCCTCTAAAGGATTCTAACTACACACAGTGGATCAAATTTTGGAAGTCAAGATTTCTGGTTCACCACAAGGGTGAAGAGCATACTCTCCTATTCCAATCATTTTCTCCCAAACATGCCAAGAAGATTCAGTTACCCCTTGCTTTTGAAACCAAATGGCAAGTCAAGATTTCTGATTCACCACAAAGGTGAAGAGCATACTCTCCTATTACCAAAAGACTCCAATCACAAGTTTTATGTGCCTATGAAAAATGAACAATTATTCAATGCCACACATGAAAACAAAAAAGCAAGAAATTTTGAGTTTTTATGCTTTGGGAAGCCCTGCAAACAATCGTTAGTAGCCCTTGTGCATTTGAAGCTTTGACATGCGTTCTTTTTATGCAATGTTTCAATTTTTTTCACAAAGATGGCAACCTGAAATCACAACTTGTTAGCAACAAAAGTTAGTGTGAAATAACATAAAATAGTACAATAAAAAGTGGATAGTTGCCTCAAATATCCAAGTTATCTTCCAATCAAGTGTATGCAAAGAAAGTGCAAACTAATCACAAATGCTCTCATTTTTACTCTTTGCTTTTGACCTAGTCAACAAGATTAGACTTTTTTGCTATTATTTCGGATCCAAAAACATAAATGAAAAGAAGAGACCCCTATTAAAAATTAGAGAGCTTTCCAAAAATGCAAAAAATTTAAAAAAATCTCTTCATTTGCGCTCTAGAGATTGATTTTGTCAAAATAGGCCAAATTTCTCAAATCAAGTTTTTGATCTTTAATACGACTTCAAAATTCAAAACACAAAAAACAAACCTCCATTAGAATTGAAAAAGCTTTCTGAAAATGTAAGTTTTTTTAAAAAAATTGCTTATTTGCGATCAGAAACGACTTTTTATGAAAAAAAAAAAGAAAAACTCATAACTCCCGAAAATCATGTCAAAATTCTCTGCAAATCGGACTGAAACATTTTGAGCATATATCCAACCTACAAAAAAAATTTCAGAAACAAACTCCAAGCCGTTTAAAAGATATGATCAAATCTTTAAACCAACTAAGTTTTTGGCCTTCAAACCAATTTACTTATGGCTTGGCCTTAAAACCAAAGTGATAATTCTACAAAAGCATTTGATTAGACCCAATATGCTGCTGTAAAAAACCAGAGATAAGAAATGAAAGAAAATGGAGCTGAAATTTTGATTCAAGCCCCACGGTGGGCACCAAAAATGTACACTCGAAAGTGTCACACTCTAAACCATTCTATCCAAACGATTCCATGAGTTTGGAATGCTTGGATGCCGGCTTAGAGCTCCCTATCCACGGAGTGCAAGAGAGTGTATTTCAAGTTCAAGGGCTCTCAGATGAACCTTAGAGATACTCTTCTTGCTAGTAAACCATGCAATGGGAGATTCCAAAGACAAGATGCAAGAATGCAAATGTCCCAAAGAGTTCCTCAAGAATGCAATGCAAATGAAAATTAAGCTAGAATGAGATGCAAAGTGGAGCTATGCTAAAACATGTATGAGAGTGTTACAATCCAAATATTAAGCTATGTGAGATTAAGCTACATGTAAAAATGAAAGCTAAGCTAAGCTAAAATGCCATGATGCCATGGATGAGAGAATATAGACAAGAAATAGAAGTTCTCCACAAAGCTCCAAAGAAACCTGTTAGAAAACCTGCAGCATAACAATATTCAAAATGAGGATGGATTGGATGGGGAAAGTTCTCTCCCTTTTAAAGATGTATGGACGCTGGAGATCAAGATGAAGATGGTGGATGATCAAGGATGGAATTCGAAAATAGGAGTGATCCATGTGCACACACAAATCAACCAATAGAATATAAGTTGACTTGTCATATAAGACAAAAGTCACAAAGCCTTTTCTTTTAATTGCAAAATAGAAAAAGAACTTTATGTGTGCACTTTAAGTGGGTTAGAAGAATGGGGTCTTTTATTTAATTAAAAGGGGACATGTTCTTTTAATCAAATAATGAACTTAGGATAGCATAGTCAAACTATAGGTTATAATCAAATAAATTGATTATTAGCAATTTGGCTTAGGTAAGTGATTAAATTAATTTAGCCAAAATGTTGAAAAGGGGGCTAATAGTCTAGATGACCATTTTTAGGTGATTACACTTCTGAGAGAAAGGGGGGGAGTGTGAATCAGAAGTACCAATTGTTATCCTCTCAAACTCTTAATAACATATAAGTAAAATTAACATGCATGCAAGTAAACAAACATAAAATGAGAGCATGCATCAACACATAACACAAGAGATTTTGGTGACCCAGAAACCCTCCAAGAATAAGAAGGTAAAATCAGGGTGGGGATGATACCCACAAAATTACTGCAGCAAAGAATTCAACCATTTCTGATGGTTTTCCCTGTTAAAGGCTTTACACTGTGTCAATAGTGACCTGTTGAAAGGATTTACAAACACTTTACAAGAATTCTCACCCTATTAAAGGATTTACATAAAGGTTGTTAAACCTACCTAATACATAGGATTTTCTTGTCCTTCTTCAAAGACTCTCCTACCTAGTTGTTAAGCTAACCTATCACCATAGGATTTCAACTTCTAATATAATTTTAAGAGAGTATTAGAACATTTGACCTGATTGAATGCAATCTCAAATTATTGTTGGGTTTAGGCACTTGATCTGCTCTTTCTCTTTTGATTCTTGCTTGATTTGATCTCTGAAATTGTTCCCTATTCTACTATGATCAATTAGATATAAATGATATCCCTTTCACTAAGTCTTTTCTCTCCATACTGAAATTTCACTATAATCTCCTCTTATGCAACTTTTATTCCATACATACAATGGTGCATTCATCCTCCTTATAAAGAATGTAGAGACTTAGGGTTAGGTATAGATCTACAATCCAAATTGAATCTCAAATTCCCACTCATATTTTTCATTTTTCTCATTAGTTACATGCCTTCACCATTTTTCTGATTGGTTGCATGTAGATTTCATAGGGATCACAAATGACTCATCCTTATCCTCTTTCTCCTTTGAAATTTCTCAAAGTTAGCTCCAAAAATGGTTTACATCTTAGTTTGTACAAATAAAAACTCTTATGTTGATCCTACGTTTCTCAGCACATGAAGTATTACTAATGCTCAGCACATACTATTTCTAGATTGCTCAGCATCAACTACATTTCTTGGTTTACTCGACACCTGTTGTATCCTGTATCACTTGGCATATATTGTTTTGAGTTTCTTGGCATCTAAATGATTTTGTTACTGAGCACATGAACAATTCTTGGATTTCTCGACACATACTATACTATAATCTACTCGACACCTATTGAAATTTTGGCTCGACATCTATTGTGTACTCGACATGTATGATGAAAATGGTTAAGTGTGTTGACACTCATTTGTCAATACTATTTATTTGACCAACAATCTCCCCCTTTGACATGAGTGTCAAAAACACTTAACTAAGTATTGATGATCCTAACCTTATTGATTACATTATTTACTCAACTTTCATGCAAAAATTGCAAAAATTTCAAAAATTGTGAGTAGCAATATACCTTATAGCTCCCCCTAAGTTGATTATGCCTTTAAAATTTGAAATTATGTACCAATATGCCTGATCCTCTCTATTCTTTGATCTATTTCTACATTCTGACCCTGTATGTTGTATCTAATCTATGTGTTGTGCCTATATTCCATGTGATTACCAAAATTTTACATCTCTTCTTCACTCCTTGTCTCCCCTTTTTGGCTATTTACAATCATTCCACTTTATTCTTAGAATGAAAGAATGATCAAAATTTGTTAAAATTTGGTAATTACCCATAGTATTTACATATGTCCTCCTTTTCTTATTTCTCCCTCTTTTTTCATTCTCCCTCTTTTTGACACTAATGCCAAAGGGTTCTATGGAGTAATAGCATATTTAGCCAAAAAAAAATCTATTTACCTCCATTTTTGTTTTCAGAGCTGCATCCCAATTCTCCAAAGCAATGTCTAATGGCTTGTGATGGATGGTAGTCTCTGTAGCAAGGTGTAAAATTCCATCAAGGGTAGAAAGATTGGGATCTTTCTTTAATATTGTTTCAGCATAAACTTTTTCCTTGTGGGGAACTTCTAAATGAGGAGTTATAGAGGACTGGATTTGCATCAATTTACTCTTTATATTTGCCTCCTCTATTGTTAGCATAGATAACTCATTTTGTGTGTGAAGTGTCTATGCAAAATGCTTCTCACTTTGAGTTGGATCTCTAGGTAATTGTATACTAGAGATTTTCAAGTTCCTTTCCAAGCTCATTATTTGTTGATTAGTTTCTTGTGTGAAATTTGAAAAATTGCACAACTTCCTACATAATGAAAAAATATTTTCCAGAACAATTTTGGCCTTATCAATTGTCTTGGCCAACTCTACCTATTCAAGTGCAATGCCACTTGATATCTTCTCATTAACCTTGCCTTGAAATTTTCTTTCTAACCATTCCATTAGTTTAACATTGGTGTCCTAGTCCTCATTTGTCACTTGATCATCTATGTTTGATAGTTTCTCAATTATTGGTTTTCCTTCATTTGGTGACTGCAAGTTGAAGGCATCCATGAAGATGTCCTTCATATCATGAAGTGCTTGCTTATGTTTAAACTCTTTTCTCAAAATTTCCTTCCTCATCCTTCTATCCAATGCATTTTACATTTCAGTCATTTGTACCATTGTGATAGTTTTGGAGTCATAGGAGGGTATCTCAATTTCTTCATCTAGTTCAAGGTCTCCATAGTGAAGAACCCTATCCACTCTTGTTGAACTCGATCCTGGCATGGAAAATTGCAATGGAATAGCTTTAGTGCTTGGCTCCTTAATAGTCTTAGTAGGAGTGCTAGTCCTTGGTAATTCTACTAATGTCTGAATGGTGGCCTGCTCCTTTTCTTTTGTTGCATCATCCTTCTCATCTAATTTCTTCTCCTCTGTACTTGGCATCTGAACATTATCTGTAATTACACTTGGTGGAGGTGGTGGTGGCAATGTATATGTAAAAGGCTATACCTTTGACTTCACCTTCTGACTTTGTGGTGTAACTACTGCTCTTTGTATTTCATCTACACTCACCAATATAGGATTTATGCATAATTGTGCCTATAGAGTAGATTGGTGAAGGATATTTGAGAGATCCTCTTTAGTGAGTGGGTTGATGTTTTGAGCTATTTTTTTCAGTAACATCCTTTATGATGACTATCTCTATAGGTGTAGTAGTTGAGTGAGGAGGGCTGGGAGGTGGCAATTGTGTGTCTTGCACACTATGTTCTTGTTACTCACCTATCCCCTTTTCTTCTTCTTTACTTGTTTCCTCCTCCTTTTCTTCTTTATCGTTTTCTTCTTCATCCTTCTTTTCTTCCTCCACTTTCTTCTCTTCTACCTTATTTCTTCTTTCTTTTTTTATTTCCTTTGTTTTGGCACTTACTTTTGCCTTGTATTCTTCATCAAATACATCATGAATTTTCTTGTAGATAATTTTCCACACTTTTGTGGTTTTTCTCACAACCTCTTCAATTTTACTTTTTAGAATACTAAATGCCCTGTACGTGGGAGTAAATCTACTATTGTGCCTTTTGATTGCATTTTTTATTTGAATTTTAGTCAAATAATGCAACATCCTTGCTAAGGTAGACTCCCTTATTTCTTTCTCAGTTTGTAGACAAAAATGCCATTTTTCCTCGACAATCTTGTATAATTCCTTTGGCAATGAACTATCTAGTTCAAGAGGTGTATGTTTATATTCTACCATCATATTATAGATAGATATCTCTATTTTATTTTGCTCATCTTTTGTGAGCTTATTAAAATTTACATTCTTCAAATCATTTAAGTCTCCATTCCTAATCTTAGCACATAATTTATCAATAGAAGACTTTGGTGGATGACTTACCACTTTAAATTGACTTATATCTTCAGATTTTGTCCTTTCATCATCTGTGTTTGGTTGAGCCACATATCTTCTTCTTTTCTTGGGCTCTTCTACTGGTTGTGCAGTAGCTTTCTTCTTTTGTTTTGCTACCTCTTTGGCCTTTTGATTTGATGCTCTTGTTGTGACTATTTTTTCTATTGGCTTAGTTAGAGGTATCTTGGTTGGGGCTGATTTTGTTACCTTCTTGGGCTTTGACTTAGTTACAGGTTGTGTTTTTTCCTTTCTCTTCTTCTGCTCGGCAGGTGTAGGTGCTTCCTCAGCTTCTTCTTCCTCGGCACCTTCCTCTTTGTCTTCTTCTTGCCCTTGTGTCATCTCTTCTATCTCTTGCCCTTGCTCTTCTTCTTCTTCTTCATTATCTCGTTCCACTTCTTCCACTTCTTCTACTTCACCTTCAATATTGGCTCCAAATGTCTTCTTTATTTTTCCTCACCATTTTATCCTTCTTCTTAATAACTAAAGCAATTTTTAGTTCTATCTCAATTTTGGACTTAACAACATCATAAGTTTCAAAATGAGGAGCTGCTTTATCAATTTCTTCTACTAACAATGATGTGATTGCTATTGAGGCTTCATCAATATCCAGTTCATATCCTAATGGTCTTAGCCATCTTACCCTCGGTATTGCAGCTTGAATGTATGTGAAGTCAATATCAACCAAGAAGCATATGTTATTGACATGTTTCTCAACTAGTGAGACTGGTATCCTCATCCTTTGCTTCATAGACTTCCTAAAGTCTTCAAAATAGCTAGTCATCTGGGCTTCAAAATTGTCTCCCATTTGATCAATGAACTCATTAATTTAAGTGACTGTTATCTTGTTAGAGTTCCATTTAACCTTCCCAATTGATGGAAATTCTTCCATCAAATAAAAGAATATGCACATGAGAACTAAGCCAATTTTACACTGTGCACCTTTTGATCTCCTTATGGCTCCTAAGTTCTCACTAATTTGTTGCAACATGAGTTCAGCTAGATCATAGGTGTGATCTTTCTTTACTAACTTGTATGCCACATCAATAGTTATGTAGGGAACACTATTTAGTCTATTGGACTGATAAAATTTATGTGAAATTATCCTCACAACAAAGTCAAGTAGGGGGCAATTCATAGTATCAATAGCCATTCCCCTATTGTTCCATTTTGCACATGTGTTATTCTCAATTACCTCCTTTCTATCACTTCTCAATGTTTTTCATTGATCTAGGGTTGGAAGATAAGTAACCCTATGCACAATCCTTTTAGTGATCTTGACTGGTCCTGACTCTAGCCATAGACATCCATCATGAATTTGGCTCAGAACAATGCAAATCCATTCTATTTTAAACACTATGGTAAAAACTAGGGTTTTAGTTAAACCCTTCTTCTCAACGATTGAAAACTCATCCTTCAATATCTTATTCTCACATAACTTATCATAGGCATTAAAGATTTCTAGGTCACCTATGGCACCAATTTTACAATTGTAGCATTTTCTTACATCTTGAACCATGATGACTTTGGGTGGAATGATCGATAGTGCGCCAGCTGAGTCATTTTTATAAGCTACTTTAGTAATTGGTTTGAATTCAAACTGTTTAACTTTATTGCTAACCAGTTGAATCTCATGATCTCCCTTAGCCTTAGGGTTTCTTGAGCTAGAAACCATATTACCAAACTAGGGCTTTAAAATGTATTAAAAATTGAAACTTTGCGTAGCTCAGTACTTAATAAATACCTTCAAATTGATGAGTTCATGTTGAATCTTTGTTGCATTTGATGCGAGTGATTTTAAGGTAGATGCTTGATTGTCTCTTAGCTCTTCTAATTTTTGCTCTTCAATTGAATGTTGTGAAAATGAATGATTTTCACTTTTATTAGGCTTGAAACCTAGCATTTATTACATTCATGCTTTACAATTATATACTTAGCTTCCAAAGGATTTTTCAACTCGGCATCAACTGTATTTCACTCACTTGGCAACTACTATTATCTCATTACTCGACATCCACTAGACTATTTTAATTTGGCCTGTTCTGGAGTTTTACTTGGCAACCAAAGATAGCTCAGTATCATCTTTCAACTTTTATCCTAGCATCCTAACTTATGCAGATTTCTTCTTTGCAATGTTCCTATGTTCTTTTTTGGGTTGATGTATGATACATCTTTATATGTATCAGCCCTTTGTGTCTTTCTAATGCTTAATTTGATGAGGTGTAATCACTTGACCTCTTGGGTGAAGTGATTTATCCATTTGATGTGTTGCATTCACCTTTCTTCTGCCATGTCTTCTTCATATCTTCCCTGATGTGTTCCATATTAACTTTTTCTTTGCCCTTATTAACTTCAGTCTTGGGTGCTTTGACTTTTTTTGGATAGTTCCTACTGATATGACCAATCTTTAAGCATCTAAAACAAGTAGTTTGATTTAACCATCTGCTATAATTTCCCTTAAAATGTGTTCTTATGCAATTTTTAGGAATGTGTCCATACTCTTGGCAATAATGATAGCTATATGTGGTGTTGTAATCCCAATTGTAGTGATGTACATGATTGGTTCTTCTTTCAGGTTGATTAGGTGTCCACATAGGCTTTGATCTGCACTCAAAGGCTCTATGTCCATATTTTTTGCAATTGTAGTAGTGACCTTCAAATCTTAGTGTCTTGGTTCTACATTCATGTGCTTGATGTCCTTGCTTTTCGCACTTGTGACAAAAACTTGCATTTGTGGGCTTATCATGCTGATAACCATTCTTGCTTTTGCACATATTAGAGGTATGTCCCTTTTTACCACAGAAATGACAAGTGGACTTAGTGTTCTTACCTTTGTTTAATCTTTCTTCTACATTCTTAGATGATTCTCCTTATTCAGTGCTGATGTAGCCAAGTCCTTAAGTATCATTACTAGCCCTTGGTGATTTCAGAAATTGCTCAAAATACTTGATGGCCTCATTGGGTTTGTCGTAGCTTTCTTCTATTTCCCTTTCTCTCTTCAATTCATTCTACAACTTCAAGGTGGAGATCTCAATGTCCTTCATGTTCAGCTCATGATGAGTATTCATCATCTGGGTCAAGGTGTCTAGCTGCATGTTTAGAATCTTTTCAAATTCAATTGTCTTCTCTTCTAGTCTATTGATGAGATTTATTTTGTCATCTTCTACCATGACCTTGTCTTCAATAGCTCTTTTCTTTTGTTCAGTTACTTCACAAAGCATTATGGCTTGTGATTCTTGTTCGAGCTTGAGTAATATGATTTCTTCAGCTTGTGCTCTATTTTTCTCCATTAATTCTACCATTGCTACATCAAATTCCTTGGAATCTCCATTGGCAAATACAGTGTGGTATCAATCTCCTTGTAATGTATGTCATTTTCAGCTATGGCTATCTCCTTTCTTTTTTTCAAATATTTTCTCAGTTCCTTCCTGGCTTCCTCTACTTTGTGTAGTGCTAGTTGCACATCAATCACTTGATTGTCAATAATCTTCCCAAGTTTGAAGACTTCCATTTTTTGACCTTTTTATCCAAGTTGTTGGGCTTCTCCTTATGAGAACTAGAGCTTTGATACCAATTGTTGGAATATTCAAATGGGAAGAGTACTTCTGAGAGGGGGTGGTGAATCAGAAGTACCAATTGTTATCCTCTCAAACTTTTAATAACATATAATTGAAATTAAAATGCATGCAAGTAAACAAACATAAAATGAGAGCATGCATCAACACATAACACAAGAGATTTTGGTGACCCAGAAACCCTCCATAAATAAGAAGGTAAAATTGGGGTGGGGATGACACCCACAAAATTACTAGAGCAATAAATTCAACCACTTCTGATGGTTTTCCCTATTAAAGGCCTGCCCTATTAAAGGCTTTACACTGTGTCAATAGTGACCTATTGAAAGGATTTACAAACACTTTACAAGAAGTATCACCCTGTTAAAGGATTTACATAAAGGTTGTTAAACCTACCTAATACATAGGATTTGCTTGTCCTTCTTCAAAGACTCTCCTACCTAGCTATTAAGCTAACCTATCATCATAGGATTTCAATTTCTAATACAATTTTGAGAGAGCATTAGACGTTTGACTTGATTGGATGCAATCTCAAATTTCTAGGTTTAGGCATTTGATCTCCTCTTTCTCTTTTGATCCTTGCTTGATCTGATCTCTGAATATGTCCCCTATTCTGCTATGATCAACTAGATATAAATGCTATCCCTTTCACTAATTCTTTTCTCTTCATACTAAAATTTCACTATAATCTCCCCTTATGCAACTTTTCCTCCATACATACAATGGTGCATTCATCCTCCTTATAAAGAATATAGAGACTTAGGGTTAGGTATAGATCTATGATCCAAATTGAATCTCAAGTTCCCACTCATATTTTGCATTTTTCTCATTAGTTGCATGCCTTCACCATTTTTTCTAATTGGTTGCATGTAGATTTCATAGGGAATACAAATGACTCATCCTTATCCTCTTTCTCCTTCGAAATTTCTCTAAGTCAACTCCAAAAATAGTTTACATCTTAGTTTGTGCAAGTACAAACTCTTATGCTGATCTTGCATTGCTTAGCACATGAAGTGTTACTGAAGCTTGGCACATACTATTTCTGGATTTCTCAGCATCAACTACATTTCCTAGTTTACTCATCACCTGTTGTATCATGTATCACTTGGCATATATTGTTCTGAGTTGCTCGACATCTGAATGATTCTGTTACTCGACACATGAACAATTCCTATATTTCTTGGCACATACTATACTATAATCTACTCAACACTAACTGTGACTCAACACCTATTGAAATTCTAGCTTAGCATCTATTGTGTACTTGACATGTATGATGAAAATGGTTAAGTGTGTTGACACTCATTTTTCAATACTATTTATTTGACCAACATTGATGTGGCAATTTTTGATATAATTTGATCACCTATATGGCTCAAAATTATAGGAGAAAGATGAAAAGTTAAAAATTGAATAGGCAATATAGATATGGAGGAACTCCTATTTCAGAAGATGACAAATTGAAGTGAATTTGGAACCAGAACTTTATGAAAATTCGGTGAGGCAATGAATTTTGGATCCATATCTGAATAGCAATCCAAGATAGGAATCAGTGCATCCAACATAGCTACCTTTGAGCAATTAAAGATCTGCTAAAGAAACTTCATAATCTAATGAAGAGAATGCAAAAAGATAAACCTTTTCTTTTGATCTTGCTTAGCCAGCTCTCTATGAACAAAAACTTGGTCTTGCATAACCCGGTCTCCTGAATTTAATTGAGTGTCCTTGACCAATTTTTTTGAATTAAATTGAACATTCTGATTATGAGTCCTCTAAGAGAAATTCTTTGGATCAAAACAATGATCTAAGCATATTTTTATATCATCTAAATCAACTGATTGGCACATGGTGTTAAAATGCCCAAGATTATCTTGAAATTTGTTGACTACACTTGCATCCTGAATATTATCTATCTGAGACCAATTACCCCATTGAGATATGAGAGATATAGAGGTGGGGAAAAAAATTTCATATCAATTAGCAAAAAAACTCTAACTTCCAATTTAGAGCATTCAAAAGGAATAAGATCATGTTTAAAGAGAATGCCCAATTTGTTGGCTATAATCTCAATTATCTCTGGATCACAATTCTCAAGTGGTAAGTGAGAGAAAGAAACCCAATGTGGGAAAAACTAAATAGATGTGTCAAACAGATTGAAATTTGGTATCCACATCATAGTATGTAAACCAATTCCATGACAGAATCAACATTTATGTTTATGAACAACATCTCTCACTTCCTTAGACGTAAATAAGGCAATAAATAATTTGGTTTCTAGATCAGTGTAAAAAAATGTCCTTTAGTCTAGACCAAGAAGAAAATGCCCATTTCCTAAATTCTAAAATCAATAAGGAAGAAGAGGAGAGTTTACCAATAAAATTTGTTTGTCGAAGAATATTGATTGGATACTGCAACATGTGACAAGGAAATTTGACATGCAAGTCATGCTTAGGATTTAGTGCTAGCTGGGTAGCACTGTTCTAAACTTTCTTCTACCAAATCAATTTTGGAATGAAGGGGGCTGTTGTAGAAATATTTATTGGATCCTCAAGCCCATTGTTTACCTATATAGGAGGTGGATCTTCAGGCTCACTGTTTACCATCGTAGTTTGAGTAGTTAATAAACTATCTTGCAAATGTGTCAATGGAACAAGTGGAGCCCCCTCACAAATATCAAAAATAGGTTATTTTTTAGTAGATTTGTGATTAGGTTTTCACTATGCCCTAAATCTCTTATTTGTATAGGAATTAAATCCCCTATCAACTGGTTCCCGAGAGGCAGAGACAAACTTCTGAGATTCCCATGCTAATTTATTTTGAATTCCACTTTCTCACCCAAACTTTTTTTGAACTGGTGGTTGTTGCAGATTATGAATTTGGGAAGAAGATTCACCTTTTCCATATAATGATACACCCTTGAAGGGATTAGATGTTGCAAATTTCTTATTACTTTGAACATGAATCTTTGAATCCAAATGACAATCATGAAAACATGAATTCAGAAAAAATGCTTTTGTTGGTTGAACAATTGCCTTACCCTTAAAAATTGATTTCTCATTTGTAGACTGTAACCCTCCAACATTCACATTTCTAAAAGAGCATTTCTGGAAAGGGAGACCAACCTAGGAAAATTTGACTGGCTGAACCACTGGTGTAGAAGAGAAAATAAAGGTTAAATCATGGTCCCAAGCTAGCTGCACTATTGGACTTTTGGAAAAAATACCAGTGATGTTAGGAAGATTTGAACCAATGTCTTGTTGTGTTCCCCTTTTCTAATGATGGACATATTCCCTACAACCCTTGTCAAAATTTGATACCTTAGATTCCAATCACTTGACTGGAAACTCCAACTATCCTTCAAAGAAGCCCATACATGGTGGTGGTCCTAGAATCACTCCTCTTGCTTAGCTCCTCCCACTTGCCATATTAAGCTACATGAAATCCAAAACATAGACAACAGATTTGAAAAAGGTAAGCATAAAAAAATGTAAAAATTCATTAGGAAAATATTTAGAAAATGATCTATAAAAGTAATACGGAGTAAATAGTTTAATGGAAAAACTCATACAAGACAACAAATACTCTTATAGGGATCTAGAAACCTTGTATGACTCAAAATCAAACCTAAGACGAGGGTTGTATCCTGCAATACTCATACAACCCATAATCAATCTTTGTATGAGTAACCAAAAGACTTATACAAGTCTACACATCAGAATACAAAAATAGAAACATAGAAAAATGTGGTTTTAAGAAAAGGTGATACCAAAAATTTGAATTTTTGGGCCCCACAATGGGTGCCAAAAATGTATGTGTCAAAAATGGTCTACAAACACTTCAAAATAGTCATTGCATGTCAGATTCCTTCAAGAAGGACCATGAGATTGTTCATACTAAAAGATATAAACATATTGACCTATTGCATTCTCATGCCCATAAATTTAAAAGCCAAAAACACTAATAATTTACATAAACCTATATTTAGATATATTTTTTTGCAAATCTCTTTCATTTAAAAAAGTAATAAATGATAATAAAAAATCATTTATTTCCTTCATTTCCTTATAAAATAACAATAAATAATAAACAACATTTATTCCATCAAGTATGTCTTACATTTATTTGATTTCAACTGTACTTTACACTTATTTCTACAACATAAAATCCTTTATTCTTCTTCCTTCTTCAATATAATAACCAAAAAGCTATCAATTATACTTTAAAAATGAACCAATAATACTTTTTAATAATAGACTAATAAATCATAATTACATTCATTTCACATAAAATCATATGCATAACTTTCTCATCACTTGCCTTAACTAACACATGTGGGGGTATACACAAGTGGGAGACTCTCCAAATTACAATAAAAAATGAATAGCGGGCCTTCTTACACAAGTAGGAATAGCAACAATAATCTTCCTCCAAGTTTTAGAACTTCATTAATAAACTACAATAGAAAAACATCCTTCCCATGGAAACCTCTCCTCCCAACTACAAGCCTTATCAAGATCACCCTTGAGCTAGGAGAACCTTAGCTAGGTGGGAAATTCATACTTTACATCCATTCACACACATATAAATGTTACACAAAATATTTCACAACACATTTACAAATTCACATACCAACAAAATACTCCAAACCAAGGCTTGCACTTA
Source organism: Cupressus sempervirens (assembly GCA_028749045.1). Taxonomy (NCBI): domain Eukaryota; kingdom Viridiplantae; phylum Streptophyta; class Pinopsida; order Cupressales; family Cupressaceae; genus Cupressus; species Cupressus sempervirens. The sequence continues at coordinate 524,120,951 of CM053783.1, read as the reverse complement.
GGATCACTATGGATCCATCCAAAGGGTGAAGGTGGAAATCAACATTAGGGATAACCCACATTGCAAAATAACACACATGCCTATAGAAGGTTACACATGACCTATCACATGCCTTCACATAGATTCCTCATCCAAATTCACATGCCTTCATAAGGCTGTCATTCACAACCCTTATGGACCCCAAGTAAAGAAAAGCCATATGGCCCCAACAAAAATTTGGCATATGGGGCCTGTAACACCCATATGGCATCCCTCTCCTTCACAAGGAGAGACTCTTCACCCAAATGCATTCCCCATACACCCTTCACCAACAAGGTTATCTTCCCTTCCAAGGGTGAGGCTCACCTTGAAAACACCTATATACAAAAGAAAAAGAAAGAAAAGCACAAGAAGCTCAAATGAACACAAAGATACCTACATAGACCAAAACACCTCATAAGCATATTCACTAGACATATTATTTTTGCACTATACAAAGGAATGCAATACATTATGAAACAAAATGACATATATTCACAAGGTAAAGGTTGGTTTGAACTCCCTCTCTCCTACCCAAGCTTCCTCTCCTTCCTTAAGATTTCTCCACACTTAGCTAATTCTCAAGATGTCTAGGGTTATCTAATTCCACTAGTGATCTAAAAAATTGGAAAGTGGGCATTAACCTACCACTTCCTCCAAAACTCTTTTAAGAAGGGTCTCAACCTCTCTCAGTTGCCAGCCATCATGAGGTGGATTTCCCTTAGTTTGATAAAATACTCATTTTACTATCTCCTAGGTCTTCACTCTCTTCTAAGGAATTTTTAAAGGTCATAATTGGACTTTGGTAAGTTCAAATGGCCAATAAATGCCCCTCAACCCATAGTACACCCATGGGGAAAGACAATTTTAGCCTAAATTAGCCCCTAGAGTCACTTTTTACCCACTAAAATTCTACCAAGAGTTGAAATTTTAAAATGAATGATTGGAAAAATCTTCTTGGGTCTCTAAACAATGAATCTTACTTAGGGTTCATACATGGTTACTCAAAGGTCAACCTATCTATCCATCCCACTTGACATGCCACATCACAACACATGTGTCAATTGACACTGCATTAGACACATCACTTTACAAATACTAGGCATACCTGTAATCACCTAAAAATGGTCATCTAGACTATTAGCCCCCTTTTCAACATTTTGGCTAAATTAATTTAATCATTTACCTAGACCAAATTGCTAATAATCAATTTATTTGATTATAACCTATAGTTTGACTATACTATCCTAAGTTCATTATTTGATTAAAAGAACATGTCCCCTTTTAATTAAATAAAACACCCCATTCTTCTAACCCACTTAAAGTGCACACATAAAGTCCTTTTTCTATTTTACAATTAAAAGAAAAGGCTTGTGAGACTTTTGTCTTATATGACAAGTCAACTTATATTCTATTGGTTGACTTGTGTGTGCACATGGATCACTCCTATTTTTGAATTCAACCGTTGATCATCCACCATCTTCATCTTGATCTCCATCATCCATACATCTTTAAAAAGGAGAGAGCTTTCCCCCTCAAAGGGAATCCTCATTTTTGAATATTGTTATGCTATAGGTTTTCTAACAGGTTTCTTTGGAGCTTTGTGGAGAACTTCTATTTCTTGTCTACATTCTCTCATCCATGGCATCATGGCATTCTAGCTTAGCTTAGCTTTTATTTTTACATGTAGCTTAATCTAACATAGCTTAATAATGGTATTGTAACACTCTCATACATATTTTAGCATAGCTCCACTTTGCATCTCATTCTAGCTTAATCTTCATTTGCATTGCATTCTTGAGGAACTCCTTGAGACATTTGCATTCTTGCATCTTGTCTTTAGAACCTCCCATTGCATGGTTTACTAGCAAGAAGAGTATCTCTAAGGATCATCTGAGAGCCTCCTTGAACTTGAAATACACTCTCTTGCACTCCGTGGATAGGGAGCTCTAAGCCGACATCCAAGCATTCCAAACTCATGGAATCGTTTGGATAGAAGGGTTTAGAGTGTGACACTTTTGAGTGTACATTGTCAACCTATCTATCCATCCCACTTGACATGCCACATCACAACACATGTGTCAATTGACACTGCATTAAACACATCACTTTACAAATACTAGGCATACCATCATGGATATTTATAAATTTACATTTAATATTCACACAATTCACTTCAACACCATTTTATGAATTAAAACACAATTATAAATAGGTTATATCCCTCCTTAGGGTTAACCTTGGATTCACAAATAATGGCACAATAAATCACCTAGCAAAGGTTATCCTTAATATCCATGATTATACTTCCTACAAACTTGTGAAAATGTCAGTAGTCCATTACAAGTAAATATAAAAAATAAATGTTCAAAGTAACAAAATAATCATGCTCATAAATCCCAATATCCATTATAACATAATTAACCTAAATAATCTGCATAGTGATATCACCTAATTAAATCAATGTATACTATGATATTTGCATGAGATATTATTTTTTATCACAAATAAAACAAATGTAGATAGAAGAGTTAACAAACACTAAAATTGCATGCATGCATGCATGCATATCTCTAGTTTACTTAAGCTAAACATCAAGCCTTGGGCCTAACTTCTGAGGTGACCACAAGCCTCTTCCTCCATTGTGGGATCAACCTCACACATCTTCCTTGTTTGACACTTTCTTTTTAATGTGGCATTCTCCTATTTGGTGGATGCACTCCTATTTGAGGAAAGAATCTATAGTTTCTTTGGTGTTACATTTTATTGGTAGGTTCTTTAGTTTAAGGTGTGCACTAAATCTCATGAGTTTTTTTATGTACCCTTGTCAGTTTTGTTGACTTTTCCTTCACACATTCTACATCTACAAGCTTGGTCAATGGCCTTTGTTCAATGCACTCCTCACCTTTGTTTTCCATACTAGACCTACCTTATTTTATGGCACAGTCCCACATTTAGCATTGGTTTTTCTTATTGCAATGTGGAGGAAGTATTTAATTGGGTCTGTGGACCCTCTGATAGGACTTTTTCCCTTCAAGTCATGTGCATACACCCATTGGTTACTTAGAGAAGGACCATACATCTTTTTTGAAGGTGGTTTTTTATTTTCAATCTTGAGCACATTTTTTGAGGAGAGGGAGCCACTTTTATTGGGCACCTATACTAATGCATCACATTTCTTCCAATCTCATACTAGTCTCCTTAAACTCTAACCCATTTATTTTGAAAGATGCACTTGGATTTTTGGAAGGAGTAATTTGGAATTCCATTGGCTCTTATACTCACATAACCTCTACTATGTGTTTGGTTTGCGGCTTTACATGAATTTATGGGAATCTCTAAGTTTGGCATGAAGTTATGCTTGAAGCACACCTTGGGCAAGGTTTTTTGGATATTTGGAACTTTGTCACCCATGTCAAGATCCGCTTGATGTTAAGAGCATGCATGTATAGATTGGGGGTCAAGTCAACTCCAAGTTAGATCAATAATGGATGTGTTAATCTCTAATTATTCTAGTTAGGCATGGGCTTTTTGGGTTGTGTTACGGATTGATGACACTCAAACAGACCCCATGGGCTATGATGACTACACTCCCACCTTGGAACAATGCCTAATGTGGCCCTCTTTTCTGGAACTAGTCAGTACCATGGAGTGTGTGTTTTAATTGGTACGATGCATTTTGTGGGTTCCACCACTAATTCCATGGCAGATTTTTTTTGAGTGATCTATAGCTATTGCTGGTGGTTTATGCTCCATCCTTTTCCCCAATTTTTCCATTAGTTTTTTTGATGCACTATTGTGGTTTTTTTCCACTTGATCTATCTCTGTATTCCTTTATTAGGAAATTTTACCAAAAAAAATTAAAAAGTGGATATTTGACATAGCATCATTGACTTTTTTGCCACATACCAAATTCTTATGGTCAACGGACTTATTTTCTAGCACTAGCTTCTTTTTCTAGCATGTTGTTTTCTTGCTAAGGGATTTTTCTTAGGCATTTTTTACCTCGATGACTGTTTAGCTGTCAAATTTATGCTTTTCACTTGCTGACATCATCACTCACATCACCCCTTCGGGCTCTATTTTGACCTATCTTCACATTTTTTCTCATATCTCAAGTCTATGGACTTCATTTTCTACAAAAAAAATATCACCAAAAAGTTGGTTCTGAGCTTGTCATAATGCTATAGGTAATTTTCATTTTGATGCATTTTTGATGAATTTTTCTACTATCAAATTTACGGGTACATTTTTGCACTCCAAGAGACATATCTTGAGCATCCAATCTCCAATTTGGGATTCTTTATATCATTGGAAAGGTCTTTCTGAGATATTTTTAGTGATACTAGTTGTTTTTCTAGATTTTGGTCCAAGTTAATTGCTTTAGCTTATTTTTTGTGGGTTGTACTATCTATTATATTATCCTTGTCTCTTTTGGCTTTTCTAGGCATCATGTGTATCCATTTTTGCAAACACACTGAGATAAAGTGTCATATTGCATCTATATTTTTATTTTAGTTGTTATGCGTTCTTTTTTCTTTTCATTTGAGTATTATCTTAGGACACTCATGCATATTATTATATTATTGGGATTCATTATATCTTGTGTCTTATTGTACATTCACTACTCTAATTAAAGTACCATGGGGGTTGATGTTTTTCCTTTATTTTCCATCTTCCTTTGTCCAGTGAGTGTCCCTTCCATGACATTAGCCTTATGACATGCCAAATATTGATAAACTCAACATATATATATATATATATATATATATATATATATAATTTTGTGCATCTTGATCATGGTTCCTTGACATGCAGTTCTTTTTGCCCACTTTTCCAATTTCTTGTCATCTTACCCTTGTTTGCATTAGGAGGACTCTTCCTATTGGTTCTTTTTCTTCTTTGGTTTGATGGAGTGAGCTATGTATTCAGTATTTGTTCCTATGTACTAGGTGGATGTAGAGGTTGTGTAACTCTGCATTTTTGTGAGATGGGTCATTTACCATATAGACATTCTTCTTTTCATTCCTACTTTGGTCGAACCTTCCATGTTTGATTGATCATCTCTTTACGCTTTAGTGTTTCATGTCATCTATATCTTTGAGTTTGGTTATTTTCCTTTGTGTACCTCCTAATTTGAGTAGTATCTTTTGAGAGCACTCATACAGATTTTAGTCTTCTCTACCTAGTTAGGTTATATTTTAGTGAAGGTTCTTCAAATCATGAGTTACTTTTGAAATATCTTTGCAACTTCTACATGCTTTATTGGTGTTCTACATGATCATCTTTTGTTCCTATCTTCTATGACATTCCCTAGTTTGGAGGCTTCTTCCATCCTTCACTAGTTCTTTCATTATTTTCATCTCTTTTTGGAGTAGGTTTTTTCTCATGTGGTTTTATCTATTTTTACTCTTTTCAAATATCTAGTTATGCTTGGGTACCTCATTAGGCCTTGTTTGCTGAAACCCAAATCTACTTCTAGTAATAGTTTCTAGGTTTTTAGCTACTCTCTACATTTATCTTAAGGGTGGGTGTTAGAGTAATTAGATATTTTCTAATTAACTTTAGTTTAATCTCCTTTTATAAGGATTGATCTTTCTTTGTAATTTACTGATTCATTCACTTTTGATTATAGCAATTTATCATTTTGCTCATTAAGAATGTCTCATTTATGGATCTAGGAATTTTAGCCTCTATAGCTTTTTCTTCTCTCTTTCTGTAACAAGTATTTACATGTAGGTGATTCTTGGGATCTGTGGAGTTGATTTTTCATCAACTTCAACACTAACCTTACTGAGTTGAGCAATAATACGAAAATTGCTAAGATGATTCTACAAAGCTAGTTACTATCAATATTTGGTATGGACGTCTCCTCCATTAACCCTCAAATCTAAAAAGATACATTCCCATGTCTGATCCCCCTTTTCTAATTTTTCAAGAATCCCCCTTGTTTATGTTCATCTACAATAAATCACACTATAACACATTTTCCAACAATTCTTCACTTAAAAATGCCTAAAAAAAGTAAACTAAAAGCCAAAGGTAAATGATATATAATTTCAAAATCCAATAAAATTTAAGTTTGGTACCAATAATAAAACCTTAATTGAAACCAATAAGGATATCCCTGAGGCAAAATATGACCTTCAAAAAGAAACTTAGCCAAGTGGCCCCAACCTTATGCTACACAATGTTGGCAATAACAAGAAGAATAAAAGAAATCTCAACAAAGGTAATGGTAAAATTTCATGTTACATAATAATTTTCAAATTACTAGACAATTTTCACATTAAAAGAACATAGTGGACATACCAAGGGGATAGGGGAAATGGTGGTCTTCTTTCAACCATACTTGCAATTAATGATGTACTTTGTTTTCATTAATTATTGGTGGTCTAATGTCCTTGTGAATATGATTGGGATCAGCTCTACACACCCTAGGATAATATGGAAGAGAATCTACAAGGATATAATAGTAAGGTCATCATAACATCCATGCTATCCTAGTATAACCTTCCTACTAGGTCTCGACTAAACTGTATGGAAAATTGCACTAAGGAGTGGGTTTTTACTATAAATTCTATCACTATATCTCTAGGTGTGGATATCTACAAGACTAGGGTCCTTTAAGATCTCATATTCAATGGAGGTCTCCTACCTCCTAATATAGTGTGTGTTTCATAAAGAAAAAATTATGAAATTATAATTAATATTTTCATAATATAAGTCATAACACAAAACTTTCCATTATTTCCTACCATAATTTACAAATTTGATGCACCTCACTCACACTCTTATCAAAACAATGAACAAATAATTTTTCATAAAATGATAACTCTCAAATTATTGACTCAATGATTCATCTCACTAAATACTTCCCATGTTTTCTTTATAATTATACAATTACTTATTCATGTTAGTAGTTAAATCTCATCATCATGGTAGAGTTATCCTTTCATAAGAAAAGTTGTTATAACTTGATTCTTTGTTTCCATGCTCTAGAAATTTCAATTCAACTTATAGTGGTAGGGATTTAGTACTCTTAGTTATTTATTATTTATTCAATAACTGTCATGGCTTCTATGTTTCCTACTATATCAAGGTATAATAAAGTTTTCTCATGAATCTAAATTTAGGTCATAACCATAGGAAGGAGTTACTACCATAATCAATCTTATTATATATATGCACCTATACTACTAGGGATAAGTAAAAGAGCTCATATTGAAAGAAGTAGTTTTATAATCATGATAGAATAATTATGATATTAAAATAATCAATTTTAATGCTCAAAAGAGCCCAACTAATTTAATACACCAATGGAATCCTATTACTCTCATCACAAGGTATTGTATAAAAAGTCCAATTTCATATCATGTTACGATATTGTCGACATAAAATTTTGTACCCTTGCTTGTAGTGTGACCCTCAAGTGACCTCTTGTAATATAGAAACAACCTCCAAGTGTGGGACTTGTGCTCTAAGTCTGAATCTCTAGAGAAGGTTTCCTTCCTAACAATCAAGATGCACCTAAACTAACACTTTTCAGGGAAAGGGTGAAGGATTGCATGAAAGTAAATTATTAAAAGAGAGAGATGAACTAGATTGAACTATTGGTTACTACATCTATCTATATTTGCACTTAACATTAATGAAACACCCAAATGCACTAATCTTAACTCTATTCTATTTCCCAAGGAATCAAAAGTAGGTTTGGAACTTATTGAAGTGTTAAAAGGAAAATGAATTTCATTATGTAATGACTACTAGCAGATTTAACACAACATAAGAATAAAATATAAAAGAATAAAAATATTCGTTGCAAGGCACATACATGCACTAGATAGTAGAATGGAAAGAAAAGGTAAGAAACAAGATATGTCATTAATGGAAGGAAAAGGAATAAAATTGCAAAGCATAAGGCTACTAAAAAAATACAACCAAAGAACCTAGAAAATATGTACAAAGCTACCTTATAAAGAGATCATTCATAACTTAGTTACAACAATACAATCCAAACTCTCACCAACTGGAGTTATGATTACAGAGTGAAAATCAAGATAAAATTAGAAAAAATATGATTTTGTGTGTACATTTGATCTTGAAATGATAGATATGAGCCAAAAATGAAGTACTCTGTAGAAAGAATAACAACCCAAGTAAAATAAATTAGAAAAAAAAAAATGATTTCCATGGGTATCTGATCCGTGAAATGATGGAAAATGGGCCAATAAATGTTCTCGCAATCAAGAAAATCATGCTGATACCCTCTCTAAGTGGAAACATAGGAAGTAAAACCACTTACATTGCATAAAAAATCCCAAAAAGGAAGCTTGGAAATAAATACTTAGCTCTCGAGTCATATCATAGCCAATAGGAAAAATTAACGCAGGCACAAAAATACACAACATTTTTTGCCTGGGCACCATCACAATACATATCTCCTTCCTACACAATAGACTTGTGATGTCAAACAGAGCATGAATACACACCACTACACAACTTTGTAGCATGAAAGCAACTTGCAATGTAGAGACTTGCGATGTCACGCAATAAAAGATTGCAACATCACAAGATCACGATGATGAATGAGCAAAAAAGGTGCTCCTACAATGAAAAACTTATCTAACCAACTCCTTCAATGCCCAAAGATATACTATAGTTTCAAGCTTTCAATGTTGAATGAGCAAAAAAGTGTTCATTTGACAAGCCAACTCATTCAATGCAGCTCCTATTATGCACGAAAATGCACAATATTTTTGTGCACCTAAGAATGCCTAAAAATGCACAACTTTCTTTTGTTGAAAACAATAAAACTCATCCCATGAAAGATGTCTCTGATTGGTTATCTATAATGGGATAAATGGTGACAAAAAATGTCAATAGATACCTAAACATTGAATAAGAGTGAGTATGTATATATAGTGGTATCTCCACATAAATATATTGGTCAATTGCAAACATCATTGTCAATGAAATTACCTTATTGTCAATAGTGAATATTATTAATACCCCATAACACTAATATTCTATACCCATAGTAAGATTAAAGAATATTAGTATCTATTTTACTTAATTAAATTCTAAGTCAAGCTATGTTTCTTTGACATCCTTATTAACATTCACTACTTGTTATATTAAAATTCATTATTTAAACCTACTTTATAAAATCTCACTTTTGGAATTCAATTGCCCTCTTAAGATTAAAGTACTTCATTTTAGATTATTTCTACAAACTTAATTTTACTAGGCAAATACATTAATTGGTCAACTTTCATATTTAAAGGGGTTTTCCTTTATAATTTTCAGACTCATATATAGTGTTCTAAAATCTAATACTTTAGTACTTAATGCATGTTAATGTTTGCATTCATATTATTTAAATAAAATCTTGTTCACCTTCATGTTTATTCATTTGTTACCTTGTTTAGTCAAAGTTACCCAAATAATTGAACTTACAAATTATAATTTCTATTATTCAAAAATATTTCTTCTACAAGGATCACCTTCACATTAGTACACTCTCTCAAAAAATTTATTGTATTAGGATACCTTATTACTTACTTAAATAATACACTTATAAAATTAATAATTTATATTTATATTTATATTTTAAGGGACACATCTCAATTAAATTTAGTAATTTTAATGTGTAATTAAATTAATTATTCTATTAATTGAATAAGTTTCCTCCTATGTTAACATACTAACCCCATACAAAAGACTTAATAAAAGTGTCACTTTATTAAATTATAGTTGTAATACCCAATAAAAATAGAATTGGTTAGATGCAAGGTATAACTATATTTTCTATTAACTAGAATTGCTAATGCTTTAACTTGGTAATACCTTAATATTAATAAAGACCATGAAATTACTTACATATCAAAAATCTTCCACTAAAAATTAAAAACAAATATTTGAATCAAACATTAATACATGTTGCATCCTTATTTTAAAATTTAATTGATTGACATAAGAGATCTCTTACTATGGTTAAATTATTAATAAAATAGTTCAAACATTATTACAAGGTGGAATATAATTAATTCATAATTTAGTTAATGACTTTTTCACTAACTTTCCTTTTTAATAATAATAACCTTGTTTGAATATAACAACTTACAAAATTATTTACCAAGAAATAAATATCAAACATAGAAGTTGTAAATAATTAATTAATTATAATTTAAACATTCCTCTAATGTTGACAAAATAAATTTTTGATTTAAATATGAATGTTTAGCCAAGAGGGTAAGAATTTCAAACCCTTAAATATTCAATAATTTGAATTAACATTCCTAGTTAATATAAGAGTCATTGGCCCTACATTTGTCCCTCCATAACTGCTTTTCTTTTATGTCACCATGCGGTCTGGGATTTTTTTTTGGGTGGTATAGGTGGCTTGTAGGAGGCGGGGTTTACTAATAATGGGGCCACAATCAAACAACATTTCTATGTAGAGACTATATAGAGAGGCGCCAAGGTAAAGATGGGTGGGAGATTCCCCAAAAGATAATGGCAATTTTCATTTTCATTGCCTGAGGGTTTAGGTAAAGTGACCTTCCTTACAAGGTATTCTAAACATTGAAATGGCCAACTTGCATGCTCATAGGCTCAAAAGGGACAAACAAATAAAAATAGAAAATCTTATTATTCCTCCTAGTTTTATTTTTCTTACTTTACCCTTTGTTTATGCAGTGAGTTATTTTTTTGCTTGTGCTTTTATGATCTAGAGTTCAATATAGTATTTTTAATCAATGTTAAAGAGTTTGAGTAAATCTATTATAAAAGATCTGTGATTTATTATTGAGGTTTACCCCTTTCTCATTGTTTTATTATTATCTTTAGTTAAATTTATCATCTATTTCAAATGCATTAGATAAATACATATATTATTATAGCTTTTATTATTATTTCTTTCTTTCTTTTATTAATTTAACATATATGCATTTTCTCTAAAGGAGACACTTTCCTAACTGTGAGTAATTGATTTTTTTGTAAGGAAAAATCTACGACTGGAATTTACAAATTTCCAATAGATGATGCTTGTAATTTTTATATTTAACAATAGACAATATTATTTCAACCAAATTTTAAATAAACACAATATAAATTAATGTTTTTAATCAAGAGTTTTAGCCTATTCATAAAATGGACCCAAACATTGTTCTAGTAAAAAAATCAATCTATCTCTATCTATCTCCAACAGAACTTTTACTATCATAAAGGAAAGTGACATTTTCATAAGGGCTCTAATAGATGTATTTTATTTTCCTTAATACATAAAAAAACAAGCCCAAAGAAAACCAAGTGTTGAAACCTGGTCTCTAATACCAAGTGTCATGCCTAGATATTTACAACCAAAAAACACTAATAATTTACTAATATTTTTTTTAAAAAATTAGTTACCAATGATAAAAACAATCTGCACTTTAGTTAATGTTACAACTCTATGAATCTAAATAGAAATCTACATTTAAATTTATGTTTCCAAATCTCTTTTATTCAGCAAGTAATAAATCATTTTTAAAAAATATTTATTTCCCTCATTTCCTTAAAAAACAACAATGAATAATGTATCACATTTATTCCATCAGGAACATCTTACATCTATTTGATTTCAACTATACTTTACAATTATTTCTACAACATAAAATCATTTACTCTTCTTCCTTCTTCAATATAGTAATTAACAAGCTATCAACTATACTTAAAAAATGAACTCATAATACTTTTTAATAGCGGCCTAATAAGTCACAATCACATTCCTTTCACATAAAATCATATGCATAACTTTCTCATTACTTGCCAACTAACACATGTGGGGGTACACAAAAGTGGGAGACTCTCCAGCGTACAATACAAAATGTAAATAGAATGCCTTCTTACACAGGTAGGAATAACAGCAATAATCTTCCTCCAAGCTTTAAATTTTCATAAATAACCTAATATAGAAAAACATCATTCCCATGGAAATATCTTGTCCTAGGTATAGACCTTTTCAATGCCACCCCCAAGCTAGGAGAACCTTAGCTACGTGGAAAAACACATACTTTACAACCATTCATATACATACATGTTAAACAAAAGATTTCACAACACATTTACAAAGTCACATACCAACACAATACTCCCAACCAAGGCTTGCACCACTATCGATCCATCCAAATGGTGAAGGTGGAAATGAACATTGGGGAGAACACATATTGTAACATAATACACATGCCTACACAAGGCTACACATGACCCATCACATGCCTTCACAAGGATTTCATTCACAAGCCTTATGGCCCCCAAGTAAATAAAACCCTAACAAAACCTAGGAAAATGTGGCATATGGGGCTCATAACACCCATATGGCATCCCTCTCCTTCACAAGGAGAGACTCTCCACCCAAATGCATTCCCCATACACCCTTCACCCAACAAGGTTATCTCCCCTCCCAAGGGTGAGCCTCACCTTGAAAATACCCATACACAAAAGAAAAAGAAAGAAAAGCACAAGAATCTCAAATGAACACAAAGACACTTACACACATCAAAACACTTGACAAGCATATTCACTAGACATAAAATTTTCTACATTATATAAAGGAATGCAACACATTATGAAGCAACATGACATAGATTCACAAGGTCGAGGTACCAACCTTATATCCAATATTTCACAAGGCAGGTTTGAGCTCCCTCTCACCTACCCAAGCTTCCTCTCCTTCCTCAAGGTTTCTCCACACTTAGTCAATTCTCAAGATGTCTAGGATTTTCTAATTCTATTACTGATCTCCAAAATTGGAGAGTTAGAATTAACATACCACTTCCTCCAAAACTCCTCTAAGAAGGGCCTCAACCACTCTCACCTACCATTCATCATGAGGTGGATTTCCCTTGGTTTGATAAAAGACACATTTTACTATCTCCTGGGTCATTACTCTCTTCTAAGGCATTTTTGAAAGGTTATAATTGGTCTTTGGGAAGCTAAAATAGTGTAAAAATTCCCCCCAATCCATAGTACACCCATGGGGAAAGTTAATTTTAGCCTAAACTACCCTCTAGAGTCACTTATTATCCTCTAAAAGTCCACCATGAGTTGACATTTTAAAATGAGTGATTTGGAAAATCTTCTTGGCTCTCTAAATGAGAAATATTACCCAAGGTTCCTACATGGTTACTCAAAGGTCAACCTACCTACCCATCCCACTTGGCATGTCATGTCACAACACATGTAAATTGACACCACATTAAACACATCACTTTAGAAACACTAGGCATGCCATCAAGGATATGTACAAATTTACATTTAACATTCACACAATTCACTTCAACACCATTTTATGAATTAAAACACAATTATAAATAGGTTATATCCCTCCTTAGGGTTAACCTTGTCTTCATAATGAATGGCACAACAAATCACCTAGAAAAGGTTCTCCTTAATATCCATGGTTATACTTCTTGCACACTCATGAAAATGTTAGTAGTCCATTACAAGTAAATATAAAAATTAATGTGTGTGGTAACAAAATCATCATGCTTGTAAATCCCAATATCTATTATAACATAATTAACATGAAGAATCTACGTAGCAATATCACCTAATTAAATCACATAGTCTCATCTACATATCCATATTCTTTTACAACCTTAAATCCATATTCTTGAAAAAAATGCATCATGATCATTGTTATCTACTCCAAATGTAAAATCAACTTATATACACTAATATAGGAATCAAATAAAAATGCAGAATTAAATTCTTTTTAGTAATAATCATGATGTACAAGTCATAAGCCATGATTATCATCATCACATAAAATTACCACATAATCTGAATAATTAATGTCACTTGTCCATAAGTACTTAATGTATCAAAGTAGTATAACCAAGGCATCTAAGCCATATGCTAGATATGTAAGCATATGCTAACATGATCAATAACATCACATGGAACCATTACTTCAATCAAATAATACAATACAATCTAAATAATTCACACTAGAATCACATGTAATGTAAACTTCCTTTCCATATTATAATCCTTTTGTCTAGGTCATATTCTTATCAACATACTATCCTTTCAAATTAATCAACTATAATACATCCCATCATTATCTAAAGATAAGGCATAACCCAAAATTTACTTAAGCTAACTAAACAAGATGCATTGCTAATTATGTCAACCTAAGTTTTGTAAATAATTATATATAGGGTAGATGAGGAAAACCTCCACCAAAATATCTAATTCATATATTTACTTTATTTAAACCCTAGTTTGATTTCTATCATAATTAAATCATCTAACTCTATCAAATATATATGAAGGTAGCCTCAACTATCATTTTCTATTAGTTAGAATTTCCACATAGTTGGTCAATACTTACCACATCATAGAACTATAATATTTTACCATAGCTAATCTTACAAAATTCTATATTTTTACTTCCTAGTCTTAGGTTGTAACATTATGGTTTCGAAGTTCCTTCATAATTCTACAACAATTCCCATGAAGGTATGTGTCAAATCATTATTGCTGAGATTATCATCTAAATTCATAAAGCTATAGTTTTATTTTGTGGATAAGAGGAGGGGAGTGGAGGGAATTTGACTAAAATTGGAAGATTGCATAGGAGTGGGAGTATGACATGTCTTTCATATTATCGTTCGTCCCATTTTCAAATATTATTTTTGAAAAGTGTCTTTTGTTTGAATATTCCAAAAAATGTCTCATATTTGAATATTTAAATTCAAATAAATGAATATGTGGATACAACTTAATTTAAATGATTTAGTAAATCCCTTTTGTTATGTATTTTGACCAAGATGTATTAACTTAATAAAAAGAGTGAGAAATTTGTATTAAATTAATTAATTAAAGGGTCTCAGCTAGCCAATTTTCAATCAAATATTTAGGGATTTATTAAAGTCAAATGGTTATTGCAATTTATTAATTTTATGCAATTGATGTTTAAATCAAGAAGATTTAATTGGACTAGAAATGCCTATTGATTTTAAATATTTATGATTGATTTAGAGGTTAGGAGAAAATTGGTTTAGGTGACCAATTTTGAGTTATTAAAATAAGACATATTAATATGTTTTAGTACCTCTTATGACCTCTTAATGAATACATAAATATATGGTAACATGTATTAATGGGTTCTAATGTAATATAGTTGGTCCTAATTCATATTAAGGGGTCCTAATTGGTCATCAAACCACTTAGGGTCAATTGTGAATGAGACATTAGGCCCCTTAGGATAAATTAGTGTGTTCTATGATTATTATGGTGTTGGAAGGGGTTGCAATGCAATCTATTATGTTCAAATGGGTCCTAGAGTGTGCCAATGAGACCTAATGTTTCCTAATGGGACTTACTATTTCCTAATTGGCTCTCAATTTTCCTTAATGAGCCCTTTTGGACACATTAGGACCCATTAGGATACATGAGACCCAAAAAGTGTGACTTACAATGTTCAATATGCTCTAAGTGGTCCTAATTTTTCACAACAGGTTGTAATGGTTACTAGGAGGTTGTAATGAGACCTAAGGATGTTTATAACCACTTAAGACCCACTAAATCCCCTTATGAACAACTAGGGCTGATTAGCACACAATATATCCCTAAAGTGTATTATATGATGATTAATGTGGCATAAGGGGTCCTAAAGTGTGTTAATGGGTATGAATGGGTTCCAGCAGGTCACAATGGATCCTAAGGTTCTTATGACCACTTAGGACCCATTAAAACCCCTTAACATTTAAATATATTAGGACACATTAGAAAACATCACTCTCTCTCTCTCTCTCTCTCTCTCTCTCTCTCTCTCTCTCTCTCTCTCTCTCTCTCTCTCTCTCTCTCTCTCTCTCTCTCTCTCAACATGGGTAAACATACATATCAATTACCAAACTAATAATATAATATAATAGATATATGAGTAATGATCCTTAAACAACCTTGCAAAAGTGAAGGGCTTAAAGTTACAATCAATAGTCCATTGGAGATCATCTTTACAATAACGTGTTGATTCCTAAAATTTAGCTATAAAATTTCTTTAAAACCCTCAAAACCTAGATTATTTATCTTATTTCCTAAGAACCTTAAATCACTCTCAAACATCTTGAAAGCATATACATAAAATTTAACTTAAGTATAAGAAAGAAAGAGGGTGAAACTTATAAATTAATGTTACATTTATGTATGATCCTAATGTTGAAATTGACCTAGCATGGATTGTTGGATTTTACTTACAAATTTAGAAGATATTTTTTCATGTAAATGTATTTATTTTAGAAAGTTGCATAGTGTGCACACACTATAGTGTAAGTGCACTATAGGGAAATTGTGCTATAGTTTGAAATTTCTAAGCATGTGGCTCAAGTTATCCAACTCATAGTGTGATCATGTTATGCCTTAGATTGGGAAAAAAAAAGTGAAATCTTTTTTGTACCACATCTTTGTGCACATACCCATAATTGTGTACAAAAATTACATACATGTATTTTTGCATAAATATGTGTATGTGTGTATGTCTATAAATATGTGTATCTATGTACATAAGTGTGTTTGTACACATATATCATACGTGTGTGTGTGTGTGTGTGTGTGTGTGTGTGTGTGTGTGTGTGTGTCTGTGTGTGTGTGTGTGTGTGTGAGAGAGAGAGAGAGAGTGTGTGTGTGTGTGTGTGTGTGTGTGCATCTATGTATGTAATTTTAGTTGTTGTTAACTCCTCTATCTACATTAGTTTAATTATCATTTTTTTTATGATTAAAAATAATATCATATGAAAATATCATAGTAGTGATTGATTAACTAAAAGTTGACTATTTTAGTCTCTATGACTAAAATAATAGCATTAAAATATTGTTATATTTGATAATCTTTCATAAGTTATACATATTAATGGATTTTCCCTATGTATTGAAATTGAGACAACTTGGAACTTATGTTTTTGACACACAAAAGAGTGAAGCTATTATTTTATATGCCAAAATAGAAATATGTAGAAACAAGAGGCAAAAAAAAAAGGAACTATGAGAAAGTATTGGGCACTAAAGAAAAATGAGTGAGAGAGAGAGAGAGATCCAAAGTTTGGCTCAATTTACGTTGAATGATTTTTGTAGGCAAAGTTTCTCCTACATTACTTAACACATGTCACAAAAGATAAAGCACATTGCAAGAAATGGAGAGATTCTTACTTTATTTTTACTAGTATTGTGATCTTTAATGTTCTTTTTATCAAAAGTTTGTTTTGTAACTCATTATAGATTATTTTCAAACTATAGATTATTTCTACAACCTCTTTTTATCAATAAATAATAGTGTTTTATGTTCAAAAAAGTTGTTATATTGCATACAATTTTGGTAGTCAAAATTGTTATATGTGATTTTATTTTCAACAATTAATTCCTTAAAATGATTGCATTATCAACACCTTTAAATAGAATAATCATGACTAGTGTAGGTTGTGATTTGTGTAATTTTAAAAATTAACCATGCTTTGTGATGAATAACTTTCTTTTTTCTCCCTTTTAAGGTTTTTTAAAATAGCCTTTCTATAAAATGTTTATAGTTTGAACTTTTTTTTCCCTTGAGTTATGTAAGCATAGTTGAGAGAAAATTGATGCCATGTGTATAATAAACAAAAATGTTATAGGTTCAAGGTTCATTTTGGTGTAAGACCCCATAATAGTTGTAAGTTTAATTTCAAACATCTCTTTCCCTTTTCTTAGTAAGAAGTATATTAGGTGAGTATTTAGAGGAAGTTGGCCTTCATTGAAGGTTCATCTCCATTACTGATTACCCACAGTCTAGAGGTGTTCCCATATTTTACCAATAAGTTAAATTATGCTTTCCAAGGTGTGATATTTGGTGATTAAAATTTTGGCATACTTTTTGGGACCCCTTAGATTGCTTTAGTTTATAAAAATGATATATATTAGTAACATTTAATGTTTTATCATAATTCTCTACTTGTGAAGGTAAGAAAGTGATACACTTGGTGACTCTTGAAGAATATCTATTGGTTTCAAGTAGGCAAGTGCTGGTATATTTTCTTTTACAACAAAAAAAAGTCTCAAATTTTATTACCTTAATATAGATTTTCATGACTTTCCATATTATATAAATGCTTCAACTATTGTAAATATAAGAGGAGTAACTGAGAGGGAAGGGGTGAATCAGTTACCACAAAAATAAATCCCAGAGTCCTTAGATGTCAATAGAAATCAAAACTTTGTGAAAATTGAACTCTGTTGTAACTTGGAAAACACAAAGGCAAAATTTTGTAACCTAGTAAACACTGAAATAACTTAGAAAATGGTTAACATGAAATTCTTAAGATATTATCTATGGTTAAGCTTACTTTAACTTAGTTTCATACACATAAAATAAATAGCATGAACACAATTGACAACAAGATTTTAACGTGGAAACCAAAATTGGGAAAAACCACCAATTGCAACTAGTTACTAATTTTCACTCTTCTAAAGTGAGCCCTATTAGAAGCCAACCCTATTAAAGGTTATAAAACACACTATTATGTGTAGCCCTATTTGAGGATTTAATCACCCTATTAGGAGTGGCCTTGTTAGAGGTCTTTAGATACTTCAATAGAAATGCCACCTTGTTAGAGGATTTATAAATAGCTATTAAGCTAACTTTGTTAAGAGATTTAGATCACTACTACAATGGTTAGAAGGTAACAATGATATGACCTAATTTCTAATGCAATTGAATTGCTAATTACAGATCTCAATCCTGGCTTGTATACTTAATCCTTCATGATTGAATGTATCTTTGCAACTCAATAAAGATATTTATCTTATCCTTCTAATTTTCTTCCTCTAAGCATCATCAAATCTTCAATTATGTTCCACATGTTCAATCCTCAACTTGACCTTATATTTATATCTTAGACATTTTCAATTCAGCTTGAATACAACTTAGAATAATTAATATTCATCTTCTAAGTTGGATAGAACCAACAAACAAATTAATTGAACTCAATATGCCAAAACAAAAAAATCCTTCATTAGCCAACCCTACTCGGTAGATACTAACTCAAAGAAATTTTTCTGTGTTAACCAAGTGAGCTCAATTAACACTACATATTCACAAAGTTCCTTTGGTAATCGAGTGAGCTTGGTTAACACGTGTTCCATCCAACATTTTTTTCATGAATCAAGTGAGCTCAGTTAACACTCAATATCTACAAAATTTCCTTTATCACCTAAGTGAACTTGGTAGATGTTGTCTTCAAACTAGGAAAACTTTGGAATGCTCGATAGACATAGGAAACTATCTTCAATGCTCAAGTGAGCTCGACATACACTAACTCATAATGATATGACATTTTGTGTAACATCAAAGACACTACAAAATTAATAAATTATTTCCAATAATCTCTCTTTTTGGCATTGATGGCAACACAATATGTCATAATGCAATGAAATTTTAGAGCAAGAATAAAATAAGGAACATATCCTTAGTTTCATTGTGATTATCATCCATGAGAACTCCCCCTATTAGTGTGAACTCCCTCTACTTTCAACATCTTTTGATAGCAAACATTGTGTTTGATATCAGACCAAGTTCATTCTCCCTCTTTGACATCTCTTTCTCTTTATATTTATAAAATTTCTATGAGATATGATAGTAAACTTCTTTCTCTTTGACATCTCATGCCAAAGACAATATTCAATGAATTTCAATGTACCTTATGTACTAATTCATTTGCAATGTACCCTTAACAATACTGCATTAATTGACTAATCTTCAACATGCTGTGGTTGATGCATCACTAAACTTCATTTAGTGAGCTTCAGATAGAGGAATGACCCCTAGCTTACCTCTCAGATATATAAATGCATCCTTAGGTAATGGCTTAGTGAATATATCTATAATTTGTTCTTTAGTATTCATATATTCCAACCTTACCTCTTTATCTTGTACCAATTCTCTCAAAAAATGATATTTTACAGCATTATGTTTTGTTTTGGTATGCATCACAGGATTCTTTGATATATTAATTACACTATTTTTATCATAGTATATAACCACTGGGTCCTTGATCTCTAGCTTCATACCTTCCAACAATTGCTCAAACCAAATGACATTTGAACAATTAACTACTACTGCCACATTTTATGCCTTAGTTATGGACTACAAAATGCAATTTTATTTTTTTGCTTGTCCAAGACACTAGTCTTTTACCAAGAAAGAATACTCCACCACTGGTGTTCTTTCTATCATCAACACTTCATGCCCAATCAGCATCTTTGAATGCTTTCAAATCCAAATTCTCTTTTTTTGTACCTTAATCCATAGTCTTCAGTACCTTTT
Source organism: Cupressus sempervirens (assembly GCA_028749045.1). Classification (NCBI taxonomy): domain Eukaryota; kingdom Viridiplantae; phylum Streptophyta; class Pinopsida; order Cupressales; family Cupressaceae; genus Cupressus; species Cupressus sempervirens. The sequence continues at coordinate 524,100,592 of CM053783.1, read as the reverse complement.
AGATATCTCATGATTCTTTTGATTGCCATCATATGATTTTATTTGGGATTTATTGAGAATCTTGCCACCATTCCAATTGCTAATGCAATATCAGGCCTTGTGTGCACTACATACCACAATTTTTCAACCATTGATATGTATGTGGTTTGATCTATCTCTTTAAAATTATCATTTTTGGAGATCTTATGTCCAATAGACATAGGAGTTCCAATTGGTCTTGAATCTTTCATTCCAAACTTCTTTAGTATCTCCTTGATATATTTAGATTAATTAATGTAGAGATACCATCTTTCTTTTGCTAAATCTTCACTCTAACAAAGAATTTTATCTCTCCAAACATAGACATCTCAAATTCTTTACTCATTTCTTATGAAAATACTTTACACAAGTCATCATTTTCTATAAATAAAGTATCATCCACAAATATTTCTACCAACACAATCTTTTTGTCTAGTCCTTCTTTGATATATAGAATGATGTTATCATTTTTTCTTTCAAAACCAATTTTTATCAAGTAGTTATGAAGTCTTTCATACCAAGTTATGTGAGCTTTCTTGAGACCATACAATTCTTTGTGTAATTTGCAGACCATATCTCTTTTTCTAGAATCTACAAAACCTTTAAGTTGTTCTATGTAGACTTTCTCATCAAGAATTCCATTCAAGAGTGCAGATTTTACATCCATTTGATAAACTCTAAATCCTATGTGAGATGCATATGCTAGAAAAGTTCTAACACCTTTTAATCTTGCAAAAAGAGAAAAAGTTTCACCATAATCAATACTTTCTTCTTGAGAATAACCTTTACATACTAACCTTGCTTTGTTTCTGGAAACTTCTCCATCTTCATTTAGCTTATCTATGAATAGCCACTTCATGCCAATTATATTTTTATTCTTGGGTCTTGGAACAAGAATCCATGTCTCATTCTTCTCTATCTATTATATTTCTTCATTCATAGCTTCAATCCAACTTTCATTATCCAAAGTATCTTTAACATTTATAAGTTCAAATTTAGCAAGCAAATATGTACCTTTTAATTTGATTCTTGTTATTCCATCTGACTTGTCTCCAATGATCTAATCAGGTGCATGATGCCTTCTAACATATCTTGATAACACAAGCACTCGGGATTTAGAGTTTTTTCCACTGACCTCTTCATGATCTTCTATATTAAGCTCAAGTCCCACTATCTGTGACTTGGGTCCATCAAACTCAATTATCTCTATCAACATTTTCGTAGCTTTTGACTATGACTCGACTCTTTCAAATTATGACTCAGGTTGTACTAGTTACAACTTGATAGCTTTTGGAAACTTTTGGGACTCGAGAGATGAGGCCTTATGACTTCCAAATAGACTTGGCACTATCTCAAGTTCAAAGTAAAAAAATCTTCTATAATCCTCAGGTTCTTTATTGTTCTCTACTTCACTCTTTTTTACAAACTCATCAATTCTCACATGTGCATTTTCTATGATTTTATGAGTAGTAAAATTCAAACATTTATATGCTTTACTTCTACAAGAGTGTCCTAGGAATATGTCTCCATCACCTTTGACATCAAATTTTCCTTTCTTAGATTCTTTCAAGATATAACATTTTTTACCAAATACTTTCAAGTAACCTACATTAGGTTTGTAACCATACCATACTTCATAAGGAGTTTGATTTGAGTCTTTGTTCAACTATACTCTACTCAAGGTATGCACTACATATTTATTGCTTCCTTCCAGTATTTGATTGCAACATTCTTTTCTATCATCAATGTTCTTACACAATCCATGATGGATATGTTCCTTCTTTCAGCTATACCATTATGTTGTGGTATACCAAGGGCTGATACCTATCTCTTAATTCCTTTTTCAATAAAGAATTTATTGAACTCATTGGAAATGAATTCATCACCTCTATCTGATCTCAAACATTTCAGCTTCTTTCTAATTTCTTTTTCTACTCTTGCCAAATACCACTTGAACTTTTGAAAAGCTTTAGATTTTTATTTTAGATACATTACAATCATCATTCTAGAATAATCATCAACAAAAAGAATGAAAAAGTTATCTCTACTATAACTCTCTATTCCAATAGGTCCACATAAGTCTGTATGTACAAGCTCTAAGAATTCTTCAAAATGATAGTTCTTTCTTTTGAAACTAGTTTTTCCCATCTTACCAAATTGACAATTTTTACATAGACCCATATCAAGTTTCCTCTATTAGATTGTGGTGACTAATTAGGAAAGTATTGTACATACTCCATAATTCCCCAATGGAGTTCAAGGCTAGGTTGGGCTTTGACTAGGGGTTTGGGGGAGACAACCCCCAATATAGCCAGGGCCATTAGGCTTCGATTGTTTGGGGGTTCAGGGATGGAGCCCCCAAGAAAAAAAATTTGGGCCCTATTTTATCAGAATTTTGGGCCAACATGTAATTATTAATTATAACCCTAAAGTGGTAAAAAATACTTGTATAAAAGGGCTTAAGGTTAGGGATTTTTTCATTGTGGGTGATGCAAATATTGGTTCTTGCGATGGTATTGAGTTATAAGAGATTACAAATTGTAATCAAGTTGTAATCATTGGATCATAATAATATTGGACTTGTTGTTTGGTGGTCATATCCTAGGGATTGGATGAACCATGTTAAATCTTGGTGCCTTGTGTCCTTCTCTGTGTGATCTATTATTTTCTAATATTGTTTATATTTGCATGTAATTGTTATTTTTGTCCATGGTTAACTCCTAACAAGTTGTATCAGAGAGAGGTTGTTTTTTAGTTATCCTTTGTAGCAAAGTCTAATGTTTGAGTGGGATTCTCATGGTTGAGTGGGAGAGATGGCAGATGAGGGTAAGCTGAGGGTTGACAAGTTTAAAGGGTAGAACTTTCAATTATGGAAGATGCAAATGGAGGACTATCTTTATTAAAAAGATTTATGGAAGCTTTTGGAAGGAAAAACCAAGAATCATGGATCTTGTCAAATGATGACAAGGATATTTTAGATAGAAAGGCACTTAGATTCATTTGATTATGCCTAGCACCATCTATCTCATTTAATATTACAAAAGTGAAGACAACGAAAGAGTTGATGGAAACCCTAGTGAAATCATATGAAAAGCATGCCGCTCCAAATAAGGTATTTCTCATGAAGCATTTATCTAATATGAAAATGGCAGAAGGTGGATCTATTAAAGATAATTTAAATGAGTTTAATACTATTACTAGTCAGTTATCTTTGGTGGGTATTAATTTTAATGAAGAAATTGGGGCTCTTTTGATTTTGTATTCTTTGCCTAAAAGTTGGAATGGCGTGGTAATAGTTGTGAGTAGTTCCATTTCTAGATCTAATACTCTAAAATATGATGATATGATCGGTGTTATTTTGAGTGAGAAAACTTGTAGGAAATTCTTAAGTAGATCTACATCTGGAAGTGCTTTGAATGCACAAAGTTGAGGTATAATGATTGAGAGAGGAAGTAATTTTGGAAATTATGGAAAATTAAGAGGAAAGTCAAAAGGAAAGAGGTCTTAGTCTAGAGGACCAAATGACTACTGGTACTATGGGAAACCAAGGCACAAAAAGAAATATTGTTGGACTTGAAAGAAAAATGAAGGAGGAAAGCAAGATGGAGACAAGGAGGAAAATGTGGTAAGTAAAAAATATGAAGATGATGTTTTTCTTTTATCTTTAGAAAGTGTTGATGACTCATGGGTTTTAGATTCTAGTGCTTCATTTCATGCTACATCTCATAGAGGTTATTTCATTGATTATGTTCAAGGGGATTTTGAGCTTGTTTATTTGGGGGATAATGAACCCTATCAGATTGTTGGAAAGGAAAAAGTTAAGATTAAGTTGCAGAATGGGAATCATTGGCTACTACATGAGGTAAGACATGTTCCAAGGCTGAGTAGGAATTTAATTTCAGTAGAGAAACTCGGTGATGAAGGTTGTGTAGTTACTTTTAATAATAAAAATTGGAAGGTTTCAAAAGGTTCCCTTGTAGTAGCAAAAGGTGTGAAAGTAGGCACTTTATATCTTTGTACAGGTCATATTGTTCCTTTTACTTTAATTGTTTCAGAGAAAAATGAATGTTCAAGAAAAGTTGCTACAATTAAGTAAGGAGAACAAATAGTTGCTATATATTCTAATACAGCACTATGACACAATAGGCTTGGGCACATGAGTATGAAAGGTATGAAAGTACTTCATTCAAAGAAAGTTTTACTAGGTATGAAATGTGTTAATATGGATTCTTATGAAAGTTGTGTGTATGGAAAAAAAAAAGAGAGTGAGTTTTGTGAAGACTAGGAAGAAAAATAAAAGGGAGAAATTAGAGCATGTGCATACTATTACATTTATTGATGATCTAACTAAAAAAGTATGGGTTTATTTCCTTAGATAGAAATCTCATGTATTTCAAACTTTTAAGAAATGAAAATGCTTGGTTGAAAATGAGACTGGTAAGAAATTAAAATATCTCAAATCTAATAAAGGTGGTGAGTATTGCAAGCATGAATTTGAAGATTGTTGCTCCACTAATAGTTTTTATAGATAGAAAATTATTCCAAGGACTCCATAGGAAAATGGAGTGGCTAAACACATGAACAAAACTATAATGGAGTGTGCAAGGAGCATGAGGTTGCATGTTGGCTTTTCCTTACACATGCGGGTGGAGGATATCAATACTACTATATATTTGATTAATAGAGGTCCCTCTACTCATTTGGATTGTCATATTTTAGAGGAAGCATGGACTAGTAAGAAGGTGAGCTATTCTTTTCTCAAAACCTTCGGTTGTGAAGCATTTTCTCATATAGATTTTGAAAATAGAACCAAGCTAGAAGCTAAGTCAAAGAAATTTGTATTTGTTTGATATGGCATAGATGAATTTGGTTATAGGCTTTGGGATTTTTAAAATCATAAAATCATAAGAAGCAGGGATTTCATATTCAATGAGAAAGTGTTGTACAAAGATCTATTCTAGCAACATGAGAAGAAAAAAGATGATTATGTAGTGCTAGATGATAGTCCAAAAGATGATGTTCTAGTAATTCCTTATGATGTGAAACAACCACAACAATAAATACCACACACACCAGTGAATGTTAGATGGTCAAAAATGCTAATTAGACCTCTAGAAAGATTTTCTCCCTCTTTGTATTCTATTTTACTAACTCATGTTTGTAAAACTGAATGTTATGATGAAGCTATGTAGGTGGATACTAAGATTTAGTGGGAGTCTAAAATGAAAGATGAAATGGACTCTTTGCTAAAAAATAAGACTTAAGACTTATGCAAATTGCTCACAGGTAAAAGGGCTTTACAGAATAAGTGGGTTTATAGGTTGAAAGAAGAGGATCGAGGTAAGAAAAGATTTAAAGCCAAGTTAGTTGTAAAAAGATTTGCATAGAAAAAAGCCATTGATTTTGATGAGATATTCTCTCCTGTTGTTAAGATAACTTTTATTTGCACTATTTAAGTACTATGGCTACTGAAGATTTGCATTTGGAGTAGCTTGGTGTTAAAATAATCTTCATTCATGATTATTTGGATGAAGAGATATATATGGCTTAGCCATAGGGATTTGAGGTCTAAGGTAAGGAGAACTTAGTGTGCAGATTGAAGAAAAGTTTATATGGCTTGAAGCAAGCACCTCAACAGTGGTATCTTAAATTTGATAGGTTTATGCATGATCATGGATATATTAAGTGTCATTTAGATCATTTTGTTTATTTTAATAGGTTGGGTAATGATAGCTACATTATTTTCTATTTATGTGTTGATGATATGCTTGTAGCTATGTCTAACACAGATGATATTAAGGGGTTGAAATGCCATTTAGCACATGCATTTTCTATGAAGGATTTTTGGGTAGCAAAACAAATCTTTGGTATGAAGATTTGCAAAGATAGGAAGAACAAGAAATTGATGCTATTTTAGGTTGATTATGTTGAGAAGGTTTTGCAATGTTTCTCTATGGAGAATTCTAAAGCTGTTAGCACACCTCTACCTGGTCATATGAAGTTGACTAAGGAGATGTGTCCCAAGCCACAAGAATAGGATAAGATGTTCAAGGTACCCTATGCTTTATTTGTAGGAAGATTGATGCATGTTATGGTATGTACAAGGCTAGATATTGCACATGTAGTGGGAGTCATTAGCAAGTATATGAGTCGTCCAAGAATTGAGCATTGGATTGTAGTTAAATGAATTCTCAAATATTTAAGAGGAATATCCAATAAGTGTTTACACTTTGGGGGCTCTACTACTGACTTATAGGGCTATGTTGACTCATATTTTGTAGGGGATATTAATACCAGGTGAAGTACTATAGGTTATGTATTTACTATTGGTAAGGCAGCTATGACCTGGGTTTCTAGGTTATAGAAGGTTAATGTTTTATCCATTACAAAGGCAAAGTATGTTGTTGCTATAGAGGAAGCCAAGGAGATGATATGGCTTCAATTCTTCTTGGAAGAATTGGGACACCCTTATGAAGATAATTATTTGTTTATAGATGGTCAGAGTACCATTCATCTTGCCAAGAATTCAGCTTTGCATTCAAAGACAAAACACATTCAATTGCAATACCATTTTATTCAGTCATATTTGGATAATCGACAATTAAAGCTAGACAAGATACATACATATGAAAATCTAGCAAATATGTTTCTAAAGGTAGTATCAAGGGAGAAGTTGAACTCCTCTTCAGCTTTGGTTGGTCTTCTAGACTGAACATGAATAAAAGAATAGTTGTAGTGCCTACCCTCGTTCACATCTTTTTTGGACATTGTTATTATTATTAGACTATGATAGACTAGTTTTATGTTGATGGATTAGTGGTATTGTTTTGAGACTATCAGACATTATGTTATGGATTCAGTGGTTATATGATGAGATCATTTAGATTTTACATTTCATGCATACATGATGATCATTATACTGTTTTTAGTTATTATTGATGATTAGATGGATGGTTTATTATCTTATGTGTTTTATTATGGATACTTACCCCATACTTGCATGTGTATGGTGTGTGTGTTTTCTTATTGTATGGCATTTATGATGTGGTTAAGGGAGTCGTAGTCACCTGCTTAGTCGGGATATACATGATGCATCACTTCCTGCCATTGTCTATTTAGCTTAGCATTATAAATATTGTATGTACATGCATGGTTTTTCTACAAGTTGCAGGTACCGAGTATCGACTTTCCTGAATTGCCAGGATGAGCGTACCCTATTATACTATCTCAATGATAAGAGGAGGGAGATAAATTCTCAAGTCCAAATCCCAAACCTTTAAGCCAATTGTCCTAGTGAGGTAGGACAAGTATCTGGATATTTTACCCACCGAATGTGTCGGATGACATAATTCGTGATTTTTAACCCTTTAGACTGATTTTGAGTGATTTGCTCTATGATGGGTTTTCATATTTTATCTTGGAGGTCTATGGTGAATTTTCTATTAATTAAGTCTAAATAAATAGATTTAATTAATAAATTAATTATTTGAGAAAATTAATATAAAATATCATGTTATTTGATATTTTGATTGTAATTAATTAAATGTGAATTATTGAGGAAAAATGAATTAAATAAAAGAAAATTAGAAATTAAAATTAATAATAATAATAAAATAATAATAAAGTAATAAATAAATAATAATAATAAAATTTATAAAAGTTAAAATGAAAGTTATAAATATTTAAATAGAAATTATATAAAAAATGAATTGGATTTATAAGCTTGCATGGGAGTTAGCGCACTTCTCTATTTCTCAAGTGTCAACAACACGGGGGTTAGTGCATCAATTAAGCACATGGTGTCTACAACTCTATGGCTCATCTTGAAGGTTGGAAAAGACACATGCTTAGTTGGTGACACCTTCCAGCTATTTCTAGAAGCATTCTAGATGTTTCCTGAAAGCTCTTTATATTCAGGCCTTCATAGAAGCTTAGACATAGCGTTGGGAGAGCAATTGGAGCATTGGAGGACTCGAGAATTCTGAAGAAGGGAGGAGCTTGCTCTGTGGATTTTCTAAGGAAGAGTATTTTAGCATCAGAATCTGGGTAGATTCTTGTGATTTTACTTATGCTATTTTTGCATCATGCATTTCCTGTCTTCTTCATGTCTTCCATATGTCTTCTGAGAAGTTTCATATTCATATGCATTCTCAATGTGGGTAGATTAATTTTATTGGAGAATTTTATATGCATTCTATAATGAAAATATTTTATTCCTAATTGTAGATATAATCTTTGTGGAAAAAAAAAAAGACATACATGGTTATATGTTTAGATCTGCATATATATATATATATATATATATATATATATATATATATATATATATATATATATATATATATATATATATATATATATATATATGTATAAATTTATTATGAATCAATTATAAAATTCAAATTTATATATATATACATACATATATATATATATACATACATATATATATATATACTGATACATATATATATATACCTATGTATATAATGCATCGAATTGAGCGATTGATAAAATCACAGTGGAAAATTTATTAAATTGCATCGTGATTCATATCACATGAAACAAGTATATATATTATATGCCATGGGCACGATTCGTACCCCACACCGGCAGAAGGCAGAAACCTGTCGTCGCAGGTCTGTAGTGATAGGGGTACTACGTACCTGTTGTCAGTGCAGTGTCTGTGACCGCAAGTACTGCGAACCGCAGCAAGAGTTGGGGGGGTTAATTGATGTTAATGTTATGCAAATAAAAATGTTATGTTAAAACGTTTATAAACAATCGATTCACATTGCTATATAATATGGTGTCAATCAAAATTGATAAATCAATTTTATGAAAACATATGTATGTATGTATATATATATATATATATATATATATATGTATGTATGTATGTATATATGTAATATGTAAATATGTTATTTATAAATTTAAGTTATTATTATTTGATCAATGACTTATATTGATGGTTTATTTTCATAAAGGTGACTCTTTAATAATTTTCAATTATTTAATAATTTAATTGTTTTAAATTATTAAATAAAGGATTGATAGTTTGGTGGGGAAGGTGTCAAACAAATGTTATTAATTGGAAAATGGATTTTTAGTTCTAATAAGGGAAACTTTTATTTATCCAAAAATAATATATGTGTTCCTCCATTCATTCTTCAGACTTGGAAACTTAAACTGAGATCTCTACATTTAAATTCAAGTTGTAAAACCAAAACATGTGTTTACATTGTGTATTCTTTATGCTATTGTTTTGGGTTTTGGGTTGACTAGTGTTGACCAGTATAGGACGTTTACTAGAGGCTTGGGGGTTATGTGATTGTGGTGACATGATGATGTTTTAATCTCAATCTTTATAAACCCAACCATGGTTATGTGATGGAATGCTTTATGTATTGGTTGTGATTACTGATTGTTATAGTTGAGGTTCTTATGTATGAGACACTTGACTTAACCATTATTTTTGGTCATCGATTAGTTATCCTTGGTTTATTTTCTAGTCGCCATGATGGGACTGTAATGTGGATTTATTTTGATGATGTCATGTTGTGACATGTTTGACTCAACCATTTTTGGAGTCTTCGATCAGTATGATTGAGTTTTTTTTTTTTTTTTTGGTTATTGAGAACCATTGGATATTTGATTATCAGTGATACTTCAGTTGCCAATAGAGAGCTATTGTGTTCATGATTTTCTATGGATGTTAGCTCATGGAGATTTGATGGTTTTATGCATATTTGATGATTTTATGGATTATCTTTTGTGATTTTGAGATTTATGAGTCCATGAGCATTAGGGTAGGATATCTGCATGTAGTGACGGGAAGTGGCTTGCAATGGGGGCCGGGGCCCTAAGAGGCTGCCAGGGTAACTCATTGTAAGTTGGATTAATAAGTGATAACATTCACACCTAATACTAACTGAATGAACCTAAAAAGATAAGTGTTTTGTTCTCGCCCATGCCTTGAGTGCTTGTACTGGCTATGATGGGAGTAGTGAGATGCATGGTTGCGACCTTGCATTCCGTAGTATGGCTCATCAGTATGAGAGGATACTAGCGGCCGCATGAAATTAGTATGGACCCGTGGAGTTTAGCTAACTACCAGGGTAACTTGTACATGATAATTGCAATGACACTTTCATGCTTGCATAGTAGGTTCCTACATGTCATTGTGTGCCTCTGGGATTAGATGTCAGATTTTGTGTTTGGAACCTTTGAGTTAGTATACTTTTAGGATTCCTGGACTTATAGAGATATGTGCTATGATTTTGATAGCCTGTTTGGGACTTGAGATTATCTCCTTAGCACGGTGGGAGTGGACCACTTAGGTACCATGCGGTCAGGTGGTAGTGTATTTTCCACTCTTATCATTTTGAAATTTATTGAGACATTGCGGCTGATGCGTCCTTCATGATGGTGGATATGTATCCTTTTTCATTGATGATTAGCATATGTTAGATGATGTTATCTTATGCTTTTATTGACATGTTAGATTACTTCTATAGATGATGTTGTATTTATTAGGAGTGACATTCCTGCTATGTAATACTGATGATCTCTTCAGTGATTTGGAATGTTACGCACGGACGGATGGCTAGGATCCACGATGGTCTAATGATGCTATTGACGATTGGGAGGAACTGTGCACTTAGTTTATTATGTTTGATCTTTATGATGGATGTATATGTTCTCTATGATGTTGTATCATTTGATTATCTCTACTTTGATGTATCATGGATTAGAATAGGATGATGTACCTTATTCTATGTATGTATTTTTTTTGAGCTTGTCATACCCTGTGACATGTACAGTGGATGAATGAGCATTAGAAATGTAATGTATAAACATTGGACTTATCATTATTGTTTCATGTGGATTTTGTACTAGATGGATTCATGTATGTAATTCAACATTAAGGGATCTTGAAGAATGAAATCTATTATGTATGTTATGTCTACTTTCAGATGGACAATGCTATTGCTTCCGTTATTTTGCATAAGTTATATGTGATGTTTACTATCATGAAAAAAAAAATTTGTTTCTAAAATTAGTGAAATTCTAGGTTAATTCTTTGGATCCCTTGGTGGGGCATTACAATAGCAGAGTCTAGGGTGGTTTGATCTAGTGAGAGCCTCATAGAGTAGTCACATAGCTATACGATCAATCTCTAAGTGAGAGATTGTTGTTTAGTGTGGAGCTAAATCAGCTTAGATTGTGGTGACTAATTAGGGAATTACTATGCATACTCCATAATTCCTCAACAAGGTTTGGGGTGGGGCTAGGCCAGGCCCCAAGTGGGGTTTGGGGCCCTATTTTATCAAGATTTTCAGCCAACATGTAATTATCAATTATAACCCTAAAGCAGTAAAAAAATTTGTATAAAAGGGCTTAGTGTTAGGGATTATTTCATTGTGGGTGATGTGAAAATTGGTTCTTGTGGAAGTATTGAGCTATAAGGTATTACAGATTATAATCAGGTTGTAATCACTAGATTGTAATAATATTGGACTTGCCATTTGGTGGACATAGCCTAGGGATTGGGTAAACCACATTAAATCTTGGTACATTGTGTTCTTTTCTATATCATCTATTATTTTTTGATATTGTTTATATTTGCATGTAATTGTTATTTCTATCTATGGTTAAATTTTAACATCCTCAAGCAAGGAATACTTCTTACTCTTCTATTTTTCTTATCTTGACTAGATTATCAAATTTCACATGACATAATCTTTTGTGCCATAGCCAACTTTCTTCTACATGAGCAATAAAACATGAAGTTTCACTGAGATCTAGGTAGAATAGATTACCTTTTATTTATTTGCCAGACCCAACCAGATTTCCTTTTCCATCCAGTAGTTTGGCCTTCTAATTCATGACTTCCACCTTGAATCCATTCTTATTCAACTATGCCACACTCAATAGATTATGCTTTAGTCCTTCAACCCAATAAGCATTTTCATATCTAAGTTCATTGGTTAATGAGATACACAATTTTTCAAACTTTATGCAACAAGGTTCATTATTTCCAAATCTTACACTACCACCATCATAATGTTCCATGTGTTCAAACTTTGTTTTATCACCAGTCATATGATGCAAGTAGTCACCATCAATAATCCATGTATCATTTTTGCTAACATGAGAGATAAGTGTCATTTTATCTCCTTTATCATTAGATTCATCTTTTACAGCAATATATATCATTTCATCTTCATTGTTATTAGAATCTTTAGCCATAAAACAAGATTTCTTACCTTTGTCCTTTTATTCATTGTAGTTCTTGAATTCCTTCTTGCCTTTGAACTTACTATGCTTCTTTTCATCTTTGTCTTCTATGTTTGGGAATCTAGTAGCAATGTGTCCAACTTCTTCACAAGAGAAACTGATTAGAGGAATCTTATCTTTGTACTTTGTTCTGCCTTTGGAATATTTCCTTACAATAAGGGCTTCAATAACTTCAAGATCATTATTTTAAATTTATTCCTCTTCTTCACTTTATGATTGATTGGTCTTTGATTTCTTACCCATTTTCTTGACTGAAAGCTTGGCTTCAAATGCAAACTCAATACCTTTGGAACTAGGGAGATAGTTATCATAGTTATCCAACTCAAAAGTTGTCAATCTTCCAACTAGAGCATCCAAAGTTATATTTCTATTTGGATCACATCTCATCTCTTGAATAGAAGACACTCTAATTTCATAGATAGTAAGAAGGGTTCTGAGTGCCTTGCTTACAACTATTTTTTCATCAATTTCTCCTCCAAATGCTTTGGTTGCGCTCACGCTTGTTTTAATTTTCTCAATATATTTTGCAATGTTTTTATCTTATCTCATCTTCATCTAATCAAATTATCCTCTAAGACTTTTGGCTTTAGCTCCTCTTACATTATCATCTCCTCCATAGATGGCTTTCAGTTTGATCCACTTATCATAAGTTGTAGTGCAACTTTTTACTTCATCAAATTTAGCATAATTAAGTGCAGAATCAATGTCAATCATCATGATGTTATAATTTTTCTTTTCAGTAATTTCTTCAATTGATAATGTTCCAATAATAGTCTTGTATTCACTATTAAGAAATTTACAACTTGAATCACTGATAGTTTCCAAATGTAACATCAAAGTTCTATGTTATGTTGCAAAGTTGTCTCTATTCAACTTGGGAATCTCCCTTTTGTAAGACATCCTAATGTTTAGCTTATGTCCTTGAAACCTTCTTTGCAAGCACCAAAAGCTTTAATACCAATTTTTGGAAATATCAGGTGAGTAACTAAGGGGAGGGTTGAATTAATTACCATAAAAATGAATCCTAGATCCCTTTGATGTCAATACAAATCAAAACACTACAAAAACTGAACTCTATTCTAACTAAGCAAACACATAGGAAAAATGTTGTAACTTGGTAAACACTAAAATAACTTAGAAAATACTTAACATAAAAGTATTAAGATATCATTTTTGGTTAATTTTACTTTAAATTAGTTTCATACACATAAAATAAATATCATGAACATAATTGACACCAAGATTTTAATGTGGAAACCCAATTTGACTGCCAATTACAACTAGTTACTGATTTTCACTCTTTTGAAGTGAACCCTATTAGGAGCCAACTCTATTAAAGGTTACAAAACCCATTTTTAGGTGTGACCCTATTAGAGGATTTATTCACCCTGTTAGGAGTGGCCTTGTTAGAGGTCTTTAGACACTTCAATAGAAATGCCACCTTGTTAGAGGATTTACAAATAGTTGTTAAGCCAACTCTGTTAAGAGATTTACATCACTCTTAAAATGGTCAAAAGGTAACAATGAGATGACCTAATTTATGATGCAACTAAATTGCTGATTATAGATCTCAATTTTGGCTTGTATACTTGATCCTTCCTTATCTAATGTATCTTTGTAGCTCAACAATGATATTCTACTTATCCTTATAATTTGCTTCCTCTAAGCATCATCAAATATTCAATTATGTTCCACACATTCAATCCTCAACCTGACCTTATATTTATACCTTATGTATTGTCAAGTTAGCTTGAATACAACTTAAAATAATTAATATTCATCTTCTCAATCAACTAGAACCAAAAAACTAATTAATTTAAGTCAATATGCCAAAATAAGAAAATCATTTGTTAGTCGACCCTGCTTGGTAAATACTAACTCAAAGTGATTTTCTTGTGTCAACCAAGTGAACTCAGTTAACACTGCATATTCACAAATTTCCTTTGGTAACTCAGTGAGCTCAGTTAGCACTAGCTCCATCCAACATTTCATTCATTAACCAAGTGAGCTCAGTTAACACTCAACTTCTACAAACTTTCCTTTGTTGCCTGAGTGAACTTGGTAGACTCTATCTTCTAAACTAGAGAAAAAATTGGAATGCTCAGAAGACATAGGAAACTATCTTCAATGTTTGAGTGAGCTCAGCATACACTTATTGACAATGATATGACATTTTGTGTAACATCAAATGTAATACACAATTAATCAATTGTTTCCAACATCAACATGTGCTTTTTTAGAAATGTGTCTTATCATCCATCACATCATAAAAGTGCTACGCATATGCCCCCTCATAGTCTATATCATGTCAAGTATACTACTCACTCACTCAAAGAAATTAGGTAAGCACCAATTATTAATTTGATTAAGGGAACAGACATTGTTTGATTGTTGGACCCCAAACCCTCCATGGTTTTCCTCCCTACCTCCATCAATTTCCTAAATTGTTCTTTTTTAAGGATGCTCTATTAGAGACTATGACTATAAAGTCTAGACCAGATGCTCTGCAAGAGACTCTCACATAACCCCCTAGAACCATTAAAGGGGGGGTTATCTATCAAAAGGCTTTCATCCAATTTTTTCAAAATTAAGCCTACTATTCTTTCTAAGGGGTTGCACCATAGAATTTTTAGGGGGTACCATAGAATTTTTAGGGCTAGTCACTCAGTCCCCACCAGTAGCCTTTAGACTAATGGGATTTTACCCACATTTAGGGGCCCTCCCTATGCATAGGGCTAAGTGAAACAGGGTCTCCCACTGCTTATTGTTTCACCCAACCCCAACCTCAAAGTTGATAGGCCTTTTCACTCCCACGGTGCTACTCGAGTATCTATCGATTTAGGTTTTATTATAGGGGAACATTTGTGACTAATATCCCCATGAAAATGACCACCATCTAGTTGTGAATTTGTTGTGGCAATGGTGAAGTGAGATGTATACCAAAGGGAGAATAACTGTAGTTAGGAAACTGCTATGAGATTATGGGTATAGTGAGGGGTTTTTTATAGCAGTAGAGGAAGGGGAGAGATGGATCCATAAAACCAAGGGGTTACGTCCCCTAGGCATATATCCATATCTTGGGAAAAAACTAGAGTGGGTTCGATTATCGCATCCATAGGTGCATATGTACTCAGAAGGGGTTGGGATAGAAGTATCATCTTCTATCTCTACTACCCCCCTAGTGGGAGAGGTCGAGCCCTACCTTTCATTATCATTACCTCTAGGTATGAACTCATTGGGATAGGGGTAAATGTATTGATATGACTCCCACTTATCATTCCCAATTCCTACCCTGCAAGGCACCCTAGCCTACCCTACCCTACCCTACTTTTATAAGGGATAAGGGATAAGGGCTCTCAAGATTTTTTGTAAGGGCCCATGGGGACTAATATTTAGTTAGTTATTGTTAATGTTTTCTTGTTTCAATGAATCAATTAGTATAGGTAGGTGAGCCTGCACTAGCTCTTGGTTCTTTCTATTTCGCTATTAGGTCACACTTGCTTGAGGGAGGTAAGGAAGTAGAATCTATCAAGAAAAGGTGAGATTGATTGTTTTGATGGCCTTGCTACTGAGATTGCTTTCTTGGTAGTATGATGTTGCTCCCCTATGAGCAACCACTCCACCTAAGGAAAGAAATAGCCTCTACATGCAACAATTATAGTAGTTCCCTAACTATAGTGAGGGAACTACTATTGTTTAGTTTTTAGGGCCTTAAACATTTATGTGCTATTCCAGCTGGCCATATTCGCCCTACTATTCTTTAGTAAAGAATAATCCTATGCTTGACTAGACTTCACTCTTGCTTGACCTAGAGGAAAACTATAAGAATTTGATGAGCTAGAATTGAGATTACTAGCTCACTTGTTCTATGTGTCATATCCATGTGACATGATATTTTGAAAGATTATCGATAGCCCTATAGAAGAGCAGGGGCTACTTAGATTAGCAGAGAATCAATGTACTTCCTCCACTCTACTAGCTCATGATCCCAAAACTTCTAGCTGGATAAGGGTGTTTTGTGATTAACAAGTCACTTGATCCTAGCCAACATGGGGGAAAGATTTCATCCCAACTTACCTTCGAAACAGAACAAATAGAGTAACCCTAGCCCCCTGCCTTGCTGATGATAAATGCTTAGATTAGCGCTCTTTTCTTTTAGACCTTTCCTAGATAGGGGAGAGTCTATTCAAGCTTCAACTAGTATCTTTAGTCTATCACCCCCCTACCATTTTCTAGGCATATTATTGTTCTAACTATTCTGAATTCATTTCTACAGGTCAAGGTGACCCAAATCTCATTTTTCTACCCATAGAATAGTAGGGGGATCATTTTACCTATAGATAAGTGCTTGATCTCACTCATATGTAGCTAGATGTGATCATTGGTTCTATAGTCTTCAGGTCATGGGCCTACTAGATCTTACTCCCCGCACTCCCCTCACATTATTTATAGCCTTTGATTTCCTTTGCATCGTCCCTCCCTCACCATTCACTAATAGTTCTAGCCAGGCACCCTGCATTGACTAGAAGACTGCCACGTAGTTATAAAGTGGGGCTTATAGGGACACACCCTACCCAAGTCAAGTGATTTTTGAATGCACATTTTTTATTGAGTTCTAGGCCATAGCCCTACCCTACTAGGAAAATAGTAGGGGCTTCTACATGCACCATGATAGCCTATAGATAGTAGGGGTGGGGTCATGTGCCCTACTATTCTAAAGGCTAGAATCTAGCAAACAATATAGATTAGTAGGTAGCCCCCTTCATTCTATGAATGCAAAGGTTGAGGTTCGAATCTACTTAGAATAATCATAGCGATCGAGTTCAATGGACAAGCAAGGTGGAGGGGTCCATCCCTTATCTTAAGGTCCCATTAGACTTCCACTAAGGAACTGGACCTAATGCGAGGTGGGAGAGAGATGGAAGGAGATTGAATCTGATTAAGCCCTGCTAATCCTATTGCCCCCCACCTGATTTGGCTCCCTCCACACCCTATGATAGTTGGGCTATTGCAATTTCAAGAAAAGATAGTGATAGAGAATCTTTAAGTGTTTTCCACAGGATGAGATGCCTACTCTATAATGAGCTAGCTAGGGAAGTTTGCTTTGACTTCTATATTTTAGTCCAGTCTCGATCGACAATTTAGGTGGATCTAATCTCTATAGATGGGGATGGGGCCATCTATCTATGAGCAAGATTTAGAGGTCTTCATGGATCATCCATCTATTATATGCGTGATACTACAGAGGATAGGGCAAATATATCTCAGTCATCTATCTGTAGTATCAATGATTAGCTCGATTCACATCTATCTCCATAGCTAGGTGGGGGTGCCCTTAGGGGACAAGAGCAATTCATTCTAATGTGGAGAAGATAACTATACCCCACCCCCCCAAAAATAAAATAGTAATCTACCTCAATAATCTATTTTGGGGGATTGGTGCATGCATGTAGAGGGGCCCACAGAGTCTTAAAATCTCAGAAATAAAATTCTTGTGGCTGTGGGGTCAACTATATATAGTTCAACCTCATTGCCATTCAAGGAAAAGGGATTAATCCACTTTAGACCATAGATATATAGGGCTTGTGGCTCCTTTAGAATAGTAGGCAATAGAATAGAGGGCCACCCATAATAATAAAGCCATAGAATTGTGGGGGGGCTCAAGTCAACTAGATATAGTTAAACCTCATCACAACTATGGGGTGGGAGGGACCCTAGTGAATGATCATCTCAACTCATCCTTATAATAGTAGGGAAAGGGTTGGGCATTGCTTGCTGGGGTTGAACTATAGTCGACCACATCCCCATCCCAATATATAGCATAGGGAGCCCTCCATATAGATATATAGATAGTCAATTGACCCAAGGGTAGTAGAGATCTATAAGCTTGGCTATTAGATCCAGTTTCCCAATGGTGACATAAAGAAAGCCAATTTCTTCTCTACTATGAAGGTCCCACATAGATCGATACACTCTCGGACTTGCTCCAACCAGCATTATATATGGATATTGTTTATGGGAAGGCAAAGACTTAGGCAAAGGCATAGAAGACAAAACCCCACCCCATAATTCTTGGGCATGGGCCTCTGTGAGCCCATAGAATAGGAGGCTTTATTTCTCCTCTACTATTTTCTTTGCTACGTAGATAGTTCCATGGAGCATAATAAAATAATAGGCTCCTTTTGCTAGGTCTCATTCCCAAACAAGTGGGTATGTTGCCCCTGCCTTAGCTTATGTGCTTACCTGTAATGCTACTAGGATAGGATCTATATCTCTACCTGTACCTAGACTTGCCTTTAGAATAGTGGGGCCAATGAATGGTTATGGCTCTAACCCTAAAGGTGAGGATTCTTACTTCTCTCCCTATCTGAGATATAGATATAGGGCCTGCCATCTTTACTATTGCCTCTTATGCTTTTGGTTCCCATAGAATAGTAGGGGCCAGGGTATGGAACTTGTAGTAGACCAAATATTGGAACTACATGGAGCCTTACACTAGCCATACATGGGAACAACAAGGAATAAATAAATTACATATATAGGAATGCAAGAACTAACTAAACTATAGTTGTTGAAACACCTATTATAGTAGGATCTGGAAATGGATTTGCACCCGGGCAAGGTAATGGTCCTAATCCATGTAGGCTTTGTCCCTACCCCCACCTATTAGGGCTAAATAATGTGGTTCATAGATGCACAGGATCACTTCTATCATGACTAGGAGCTCATAGAGTAATAGTCACATGCCATATTAATTAATTCATAAGCCTGTTTCCTATCTGCCATAAGAAACTATAGGCGAGGTGAGGTTCCTAGCGAGGTAGCACGTACAGATACTAGAACATTAGTATGGGGAGTGGAAACATGAATCCACTTATAGTATAGTATAGTATAGCCATTGAAATGATTGGTATTGGCCCTCCCTACCTATATATTGGGGATTACTCTTTGTTGATGGTGTTGAAGCAAGCTGGTTCAATGGTCACTACTAATTTCATCGATCACATCTCTGCCATTGATGGGATGCTGGTGGATATGCAATAATTGATTGTGAGTATTGGTCAATGGGATCCACTGAAGATACTTCTAGGATCCTCAAAAGATTATCCCAACAACTAATCTAGGGGTGGGTGCCCCTCCCCTACTATTCTAAGGCCCCTACTATTCTATGGTTCACCTTACTATTATATTATTATGGGATAGAATTTTAGGGGCTATGGGCTAGTTATGATAGATGTCATTAGCCTACAATTTGGCACTTAAAATAGTAGGGGGGTCCTAATATAGTGGGAGGATATAGTGCTAATTGAGCAAGCCTAAGTGGTGTGTGCAGAGGGCTCGACCGGGCTAGGTGTGGGGAACAGGTGCCCCCCTCTAGTGCAAAGGTAGATTAGTTGCTATAGTTGGACATGTTATGCCACCTGTAGGGGCCTTCCATAATTAATTTGAGTGAGGGTGGGGTGGTGCAAAGGCAATATAATATCTAGCGTATCGATCATTATAATAGAACCCAATTAGGGTGGTATTAGGCATCGGCTTCTAGGTGAAGTCTACAAGGGGTGGGGATAGAAGAAGGGTGGGGAAGAAGGAGAAGTAGATGTTGCTAGTTTCCCCCCACTATATGTGGATAACAGCTAGCCAGAGATCGAGGAGTATTACATCAATAATTTTCCTATACCATACCATACCTAAAATTTTACCCCCTAGCCTAAAATTTTATGGTATGGCCTAGCCTAGCCCTAGCCCTAGCCCTAGAATTTTTAGGCTAGGTTAGGGCCCTATCCATATAATTTTATAGGATGGGGAATACCTACCTAAAATTATAGGGCCCTATCCATACCATACTGCATTGTTATAGGGCCCTATCCATACCATATTGCATTGTTATAGGACCCTATCCATACCATATCGTAATGGGGATGGATAGTTGGCTGGCTATAATAGTAGGGTAGGGTAGGGTAGGGTAGGACCCATAAAAGTCCATACCCACCATAAAATTATAGGGGGCTAGGGGGCCCCTACTATTATATTCCCTATTATTCCCTAAAAATTATAGTGGATAGGCTATAATAGTAGGGTAGGGCCCACCATAAAATTGTAGGGGGGAGGGGATAGATAACTAGATGGCTAGCTATAATAGTAGGGTAGGGTAGGGCCCATCCTATTATTTATAGGCAAAATTATATTCTATGCTAGGGGTAGGGGCCATAAAATTATAGGGGGCTAGGGGGCCCCTACTATTATATTTGGCTAGGGGCTATTATTTTAAGGCATACCCACCATAGGATATAATAGTAGGGTAGGGCCCATACCCATAAAATTTTAGGCTAGGGGGCCCCCCAAACATATTATTGCCTATTCTTCTATTATTGCAAGGGATCTACTACTATTGGGGGCTTGATAGCTACATCTAGGACTAGAGCAACTAACACCACTGCTTCTGACTCTGCTACTAGGGACTCTACAACTGACTCAGCAGGATGTCATTGGTGAAGAAACTAAATCAACAACTGGTAGGTCTCTATCTTGCTCTAGAACTACTTAAGCTGGTTGTGAACTAGATTTGGTCTATAGATATAGATCTAGAATATCCTCTATCTATTTTATGGCACCTATAGTGACAGATCCATATACCTAGATGGTATTCATGTATTGCTAAGTAGTGAATGCTTGGGGATATTGGGCTGGTTGGTTATGTTTTTTGTTGTTATCTTTTCATTTTTGCATACATGTATTTATATTATTCTATATTTATCCTTATTTCCAAGGATCTATAGGCAAGGCATTTACATCAAAAGTCAAGATTGTACCCAAGCATGAAACTTCAATAGAAGGAAAATGATCTCATCTTTCCTATGCTTTTGAGATAGCAACATATATATCAACATGAAGAGGTAAATTAATGTTCTTATGTCCTTTAAGAAGAACTTTAACTATTTTTTAGATACCAATGAATTCTCTACCCCTTATTAATTTTCTTTAAACATAAAAATGTTGTAAGTTAAGAAGAAAGGCTAGTTATTTTTGTCAACCAATATTTTTTTCTTTAATTTGTTTTATCATTTGGTTAATATGAAGTAGAATATATTTTAACCAATAAGTGAGTAACATATTGTTTCAGTTGTGTATTTATTCCAAGTTTTGAAGCATTTGAGTCCTAATGAACCTAATTATCCCTAGAGATTTGATTCAGATGAAATAGGTTAGATGTTTGTCAAAGTGATTTGATATGGATTTGTATGAAACTACTCATTCACAAAGATCAGCTACCTTCAACTTGATATGGATTTTGATGAACTAGTTAAGCTAAGTTAGAAAGATCAAAGAGTCCAAATTTGATATTTGTTTTGATAAAACTGGGATACCCTTGAAGATTAAATTCTCCTAGCGGTGAGGTCTTTGAATTTTGATTAGGTTTATAGATTGATCAATTAGATGATAGATGATCTAATGATGTAATTATCCTACCCCCTTAGGACTGAAGTCAAAAAATGAGAAGATATGATGATGATTTGAAGAAATTTGATACATGAAAAGCATTTAATGATGATTAGAAATGGTATATGAATTATTAAATCTAATTTTGGATGATTTACATATCTTTTAGAACACCTTTTGCTTGATTTAAGGCCCTTTTGATCAAGTTTGGCCTTGGTTCACCATGGTTGACATTACATTAGCTACCTCATAAATTAATTCACAGTCAATTTGGTAACATTCTTGGTTTGGTTGTACATTATATGATCAATTACACAAGAATTCAACTACATTTGGTAAAAACAAACCTTTTAACAAACAACTAGAATGATCTTCAAACACATTATCTACAAAAACAAATTAGAGGGTAAAACATCAGCTCCTACAAACAAACTCCTTTAAATTCTTATTGAAAGCTAAAATAGGTTTTTTAAATAATGAACTGAGAAAATTGGGTCCTTAGTACAAAAAATAATATATTGGTATTCTTAGGGGATTTAGACTCTTTTCTTGCAAGGGTGTGACCAAGGGTTAGAATGAATTTGGTAGATATCTTATTCCATATAAATAAATGATAGAAGGCACAAAATATGCACCTTTTATATGGTGGTTTGAGGTGGGGAAATGACATAGTAGATTTAAGAAGGAAAGAAAAGGTTGGACAAGAATCCTTTTTGTACTTTCATTTATAAGTTTGGATTTATAAATTCAATTTTTGAAGAAAATTGAAAGTTTGAACAATGCAGAATCCCTTAGAGACAAAGGTCACCAAACAGGAAACAGATGGACGATGGGGCTAGTGGGAATGTATGTTCAAACAACTAGGCTAGTAGGGAAGGAGAAAAAAATGGTGTAACAAGAGTAGATCATAAAGCTTCAAAGGAAGTAGGTGGTGATGTGGAATAGTAGATTGTGAAGGAAGAGAAAGGTAGGGGGTTCCTAAAAAATAACTAGTCAATGAGGGTGCATTTTTCCCTATTAACATTCGAATTGTGAATTGTGTTGAGTCATTTTGTAAAGTATTGATAATAAAGCTTAGTGTAGAAACTTTGTTAATGGATTTTTTAATTAGGGCTTAGTCCAATTTATTTTTAAAATGTAATGAAATAGTAATAGTGGATGGGTACTGAATTAGCAGGGTCAGGGTTAGGGTTTTTGGTGAGGGTGCACAACTAAAAAAACTTGAAATTATCTTATGTTGTCGATTGGTCAGTTGGGAGGGCTTTTTTGGTGTGAATTTAGAAACTTTGTTGAATTTGTAATTTTTAGTTTATTTTAGTAAAAAATCACTGCTATTGCCAATAAAATTAGTAATATCAAGTTACTTTGTTAGATTATTATAAAGTTTATAATAAGTAAAGTAAGTTAAACTATTATAACATGACTTTACAATGAGAAACTTTATTTTATTAAATTTGAACATTAAATTTAATAGTTTAATATTTTATTATTATTTTGAAACCATACACTAGACCTCTTCAACTAAAAAATACATAGTCTCCTAATAATGTTTAAAATAAAAACTAACTCCCAACCTCTTACTAAAATATATGAAACTCCTAAAACATAAGAAACTATCTCCAATCATTTGGAGGGACACGTAAATCATAATAGGTCATCTTCCAATCTCCTAATGAAAAATAAGAACCCTCCTAAAAAATAGGTCATTACCTCTAAACATTTAAGATGGGTCATAAAGCATCCTATAAGGCTCTACAAGCCCTAGTTGAGTCCCATATCCATCATTGTTTCCTACAAGAACTCCTAATTTTGGACAAACCCAACTTAAAATAGAACTCCCTAAGAAGGGGCCTTATAATGTACTAGTCCTCATTGTATCTTTCCTAAGGTGGGTACCTTATCTTGGGGTTTGTGCCTCAAGATATATTCCCCTTTCAAGTGCAATGGACTCCTTAGCTTGTGGCCTAAAACATTTGTAATTAGTGATAAATATTGTGAGGATATTTCTCACTCTGATTTTTCCCATTTTTGATTTCCATGTAAAATTATCATCTTCGTGTGTTTGTCTTGTCATTGCAATTTTTTTTCTCTCAATTTTAAGTTAGGAGAATATTATTAATAAGTTTGGTTGATATAGAAGTTTAAAGAACCAATCAAGAATAATTCACTCCTTTTATCAATCTTACTAGATGTGTTCATAGAACTTTTAATTTAATTTTTATTATTATATAAGTAAATGAGTGTATGATACTAAATTAAATTAATCTTGTTATATGGGGCCTAATCAAATTGAGAGGTTGATTTTTTCCCACTTCCTTCGATGCAATTCCCCCCATTTTTTCTACGAGGGTTTGGGGGAAATGCCCCTTGTAGGGTCCAAGGGCAATACCCTAGGTAGGCTCCAGGGGTAGAGCCCTAGGAATGATCCCTTTGTAACTGATATAAGTCATGTATAAAATGGCTTAAAGTTATAGACTTTTATAATGAGATGATGATTTAGTAGCTTCTTGCAATGATATTGAGTTGCAAGGCATTGTAGATTGTAATTGGGTTGAATCACTACATAATAATATTGGACTTGCTATTTGGTGGATGCAACATAGGGATTGGGTGAATCACATTACATCTCTATGTATTCTAGTTGTTTATATGTTCTTTACTCCTCCATAATTTTGGTTTTGATTAAGTAAAAATGGTTTTTGAAGGACCAAAAACCTTTTACAAAGTATCAAATAGAAAATATAAGAAATCCCATGAGGAACTATGCATCAGCATCAAAAAACAATACAAATTATGAAAAGTAGTCTTAATACATCAAATAGGAAAAGACAAAAAAAAATTAGCAAAAAATAGCACCACGACAGCTACAAGGTCTTCAATAAATTAGCAGCTTGATCTACAAGGATATTCATGTTCACACTAGAGGCCTTCAACTCATCAATTTATTTTTGAAATCCATAACCTCTATCTTCTTTGAATTAGCCTAGGTGCATTTATTGGGGCCTTGATCCTCTTTCATGTCCTTAAAACCTTGAGTTCTCCCATATTATAGTTAATCCAGTAGAGTCTTAATGTTATCCACTATAGTCTTCAAGATGGAGCAACTCTGGTCTGCAATTTTCTTTACTACATTCTTTGTGTTGTCAACTTTGTTTCCCATGACATCCATCTTTTTCTACATATCCTTTATCATTTGTTCTATATCTTTGTTCTTCTCTTCTAGGGGTGGGATTCTCTTAATTAAATCCTTGACTATATTTACATTTCCAATAAAACCAAAGAGTCCATCCAAATGCTAACCAAGTGTCCTCTCACCTCTAATAGTCTTGCTTAGCTAATCAAAATCCATGCTAATATCCTACATTTGTTCCTTCATACTTCTTATATTCCTTCTCATCGCACCTAGGTTTCCAAGGATTCCCTTCATATACCCCTATTCATCATGGGCCCTTCTCTAATTTAGGTTTTCCTCATCCATATTTATAGTGTCTCTTTTAGTATCCACCTCCTTGATGCCTTTTTCCTCAGCCTTCCCTTGAGATAGAATTTTCTTACCTCTCAGCTCTTTCTTTTTTATTAGAGGCTCATCATTTAAGGGAATTTTCATAACTCTGTCAAACTTCTTTACTTTGGTTCTAGTAAAAATACCAATTTTGTCTTTGGTTTTCTTCCCTATAACCTCCTCAAGATCCTCATCAGATTCCATCTCCATCTCATAATTCACCTCCTTACTCTTCCTTCTCTTAGTAGATGATATCCCAAGTGAAATTTTTTTCCTCTTCTTATTAATCATCTCATCCTCTTCCTCCTTCATTTCCTCTTCATAAACCTCATCTTGATCACTCCCCTCTATATCACACTCCAACATGTTTTTACTCATACAGGGTCTATCCACTTTTTTAGTTTTAAGAAGATTCAAAATTAGCAACATCATGGCAAGCATGAACGCCCTCAGGGTCATTCTAGATGGTGAAAATGGTATTATCTAAGGACTGAATTTGGTAGAAAGGGAAATAATTTCTAGCCCTATGCCTAAAATGATTTACCAGCATAAATTGGTACCCAAAAATCTTTGTAAAATGTCCATCAAGGGTTAGGTATTCAATCACAACAAACATAATAAACCTCAATGGTCTGGAAATGGAATGAGGGCTAAAATAGGAGTTGTTAATTTTGACCAACCTATTTCTCTCCTTGGTCAACTCCACAAACTCATCAACAACATGATCAGACAGCTTCATGTCCCTATAGAAGTTGATCCCATCCATATTGAGATCGGTGGCTTTAGCTATAATGTCCTCCATGACATCTATTCTCTAGTTTCCCACCAAGATGCTTCCATTCTTCCATGTCTTGATAAACTATTGGGTTATGGATAGATTACTACCCTTTAACTTCTCCATGAAGTCCTTAAATTGACCCTATTCTAAAATATCCTAAACTTTAGTCTTCTGCTTCCATTCCTTGCAACTCGTAGAATCAACCCTCTTTCTCTTACCACCCATATTCCTCAAACTGCAACAATTCCTAACAATCCTAACAAGCTCAGATGAAGTGGAAATCTCTATGTCAAAATAACAACAAATTTTTTTCTTATGCAAAAATACCCATAATATATGTGGTAATGAATGAATTGTCTCATCAAAGATAATCATAACCCATAAGTCCCCATTCCTACACAAGTCATAAGTGTTCCTAAATGTTATTTCCATCATTATTAAAACTCTTTTTCACACTTCTAACATTTTCATACTCTATCAAAGATAGCTCATTAGTAGGGATGTTGTCACCATAATTTCATATCATCTTTGTATGACTTTTGTTTGCCACGTTCACCTCCCAATCGACCACTTTGTTGATTTCTCTATAATTATGAGTGATAACATATTCCATAAAGTAATTAATCAAATGACTAGCCTTGAAAATTATACTATGGATGGTTCAAGAGGGGTTATTAACTTTATTAAGCCAAATAATAATATCAAGGGAATCCTCTTCTAGCTAAATTTTCTCCAAATTCATGCTCTTGGAAAATAAAAGACCATAAAGAGTCACACTAGCTTCCACAACATGATTGGTCCAATCCCTAATAGGAATTTCCATAACAACTAAACTATCTACATTTTCATTTTTTATAATAATATCACAACCCACTATTATTGGGTTTCCCTTTGAGACCCCATCAAAATTAATCTTATACCATCCCTATGGTGGACAATACCACCTACCAGAATTTTTAAGGCTACTATCATTCTAAGAGCATCTAATCCCTTCCAAGTCCTAATTCTAAATTTCTTTGGCTTCCCACTCATCTCAAGGTTCTTGACCTTTCCCATATATCCTAATATTATCAATCATCATATGCTTTATCTTATGAAATATCTGATTAGAAGTAGTCTCCTTACCCCTAAAAGCCCTATCATTTCTTTCCTTCCAAACACTCCAACATAGATATGGAAGAATGAAATACCATAAATTAATAAGCAAAGTATTACAAGAAGGAAAATTCCACACTAAGAATAAATCTTGAATACTGAGGGGGAGAACCCATTCCACATCCAGAAGTCTACAAATCCTCTTCCATAGCCTTCTAGTGTAAGAGAAATGAATGGTCAAATGATTAATCGACTCTTCCTCTTCCTTGCAAAGATATCATCTGTTGGCAAGACACGTACCTTTTTCAATTAAATTATAAGTAGTAAAATTTTATCCTAAATAAGATCCAAAAATATGTTAACTATAGGTGTCAGGCCCTTAAACTAGGCTTTATCTCGGTAAGGCACATGATAGTCTTCAAAAGTATTACCATACAGAGATGAGATAGAAAAAAATCCATTAGGATTAAATTTCCATATTAAAGCATCCTCCTCATGAACTAAAAAGACATCATTCAGAAATTTGTTAAGGTCATTAAGAGTCTCATCCACTCTAGTAAGGTTCACCCATTTATCTTCTTCCCAATAATCAGCAATATATGTCCCAAAAATAGTCTTGCATTGATCCATATATCCATTCTACTTTTGATCGGAACTTAGAGCATGATCAATAATCCATATGTCATCCCAAAATTGAATAGTCCTACCATTTCCAACCTTCCATCTTACTTGTTTACAAATAATCTACTTATTTTTCTAAGCTTGCTTCCAAATCACAGAACCCCCTTGAGTATCCTCACTGCCAAGGAAAAGATTGAAGTTTTGGTTCTCCCTATTATATTTATCATTCCATATTTCTTTCCAATCTCCATCTTCATTGTATAATCTCCAAATAGTCTTAGCAAGTAAAATTTCATTCATGATATTAATCTTTCTTAGAGATAGCCCTCCTTTTTTGATGTGCATACAAACCTTATCCTAAGAAATCAATCCCATTCTTTTCTTATTTTCCATACCAATCCATAAGAAAATTTTCTAAAAAATTTCAATCGCCAAAGCATACTTCCTAGCTATCTTAAAAGCACTCAAAGCATACAAGGGCATATTCTATAAAGTGGATTTTAGAACAATTATCTTATCAGCCTGACTAAGGAGGGTTTCTTTCCAACCTACTAACTTTGAGTGGATTTTGTCAACAAGAGAACTCCATAAGGACTTAGGAGGGTCACGACAAAGAGGTAAACCAAGATATGGCCCTAGAAGGCTACCAACCTCACATCCCATAATTCTTTTATTTTTGTTTTGTCTATTCACATTAACATTAATGAAATATACCAAGATTTTATTCCAAGTAATAATATGTCTTGTAGGCTGTCCATAATCCTCAAGAGCCTTTTTAATATTCCTCACATTTTTTACTGAAGCTTCTCCCATCACAATTGATTCATTCACAAATTGTTGATGAGAACAAGTTAAATCCTTAGAAGAAGGTCTTAAACCCACAAATTCCCCCTTTTGAACCATTTTTTCCACAAATCTACCTAAGCACTTAGCCATGAGGATGAATAGAATAGGAGATAATATATCCCCTTTTCTTAAACCATGAGAAGCCTAGAAGGAGGGAGTCAGAGATCCATTAACAAGAACAAAAAAGGTGGTAGAGGAAACTAACATATGCACCAACTCCAAAAACCTTTTATTGAACCCAAAAACTTCCAATTCACACTTTAAAAAATCTTAGTCCACCCTATCTTAAGCCTTGGATAAACCAAACTTTAATAAGAACCCTTCTTTCTTGGATTTGGTGAGGGAGTGAATATTTTCATGCATCAAGATAATAGAATACAATTTTTGCCTACCTAGAACAAACCCATTGTGTTGTCTCGAAATCAGAATAGGTGATAAAGACAAAATCCTAAGAGTAAGAACTTTAGAGATGATCTTATAAAAAGAACTGCAAAGATCGATTGGTCTAAATTGGTCCATTCTATCAGTCCCTGGCTTTTTGGGTATCAAAGCCAAAAAATTACCATTCAGCTCTTAAAGAAGTTTTCTAGAACCAAAGAACTCTTTAACTCCATTAGAAACGTCCTCTTGAATGATATGCCAATAGGTTTGAAAAAAGAGGAAGGGGATACCATCTGGTCTAGGAGCCTTGTCTCCCTCAAAGGAAAAAAAAACCATAGTTAGTTCATCATTGGAAGGGATGACAGTGAGATTTTTGTTTTGATCTTTAGATATGCTTTTTGGAATACACTTCAGAAACTCATTTTATTTTTCCTTATCCAAATTTTGTTCTCTCTCCAGCAAACCACTAGAAAAACATATGGCTTCCCTTTTGATAGCCTCATCCTCATTAGTAATAACACCATGAACTTTTAATCTAGAAATTTTATTAGTCATTCTATGCTTCAAAGTGGTCATATAGAAAAAATTAGTATTCCTATCCCCTTCTTTAATAAAAACTTTCCTAGACCATTGCCTCTAGTACATGTTCTCCTTGGTAATAATATCATGCAACTCAATAAATTTCACATCCTCCTCCTTCCTAGAAACATTCTCATAACCCTTAGACTAAATTTTATCTTGAATCTCTTTTAATTCCTCAAGAATCCTACTTTTTTTGTCAAAGATATTCCCGAAAGTTTCCCTATTCCATCTATTGATATTATCTTTAACATTTCTCATCTTTTTAGAAACTTTAAACATAGTTGTTCCCTCAACTTGAATCCCCCATCAATCCTTAATAAGGTTTTCTAATCTAGGATGTAAAATCCACATTTTTTTAAAGTGAAGAGGATAGTGCTTTTAATGGTGATAGGGTCAACCAAGAAGAACATGTTGAACATCTATAACTTTGAAACTGATCATTGCTAATAAGGGCTCTATCAAGCCTAACTTTTATGAGATTCTTACCCAACCTTCTATTCATTCAAGTATAGTCAACACCTTGCAAATCCATGTCATGCAGTAAATGATTATCAATAAATTCCATCAAATTCATTCTGCTATCCAAATTGGTCTGACTACCCCCCATTTTCTCATTCTCTTTTGGTGGTGTATTGAAATCACCCATAATGACCCAGTTCTCATCCACATATTTCTTTCTCTCATTTAAAAGTTCAACCCAAAGTGTTTTCCTAGCTCATTTTGTATTAGGCACATAAACATTAGTTTGCACCCATGAAGTTCCATCCTTAGCATTAGAAAAACTAATATTGATCATATTCATATTATATGATACAAGTTCCTCATGAATACTTTTATCATTCTATAAAAAAACCATACCCCCCAAGGCCCCATTAAGATCACCCCCTAAGATATCACTTTTAAACAAAAATAGACTTTCAACTTTATCTTTCGGCATCTTAGTTTCCTACAAAAGAACTATATCCAATTTATTATCTCTAATCATGTTCCTCACCATATCTTTCTTATGAGGATTATTTAATCCTCTAATAGTCTATGAAATAATCTTCATTTCTTATGGAATGATTTTGATTCTAAGATAGTCCTTTGACTACCATCCACTATACTTTTTTTGGTCTCCAAAATTATTTTCCATTGATTAGTGGGTCTCCTTAATGGCATAGGGGTTTGACTAACATCCCCTTTTTTGATACACTTCCCTGTTGGTGTAAGGAAATTACTAACATCTCCAATTTTATTACTCCTTAGATCCCCTATTTTGTTACTCTTTCCTATTGGAGTAAAGGAATGAATAGCATCCCTTGACTTGTTACTCCTTGTTTGCCTATTAACCAAGGAATTTTATTTGTTCTTTTTAAAGTTGATCTCCTCCTTTTTATTAGATCTAATTTTTTTATTAGACTCTGCATCTATCCAATATGCTCTAATAACTTCTTCCTCTTACACAAAAGCTCTAGAAATATCTTTTGTATTCCCCCACTTGAGTGAGCTATCCTTTAATGGTCCTTCCTTATGAGGTGAACTCCTATTATCCTTGGTGCCAAGCCCTAGAATAATACATTCTTGTGCCTCTTGATA
The DNA here is from genome assembly GCA_028749045.1 of Cupressus sempervirens. Classification (NCBI taxonomy): domain Eukaryota; kingdom Viridiplantae; phylum Streptophyta; class Pinopsida; order Cupressales; family Cupressaceae; genus Cupressus; species Cupressus sempervirens. The sequence continues at coordinate 524,069,450 of CM053783.1, read as the reverse complement.
ATGTGAATCCTTACTATTGGAAACATTCTTGCTACAGCCACCCAATATTTCTACTTCTAAAATCTCCTTAGCCTCAACCACTACCATTCTTCTACTCTTTCCATCATCATCAAAGTTATCCTTAATCTCTATATTATAAATGGAAATATTTGTATCATTTTCCAAGTTCTCCTTCCCATAAATTTTACACAAATAAAGAGTCTTTTCCTAAGTACAGACATTATCCTCTTTAGTCTCCTTGATAACTTGGTTTTTTTTCACGACCTTAGCATCCTTAGAGCCTTTTTGAACCCATTATTTCTTTATAAAAAATTGGAATGCTGACCTTTGTAAGTCATTTCTTCACCCAATGGCCTAATTTTTTATAGTGAAATCATACAAAAGGGATGGTTTCATATTCAATCTTTTGTTGCTAGACTCCCAATTTAGATTGGAGTGTAATAGCTTTCGGCATATCAACCCCTTGAATGACCCCCACACATATTCTTGCATAAGTTAATCTCCTTCTTGAAACTATCACTAGCTCCATAGATAAGAGTTCTCCCAAGGTATTGACAATTCCTTGGAAGACATCTTCAACCCAAAATTCAAGAGGCATTCCTAGAGGTTTGATCCAAACAGGAGCTTGTACCACTGATTCATCCTAAGAGTTTAGGTTATGGGACCATTTTTGTAAAATCATTGTATACTTACCCACAACCCATGGTCTGCTACATAAAATGTCTCTTTTGTCTTCATCACAAGCAAAGAAAAAGGATAAGCATCCTTTTGACATTGCAGCAATATCAACCTATCCCTTCAAAGCCTAATTCTATTTAACAAAGGCCCTAACAATCTCAATATTTAGTCTAGCTCCCAAGAACCTCCCCATAAGGGTATGATCTATTTTAGAGATATTCATATCTATGATTTGATCTGAGATCTCCAAGATAAATTAACTTTTCTTAGAAATAAAAATGTTATTGATTGGAGGAAAGGAAGACTTACCTGTCAGCTTGATGCCAAACAAGCTTGACCATTTTCTAGAACAAATATTGATACAACCACATACTTGGGTCCCCCCTAGATCCCCAAGTCTCCTACCTCCATCATGTTCCTTCCTAATCTAACCTGCATCCACAATGTTTTCCCCTTGACCTCCCTCTCCTGATGGGCTTGCACTAGTCCTGGTCCCATGTGAATTTTGAATTCCACCTTTCCCACTCACTGCTCCAGAATCCCACGCTCTAGCTCTCATTTTTCCTTGTCCCCTCTATGATTTTGGTGATGTTTGCAAGTAATTCTTATATTTATATTTCTCTAATCCTAATAAGAAATGTATTTGAACTTCTATAATTTTGGCCTCTAAAATATGTTTATATTTTCATCTATGACATATAATAGATTTCTAAAAATGTTTAGAAATTTTATCAAAGAGTCTATTGATTAATATGATTCTCCCCTATGTAAACTCTTGGGAAGGTTATTTTTAAAATGATAAAAATATTAAAGACAATAGGTAACATTTCAATAGGCTTCCAAGATGTTAATGTAAAAAAAAATTATTAGGGAAAAATTAGGTTTTAAAGGGACCATAAACCATTTTTATAAATGATTCTTAAAGTAAATCGGGTATAACTAGAAAGATCCAACATCTAAAACTAGATAAGTTGCACAAAATAAATATAAGCAACATGACAACCAAATGTCAACACAAAACACCAAATATAATAGGAAAGTAGAAAAGAGGAAAAAGAGATACATTCATTCCTTAAGGGTCTCATTGACCTTTACTTCTAAATGGTTCATATTAAGGGCCTTCTTCCTCAAATCCTGCAGTCAAGGGAGGGATTTTGAGCCTTTCTTTTAAGGTTTTTCCTATTTCTCTTAACTGTCCCAAAGTCCCCCTAGCCTTTCTCATTTTCAACATCCAAGTCTACAATCATCTTATCTTGTTGCACATTTTCAAGGCTTTCCACATTAATATTCATTGCCTCAACAACATTCTTAATGGTCTTGCAACTTTGATTCATTATGAATTAAATGGACATTTGGATGTTCTTGGAATTATCTTCCACCTAAGAAAATCTCTCCCAAAAAAATCCTTGAGGTTTTTAATGGCCTCTAAAGTCTTGTCGATACAACTAACAACATAATTCTTCTTAGTCTATGTCTACAAATAATTATCAACTTTCTCTTCCTAAGGAGTAATGGTAGTAGTGTCTTCCCCAAGAACATATCCACATGTAACATCCATTTTTCTTCTTATTGCTCTTTGTTTACCCTAAAGCTCTTTCAATTCATGGGACACCCATTTGAACATGCTAAAAGAGTCAGTGATATTGTCTCTTTCCATCCTTAAAAACATCATATATATGTTCATGATTAATATAGAAGTAAGAATAATAAACATTAAAGTTATAGGAAGACTTATCATCAACCTCACCATGTTACCCAAAAAGAGGCTTGTTGGAACTACGGGAGGAAATAGGGGTATGTTTACCAAGGTTAGGAGGGGAGCATGTAGCCACTTCAAACCACTCACAATATTTTTATTGTTATCCTTTAATATTCTATGAAAACCTAAATGGGGTGGAGGAAGAAGACCTACCCAAACCCTTTGTGTTGGTGAAAGTCAAACTAAAAGAGACCATAATATTATTGTTTCCCTTTCCTTAAACAACAGACTTGAGTTTAGTTTCGACCTCCCTCTTAGTGTTTTTAGAGGGAGTGAAATCTTCTTCTTCTTGCTTAGTAAACTTATCCCCCATAGACTTTCCAAAGGACCTCCCCACACTTCTATCATCATCCTAAAAAAATTAAATGAAATTAGATGGGACATGGAGAGACCTAATGGATCATGGAGAGACCTAGAATGATCATCAATCAACACAAGAAGCCCTCATACAATACCAATTATTTAAATACTTTGTATGATCCACAATACTATATGAATCCTAATGTTTTTCCTAAAATGATTCAACAAAATAAAATGGTGGAAAAAGGCCCTTGAAAGGCATCCATCTAGGGTAATATATTCCATAAATACCTTTCGAAGCTACCCCAAAATAATTTGATGTTTTTAGTATCATACTAGCTCTTCTTATTCTGCTCAAACTCTAATTATTCCTTTTTAGACTTAAGGAATGTTTGCACCACCAACTCAAAATACTTCTCATCCCTATAGAATTTCACCCCCTCAACATATAATATTGTCACCTTTGTGATCAAATTCTCATTGATAATGATCTTTCTTCCATGCAAGGTGATAGAAATGAACCTTGATTAAATTATGTATAAAATAATAACCTTAGAACAATATAATCTCATTATTAATGATTATTCAAATATTTTTTCCTTCATTAATCAATTAATACAATTTATTCATCAATATCCATTATCATTTAAATTTAATCATAAGAATTAATTTTATTTTATATCTCATTTAATAATATTAAAATTTTCATATATTCTTCATTTAATCTATGGAAGCAACTATCCTCACGATAAAACATCCACCCGTACAACAATCATATAGAAAAAATATATAAATATATAGATGTAAATACCATGGCCATCAGATGTCTCCATGAGCTAGTTGCTAACGAAACTGCAACTGAGGTGATAGGTGATAGGCGATGTTGTACTAGTGTTGGTACCCAATATGGACATTTTTTTAAACTTTTAGTGTGGATCTTTGAACTCCTTTGAACCAAGGTTCAAAGCAGTTCAAAGTGGTTCAAGGGTTCGAAGTGTTTCAAAATGCAGAATGGTTGACTCAAAAAATTTTAGAATGCAATTTTGAAATGCAGATTCAATTTCCAAAATTTGGAGTCCAAAGTTCGAAATTCATATGCAGTGGTTTGAAAGTTCAGAAATAGAGGATCAAGCCCCATAGATTTTTGTTCCAAGTTTAGAGGCACAGATGATTAATTAGAATTCGAGGTTCACAATTCAAAAGGCATAATTAAAATTGAGTTCAAGAGTCAAAGTTCAAGCTCAAATTTTCAAAATTAAAGTTTTAAAATCAATTCAAAGATGCATCATGTGAAGTGAGAATGCACTACTCCATGTTTGAAACTTAAACAAAAATGGAACATAGAAGGTATAAAGTCTAAATATCCCCTTTGAAATATTGGTAACATCTTGAACACACCCATGTAAATTTTGGTTGAGAATGCCTATAGTAATGATGCTCAAGCATATGTGACAAACATTAAGAGTCAAGGTTACTCTTACTCTACCTCAACAGATCAAAGACTTGCATATTCAGTTTACCCTCTCAAGTTTTCATGACCCACAGTTTTGAATCCATGCACCTGGAGTGAAATGCCATGTGTCATCTTGAAAAGGCATATGATTTTGGTGTTCAAGCATAGTGATTCATCACCCTTGGCCCGAACATCCCTTTCATTGAATGTGAAAAACAAATATTTCAATCGACCTCACAATGGAAAGAAATAGATATGGTGAAAAGGAAACCATGAACTCAAGTGGAAAGTGCATGAGATCAGCTCCCTTGGGAGAATACATGGCATGAAATTTTTTAGCACTCACTCAAACATGGTCTTGGGTGGAGGCACATAAGTACACATGCAAGAATACAACCTACAAGCACGAATTCTCTAATGACAGAAAAATAGTCATATTTCAGGGGTCATATCTAACAATCCAACCATTGGATTGGGCTGAATTTAGGATATTTATGGCCAAAAATATTTCTCTAAATCTTATCCAAATAGTTTTATCATATTAATTATACATCAAAATTTACAATTTTTTGAGTGCAGCACTATCAGATCAGCAATGACAATCACAGAATGTAGATCACAAACAATTGGTCTCAATGCTAGGGGAATAAATCCCAATATAGCCATTGTATCAATCCCATTTTCAGATATGTTTGAATAAACATAATTCTCCAAACTTCCTCCAAATGGTTTGAAAATATTCCTAATAGATAGAAAGTTACACATGTTTTAATGCAGCACTATCGAAATCATCCATGACACCCAGAAAATGATGCCAGAAAAATATGTCTTGTTTCGAGGACCATAACTCCCAAATCCACCATTGGATCTTTCCAAAATTAAAATATGTTGGACAGAACTAAGATATATAAAATATCACACGAGAGATCTTCAAAATTTTGTCTGGTTTGTGAGATATGGATAAATGTGTGAAGGTCTATCAAAATTACCTAGGACAGTCACAAAATGCAGCGTAGTAAAATAGTTGTGTTGCAGGGATTGTATCTCACAATCCAACTAGTGGATTGATCTGAATTTTGTATATGTGTTGTAAATTCTAGTTTTAAAAATCCTCTCCAAACAGAATTAAAATATTCTTTCTAGATTAAAAGTTATTCTCAAATGAGTGCAATGTTGTCAAAATTGCATATGAATTTCATGAAATAATGATAGCACTTTACAACCAGCAAGTGCCACCTATCTCAATTTAATTAGATTTTTTGGGACTTTGGAGAGTTATATTTTCAAGTTTTTCATTTTAAAAATTTATAAAATATGCGGAGATTAAGTAAGAGATAAAGTCATCGAAGGGAAGGAAGAGATATAAAATAATTTAAATAGGTAATATTTTCAAGAATCGATTACATAACAAAAAATCAGCAAGAATGCAATTTATTGTAATCAGAGAGACATGGAAGGGGTTCCACCTTTCTTTCCTAGGGACAAACTTTGTGCTACAGTGGGAAAGAAAAAAATTTCCAAATTTATTACCAGCTCTTGTGAGGGAGAGAGAAGAGCCTATTTTTTTCTGAACTGTGTGTTGAAAAAGGGAGAAATCTTGTTTTAAAATGTAATGTAGGGAAGAAGTTTCAGTCTTCTTTAATGGTGACTTTAATTGTAAATGTGTAATAAGGTCTTTGTGTCTTTATACTTTAGGGAAGGGAGGTTTGGAAGTTGATTGCATATCAAAATCTGGAGTTTGAGTAGTCCTCTTTCCACTAATTGTGATATTTGCATCACTTTTAGTTTTCTCTAAAACGTGCTTTAATGTCACTATTTCTTGTATATGTTTGATTGCAAGGTATCTTTAAAGCTTCATCTCTTCAATTTCTCCAGAGAATGGAAAATGCATTCTTATTTTTTTTTCTTTGTAATGCAGCATTTTGGCAAATGAACTTTGTGTCATCTACTGTTCTGTTCTTTTCTTTTCTTTTTAGTCATTAAGTTTTTGCATCTATTTCATGTTTATGAGTAGATGTTTGTAAAACCTTTTGTGCTTTCTGATTAAAAGAATCCATATATAATTCATTATATATCTTACACAAGGAGTTGTACCTGATACAATTTAGAGGAAGGTTATCAATCGAATGATAACCTATCCAATTGTTAGTGCTGATTTAGTCTTCTTATTTGGGAATTTAGAGTTAATTTGCATGTATTTTCTTGGAAGACAGTCTATTCACTAAGAACTAGTTGTTGGGAGGAAGTAAATTCATAGAAAGCTTTTTTGCTAGGAAATATTGTTGGGAAATTTGACAACTGAGATCTTACATAGGCGTAGTTGTGGTCAAGTAGTTTGGCACTGTAGATTCTTTAACTATGATTTATAAATAATTGAATGAGGGTGAGTTTATTTGGTGTGCATGGGGATTTAATGGTGTCAATGTTTTCCTTGACTTTTTGCAAAAATTTGAAGCCCACATTTAATGTGGTGGGAAGCATGGACAAAAATGCAGTACTTTTTGTGGCTTTTTTATATCGAAAACACATTGCATTGTTCATTTTGTGTTGGATAGTGTAGGCAATAAAGTTCTATTAATTGATTTCACTTATTTTCATATGATATTGTTCCATATAATCATAGTTTACAAAAACATGAAATTAAAATTACATTTTTTTTTGTAGTTGTAGTGTCAAAACCGCAGTGTTATTTGGGAGTCATTGGTCAAAATCATAACACTTATATGAGATAGGATGTGGGTTTCACATTCTATATTCATTTTTAAAATGTTTCATTTTTGTTCCAAATTTTTGAACATGCAGTAGTTGTTTTAACAAATTGTTAATTTTTCTAGAATTTTTGTGTGGCCTTGTTTTGTAGTTGGAGTGTTGAAACTACAGTAAAATTTCAGTGCAACAGGTCACAAAAATAATACATTAGTGAGATAGAAGGTTGGTTAAATTGTTAAAATCATAATTAGTAAAAAATGTTTCATTTTTGTTCATGTTTGAAAATGTGGTCATGGTTTGAACAATGTATTAAATTTTTGAGTGATTTTGTTTATTCTAAAAATACTTACAATGAGAAAAAATTTACAATCAGGAGAAACAATAAATGATGTAAATAGTTATGGTAAGGGAGTCCTTAGGGTAATACCAAAAATCTCAACAAGAGTTATGGTTTTAGCAAAGACAATGAACAATTCACTTAACTACACCTACAAATGGACTTCGCATGACAAATAATTTTTTCGGTGAACTTAATATTGTAGCAGTTGATAAAATCCAACTCCACAGCTCACCAAGATCACCTACATGCAAATAACCTATTGAAGGGAAACCAAGAAGGAAGAGGTGGAGCTTGGAAAAACCCTAAATGGACATGAGAGAGAACATATTGCAAAACAATGAAAATGTATTTACAATGAAAAATAAGATGTTAGATACAATGAGAGAGCTTGAATATAAAGGCCTCATGGAAGCTGGTAGAACAAGTTGGAAAATGGTAGAAGATAAGGTTGACAACTAAGCATCCACAAAAAGACAGAACATGCTAGAAGGGAACAAACTCTCGTGTTGTCAACAACTAACCACTACAATGATTAAATGAATTTACCTAAGTAAGCTTAAGGAATAGAATAATTAATTAATTAATAATTAATTATTTACTCTAACACCCCCCCTTAAGTGAAACTTAGGGTAATGCCTTAATCTCACAAAACTAAGATGAAATGCAAAATGGGTCCTGACAGTGAGGCCATGTTAGGTACCCATGTAAAATGCAAAGAAATGCAACCTCTAAAAATGGGGAAAGAGAGAAAACCACATGGGAAAAACCCTCCCCCAAAAAGAGGTAACCTAGTGAAGGACTAAAGAAGCCTCCAACTAGAGGAATGTCCCATAAAATAGGAATAAAGAGTGATCATGAAGAGCATCATTGAAGCATGAAGAAGCCACAAAATATGCCATCAAAAAGAAACTACTCATCTGAAGAACCTCCATCGAAGAAGAAGGTATGAACTGAGTGTGTCTATATGGTAGATGATCCATCTCACTGAAATGCATAGGCAGCTATCCACTGCAATCACCTCGTATATAGGATCAACCACTAAATATATAACTCACACTATCAAACCATCAAACCAAGGATGCATTAGAACAATGGCATAACCCCCCCTTAATGTAGATAGGGTGAGATGATATGCAACTGAGAAGGTGGGCCAAAAATCTTCTATAGACAAAACCAAGAATGATGAGAGAGGGAAAGAGATACAAACACCTATAAATACACGATCACATGAACTCTACATGGGGCTAATGTCATGGAAGGGACACTCACTTGACAAAGAAATAGGGCACAAAAATGGCAAAAAAGGGTGCAAGTACAACTATCTCAAAATAATGTTCATGAACCCAAAAATGCAAAAGTGGCTCATTATCTTAGTGCGTATATATAAAAGTGCTTACAAATGATCTTTACAATGATTAGAAAAAAGAAAAAAGCTGATACAAAAGATAGTACAGCCCAAAACAAAATATTTCATGCCTTGGAAACAATCTTTAGACCTAGAACACCCAAGATATCCACCATAGAGAAAAAACACCAAAAACATGATAGAAAGAGCATGGGCCAAAATCTAAAGAAAATGACAATATTTTTAAAAAGATGACAAAACCAGTTTGTCAAAAATATAACATTTTCAAAAAAACTAACATGTGACACAAAAGATATACATGTTGGAGTCAAAAATAAAACTTTGGACTTCGACTAAAAAAATGAGCAACAAAACTACATCAAAATCTAAAAATACCTACACCAATGTCTTTGTCTCAAAAGCAGCTTTTCGGCACTTCTTTTGGATCAGAAAAATACCTCCATATACTCAAGTTATGGCCAAAAAACTGCAAGTAGGTCAAAAAGAACCCTAGAGAGGCACAAGAGGCTAATGATGTAGTGCTGATGTCATGCTAGCATAAGCATTTTATGAAAAAAAATTGACAGCCTAGGGGCCATCTTAGCAAAAAAAATGCCACGTGGTAGGTCCACGTGGCAAATGATGACGTGGTAGGGTCCATGTGGGAAAGTGCCACTGTGGCACCCATGCCATGTGTTGCCTACACATTGTGCCAAGTGGAAAAAAGTGTCTCAAGGGTTGTGACTATGCAGGAGATGATGCTAGTGTGGTGAACCTAGTGGTGGCAGTGGGAATTGGTGGCGACACCGACAGAGAGGTAGAGAAATACTAGCAAAGTTGAGTGGAGGTGGACTGCAAGTGGCCCACCAGTGGTTGTCAGGCCTGAGCTACCCTACAGCGGTGTGGCTAGCTATAGCAGCCTATGAGCTAGGCACAAACTATGCGGTGATGGCTGCTAGGTGGTGCGGTGGTGGCTACCTAGCAATGCTATATTTTTGTTATTTTTTTAAATAAATTCATTTGTACAGTCCGTACGGTAGGCCCTCCAACTAAAAAAAATTTACCTCTCGAAGCTTTATCTCCAAAATCAAAAAATTTTGATATGAATCCTAACTATAAATAGCCTTTTGGATCCAATAGCAGCATCTTTTTGGGCCCAAAGTGCTTCAAAAAAATGCTCTTCCCCTAGATTTGAAGAAAAATGCACAAACAAACTAAGGTTTGTGTCGCTGAATCGCGGCTTCAAAAATCCTTCAACCAAGTAGCAGTAAGGAGGCTTTGATACCATGTAGGAGTTGATGAAATCCAACTCCACAGCTTACCAAGATCACTTGCATGCAAATAACCTATCAAAGAGAAACCAAGAAGGAAGAGGTGGAGCTTGGAAAAACCCTAAATGGACATGAGAGAGTACATATTGCAAAATAATGAAAATGTATTTACAATGAAAAATGAGATGTTAGACACAATGAGAGAGCCCAAATATAATGGCCTCATGGAAGCTTGTAGAACAAGCTAGAAAGTGGTAGAAGATAAGGTTGACAACTAAGCATCCACAAAAAGGTGGAACATGCTAGAAGGGAACAAACTCCCATGTTGTCAACAAATAACCACTACAATGATTAAATGCATTTACCTAAGTAAGCTTAAGTAATAAAATAAATAATTCATTATTTACTCTAACAAATATGTCGACTCATCTTCTTCTCATTTGTTCGATACCACCAAATAACTGAACTATCAAAGGGCTACCACATGCAAACCTTGTTATGTTAGTTTGAATAATTTAGTGTTGTTTTAGTTAACTATTAAATTGATTTATTCCATGTTTCGACAAACTTAAAATTTTGGTTCATCTTCTTCTCTTTCATAATGCTAAAATAAAAAGCTATTAAATGGGTCCTACGTGCAAATTTTCATATGTTGATTTTAATAATTGAATTATTTTATTTTATTTCAGTTAACTCTTAATTTATGAATTTCTATGATATTTCAAGTTTGATGATTATACAAAAGACTTGTACACTATTACAAGATGGTTTCAACCACAATGATAAAAGACAAATGCATTGCATCCTTAGGGTGAGTTATATTACGTCAACCATAATTTGTAAAGACAAAAACTCATTAGATCACTCTAAATAGTTGTATAGTTTTTTCCACGTATAAGAAAGATGAAAACACATTGGATCATTGGGAATAGTTGTATGGTCTCATTTTGTATAGTATATTTAGGTAAATAGTAAACAATTATATTAATTTTAGTTAGTAAAGGATGATTTTAAATAGGATGGATTAGTTTGATGGCAAGAACACACATTAATTTAAAGTAAGTTGGAAAGCATTGATGACCTATTTTTGAGTGATTTCCAAAGCTATCATAATCTTTGAATTGAGAATGTACAAGATTTTTGTTCAGTGAATAAGGTTTATATGAGTAGGAATATGTGTAGATGATTATGATATTGATAAATTGACAATACTTCAAATTTTTTTTAATATAGGCAAGCGAGGTTGAATTCAAAATATCTTGCACTTGCTAAATTGTGTACTTATCATGTTTGGATTTTCTATACATCGTAGAAAGATTAATATTCGAAATAAGAAGCCTTGAAATATAAGGAACACATCCTTCACTTTTCCTTCTAAAGCCAAATCTCCATAATTTATAATATTACAAGTTTTATGTTTGTATAGTCCTTTAGTGTCTATGACTCCACATATTAACAACTTGTATCATCTTACAAGCAATTCATCTAATGTATCATCAATAAATTATATCATTACTTTAACAAGATAATTCAATGATAATCTTGTAAAGATGATGAAGTCTTCTTTATTTTTTCACAATTATTTCACAAAACTCCATAACAAGGTATGAATTCATAGTATGAGACTTAGATAGTAGTTATTTATTGTATTCCAAGATATCAGACCCATGTGTCATTTTCATGCCTACTTCCACACAAGAAGCCACAAAAAACTAACCATTTACAAACATAATTCACCAAGTTTCACAAATAATTCTACTTTCATTTGGCATCAATCATAAAGTGTGGAGTTCAAGAAAAAAATTCATAGCTTCTTCAAAGGAAATGCCAAATAAATAAAGAAACCAAATACCATCCAAACAAAATAAGTTTGAAAATTTCGGAGGGTTATATCTTTAATATTGACTTAAGGGATCTTCAATAGCATATTTCTTTGATATAATTACACATCTTATTGTCAATAGATGCATTCATTTAGTATTGTCAACCATAAGAAGGAAGCCAAATGCATTGATCAAGGATGCAAATCTGAACACTAGAAGAATCAATCAACAATAATGTCATAGACTACTAAATTTGTGATCACTGGAAATAATAGAGTATTTATAATTTTATTAGCATAAATCATGAAGAAGGTTTATAAATAAAGGGTTCTTCAAGGAATAAATCCTCCAAATATGGCATAAACTAAACCGAATTCTTGGTTTTCTTGGTATAGTCAATTCTTTCTTTGCATCTGATTATTCCTCCATGGCTTTGTCCTAATACCATGGTAAGTTTATCATATTAAAATGAGTAGTAATATGTATAGATGATTATGAAATTAAAAAAAATCAAGTACATCATAATATAGGCAAGGTAGGTCAAATATCAAATAATATGCACTTATTGATTTATGTACATCTCATGTTTCTACACATGTCAATTTTCAAACGCAATTTTATGTGATGGGGAGAAAATGCAAGTGGCACTTGATTTCTTTACTTGAAGTGCAAGATGGAGGTGATGGAGTGATGCCTTTTTCATCTACTAATATTGAGTGAAGAGTCCGATTGGGATTGAAGAAGATGAATTAATAGACTTGTGTGTTGCAATTCCACTACACAGACTTGACGCATTTATCTCAAGCGAGCCATAGTGGGAAGGTGTGGAATGTGCATTCATCTATTTGACTCATAAAGAGAATAGGAAAGAATAGTACAAGTAAAATAGTACATAGATGTGATTATAAATTATTATTTTTATATTTTTATTTTGAAACTATGGCAGCACATGTTCAGTTTAGAGCATGATTAATGTTTTTTTTGCAATTATTAGTGTTGATATGGGCCAGATGATTGCAAGAAAGAATCAATATAAAAGAAACACCACCATAAATTTATAAGAAAAATGGGTTGCAAATATCACTTTAATGTTAAGGTTATGTTAGTAGACCAAATGTGGCTATTTTGAGTTTCACTCATATGTGGCACATAGATGACGATGGTTTAGATTACCATGGGATAAATAATACAACCAAAGAGACATGGGATCATATGATCACCAACCTATCTTTGGAATGCAAGGATTACATAGAGGGACTATTGGCAATGGACATGAGTGTGGCTTTTTTAATGGACAAACATTTGATGGATCTATATTTACTGGAAATTTTGAACAAGAGAGATAGTTTTCTTATCCAGAAAGATGTAATGAATGCATGGAGAAGAATCAATTCCTCTCAAGACCAAAATAACATTAATGATGCCACTAGTATTATTTTATTGGTAGTAGCCTAAGAATTATGGGAGGCCTTTTTTTATGGGGTATCCATACCCCCATGGATGCTTGATAGGATAGTGCAATGCTCATACAATTATTTGATGTCCATGGATTTGACTTTCTCAAAGAAAAAATATGAGTTGAGACACATAAAATAGATATATTATTGACTTGAAAAACTATTTTTTACTTCTTATTTTCCATTAACATTATGTAGTCATTATCAATGCCTTAATCCATTGCATTATTAGATATATTCTCTTCTTGTGCTTGACAAGCATCACTTAGGGGTGTTCATTGCATGGGTTGTGGCATCTCATAACAAGATAGAGGATGTTGAAGGTTGGATATCCATCATATATAGACAAATAAAGGAGGCTATAAATGAGTGGATGGTTAATTCTTTTCTAAATGATAATGTGAGCATAGAGATACAAGCCATTTAGTAAGTTCTTCTACCTTTTTCATTGACTGCATGTTTAATCTTTGTTTATTATTATCTATTATAAGTTTCCCACCACCAAAGACATTGAATATCATCTTCATGTTCACCAAGGCTACTTTCAATTGTTGTGTCATTTTGTGCATTTGGCATGTTCATTGCACATTTCTAAAGAATGTCCTAAAGTTGGCATCAAAAGATAGAGTAAAACCAATGTTTGAATGATTTTAGGCTTGAGTTCTCTAATCAATGACTATTCTTAGAATATTTCTAGAGGACATGGTGTGAAGAGGATGGGCATATACGTAAGATATCCCTATCTATTTTTGGAAGTGTTTGTTTGCTAGAGATGATTATTGTCTTGGTTTGAGTGCATTTTCATGAAATCTTCATGCCTATTTTACACAATAATATGGGCCAAATTGTACAAACTATTCCCACATTAAAATTAGGACACAAATGTTGCCACTGAATCTTACCATTGCACATTAAAGACACATTACCTATGTGATCATAAGATGAAATGTACTCATTAGATGAATTATCTATACTTTGGCCTTGTCTATAGGATGGAACCAATACACAAGAAAAAGGAGAAGTTACGAGACATTGATTTTATCAGGAACTATAGGGTACAATCTTTGCAAAAAATTATAGAGAAGGAAAAGGTAATTCTTGATGAAGATTTCTTTCCCATTGAAACTAAACCAATATGCTATTTTTTGAAAAGCCAAAGCACGTGCAATTTTTATCTTGTGAGATACTATGGTGGTTAGTTGTATGTGTGTGATTATCCTTGGGCCCTGTAGGGAAACACGTGCAAGCATGCATTGAAAGTTTCAACTATGATTAAGGGCAAGTAACCTTTTTTTAGCCATTTACCCCTCCATAAAACTTGTGCAAGACCAAATGGATTTGTACAATGATTGATTACCTCTAACATTATAATTTGAATGTAGGCTATTTAGATGAAAAATTGTTTACATAGAAAGATTCAAACATATCAGAGAAGGAGAACCCACCATCCCTATCTTGGAAAGTAGTACCCATGGAAGATTAACTTTAGATAGTTGTATAAAGGAAAAATATGTTGAAACCCTTGTTTAGATAATGACTCAGTGGAATTAGTTATTAACTTTGCTAAAGTTTGCAATGCAAATAAAGCCAAAAAGTCATGAATAAACTAATGCATTCTGTGAATACATAAATAGATTTTGGAATGATCTTGACAAGTTCTTCCATTCACTCTAACTCCAAACATAAACCTATATGAAACAAGCATACTTTGGATGCATCCATGGTTTAGTGCTACCATGACACCAGTCCCCCAGAGATGACAATGTCTAAATTTCTCTATCAATGATGAACTTATTATAGATAATTATTCATAATCATTCATGTTTTCCATAGAGGGTCACAGGAGGGGAGAACTAAGAAGGGATAGTTTCATTTTGATGAAATCAATTGCCAACCTTTGTCCACTTTATTTACTATTATGAGCACTTAACTAGCACAAAAACCATTGACCACTTAAACATTGGACACAAATGTTTAATTTGAAGGAAAGAAGTGCTCAATAGCAAAAGTAGACTATTTTTTTGAATCTTAATTTTCTCTTAGTGCATGATGTTTAATGGCATTCGATTAACTACAATCATTATGTTAAGGGTCTAGAGCATTTTGTGTTTATATATTTTATTGTCACTCCATAAACTAAATCAGAAAATAATGTATTTCATTGCTGAGATTTTCTATCTGGATTTGATTGTGTGACCAATTTTTTACATCAACATTTTGGATCACACTCTGTGATCCATCATCAACATTTAAAATCATCCTTCTCTTCTTTTGTATGCATCCTGATGATGGATCACGGAGTGTGATCCGAAACGTTGATGTAAAAAATTGGTCACACAATCAAATCCAGATAGCAAATCTCAGCATTGATGGATTGTGGAAATCTGATAGCTCTTAATGTATTTCATTTACAAGTAGTGACCACATTTGTGCATATAAATCTTTGATGATGATTGTCTTATGAAAAAGCCACTGGTGGTGAGAAATACTATGCATACAATAGATTGTCTTCAGCAAGTTATGCACATTGCAACAATTTGACATTTTGTATAGTTGTATGTTTAAGACTATCCATTGCACATAATATAGTATATTAAATTGGAGATAGTTTGTGTTCTCTTATTTAGTTTTATTAGATGTTTATGAGTAGTGTCTTTGTAAAATATTGTATGGTACAAATGTGGTAGAGTCTAGTATGTCTTCTAATTTTGGCAATTACCACATGTGGGTTATGAGATCAAAAAAAAAAAATTTTAAGTTATTAGGTTTGAGAAGCTTTATTTAATCAGTAATTTTATGATACTATTATTACATTATAATATAATATTATTTTGATTTTGTATCATTTATGTTAATATGTTGCTATTGCAAAAATGATTGGAATCTTGTATCTTTGTCTTTTTGGTTAAGTATGAATAGGCTAACATCAACCAACTGCCTAAGGTATTTTCTTTTATCCAAAAAATGTTTATTTCTCTTTATGTATATTTTTTTAATGTTTTGTGCAATGACAAGAATTGTCTTTTCTTTGATATCTTCATTATATAATGTTCTACTTGTTCTATTAACTATATATGCAAGATGGTGATGAATGCACATGCCAACGTTCTTTAAGTTGAAGCTATGCATATTGTACCTAACAATGTGTTGCAAATGTTTTCACTAAGGCATGTTGCACCAGAAACTATTTGGAGGGGATGAAAATTGATTGTCTCAACTAATGGTGTTGGATGCATTGATATGTTATCAACTATTGTGTATTGGCATATATGACTGCCAAAGGTGGCCATTACATGCCCGTTCAGGATGTTAGGTCACAAGTGGGGAAGTGAGGATGTACTTCTGAGAGACATGATTGATGATGTATGTGCTTTTTTTCCAACCAATCTTATTGTTTTGGATTATATTGAAGCATTCCAATCAAGGTGTAGTAGATTTAGATGTCCCCCACAAAGATTCTAGAGGTCATTGTTATGAAACTTGTCTCGTTAGATATGACACTTTAAAACATCTTGTAAATAAATATTTTGTGATGTACTTCCACTATTTTTTTCTTATGATTCTACTTTATTTTTGACATATTATAAGGAAAACTATGTTTTCAAATATTTGAAATCTAGTATACAATATATTAGATCAAGAAGGGTTTCATGCTTCATAAAGATTTGGTTTAGTTGTGTCTCAAAGTTGTGATTGTGGGTTGTTTTTGTATAGCTAGTCTTATCCTATAGACTAGTTTTGTGTTATAGTTATTATTTAAACCTATTAAATTGCATTTTATGATGTTTATGTCACATGTGTAGATGATAAAAACTTGGGTTCCTAATATAATTTAAAAATGGTTGCTAACCAATGTGACATAACAATCATCATAATTCCAAACAATTCCATACCTACAATAATACTATTGTTTTTAAAATAAAATATAGAGATGAATCAAAATAATGAGCTTAATGTGTAAATTGGCCTTAAAATGCTTGCAAGAAGTAGATATGGACTTAGATAGGTGATGCACAGGGCTTGGAGTTCAATCCAATATTCTCTCACAATTCCTTCCCAAGGAATATTTTTTACTTCTATACCTCTCTAGACCTTCTAGGCCTTTCATAGGACTTTTATCCAAGGTATAATCCTCTACTATAATTAGAGTCTTTAATTAACTTCCAAAGTACCCTACCACTCTAGTCATCCACTCAACACCAATAATCCCCACAACCCTTGTTAATTAGATGTTTCACATGTCAAATTTCACCCATCTTGTTTATGATATATACACATTCCTTTCATCATTATATGAACTATAGATACCTCTATCATGGTCCATGAGTCATTTTCTTACTGATTCCATGAAACAGGCCTAAAATACACCAATAACAAATGGGCCTCTATTTTGAATTTTTGGGCTTAAAAATGGAAACATCCCAAATGACCCCACAACATAATTTACTCTATAAGAACTCATTTGGACTCTTTTAATAATTCTTGAGTTCTAGGCTCCAAATCCCTTTTATGATGCCCTTGCCCCAATAGGCCTAAGTTGTAGGCTTTTAGGCTTCCTGAATTAGTCAACTTAGAAATCATTCAAAAGTTTCACTAGTCAAGTTGAGAATCTCACTTAACAATTGGATTTTGTAGATGACTCCTAGAGGCACCCAAATCCACTTTTACTTCTTCTCTCTCAATCCTTCAAGGCACTATAAGGTTCATGTAATTTTGCTATCTAGGCTCATCTCCTCTCAGCAATCAACCTAGGGATTTAATGTTCATACCCCAACCCAACTTAGAGAGGTTCAAATCCTACTTTTTAACATCCTACTATATCTACCCTATCTTCCTACAACAAATAGCTTCATTCATTCATGGGATTATAGGCTAGAGACATTTATTGATACAAACCCTTATTTTTAGGCTTTCCAGACCCATTCATAGAGAATGGCTTATATCTCAACACCCAGGACTAATCAATTGCTTGAAAAACTTTTGAAATTTTGTCATTCTTACTGATTTTCTCCAAGAAGGGGATATATTATTTTCCCCTATAATCACCTAAAAATGGTCATCTAGACTATTAGTCCCCTTCTCAACATTTTGGCTAGATTAATTAATCATTTACCTAGACCAAAATCCTAAAAATCTATTAATTTGATTTTAACCTATAGCTTGATTATATTATCCTAAGTACATATTTGATTAAAATAGCATGTCCCCTTTTAATTAAATAGAATATCCCATTCTTCTAGCCCAAATAATGTGCAAATAAAAAGTACTTTTTATATTTATAAATTTAAAAAAAAGGCTTTTGTCTCACATAAAAAATCCAATTCCTTTTCATTGGTTGACTTTATCTTACACATGGATTATTCCAAAAGTCAACCCCCACCCTTGATTTTCCACTCCCTTGATCTTGATTTCAACCATCTGTCTACCTTTAAAAGAGAGAGCTCTCTCCTTCTCAAAGCATCCACTTCTTGAGTATTGTTATGCTACATGTTTCTTGATCAATATTTTGGAACTTCGTGGAGAAATTCTCATTTTCTTGTATAACTCTCTCATTACCATTGCATATTAACTTGGATTCATATAGTGTAGCTTGTCCTTTTGCAATAGTTTAAATCACATAGTTTAACTAGGTTGGCTTAGTAACACTCTCATTTTGATTAATCTAGTTGCATTGTGCATATCATTCTAGTTTAGTTCATTCTTGCCTTGCATGATTGAGAGTTCTTTTGGACACTTGCATTCTTTCTCTTGTCTCAACAACCTCTCATTGTATGGTTTACTAGCAAAGGTTGTGTCTTTGAGTCTCAACTAAGAGCTATTCATATGCTCAAAAATACTCCTTTGAACTCCATGGATAGAGAGCTCTAAGCTGACATTCAAGCATTCCAAATCATGAGATCACTTGGGTAGAAGGGTTTAGAATGGTGTATATTTCTAACATACATTTTTGGAGCCCACCATGGGGTAGAACATTCTAGTTTTGCTCCTAATTTGCATCTTTTTCCTACACTTTCTGCTCACTCTTTGATCTTTCTTTTTTTACAAACATGAACATTGGGCAATATTTTCTCCATATTGTATGAAATTTCATTGTACTATCATGTGATACTTTTCTACTAAAAGTATCACATGCCCATAGAGAACTCTATCACACCAGTATATGAAGATTTATCATTCAGCTTAAGGAGAAGTATTGTACAACAAAAAATTATCATACCACTATATTGAAAATTATTGTATGATACTTTATCAACAAAAAGTATTGTGTAGCCTAAACTGGTTTTTTTTCAAGTTCTTTGGTTTTTTTTCAGTCTGTGGCAGTCTGTTTCTCAAATTTTTTAGGTTCATTACTGTTTGACAGATGTCATATTATAGTTTTTCATATTGTTTTTGGGACTAAATCTTGTTCGACTAACGGTTGTGCTTGTAGATTTAACCTCAAACACTTGAAAATTTTCCTTAAAAGAATGCATGTCAAAGCTTCAAATGCAAAATGACTACTAACCATTGTTTACAAGGCTACCTAAAAGAATTAAAACCAAACAAGTGTTGTTATTTCCCCTATTTTATGTGTGACAATCCTACTAATTGTTCATTTTTTATAGGCATGTAATGCTTGCGATTGTGGTCTCTTGGTGGTAGGAAAGTATGCTCTTCACCCTTGTGGTGAATCAAAAATCTTGACCCACCTTTAGATTTCAAAAGAAAGAGGGTAAATTGAATTTATTTGGCATTTGGGGGAAATAATTGGGATAAGAGAATATGCTTTTCACCATCGTGGTGAATTAGAAATCTTGATCCCCAGGAGTGGATCCAATCTATTTAGTCTAGCATCCTTTAGAGGCTTTGCTCTTTAGAAATCAAGAGGAATGACCCAGGTGGGGACAAGAAAACCTAGCTATTCTAACCCACTATAAATGCAAGGCTACCAAGGACACAAAACCTTGGTAGATGTAGGTCTTGTCTTCTCTTAGTGTGAGTACTTGTGGGATAGGGACCATGAGGAAAATGCTAGGAAAGAATTCTTAAGGTGCTCTTGTGACTATGAGGTCCATTACTTTCCACAAGGAAAGGTGTCTCATAATTTGGTGCAAAAGGAGCATTATGAACATAAGTGCAATCTAAAAACTCTAGCTTAGTAACTATCTTATTTTTCCATTCAACATCTTGGTGCAAGGATCGATCCAAGTGGATTACCCAGATGACCCCAAGATTTTACACTCACTATTTGTGTCCCCTTGGTTATGCTAATGGTATCTCCATGACATAGCCAATATATCTTGTGGGAAACTGTTTGGTGTGAGGTAAAGGGGCACTTAGTATGGACCAAGTTGTTGAGTAATGAACCTTGAATCATAGGTAGATCTACTTGGTAAGAGTTTTCAAATGTGTTGGACCTATGTAAATGTTCTTGCAAATCAAACATCTTGTTAGCATTGGTAGGAATTTTCTTTGTCCCTTTTCCAACTATTTGAGATATGCAAATTACCCTTATTATTTGCAAACCATGTTGTTCTCTAATGAAAAATGAGGTCCTATAATATCTACATAATGTTCAAATCTGAAAACATTCGACGATCAACTTGAAATGTAAGTTTTTCTCCTCAAAAGTGCCTTTTTCACAGTTCATTGTCACTCAATCGTATGGCCACTTGAGAAATATCGTACGATATTTTTTTCTAAAATTATATCACCTACTTGTTGTAGTGTCTATTGCCTACTTATAGTCAACTATATTTTTCTACTTAACGAAAAGTATCACCTGAAAAAAAAAAGTATCTCCTCAGTACTGTCAACTCTATTGTATGATACTTTTTGTTGTCCTAATATTTCCTGGATCTCTAATAAATATTGCCTAGCTTTTGTTTCTTTTAAATAAAAGTTAAAGTAAATCACTTCATCCTACCTGAATCTACTCAAAAATCCCTGTGTTAGGTATTGTTTTAAGTTGAAAACATGGATTTAGTCTATCAGATGTAAGATAAAAATGATCACTAATGGTCACTTGTTAAAATCTAGTTACCTTTATATGCTAGCTACTTGATATTGAGCTTCTTGCTTACTCTCTTGTCTTAAGTCACTAGTGTTTTAAATTCTTGAGCACTCTTGACAAGCCACTCTCTTATTCATCTTTGACAAGTGATCGTTCTTGAGCCTACAAGATTCAAATTTGAATTGCTCCTCTCATCCTATTAAATGAAGACATTCCCTTACATTTTAGTTGTGACTAGGTTCCAATTCAATAAAGGTAGCCATCCGTCTTTCACCTTTGAACAATTTAAAACTCCAACTAGATGCCCTCATAGACAACCTTGTGTGGAGGATCCTATCTTTGATAAAGCACAATAAGCTAATATCTGGCATTAACTCGGTCTATAGTTTCGAGAATCCACTCAGAACACCATTTGATACACCTAGGGGTGAAGATAGTATCTCACTCACCATGCATCCTGAGGAAGTAAAATGTTTCTTGTAAGAACAAGTGTGAGAAAATGAAAGACTCAAAGAGGCCATACACATGGCTACTAGAGAAAGAGCCTATCATCAAGCTGAGTCTGATACTCATGCATGTAAAATGATGAAAATAGGAAAGGATACTACAAAAATCTATTTGATAACATCCCTCTTGGTGGTAATGATGGAAATAAAATGCCTCCTAGGACTCCTAGAGTCAATGTAGGAGCATGTCCATCACCACCCAGACATTCACAATCACATCACAAAAGTGATGATGAAATCACTAGTGAAGACTTTATGAGACTCCAATAAGATGAGGTCACCCAAAGGCTAATGCTCAAAGCCTTGGAACAAAATGGGGACCAATAATTTCAATACATGACAGAAAAGGGATGGAAAATCCCTCAAGACTTTTACATGTAAAGAATAATCCAAAAATGAGAACCTACTAAAGCTGGGATCTTGAGGGAAGAACTGCAAGAACTTAGAAATCAACTTACACAATGACAACTTTCTAAGGAAAATCCAAAAACATCCTTTGTTGAATTGATATGTCGTCTTCCTTTTGATAGGAGTCTTTACATGCTTCCATATCCTAGGGATATAGAGGTTCCCAAATATGATAAATATGATGAAAATGGTGATCCTCACGATCATGTGAGACACTTCTATGCTCTTAGTATGGATTTCATGCATGAATACATGTACTTGATGAGGTTGTTTCTTAGGAGCTTGAGAGGCCAAGCCATGGAATGGTTCACAAAACTATCACCTCCTCTTAAAATATTTGATGAACTTGCACAACACTTCATCTAGCAGTATTCTTGCAATATTGAACATCGCATTACTATGTTGGATTTGTGCAACATTAAACAAAAATAAGGGGAATCATTTACAATGTATATCTAGTGAAGGAGATCTTTACATTCTAGATACCCTTGGCAAATTCTTGAGACTGAGAAAATTGACATTTTTTCTAATACAATTTTACCAGGCTCTACTTTGACCTTAGAAAACAATTGGTCACATCCTTCAATTCCATGGTTGAAAGCACATAATGCATTAAGGATGTTGATATTAGAAAAAATGACATTGTCTTGAATCAAGACAAAAATAGTAACAAGAATGGAAAATACAAGAACAAGCCTTGGAATAAGAACAAATACATTGTTAATGATGGAGTAGTGGATACTCCTAAGACCAAGGAGTCTACCTTTAATGTTTCCAATGCTAAGTATACCATGAAACAACAAGAGACTTCAAAGTCTCAAACATCTTATACAAAACAAAAAGAATTCTAAGAAAATATGTGTTTATACACCTAATGTAGAACCTTGTCAAGTGATCTTGAAAATATTACTTGCATACAATTTGGTCATGCTTCTAGACAACTCCCAACCCTATGACCTACCCATCAGACCTACTTGGTGGAGAGAGGACAATGTTTGTAGTTACCATAAGAGAAAAGGCAATAACATTGAACATTTCTTTAAGCTCAAATATGTTATCAAAGATCTCATCAATGTCGACAAGGTTGTAAAGGATGGCTTAGTAAAAAACTCTAATCACAAAGCCTTCAAAAAATTGTTACTAGAATATGAAAAAGGGGAATCATCTAGGCTAACAAGAAAAATCATGATGCAAAGAAACTATGCATACATTGATATTGACGACATCATAAACATAGCAGAACCTATTGAATATTTTTGCATGATGGATCCTAAGTTTAAAAAGGAGCTTGATTATGATACGGATGATGAAATACCTAAGGTAGTCCTCAAAATGGATAATGTTGCACAAAAACATAGGGACACTCAACCTAAGGTGGTTCTTAGAGTGTCAGAATCTTCCTCCTCATAGAGCGAGATTCTTTATGATGTCACTAGGGGGAAATCTAAAGTTGTTGTTAAAGCTGAAAATGATCCTAAGAATGCCTCAACATCCAAAAAAGTAGCTACCTCCACTATATCCAACTATGACCTTGTCAATCATTTGCAAAGAAACTTGGCACAAATATCCATCTTTGAATTGTTAGAGTGATCTCCTTTACACAAGGACATTCTTAAAAAAACCTTACTCTCAGCCAACATGCCCATGAATATTGATGTAGAGTGGTTCCAAGCTATGGTGAGTCACCACATTACTTTACACTTATTGAAGAAAATGACAGATCCCTTAATCATCCCCATATTCTATCCCTACATAAAGAAGTCTAAATCTTCCATACTTACATTTTTTAGTCTTGATAGACAATGGTGTAGGGTTAAACATTATCTCTTTCAACATTATTCAGTAGCTTGGCATGTCCAAATTTTCTATCAACCCTAGGTGAAATATCACCATCAAATCCTATGATGAGGTTGAATTCCTTCTAAAAGTCTAATTGTACTACCAATCCATGTTGGTCCTATTTAAATAGATGTGGTCTTCTAAGTTTTAGACATCCCACTAGCATATAATTTATTTCTCAAAAGACCTTGGATTCATGACATATAGGTTGTACCATCTATGTACCACCAATGTATAAAGTTTCCGTTCAATGGTACTAAAATAGTCATTCCTAGAGACAATTCTATGTATATCAATACAGTGTCTATTACTGAAACACATGTCCCTCAGATTTGGTCTTCTTGTGAGCTCAAACCATCTCTCCAAGAATGTGAAGAAAAATTTAAAATGATGATACTAGGTATGGGTGAGTACACTTTGGATTCTATTGTTGCTCTACCAGTTTCTCCTTGATCTTATGATAAACCTTCTAAAAAATTGAAGCTCTCAACTTTTGTTGTGACCATTTTTGGCACTTTCATTCAGTCCTCAATTTCCTTAGAAGTAGAAAATGAAGACCGAGCTATCAAAGATTGGATATAAAGGTAAGAGGAAGATATGGATGAAGTCATGGTCACTACTCCTATCTCTCCTAAGCATTATGGAAAAGCATAGAAATTTCTAAAAAACATGAACTATCAGGGCCACAAGTCCCTAACTAGTAACAAAAAATACTTCATAGAACACTTCACTCATACTTAGGCTTGCAAAACTAGAGATACTACTAGCCTAGGCTTTGGGTTAGAAGATAAATTGCCTAGATTTGACAAAAGAGCTCCCATATTTAGTGAATTAGAGGATGATGAACCATCCTTTGCTATAATTGTTCCACAAGAAGAGGATTTTATGCATCCTCCTTCTCTCCTTTGGGGGGAAGAGGCTATGGTTATGTCTAATGATGTTGAAGCTTCCACCTCTAGAAAACACCAATCAGATGAATCTAATCATGAAGATCCAAATAGAGGAAGGATAAGAGATAACATTGCTCACTTGATTTCTTGGAACTAGAATACAAATTCTAGTGAGTATGAATGGAAAAGTCTCTTAGATGCATCTTGTGAATTAGGATTGGATTTCATCCATGCCTATGCTACCCAATCTAACATGGTTGAAGAGTCTAGATTAGGGTATGATGAGTTTGGTTTGCAAATTTCTTTAGTGGATCATGTTGATCCCTCTAAGCCTATTCTTAATCTAGATTCCTTTGGAACTTTCACTATAGGCTCAACTTATCATGTCACTAGAGATGACTTCTACCATATCAACAACCTTGAAGCCTCCATGTCTCTCTCTTAAATCTATCCCAATCTCATAGATTGGTTTTCTCAAAGACCTAAACTATCATCTTTAAAAAATAACTATGAGATTGCCTGTTATCTCAATACAACAACACCCTTGATATGTTCCACTAGTGAACCAGTGATTGACATGATGGAAATACATATCAAATACTTTAGTCATAAAATCAAAAGAAAAGAAAAAAGTGGTCAAATGGTGAAAGCCACTTTGTGGCAATATCTGAACCTAAAAAATGTAAAAATAAACACGTATCTAAAGGTGTAAACCTCCTTAAGTTTCCTAAGGATGAGGTACTTGGTAGTCTGCCAAGCTTTTTAGGATAGATCTTTGGTTCTCATTGAACCCATGAAGGCTATCAACTTGAGTATAGAAGATTCTCCTAAAATAATTTGTGTGGATCAATTTCTATTCATTGAAGAAAAGGATAACTTTACTAAGTTCTTTCAACAAAATAAAATATTTTTTTCTTGGACCTACTCAGATATGCCTAGTCTTGAAACTAATATAATTATGTATCATCTATCTATTTCTCCTAGTGTCAATCATGTTAAATATAAATTATGAAGGATGCATCCACATGTGACTCTTTTGGTCAAGGAAGAACTAGAAAAACTCCTAAGTGCAAACTTTATCAAAGGTATTGATTATGCAAAATGGATCTCCAACATTATACTTGTGTCTCAACATGAAAAGTCTATTTGAATGTGCACCAATTTTAGAGACTTAAACAAAGCATACCCTAAGGATGATTTTCTATTACCTAACATAGATATGATAGTGGATATGACTGTGGCCTATGAAATGTATTCTTTAATGGATGGCTTCTTAGGTTACAATCAAATCAAAATTACCCCTAGAAAATAGGAAAAAAAATAGCCAAATCTAAACAAAGAAATATACATCTTGATGGCCTTAGTTTGATATTAGACTGTATGGAAAAATTTCAGCTTAGGCTAAATCCCAAAAAGTGTGCCTTTGGTGTCATGTCAAACAAATTTTTAGGCTACATCATATCAACAAAAGACATTAAATTTGATCCCAAAAATGTGCAAGTCATCATGGAAATGCCTCCTCCTAGAAATATTAGTTAATTAAGAAGTCTTCAGGGACATTTGTAGTCCATTAGGAGGTTCATTTCTCAACTAGTTGATAAAGCTCAATAATAGAATAAGAACTTACATAAAGGCTCCACATCTATTCAGAATAAAGATTTTCAACAAAGCTTAGATCATATCAAAGGGTATTTGACTAAAAATCTAGTATTAATACCACCTATCCCAAGAAAACCTTTGATTATACACATCTCATCTATACATTCTTCCCTAGAAGCACTCTTAGCACAAAGTGATGAAACTAGAAAAGAATGTTTTATTTACTACATCAGTCACACTTTGGTGGCTTATGAGATGAACTACAACAACATTGAGAAGGCTTGCCTTGTAGTAGTATTTTCCTTCCAAAGTCTTAGACACTACATCTTGGCTCACATAGTGCATCTCATTGCAAAAATAGATCCCCTCAAATATTTTTTTAGAAAAGCTACACTTACTGGCCATCTACCTAAATGGTTGATGATTCTCTTTGAATTTGACATCTAGTAAGTTGAACACAAAGCTATCAGGGGCAAGTTGTCACTTATCAGCTTGTTGATTTTCCATTGCAAGACACAACTCCTGTGTAGATTGAATTTTTTGATCCTTCCATTATATATGTCACTAAAAGAACCTAGAAGATGTTATTTAATAGTTCTCATACCCAAAATGGGGTTTGTGCAGGAATTCTATTTACCACACCTCATGGTTACATCATTCCTAAGTCCTAAAAAATCATGTTTCCTTGCACTAATAATATAGCAGAGTATGCAGCCTAAACAAATGGGATTAAACTAGCTTTAGAATGGAGGATCATAGAGTTTCATATCTATGGAGATTCCCAGCTTGTTATTAACCAAGTTAATAACAAATTTCAAACCAAAGATGAAAAGTTGGTACCATATAATAATTTTATTGATGCTATACAAAACTATTGAACATTTGTGACCTTTTAAAAAATTCCTACAATAGAAAATAAGGTTGCAGATGCTATGGCCACCCTAGCATCTTTTCTTTAGTTACAAGAACATGAATCATATTTTGAGTTCCCAGTGGAAGAATTATTTCACCCTACTTATGACTCCTCTAAAAATCATGTGATCTACACTATTTTTAGTCATGACTGCTCATGTTACTCCACCATTTTCTCCTACCTATGTGATCATATCATTCCTAAAAATCTCATGCAAAACCAAAAATGTCAACTCCTTCACAATGCCTCACACTACACCCTGGTCTCTTGTGACTTGTATAAGAAGGGTCTAGATGGAATGATCCTTATATGAATAGAACTAGATGAGTCTAAAAAGGTATTAGCTGAAGTCGACAATAACATTTATGGGGTACACTCCAATGACCTTGCATTTTCTCAAAAGCTACTTAGGGTAGGCTATTATTTCCTAACCATACAGGCTAACATTGTTCAATTTGCTAACTCTTCTAAGAAATTTCAGCTTCATGGTAACTAGATTCATGCTCTTGGATGTAAGCTTATACCTTATATTACATATTGGCCATTTCCGCAATGTACCTTTGACTTGGTAGGAAAGATTCAATACAATGATTAAATACTTTAAAAATGGGTTGAAGTTGTACTTTTATCTACTGCTACAAGAAAACATGTTGCCTTATTTATTCTCAACCACATTATCCGTCATTATGGCATCTGATCCTCCATCATTATTGATAATGGAGGAAAGTTTTAAAATAAGGACCTAAAATAACTTTGCAAGAAATTCAAGATCAAACAACACTGGTCCTCAATCTTTTATCCCAAGGGAATGGCCAAGCTAAGGCCTCTAATAAGACATTGCTCAAAATTGTACACAAAATGGTGCACAAATCAAGTAAAGTTTGGCACCGACAAATCAATCTAACACTATGGATTTATAGGACCACCATTTTTACTCCTATAGGGGCTACACCTTTTTTCTTTAGGATATGGTTCTAAGGTTATCTTACCCTTATAATTCAAGATTCCCTCACTAAGAGTCACCCTACATGGGTTTATAATTGATGAAGACCATAGGGCTGTGAGGATACAAGAGCTAGAAACCTTTGGTGAGCTCTATAAGGATGCTTTTGATCACATGAGGGCATATCAAAAATAGATGTCTACTACCTAGAACAAAAAGGTTCATCCTCATAAGTTCCAAGTGGGTGAGCTTGTGCTTTGAGAAAATCTCAAAAAACAATCTAACAGAGAGCAAAAAAGGAAATTTGAGCCTAACTGGTTAGGTCCTTAGTCATAACAACATTTGGATCTGGTCCATATCAACTTTCTACTCTTGAAGGGGAACAACTTCTTGAGCTTATCAATATTCTACATCTGAGGAAATTATATTCTTAAGGATCACATCTAAGTTATTTGAATATATCTATTGATCTTGAAAAAATCCTAAAAATCACAAAATGTCCTAAAAAATTTATCATATTAGTGAAAACCTAGCAATAGGTGCTTTGATGTATCACTAAAAATAAATTAAAAATGCAAAAAAAATTGCAAAAAGTCTTCAAAAAAATCTAACAAGTGGTGAAAACCTAGAAATAGGAACTTTTTGAGTGCATTGCACCTGTGTCTACTAGTCTCACTCATTCACTCTACAACACATTTCATAGCTTGGAATTGTCTCTTGTCCTCACCTTAGGGGCACAAGTGCTTAGCTTATAAGGGTCTCCTTATGCATTAGGGATTCTTTGGAAAATCATGCAAAATAGTGTTTCTCAACACTACCCCCCCCCCCCCTTGAGATCAAGTATTTTTCAACACTTTTCGGATACCTTACCTATAGTCTAGGTTGCTATGATATTTCTCGCTATCATATTCAAGTATTGAAGAAATGGCCATGTGACTTACAAACTTAAACATTAAACTCGCTATGCTATGATGAACTTTATCTTCTTTCTATGATGTTTATAACAATTTCTTTGCTAAGTGTTCCCTCCTTAATAGTCTTTTGAAGATGTCATGGACTAGAATACTAGGGGCATGGAGCATGTTTACTTGCTTTCTTCTTGTGGGTATACTTTGATAATCTAAGGTATTTAGATAATTCATGATTGTCCTCCTTGATACTTTGACTTACAATGTATCATCCTTGTTTGTTTTTGAAAGACTGCACTCGGCGTTTATCCTAGCACTTATGCCTTGATACAAGTGTGATCTTGCTATACTAAACTTAGGGAATCTAACTACATTATTCATCTTCACCTACATGTCTTTTATGCTTAGGTTAGATTCCTACATTCCTATCTAACATAGATCATATTCATATCCTCATAGTTATCCTAGTGATGATTATAAGTGTAGGACAAGAAAATGGGCTAATATCTGACATACTATGAGAAAATAACAAACTCAATAAACATACATTGATACCCTCTAGTCTACCATGAAATCCAAATAACTAAAGAAAGCAACAAAAAAGTTAAAACCCACTCTTTCATTTGTAGCTCCCATATCCTTCTTTCTTCTCCATATGATGTAGCTCCAATTGCCTATAATGTGCACAATTAGGAAGAAAAAGTCTATGATAATGATAATAATATGAGAGTACTAGAAGAAGTGATTTGAAGCATAAAGAGACTAAGAAGTTAGTACCTCAAGAATTAGGACTTAAGACCAGAAATGAGAGCAAGAATACTCAATTTATAATCAACATGCAAGATAAGAGCATTGGACTTGTCACCTTGGATATACAACTTGGCAAGAGATTCCTTTGAGAATCCATGACACATATGACACAAGATGCCAAATGTAGAATTGTATGATCCTTGGAACTCAAACATGTGTATAAATGGAAGAGGATCTATGATGCATCATGTAACACCTCAAACCCACTTATAGCCAAGAATCTATGATAATAGAAGCCAAATATAGACATGTGTAAGGGAATAAGAATATATGGATTATGACATATCTTAGCCAAGTGTAAATGGAGAATCTATGATGTGTCATGCCCATGTCTCATGATGATGTCAAGATTGTGTCAATATTATGTGGAATATGTGAATTAAAAATCCATATATCCACACAAATAGAAATTGGGAACTTTGAAATTATGAGTGGGAAATGGGACTTATGAAATTGTGAATTCCCATAGTTTGTGAAGATGAATCAATTAATTAATAAAATATGCATTAATTTAAAAGGTTAGTTAGGAAGAATAAATAGTGAAATGACATAGGATTAAATTATGGGTTACTTAATTCTATAGAGAAAATTAGTATATGATTGTCCAATTTGATTAAATAAGTGCAATAATATCCTTTGATGAAAATGTGATGATTATGTAGATTGACTAGGATGATGACAAGTAGACCAAAGCCATGGTAAAATTGATTAATTGATTAAAATTGATAGCATGTCAAGGACACATGACATGTGTTAAGGACATGTAACATTTAATCGATATCATAAATGCCACAAGATCAAAATTGATTGATATGGTTGATCATAATAACATCGACGAACACTGTCAATGTTACTAAAATGGTTTGATGATGTCATGATCTAACACTAAGGGACTCAAAAATTTCAAGATCGAATGGCAAGAATGACAATTTGACCTAGCACTTAGAGCCATGATAGTACTAAGATCAAATTGATAAGTTTGATGGATTGATAGGTTTCTAAGGCATTCAAAGCCATAACAATGCCTAGGATTGGATAGATGATGATTGATTTTAGATATTTGGCATGCTTTGGGTTGGTTATCATTGATTTTAGGTGATATTGGGTAGATTTGGGGTAATTTTGTGTTGATTTGATATGACTTTGAGTTGATGAAATAGTTTTTGGGTTGATTGGATATGATTTTGAAATGATATGCAACTGATGTACAACATGATATGAATGATAAAGAATATTGTTGAGATATAATCAAGTTGGCCAAAAGATCAAAATTAGTGAAATGAGGAAATGGGATGAGTTATTGTGAAATAGCAATGAAACCATAGACATGAACCATTTTTTAGTGTCTATATTTTGTCCCTCTTTGATACAATGTGATTTAGAGCGTTGTGTCAAAGAACCTTGATGAAAAAGCCAAAAAAGCATACCCCAATAATGGTGGTACATAATGGTGCCCCTCAAGAGATTAACCAACATGGACATATGATAGGTCAATTTTTTCAACAACAAGAAGACAAAGCTATAACAACTAAAGGATCACAAATCAGAGATCAAATGCAAAATTTATGGGCTCTAGAGTGTAAAAAGGCATTGTGACCAACACAAAAATTCCTCTTGCACATCCATATAGGTATAAATAGACTATAAAAGGGCTTGAAGAGGGTTTGAAAGTCATTTTCACCCTTACATTTGGTAGAAAAGAGCTCTGGAACAAGCAGAATGGATCGGTTACCTAGGGAGAAACACCATGGAGAATGAGTCTATACTTATTGATGATGGGAAGAAATAGGACCTATAGTGAGTAAATCTAAGCCATCTTTGTTTACTTTATTTTTTTCTATACTTTTGATGAATTTAGGAGTCAGTTGGGGATCAAATGGGGGTCAAACAGGGTCCCGAGGCAAATTTAGGGCATCAAAATGCCCCAATTGCACCCAAAATGCAGCCAACTATGTAGTGAGCATACTTTGCATGACCAAGTATGCACTAAGTGTGACCAAGTGTGCAAAGGGCATAGTTGGGGGCCCCAAATGCACACTAGGATGCTCTAGGGCTCCGAACAGGGTTTGAATGAGCTTGGATCAACCTAAAACTTGAGGTACACTAGAAATACCCTTAGATTGTATTATAAAATGGTTAAGACTCAGTAAAATGTGGTCAAATTGATCAATCTTGGTTAAACTTAGGGCAAATGTAGGTCAAACCCCAGTTGGGTGCTGATAGAGAGCGATGCAAAGGGCCTAAAAGGGTGCAAACAGACTCAGATTGACCCAAAACTTGGACCACATGTTAAAAACCCTAGGAAGAGTTGAAAAAATAGGTCAAATTAGGTCAAAATGGTTAGAAAAAAGTTAAACCTAGTCAAACCTAGCTTAGATGAAAGAAAAAGCTGACAGATTGATAGGTAGAGGATCAAAATGATACAAATGAGCTTGAAATGACCTGAAACCTATTAGACATGTTCAAAACACTTGAAAGAGTTAAAAACATAAGTTAACTTAGTAAAAAATGCTCAAAAAAAGTCAAACATAGCCAAACTAGAGTTAAACTAGGTCAAACTTTAGTCAAATGTAGGTCAAACTAGATATAAAGCCATAGAAGGTTGACATAGGCTACATGGTTATACAGGATGATATACCCTTGTAGATGAGAGGAAATAGGCCTTAGAGCCTAATGCTATGTCATTAGATGACTACTAGTGAGTGAGAGATCTTGGCAGTTTGTGGTTTGTATCATATCACATTGATGCCAGAGGTAAGAGGGAACAGAGCCCTACTGACAACACTGACAGAGAGATGGCATTCAGAGACTAGTTTATTCCATCTGCTAATGTTGCAGGCTATTGTGAACTTGAAGTATGTATGGTTCATCCTCAAGATTTTTATTCAAGGGGATTTTTTTGTGTATGACCTAGCTATTGGGTGAACAGCATTGCACTAGTTATTTGAATGTGGAGATGCAGAGCTGGGGATCCAAGATTATGAGATTGGATGGGAGCTACTAGTGGCATGCCATGAGTGACTAATAGCTATTATTTGTTGGGTTATTGGTGGGCTACTAATACCTAATAGGTGGGGACATGGATTCCCTATTGGATGGGGCCAGGTGTGAGAGACAATGATCATGGATGGGACCATGTTTTCCAAGGGACCGTGCATGTTGGTGATGTTGTACTATTATCTACCTTAGGTAGCATATAGAGGTGGGCTAACATTTAAACTTGGGGGGTACATTGTTACAAATCTAGGCATATGAGAACATTATAGTATTCAGACCACTCATAGAGAGGGAGCTAGTGGAGGACATGTTGTATTCATATAGTTATAGAGGCATACTGGCATGAGGACCACTAGGGTACACTTGGTTCTTTAGGCATTAGTTGGATACTATGACATAGTTTATCTGGAGACCTTACAGAGATTGCTCCAGGTGGAACAATGATGAGATCCACCTACCATACTATAGATAGGAGCATTATCTCATAGGGCACACATTTATTAGTCCCCTAGTGATAGAGATGTACCTACTAGAGTAGATACACAAATAGTTTGGGGAGATACATGAGGTGCCAACAAGTCTAGCATTATTTGCATGGTCCAAAGTAGAGATCTAGGAATGGGGAGCACCTATCAAAAACTAGGTGGCTTATGCATAGTTAGAGAAGCTACAAGTGAGGGTATAGAGAGCACCAGTGGATGTGGTGGACATGGGCATGATAGTGGCATATGATAGATGGTTTGTGCAACATCATCTAAGGCCCTTGACAGATCTAGCAGTGTCAATGCCATGAGCAAGATCACAAACTAAGCAAGGTGAGAAGGAGGATGGGGGAGATGATGAGGATGGAGGAAATAAGGATGATGATGGGGATGATGAGGAAAATGATGGGGAGGAGGGAGATGAGGATGATGGTGGGGAGGAGGCGAAGGATGGAGAGGATGTTGAGGTAGGGGATGACAATGTGAGGCATGATGATGAGGATGTTGAGGCTAGGGATGATGATGTGGGGGATGATGATGAGGATACTAAGGGAGAGGGTGAGGAAGATGATGATGAGGAGGGTGTAGAAAGTTGGGGTGGGGATGGTGATGGGGATAGTGATGGGGGAGAGGATGGAGATGGTTATGAGGAGAGTGGGGGTGATAGAAATGAGGGAGGTGATGAGGGTTACATAGGTGTGGATGTGGTGGTGATGGACGTTGAGGAGGATCCAGAGGATTACACTGAGGGGATGCTAGTATTGGTAGAGGAAGGGCCTAGCTAGTTAGACCTTATGGAGGTGATCAAAGGGCTCTAGAGTCAGTCAGACTAGGTTGTAGCAGAGAGGGATGCAGTGATAGTAGGGAGAGATTTAGTAATAGTAGAGAGGGATCAGGTAATGGCAGAGAGGGATCAAGCTATTGCAAGGAGGTATGCCATAGTGCACAGGACAAAGAGGGTAGTACAAGAGTCATAGGAGTTAACTAGAAACATTAGAGGTCCAAACTTCTGAGAGATGGCTATGATAATGACAGGGCACATATGGAGACACAATATTGGAGGGATCAGTATGAGATGGTAGTGCCACCAAGGCAAAGGCTAGAGAGCTTTTGTGCATCAAGATCTCACTCACAGTGGACACAGAGGACATAGAGTAGTGCAGGGGTGATGGGACCAATGAGGCCACCAAAGATGGTAGAGAGATCATCCTCAAGGTTGAATAGAGGTTGTGAGGCTAGGGACAACATAAGGTGACACAAACATGCTCATGTATAGAGAAGCTTCTCTTTTTTTCTTTTTTTTAGTTATGCTATTTTATGGTTCACACCTATGGGTAGTTAGTATTGATGCAAAACATGGCCATGTACTCTGATACTTTTAAGAGATATTTATGAGATGTATTTATGTTATGATGACTATATGAGATGGATTATGCATGTGTTTTGTATGCTTTATATGGATGTATTTATGCTTTTCTATGTGGACTTTGATATGATGACATCATGCATTGATTTATCACATGTTATGCTTAGGAAATGACATCTTTATTCTTGCCACATGTTTTTCTCATCTAATGAGTTGTAAAATTATATGGAATGAATTCAAATGAAATATAAAATGATATGAATACCATGTTTATGCATACATGTATTGCTTTAGGTTTTTTATATTTTTGACATATGCAAGAATGCAAGTTGACAATGCTTTTGGTGTATCAGAGTATGAGACCATGGTGGTGGATGAAGGAGATGCAAAAGATTAGAGGAGATGAGACAAGGGGAAATTAGTATGAGGTGAGGACTTTTTATTTTGTAAAGTGCCCTATATGTTATTGGAGCTTTATTTTGATATGGCAAATGGAATGCAATGCATCGTGGCATTAAGGGCTAGAGTGCCAATGCAAACCTTTTACGTAAATAAGCATGATGTAGATAGAAAATGACCTTGTCCTTCCTAAGGAATATAGACATGTTGTAGACTCTCAAAGGTATATTGTTTTAATAGATAGAAAAGAAAAATATGACCATGAACCATCTTGACCACTCTCATAGATCAATTTATATCATCGAGTGGCATAGGAACATGATTGAAGAAAAATAAAGCAAAAATAAATCTTCACTAAATAGCATGAGCCAATAGCTATTCTTGTCCATTATTACTTTCCTTTTTAGTGTTTTAGGTCTGTAGATAGCATTTGATAGGTTGATCATGTGATAGCTTTGTTTGTGGATTCAATTGATAGGTTCATAGTGACATGTTGGGTTAATTGTTGGTTCACATTGCTTAGTTATGTGTGATTATCATTGAAGTCCAATGCTTTGATTTTTAGCTTTTGAAAGTGTGAGTGTTTATGCAAAAGGGGTGATAATATATAGTGAGTATTTACAAGTTTTATTACAAATTTTTGGTGGGTGTTGTGATTTTTAGGGTTTTTGAGGATATTTGATGTCTTTGTGTTACTCATTCCTCAGGACATTTTACAATTCTTAAGATTTATTTCAGGATGTTTTTATGATGTTTAGTGGTTTTTTTAGGAAATTTTATGATTTTTATGAATTTTTTCAAGACATTATATGATTTTTAGTGAATTTGTTCAGGACATTTTACAATTTTTAGTGATTTTGTTTAGGATCATATTTGACTTTTTAGGGGAAAAAATCAGGATAATATTTGGACTTTCTTAGGATTTTTCAGGATCATATTTGATTTTTTAGGATGTTTTTAGGATCATTTTAAACATATAGTAGTGTTAGATCCAATCCAATATGTGATAAGTCCAATGGATAAAATGCGCTTGGGGATATGCCCCCAGTTCATGTCAAACTCATGTACTATGTAGATAATATGCCCCCAGACAAGATGCTAACTATGTACAAAGGCCAAAGATAGAGTATGTACAGATGGGTGATGCTTAGGTAAGATAAAAATGGACATTAACCAGTTCATGGGCCATGATCAAGGACTCTAAATGTCTTGCAATATGAAGGATATGATTAGGGAATGAGAAAAGGGGAAAAACTAGATGGAATTTTGATAAATGGAGTAATAACTGATTACACGCGGCACCTATTTGCCAGGTTTTCACCATGGTACTTTGCCAAAGTGCCTATTTTCCAAGTTTTCACTTTTAGATGGAACTTTTCTCTTGACTCAAATTTTCATGTTGGGATGCCTATTTTCTAGGTTTTCATCAAGGCATTCATTTTTTCATGAATTTTTTCACCTTTTTCTTTTTCTTTTTTTCATGACTTTTTGTTTTTTTTTTTAAGGATTTTTTGGTAGAATCAAGTATATTACTAGTGGAGATGCATGTTGTTGATGGACACAGGTAGTGGTTCACCCTCTAGAGTCACAAGTTGATATACCCCAGACCCAAATGTTGTAGTAACTACATAAGGTCTTTCCCAATTTGGTTCAAATTTGCATATTTTTTCTCTATGATGTTGAGTCTTGTATTTCATCATCAAGACTAGATCACTAATCTCAAAATCTCAAAATGACGATCTCAGACTTTCTTATTATATCTTTATTTGACTCAATTTTGGTAAGCTTGCAGATGTTTCAAAGTGGCTTGCCTCTACTCATCAAGCATTTCAAGTTTATGGAGTCTAGATATTTTGTAGTTTTCATCATCAACAACATCTTATAGGAATAATTTTAATGATGGAATTTAAACTTCAATGGGAAGTATGGCCTCGGTACCATAGACAAGAGAGTATGGTGTTGCTCTAGTCAGAGCATGCACACTTGTTTGGTAGGCCCAAAGAGCTATATTTAGTTGTACGTGTCAACCTCAACTAGAATCATTGATATTATTTTGGAGAATCTTAACAATGGTCTTATTAGATGTTTCTTCTTATTCATTTCCCAGTGGATGGTAAATACTATAATATCCATGGTATATGTTGTACTTCTTACAGAGCTTATCCACATCTTTATTTTGAAAATAACTTTCATGATTAGTAATAATAGCCAAGGGGACTCCATATTGACATATGATGTAGTTCAAAATAAATCTTGAAATCTACTTTCTAGTGGTGAAAGTCAAAGGGATGTCTTCAACCCACTTGGTAAAATATTATGTTGTTGTGATGATGAACTTATGACCATTAGAAGAAGGAGAGATAGATCCAACAAGATCAAGTGCCCACTATGAGAAGGGCCATGGAGATATGACCGGTTGTAATTCTTATGCAGGTTCATGGATCAAATTACTATGTACTTGGCACTTATGACATGTTTTGGCAAAATCATATGTATCTTGTTCTATGGTGGGCCAATAATATCCAGCTCGTATCAAATTCTTGGCTAGATTAAAACCATTGAAATGACCTCCACATATTCCTTTTTGAACCTTTTATAAGGTAGTTTTAGCTTCTTGCAAGTCAAGGCATCTAAGAAGGTTTTGGTCAAAGGATCTCTTGTAAAGGGTGTCACCGACGATGACATATGTAGCAGCTTGGCAGATAAAAGCTCAAAATTTGTTCTTGGATAAGTTAGGGGGTAGGATTTGGGAATGTAGGTAATCATAGACATCTTGATACCAGGGGGAATCAGGACCAACAAGTTCACACACGAACTCAGATTGAGAGAGTTCAAATGCTGGAATCAAAAGTTGCTCAACAAGGAACTCACAACATTCCACATTTTCAGTCATATCAATCATAGAAGTGATAGTAGCTATGGCATTAGCTTTCCTATTGCATATTTTTGGTATTTAATGAAAAGATATATTAACAAATTTTGATTTAAGGAAATCTGTCATCTTTTTGTAAGGCATTAATTTGTCATCTTTGTTTTCATAGTAATCATTGACGTGACAGATGACCAACTGGGAATCATCAAAAGCTTGCAAATATTGTATGTTCCATTGGATAGCTAGCTTAAATCCTATAATCATCGCCTCATATTCTACTTTTTTTTTGTACAATTGAATGCTTTCTAATATAACTTGGGGAGTGATAAACATAATACCAACTCCTGAACCATTTCTTGTATGTGATCCATCAAAGTAAAGCTTCCATTCATTAGCTATATCCATGTTTAAAATGGCTTCATCTATAAAGTCTATCAACATGTGATGATCATCTATCATATGTGATTTTTCTACCTGATCATCTATCACTTGCCCTTTGATTGCCTTTCTATCCACATATTCTATGTCAAATTTACTAAGGATCATAACCCATTTGGCTAAGCACCCTATGAGAGTGATCTTGCTTAGGAGATACTTTAATGGATCAATCTTAATGACAAGCATTTTTTTCTAATGGAGCATGTAATATCTTAGCTTTGGGTTGCAAAGACGATGGCAAGGGATGCCTATTCAATGAGTGAATAATTCAATTCATATCCCATAAGTGTTCTACTGATGTAGTAAATGGCTCACTCTCTTTCTTGTTCATCATTTTGTGCTAAGAGAGTTCCTAATGTTGTTTTTGTAGTAGATATGTATAGAATGAATGATTTTCCTAGAATATGAGCCATTAAAATTGGTGGATGTAGAATATAATCTTTGAACTATTGGAAAGATTCTTTACATTGGTTATTCCATTGAAAGGATATTCCTTTATGTAATAGATATTGAAAGGAGTGACACTTATTTTCTAGTTGTACAATCAATCTATAGATAGATTGTAATCTCCATTGTAGACTTCTGAATGTTTTAATATTTGTTGGAGGAGGAATTTTAAGTATTTCTTTTACTTTCTTAGGATCCACTTCAATGCCTCATTGAGAAACAATGTATCCTAGGAGCTTTCTAGAAAAAACTCTAAATACACACTTTTTGGGATTCAAACAGAGCTTGTAACCTTCCATTCTATTGAATATTTGGTCTAGGATGCCCAAATAATCCCTTCATCTAGAGGATTTGCGAAGTAATTCATCTACATAGCCTTCCATTAGGATGTACATGAAATCATGGAATATGGTAGCCATTACTCTTTGATATGTTGCCCCAACATTTTTTAGGCCAAATGGCCTAACATTTCAGCAGTATGTTCCCCAAGGCATGTGAAAGATATTTTATGTTGATCTTCAAGAGCTATTTATATCTAATTCTAACCAAAAAAGCCATCTATCAATGATAACATCTCATATCCAGCTATCATGTCTACAATGATGTCTATATTTGGTAAAGGGGAATTACCCTTGGGACATTCCTTGTTAAGATCACAAAATTCAATGCATCTTTGGAAGCCCCCAAAGTGTTTTCTTACTAGTACTAGATTAGATATCCACTCTGCATAATCAATAGGTCTTATGAAGATGGCATCCAATAATTTCTTCAATTCAACTTTAACAAGGAGAGCAACTTGAGGATGCATCTTTTTCAACATTTTCTTTACTAGTTTCACTCCTTGCTTTAGTGGCAAGTGATGAAGGACTAGTTTAGGATCTAATCCCGGCATGTCAGCATAAGACCAAGAAAAGTTGATCTGCCTCTCTAAAAAGAATCTAACAAACTCATCTCTTTCTTCTGGTGATAAGGAGGCTACAAAATGTATGATCTTAGGTTTGTTAGGTGTTTCCAAATTTATCTCTTTTGTCATTTCAACAAGTAAGTTTGATCTTTATTTCAATGAGGGTATGTCCAATCTTCCATCCTTGGGCTCCTCAAAGAGGTTTTCACCTTCGGTTACATCCTTTATTTTTACTTTTTCATGGTCTAATGGCACCTTTCAGTTTTCACCAATAGACCTACTTTTGTCTTTTTTGTTATTTTTCCAATTTTGTGCCTGGAAAATGGAGTTGACTCCCCAAGACATGCCATGATGTTTAGTTCAATGGAGAATCCTAACTTGTGATTGCCCTATGGTAAGTCTTCATGAAGCTAAAATAATTTTGTGATGGCATTATCATTTTCAAACTAGTCAAATGTCGGTGGTCCTTTTTGGTCCCAATCAATGAGTTTGGGGTAAACTAGGGAAATGCCATAATCGGTGTTGAATAAGCTTTGGTCAAAGGAAAGGATACAGGTATTACTATTAAAAGAATCATAAGTGCCATGTTTAGATGTGGGAGCACTTTGGTCCCAACATATTTTGTCACAAGATTCTGGACAAACTGAAGGGCTAGTAGAATTGGTAGTGATGTACTTATCTTGTATTGGTAATTCATCAACATCAAAGATGTGGTCAAGGCCAAAGAAGGTATCAAGGTCATCAATGTTGGATGTCAATTCTCTACTCTCAGGTTGGGTGTTCTTAGAATCCTTTTCATTAGTTGAAACATTCACATTCTTAGACAAGGATGACTTAGTATAAGGAAGACCCAAAACAAATGGTTTCAATCTAAGTCCCAAGCTATGAGTTCATCCTGATATAGTGATGAACTAAATAATGCCTTGCTTTTGAGGTCCTAGGCCACTACATTCATCATATCCCTTTTTCTACATTATGGTGAATCTAGGTCCATACTTAATAGAAGATATAGGAGAAGGTTCTTGTTCTGCATTAGCCTTTTCAATCCACATAGATGTGTTTTCATAGAGATGTTCCTCATGTAGGCCACCTCCACTAGTGAAAGTCACGAAAGGTTTCTTCGAAAATGTGAACTTAGGCTTGTTTTTCATAAGCCGTCGTTTACCATATGACTTGGGAGAGAGAGGGAGTTTCCCAATGTAAAAAGCATGTGACATGGAATACTCACCACAACATTGGTCTTCAATTTTGAGCTTTCCTTTGAATGCAAGCATAAGTGTGGAAGGATCCACATATTTGGAGGACTTGAGTGGATTTGCTACATAGTTTGTTGGGACTTGGTATGTAGTGGTTCCTCTAAGATTGGCATAGAATTGGAATGGGTTTGGATCACCGAGGATGGTAACCTCTACATTATTATAGGAAATTTTTTAACATTGGTGGTATGTAGAGAGCACTTCTTTCATAGCATGGATCCAAGGGCATCCTAGTATCATGTTGCAATTCATTTTGATATCTAGGACTTGGAACAATGTATTCCTAGTAAATGGGTCAACTTTAATAGGTAATATGATGACATCCTTGGAGAAGCATTTACCATCATCCTTATGGTAATTTTGTGAGAGGGGTCCACATCTTCTTCAGAGTAACCTACACCCTTGACAACTTTAAGGGTACAAATATTTAGCCCTGTTCCATCTATTAAGACATGTCTGACCTTGCCATTATGGATAAAGAATTTGAGATGAAGGGGATCATTATGGTTGGGTCCATATTTAGGAATATCTTAAGGGGAAATGTGATATGCTATGATGCAAATAGGTTCCCAACCATGGCTTGGAATTGGGAAACATCAATGTTATCTGGGACTACTAACTCTTTAATCACTTGATCCAAGATCTTCTAATATTGGGGAGACACACACAATAGGTCCAAGATGAATATTTGTGTAGGGGTCTTTCCAAGTCTTTCAAAAAGGCTATAATGAGATGAAGTAGGAGTATTAGGTCTACTAAGGGGTGCAGGTCTAGTAGAGGCAGTAGGTCTAGAAGGAGCTCTAGGTAGGATGATTTTGGTATGATGTGTAGTGATAGCACAATGATGATCTTTAGCCTTTAAAGTGAATGTGGATATGCAAGAGTCAAACTCATTGAAATAGTTGATGGTGTAGTCATATCTAGTGTGTTTTTAATTCATATTAGCTTGTGAGATTGAGTTTGAGATGGAGGCCTTTTCTTTGTCATGACTACCCAAAGGATCGTTAAAGATAGTGTGATCAAAGTTGCATGCTAGTAGTGAAGGATGTACAGTAATTATATTGTCATTTATGAGTTCTTGGATTTCATGTTTGAGCTGAAAACATGAGGTATTCTTGTGTCCTCTAGTGTGATAAAAATCATAAAAATTATTTTCATCCCACCATTCTAATCTTATTGGTGGCTCATCCTTGATTGGGGGTAATTGCAATAAGTTATTACTCAGTATTTGTTTAAGTACAATGTTTAGAGATATCCATGAGGGTATGAATTTTATATCCTTGGTTCTAGGATGTCTTTGAGGTTTTTCCTATGTGGAATTTTTAGTTTTCTTCTTTTGAGGTGGTGTTTGATTAGGAATTTGTGAATTTATAGGGTTTGCACCTTTCAAAGTTAGTTGAGGTTGTGTTTTTCTAATTATCCATGCATCCACAATGCTATCATTAGTCACATTCTTTTTTTTTGAAGAAAAATTTTTCCTTGTCACTAGGCAAGTTGGTTTTTGTGTTTTCCTTGTTCATTTTGAGGATTCCCTTATAGATAAGAGTGTTTTCAATACTAGTCCCCTTTTTTCATAAGCTTGGAAATGGTGCTTGGACTTTTGATCTTAACTTTGTATATTAAGTCAAGGACTAGGTTTTCAATGCATAGGTTAACTTGTCATTCTTCAGGAATGTCTAGTGAGCATTGACTAACTAAGTTTCTCTAGCATAATAAGAATGTGATAAATGGTTCTCCCTTCTTTTGTTTAGTTGAGCACAAATCAGAGATCGTCACCTCATTTGTGATATTGAAGAAAAAGTGAGAGATGAATTAGTTTGTTAGTTCTAACCAAGATTTTATGGTACCAGGAAGTTTGGAGTACCATTTGAGGGTGGATCCACTTAGAGAATGAGGGAATAGTCTCATGAGGTAGGTGGGTTCATCATTGTGTTTGGTACAAGAGGCACAGAATTCCCTAATGTGATTAATGGGGTTGCCTTTTCCTTGGTATTTTTTGAATCTAGGTGCCTCAAAATGTTTTGGGAATGGAGGCATATACAAACTTTTATCAAATGGATTAGGATGTAAGTCCCTTTCTATATATATAGTCAGTTTCTTCTAGACTCCCAATGCCTCAACTTGTTTGGAAAGTTGTTTGAATTATTGTAGTAATTCTTCATTAGGGTTTTTCATGATAATATTCTCTTCAAGTATTTTGTGTCTATGAGTAGATCATTTTCTATGGTGAGAACTAAGTCTACTCAGTTCTAACATTTCTATGTCTAAAGAGTCAGGCGATGTGTCACTAGGAGGTGGAGGTATGTTAGTACCTCAAAGACAAAAGGGTCTTTGTTGTGGTATATGTTGGGGTACTTGTTATGGTACTTGTTGTGGTATTGATTGTGATTGTTGTACCATTTTTTGTTGTTGTATCACTTGTTGTGTTTATTGTTGTGCCATTTGTTATGGTTTTTTTTGAGATACCTATGTTGGTTGCATGTGAGACCATGTATGTGACTATTGTTGGAGAGGTATTTGTTAAGGTTGTGGCATATGTTGTTTTTTTAACAAGTGTTGTTGATAGGAAATTTTTTTCTCTATGTGTCTTTGGTATTCCAACTATTGTTTGAGTTTCTCTTGTTGTTTAGCAGACAAGGTTTGTTGTTGTTGGAATTGACGTTGGTACATTGTGTGTAAGTCAAGTGGATTTATATTGGATTGCATATTACGGATGTAGGATTCTTGTACCACTTGAGGTTGTTTTTGTGGTTGATGTTGTTTTTGATATGTTGAATGTGTGTTAAGTGGATTTAAACTTGGTTGTGCATTGGAAATTTTAAGTCCTTGTTCCACTATAGGTTGTTATTATCTTTGAAGTTGGTTATGCCCTTGAGAATTGAACATCATGTTTGGGTTGTTGTTTTGATACCTTTGTGTGTTAGATTTTTCTCCTTGGGAAATCATATTGATTTGATAATGAGATGTGTTCCTTTTTGAAATGGGTGAAATGTCAATAAGACTCTTCCTTTGTATGTCAATAGGGGTTTTTGCAATT
The DNA here is from genome assembly GCA_028749045.1 of Cupressus sempervirens. NCBI lineage: Eukaryota > Viridiplantae > Streptophyta > Pinopsida > Cupressales > Cupressaceae > Cupressus > Cupressus sempervirens. The sequence continues at coordinate 524,025,308 of CM053783.1, read as the reverse complement.
AATGGTTTACATGGTGTACTCATGGGAGGCTCCATAACATTTAATGTCATAACATTTGGTAAGATAGGAGCAAGGGTGCACTTTGTTGATTTTCCCCCAAAGGAGGTACGTTTGGCATCCCTAGAGTAAAAGTCCCTTTAGGCACATCTTGTTGTTGCATTATGTGGTTGAGATCAAGTCTTAATGTCCTTTTGGGAAATTTAGGAAAAGTATTGTTTCCATTTATTGATGGAGTTTTTTCAAATAAGGGATTGATGTTTTTGATTAGATAAATAGGTTTTATAGGGACCTTGAAACCCAAAAGTAGCTACAAACCAAGGCTGATAATAAGAAAATAAGCCTAGCCATCAAAAATGAGTCTAACAGCTGATAATATGCATGAGGCCCAGCCAACAACAAAGGCCAACAAAAAGGCCAGATCAAACTATCTTTAACATAACTAAGAAAAATCCAAAACAAAAAGCCAAAAGAGAAATAGCAAAAACACAAAAAGAAAAAAAAAGAAGGCTACTCTTCATTCTTCTTCTCGAAATCTTGCATGGTCTAGGTAGCCTCATAAATCTTATGGTGCTCCTCAGCCTTCTACTCCTAGACTTTCTCTGTTTCCTAGTCCAAACTGGTAAAGGTGATGTCAGTGGCCATATCATCATCAGACTTGGATCTATCTCTATCCTTTTTGTCCTCACCTACTAGCAGGCCTTTGTCTTTGAACACACCAGTTAAAGAGAGAATATTGTCATTGATTAAATTGAGGAGAGAGATCATCTAACTAGCCAAATTATGATTGTATTTTTCAAGATTCTTAATTCTCCTCTCAACCAAACTAGTTCTATCACTCTGATCCTCTTGGTTCTCATTTTTAGTCTTCATATTGTTGCCCTCCAACTAGAAAACCTTCTCTCTGACCTCTTCCATCTCATGGTAAAGCCACTTGATTGATCTAAAATTATCGATCATGTTGTTATGAGTTTTATTCAGAAGGGATTGATGTTGATGTGTTCAAATGTACTTTGGATGATTTCAATGGTTGATTCTTGATGGGATCTTATAGGTGTCATCATTGTGTTTGAAAACTCCAAAGAGATTTTTCCCTTATCCAAGTCCAAATTGATCATGGGTTGTATGTTTTCAAGTGTTGGGTTGGTTTGATGTTTGGACTTGGGTCCCTTCAAGTGTGGATTAAATTTGACAATTTCTTGGGCTGCGAAAACCCTGAAGATTTTGTAGAAATTCTTTTCCTGGCAAGCCCTATCCATTTCTTCATTATGAATGTGATAATCTATGTTGGAATCATTTCTTAGGTGTAGAGTACCTTGTTGTATGTTTTATATGTTGTGGTTAAAGGTACTTTTGTAAGGTTTATTGAATTTGAAGGAGTGTATTTGTTCATCCTCAAGTGTGGTTGGTACACTGCCACCTCTAGATGGTATCGATATGAATATAGGTTCAAAGTTAGGCTCCATTGAACCATTCCATGTGTAGGAGAACTATTTAGAAGGAAGGTCATGGTAGTTTTTTTCTTGGTGTGTGGTTGTGTCATTGCTTGATGGTTAAGGTTTGATGGATACATGCTTAATGGGTCTATGAGAAAAGGTTGTGAGGCTTCATTCTGATCTGTATCAAATGTTTTTTGAAGTTTCTTGCTCTTCTTTGGTCTTGGACAAGGTTTTGGTTGTGTTTGTACCTTAGAAATCAAGGGTTAATATAGTTCTTTGGGTCCCTAATCTAATTATGTTCTTGTAAGTGTTGGCATGATACCTAAATAGACCTTTTGCCTCCAAAGTGCACACCTAAACCACCAACTATACTCCAATACTACCAAGTGTACCCTTGGTTCACTTGAGGACCTGAAGGTAAGCAGTTGGTAAGTAGAGGGTACACAGTTGGTAAAAAGAGGTGTTAAGGTGACTAATATGTAGAATGTGAATGATTTGAGTGTTTTTGAGTGTTTTCTAGGGTTTAAGAATGTATTGCAAGATATGGAAGTGAAGATTAGGGTTTTGAAACCTAAGATGAAACCTTAATTACCAAGAGTACTCTAAAACTACCAACTACACACTAAAACTACCAAATTGGGCACCTAAAGTGTGCAGTTGGTAAAATAGGGGTGCAGCTAGTAAAATAGGGCAAAACTTGGAAATCTAGAAGTGGGTATGCAAGATATGAGTGTATTTTTGGATTTTTAAATGTTTAGGGATGTTATGAAACCTAAGAAAGTTCCAAATGAACTAGATTTTTGATATGAAAGATGCAAATGTCCTAGCAAAATTATGCAAATGCAAATATAAAGTGAGGTTTTGGAATTTGACTAAAGGACATGAAAATGACTCTATGGTATGTAAAATGAAGATTAGGGTTGGACCTTGGACTTGAAAATGATGTTATAGGTTGATAAATACAAGTTGGATTATGCAAAGGATGGTATGCTAAGGTTGGTAATGATGTTTAGGATATGCAAAATGAGGATAAGTGGTGATCAAGGAGACAAGTTGGTTGATAGACAAGTTGATAGGGTTTGATAGTGGAAATGATGCTAGGGTTTTGAATAATGCAATATGAAGGGGATATACCACTAGGGTAAGTCAAAATGATGTCTAGGGAAACTAGGAATATTTTAATGCTATGACAAGGGTGTATGAGAAGGTTTTGAACTTTGGATAAAAACTTTGGAAAGAATTTTGCTAAGAGTTTAACCTTGTGAAGATGGACTTTGGATCTTGACCAAAAAGAGATAAAAGACAAAAAGATCAATTTGATAAAGATGACAAGATCAAATCCATCAAGGCATAGATAGATTTTGATCAAAGAAAAATGATAAAAATGACAAAAGGACTAGTCAAGATCCATCATCCATCAACACTAGGAGATACTCTAGGACTCATACTTTTTATGATTTTTTGACTAAGTCCAAAGGTTCCAGGTTCAAAATGATGTTTAAGGTGGTCAAACAATGGTTATTCTAATAAGATGAGAGCATTGGACTTGTCACCTTGGATATGTGACTTGGCAAGAGATTCCTTTGAGAATCCATGACACATATGACACAAGATGCCAAATGTAGGATTGTATGATGCTTGGAAGTCAAACATGGCTATAAATGGAAGAGGATCTATGATGCATCGTGTGACACCTCAAACCCACTTAAAGCCAAGAATCTATGAAAATGGAAGCCAAACATAGACATGCATAAGGGAATAAGAATATATGGATTATGACATATCTTAGCCAAGTGTAAATGGAGAATCCATGATGTGTCATGCCCATGTGTCATGATGATGTCAAGATTGTGTCAGTATTATGTGGAATATGTGAATTAAAAATCCATATATCCACACAAATAGAAGGAATTTTGAAATTATGAGTGGGAAATGAGCTTGGGAAATTGTGAATTCCCATAGTTTGTGAAATGAGTCAATTAATTAATAAAATACCAAAATTAATTGAAAATGTTAGTTAGGAAGAGTAAATATTAAAATAACATAGGATTAAATTATGGGTTATTTAATCCTATAGAGAAAATTAGTAGATGATTGGTCAATTCAATTAAATAAGTGTGATAGTATCCTTTGATAAAAATGTGATGATTATGCAGATTGACTAGGATGATGATGGGTAGACCAAATCCATGGTCAAATTAATTGATTAATTAAAATTGATAACATTCCAAGGACACATGACATGAATTAAGGGCACAACATTTAACCAATATCATAATGATACAAGATCAAGATTGATTTATATGGCTGATCATAATAACATCAATGGAAACTATCAATGTTACTAAAATGGTTTGATGATGTCATCATCTAACACTGAGGGACTTAATAATATCAATGATCAAATGACAAAAATGATGGTGTGACCTAGCACTAAGAGCCATGACAATACTAAGGTCAGAGTGATAGGTTTGATGGATTGATAGGTTTCTAAGGTACTAAAAGCTACAACAATACCTAGGATTGGATAGATGATGATTGATTTAAGGTATTTGACATGCTTTGGGTTTGTTATGGTTGATTATGGGTGATTCCTAGTAGATTTGGGGTGATTTTGTGTTGATTTGATATGATTTTGAGTTGATGAAATGGTTTTAGGGTTGATCGGATATGATTATGAAAAGATATGCAAATGATGTGCAAGAGGATATGAATGATAAAGAATATTGTTGAGATGTAGAAGTTGGCCAAAAGATCAAAATTAGTGAAATGAGGAAATGGGATGAGTTAGTATGAAATAGCGATGAAATCTTAGATGCAACCCATTCTTGAGTGTCTACAATATGATCTTACCATGTCCCTAATAATTCTCAATGATGAAATTAGATCCTAAATGTTTTTCATCCCTTCCAAATAAACCATTTTGCATCTTAGCTTGCATCATAGGCTCATTCTATCTTTTCATTTTCTTGATCTTTCATATCACCTCTTTACTATCATGTCATTACAAGGGGTTAATCTAAATCATCACATCTAATCTATCCAAGTATCACATTTTCAAAATGTGAGTCTATTGAAAGTCTTTGATTACACAAAATGTTGTATCTTTTCCAATCAATGTTTGTCAAGCTTACTCAGGTGACGAAGAAAATTTCCTATGTTTGTCGAGCATTCCAGTATTTTACAAGTTTAGAAGATAATGTCTACTAAGTTCACTTGGGAACCTAAGAGAAGTTTGCAAATATTCAGTTTTAACCTAGCTCACTCAATTAACAAAGGAAAGTATGATGGAACTAGTGTTAACCGAGTAACAACTATTTTACTAGAGTTTATATTTTGTACTAACATCTATGAGATTTGGGATTTGTTTTTGTGGTAACTAATTCACCCCTCCCCTCTTAGTTACTCCTCTTATATTTCCAACAATTGGTATCAGAGCTTTTGGTGCTTGTAGAGAAGGTTTCAAGGACCTAAGATAAAGATTAAGATGTCTTACAAAAGAGAGATTCCCAAGTTGAACAAAGATAACTTTGAGGGATGGTAGGAACTTATGAAGCTACATCTAGAAACCATCAGTGATTTAGGTCTAAAATATTTGAATACCTAGTATAAAGATCCTTCTAGAACATTGACTATGGAGGAGATTGCTTAAAAGAAGAATCATAACATTATGATAATTGACATTGCATCCACTCTTAACTATGCTAAATTTGATGAATTCAAAGGGTGTGTGACTACTCATGAGATGTGGACCAAGCTAAAAGATATCTATGGAGGTGATGATAATGTGAGAAGAGCCAACGTAGAAAGCTTAAGAGTTTAGTTCAATTAGATAAAGATGGGAGAAGATGAAAACATTACAAAATATGTTGAGTGAATCAAAGCTAGCGTAAGTGAAATCAAAGCCTCTAGAGGGAAAATTTGATGATGTCACAATTATAAGCAAGGTACTTAGAACGGTTCTTCCTATCTATGTAATTAGAGTATCATCTATTCAAGAGATGAGATGTGATCTCAATAATAAGATAAATATGGATGCTCTAGTGGGAAGGTTGATAGCATTTGAGCTAGATAGCTATCATAATTATGTTCCTAGTTCTAGAAATCTTGAGTCTGCAATTGAAGCTAAGTTGTCACTCAAGAATAAAGTTGCAAATTCTAAAGGCAAACAATCTGAAAGTGAAGAAGTAGACAATTTTAATAGTGATCTTGAAGCCATTGAAGCCTTGCTTGCAAGAAGATATCCCAAAGGTAATGGAAAGTAAAAATGTAAAATTCCTCTTGTGAAGAAGTTGGTCACATTGTTGCAAGGTGTCCAAAGAGAGAAGGAAAAGAAGAAAAGAAAAGCAACAAGTACAAAGGAAAGAAGGATTTACAAAACTACAAGGACTACAAGGATAAAGGTAAGAAGTCTTGTTTCATGGCTAAAGATTTAGATAGTAGTGATGATGATGAAATTGTAATGTTTCTGCAAAATTTTGATATGAATCAAACTTAGATTATATCTTCCTTATGCTTGTTGTAAATAATCTTCAATGTTGAGTCTTAAATGAATTCAGAGATATAATTTTGAAAATGTTTTTCACTTTTGCAAGTCATCTTAGGGTAGTATTGATTAAGGACCAGATTTCTTGTGTGTCCTTAAACTTCAACCATACCCTTATTAAATATAGACATCAAGGGGCATGTCTTTACAAAGGACATGTCCCTTCCAAAGTCTACTTTGACTCATCCCTTAAAGTCTATGACTTTCCATGCAATAATAAGTTTAGTCATAAAATAACCAAGGTGATTAGTTAGACTTAAACTAGTACTCCAAGATAGGTGTTGATATCCATAAGATGATACGAAAATGACTTTAGATTAATATATAATACAAGATCATATCAAAATGATCTATTATTAGATCAACATGATTGAAAGTTACATAATTAACACTCCCTCTTAACTTGATAATCTTACTAAGAGATATCATATCGAGCAACATCAATGAAGATGAACAAGAAAGGATTGATACTCTATATCTATCTGAATCTTCTTAACATGTGGTATCATCAAACACATGATACAATGTCATATTACTAAAGCTATGATATGACATATCACTAATACTAGAGATAACAGTATTGCAAAGAATACAATATATAGCATAAATTCAGAGAATAATTAAATTCTTCATTTATCCAAGTTGTGACTCATAGCTATTGGTTTTCCTATATCACAACCTGATCCTGAGTTAAGATCTACTAGAATACAGGATAAACTCTAGAGAATAATAAAATTATTCTATTTTCAAAATTGTGACTTATAGACATAGAAATGTCTACATCACAATGTGATCTTGAACTTATATAGATCTTACATTAGAACTCTATTTTTTAGAACATTATTGATGAGATCATCATCTCTCATAATGTTGTTCATACAAGTGTTCATTATCTTAGAGATCATCACCTCTAAAATAATGAATATAAATGGTGGAGCCCATAATAGTCAATAGTCTAACAATAAAATTATTTTATTAATAATTTAAAGAAAACAAATGAATTACAATTCAACCATACCAAGTCTTTTCCTGAAGTGATCTATCTTCACTCGAGAGAGAGGTTTGGTGAGAATATTCATTATCAGATCTATAGAGAAAATGTATTCTAATTTTAAAGTATTCATATCTACCATATCTCTTACCTAATGAGGAATTTCAATATGCTTGGACCTGTCATGGAAAACTAGATTCACTAAAAGCTTGATGGAACTCTAATTATCACAATGAATAATCGTAGGATTCATGGCTTGACCAAATAATCCCACAAGTAACTTTCTAAGCCAAACTACTTCTCAAGAGGCCATCAATATTGCAATGTATTTGGCTTTTGTGGAACTTTGTGCTACTGATGACTATTTTTTGAATATCCAAGATATCATTGTTGATCCTAAACTAAAATAGCATCCTGAAGTAATTTTTCTATCCTTAACACTTCCACCCCAATCTCATTCTGTAAGTCCATGTAAATCCAAGTCAACTTTCTCATATTTTAGCCCAAGGTTAAGACTACCTTGTAAGTATCTCATAATGTATCTAACTATAACTAGGTGAATCTCTTTGGCTCACACAAACTGATTTCAAGCATTAACAGCATAGCAAATATCAGGTCTTATATTTACCAAGTACATAAGGGACCCAATCATCTATCTATAGAGAGTAGTATCTATGGAAGGTGATTATGTTGCTACTTCTTTAAGCTCATGTAGATTAGTCTCCATTGGAGAAGACATCGACTTGCAGTTCCACATTCCAAATCTCTTCAAGATATTTAATTTATACATCCCTTGATTAAGTATAATGTTGTCAAAATTATACTATACTTCCAGTCTTAGGAAGTAATGAAGAAATCCCAAATATTTCATCTCAAATTCTCTAATTAGATCTTTCTTGCATTGATCTATGAGATGATCGTCACCTATTATTAGTAAATCATCAACATATAATATCAAAACTACCATATCAACTTTATCCTTTTTATAATATATATTTGCATCAGCTTCATTTTTGGAGAATCCTAAGTCAATGACATACTTATCAATTATTTCATACTAAGCCCTTGGAGCCTGTTTAAGCCCATAGATAGCTTTCTTGAGCCTGCAAACAAAAACTTTAAGATCATGGATTTCAAATCCTTCAAGTTGCTCCAATAATACCTCTTATGTAATCTTTCCATTCAAGAATGTTGTTTTTACATCCATCTGATGTACTTTCCATCCCTTTGATGCTACAATAGCTAGGACTACTCTTATAGAGGTGTATCTGGCAACAAGAGCAAAGGTTTCTTCATAATCAATCCCTTCTTTCTGAGAGAATTGCCTTTTGTACAAATTTAGCTTTATATTTTTCAATGCTACTATTAGCAGCATTTTTTATTTTAAATATACACTTGGAGGAGACAATAGATTTTCCTTTAGGTCTAAGAAAAAATTCCCAAACATCATTCTTCATCATGGATTGGTGCTCTTTCATCATAGCACCCTTACAAGTTGTATGTTTAATAGTATCTGAAACATTGGTTGGTTATGATTTATACAAATCATTCGTATTTGTTGTATAATTAGAAAATCTTTTGGGTCTTTTGCTTTCTCTTATTGTTTTGGATGGTGCAGCGAAGTCTTGTGCTTCCTCTACTATCTTAATGGCCCAAAATGGTCTTTTCATAGAATTTTGAGTTTCTTCAAGATTAAGATTTTGAATTTCATCTTCAATTTCTTTATTGTTCTCCCTCTAAGACTCAAATTTAATATTTCTTTCAGAACTACGCAATAAAGAAGCTTCTTCAGAACTTAGGGCTCTTTTGAATGCTAAATCTTCTTCAAAAATTACATCCCTACCAAGTTCAATAATTTTTTGACTAGGTATGAAAATCCTATATGTTTTAGACATTTTACTATGCCCTACAAAAATACCTTTCCTCGTAGAGGGTTCTAACTTAGTTCTCTTTTCTTTTGGAACATGTATATATACTAGCACCCAAAAATCCTAAGATGACTTATATTGGGTTTAACCTTAGTAAAGACGTCTTCAAAAATTTTATCTCTAAGGTAGGAGTGAGGACTTCTATTTTGAATATAAAATGTAGTACAAGAGGCTTCTGCCCAAAGATATGTTAGAAACAATAGTCCACCAAGATAACTAAGAGGGGGGGTGAATCAATTATTCAATAATTAAAATATTTATCCTCTTTAAACAAACTTAACCATTCAACCAAAGTAAAAAACAACCATAAAGGTGCACATAAATAATTACACCAAATATGTTGACTAGGGAAACCCTTGATCAGAGGAAAAACCTCGATGGGCATGATGCCCACAAGATGATGTACTAATATAGATATTCCTTGTTGAGGATGGACCCTATTAGGAGTCTATTACAACATATAGTACAAAGAGTTCTTGTCAAGAGACTTTGAATCCCTATTAGGAGATTCTCACCCTGTTAAGAGTTGTGCCAACCTTGTTAGGAGTTGTGGAAGATAGTTGAACCCACTATTCAAACAGCTTTAGGATCATATCAATGAACCCATTATCCAGTTGACCTCGCTACTATTCCTTTTAGAATAATAGATGTGAAACAAGCTTTTACTTCTTCCTTTATCTAGTACAATAGAATTCTTCTCCTTTAGACCATGCAATCAGATCTAAAACTCTGTACTCAGTAATAATAACCATTAAGGTCACTTACACACATTGGTAAGTCACTTAATGTTGTAATAATAACCCTTAAGGTCACTTACATGCATTGGTAAGTCACTTAATTAAATGAATATACATTTAATTAATTTTTTTAGCTCATAGTTATAAACAAACTTTCACACATGCGACTTTCATATATGTGCACTCTCTCACGTCATCAACAACCAGTATACTGTCTCTAGTTAATTCTATAACCTTTCACTATATTTGTAATGAACTATAGCAATAACATAATAGGAACTACTTTCCTAATACCTTGTTTCCATATGGTTCTTTGTAGATCAATCATATCTTCTGTATACTATCAAATTAGGTTCTATGCACTTACCCTTGTAACAAAGACATATTGTAGTATGCACTAGAAACTGCACATTAATAGATAAGTAATATATTATTCTTAATACAAAAAATCACAGTCTGTTTCTTTGTCATTCTTTACAAACTTATTACTATGTTGTCATCAATGACAAGAAAAATCATGAATACATCATATCAATGTTCTGCAATGCACCCCCATAGCATCAAAATTCATGCTAACAATCTCCCCCTTTGGCATTGATGGCAACATAGATGAAAAGCATCTAAGTTTCAAGAATACCAAATATACATCTTCTTCATCATCATGTTCTACTTTCTTCCCAATTGAACTACATATAGTTTTTTTCATTTCACTCTCTCCCCCATTGACATCAACATCAAAGGTAATACACAAATGGTTCAATTTCTCAAAGATACAATAATTTACCAGCATAGCCACAAGTCAATTTATTGCTTTACAACTTATGTATATAAATCCATAAACAACTCAATTATCTAGAGACACTATTTCATACCAATTACCAAGATTCCTTTCTGACTCTATTCATTACAGATACTCCCCCATTGAGGAAGCATCAGCATTCAATCCAATCTAACAATAGTGCTTTGTTCCCTAGACTAATGCACTTTTACATCTTCTATTCTAAAGTAGGTAGGGGCATAATCGCAAGCATACCTCTTAGATACTCAAATGTATCCTTTGGCAAGGCCTTTGTGAAAATGTCTGTAATTTGTTCCTTAGTGTTAACATACTCTAGTATGGTTTCTTTCTTTGCAACTTTTTCTCTCAACATATTGTTTTGCAAGTCATTATTAGTGATGACTTCCATATTTTTATGGTTATGGTGCAGGAGCACATTAAATACAAGAACATGAGAAAGTTAAGATTCATTATTTGTGATATTAAATACATTTGAGTCATTTATATTGTATTTGGGTCAAGTTGTAAAGGCTATGAAGCCATTTTTGTCAAAAATGTAAAAGTTGCGGAAAAAGTTGTAAAATGCAACATTGAGAAAGTTGCTAATAATAGAAAAATGATGTAAAAAGGTATATGGTTGGTCTTGGGGGTAGTTAGGAAGGTTTATAACTGTAAAATGGATATAAAAACCATTTTATGGTCGAACCAAATCAATTTGGAGAACAGGAAATACTTTGATACATTTTTGGTGTATTTTATTGTTGTGGTTTTGATTGGTTTTTTTAGTTTTAGAGTAGTTTCCAGGCCTTTTACGGCTATGTACAGCCTAGAAACCATGTAATATAGTAATGGATATATAGTATGATGAATCCTTTTTCTCATGCTTTTGGTTTGGTTCAATTTTATGAAGAAATGAATAAGTTATGGGTATTTTGGTGAAAGTGGATGTTTGCAGATTTGAGATTCGCTGAATATAGTCATGTTGCAGCGTGTGATGTGGACATATTTTGGAGACTCGGGATCTCTAATGATATTAATTAGAAATATATGTGAACTACCTTTCATTTTCAACTGGTTTGAATCATTTTCATTTAGATTTGGGAAAGTTATGAAGATTTGAGTGAAAACTAGTTTTTAAATGCCTTCAATGGTGTTGCAGAAAAAGATTTGATATTATACCATGATTTATGAATGAGAAAAGAAAATAACTTATATATTTGAAAACTAGACTTATAAATGGATACTGAATAATTGGTTTGGTATTATTTAAATTTATTTTGAGAAAGTTATTTGATTCCCTAGGAAGGGTTAATGGTTTGGCTCCTGATTTATGACAGAAAATATGGGTCTTGGTTCAGAGTACATAATTTATAATCCGATTATTGGATTTGTCTCAAATTTGGGTATGTTTTATAATTACTAATTTTTAACAATTCATCCAAATTTTTTTTCAAGAAGATATTTATAACTAAAGTTATGAACAATGCAATCAGACATAGCAATCTGATTGTGTGAGTGAAGATGTTGTCTTTATTGGTGTATAATGTTAGGGTTCTTTGTTGTAATATTTGAGATGTTCTTGGTTCCTTGAGGGTGTACCAGCCTATTTTGAATCCCTTGAGTTGAACTAAGATTTCTTAAAGATAAATACAGAGGGCTCTGCATCAGGTTAGCCTCTAGATCAACAATAGTTACCGAACTTATCTCTGCTACTACTTCCTTTTTCTTAATCTTATCAGAATCACTCAAGAATTCTTCATCTTTATCAGAAAGAAAATTATTTCTAGTTTTTCTCAACCTCTTAGGAAATTTACTTGAAAAATGACCAAACTCTTTACATGTTCGACAAACAAGAAACTTCATACCTTTAGGTTCTTTCCTTGTAAGCAGATCAATACCTTCTTTTATCTTTGTATCATCTTTTGTTCTGGATCTATCTTTGCTTGTGTTGTTATTTCTTTGTATGTAGTAGAAGGATTTCGGATCTGTAAACTCAATATTCTATTCTTTACACAAATCTAATAACTCACCAAAAATTTCCATAACTCGTGTGTCAAATTTTCTTTTGTCAGATGCAGGATTTTCTTCTTTGAATATGTTCAGCTGAAATACATTACCTCTGGTTCTTGTGCTAGTACCAAGAAATTTTCCTTCCTTGTCCTTGGTGATATATGTGTCATTACCAAACTGTAATCGATAACCCTTGTCCATAAGTTGCCCAACACTTAACAAGTTATGTTTTAGTCCAGCAACAAGAAGATCCACTCCTTCCTTGATCTTTTCCTCAACAAACTTGTTGCTGCTAGCAATGTCTCCTTGTGCTTTTGTGTTCTTTGCTAGACCAGGTTTAATATTTAATGCACTAAATGTTGTCTCAACTTTTTCTAATTCTCCAAATTGTTTCAGATTGAATTCTATAACTTCCAATCTACCAAGCAATGTTTCTTTGGTGAAATTTTTAGTACAAGGTATCATTAGCTGAATCATCTATTTTACTATCTTTAATCAGACTTTTCAAGATCTTCCATATTACTTCATCATCCAATTTCTTTCCACCATGAGATGTAATTCCCACAACAATCTCAAATATTCTATCAATATAGCTTCTTACAAATTCATCTTCTGCAATATTCTTAGATGCCTTGGTTACAAGCCAATATCCTAAACCCATGCAAAAAAGATGAATCTTTATATTATCCTTCTAGTTGTCATAGTTGGTGCCATCAAATCTTAGACTTTCCTTTCTAACAATGTTCACCATAGACCTCCAAAAGTTTATAAACTTTTTCTTAAAGGACCTAAGATTCTAATACCAGTTGTTAGAAACAATAGTCCACCAAGATAACTTTTTTTTTTTGGGGGGGGGGGATGTGAATCTGTTATTCAACAATTAAAACATTTATCCCCTTTAAACAAACTTAACCACTCAACCAAAGTAAACAACAACCACAAAGATGCACATAAACAATTACACCATATATGTTGACTAGGGAAAACCTTGATCAGAGAGAAAACCCTAGTGGGAATGATGCCCACAAGATGATGTACTAATATAAATACTCCTTGTTAGAGGATGGACTCTATTAGGAGTCTATTACAAAATTTAGTATAAAGATTCCCTATTAGGAAACTTTGAATCCCTATTAGGAGATTCCAACCCTATTAGGAGTTGTGTCAACCCTGTTAGGAGTTGTCAAAGATAGTTGAACCCACTATTCAAACAGCTTCAAGATCAGATCAATGAACCCACTATCCAATTGACCTTGGTACTATTCCTTTCAGAATAATAGATGTGAAATAATGTTTTACTTCTTCCTTTGTCTAGTACATCAATTTTCTTCTCCTTTAGACCATCCAATCAAATTTGGAACTCTATACTCAGTAACAATAACCCTTAAGGTTACATACACACATTGGTAAGTCAATTTACTTTTGTAGCACTCTGCTACTCAATAATTCACAAGTCTTATCTACTCTCTATATGTTAAACATAAAAAAACATTTTTCCTTTATACCATGCTCAATATTAAATCTTTGAGTCGGCTTCCCACTTAATTATAATACATTAATTAAATGAATACACATTTAATTAATGTTGTTGGCTCATAGTTATAAGAAAACTTTCACACATGGGACATCCGTACATGTGCACTCTTTGATGTCATCAACAACCAGTATACTATCTCTAGTTAACTACACAAACTTTCACTACATTTGTAATGAACTACAGCAATCACACAATAGGAACTGCCTTTCTAGTACTCTATTTCCTTACGATTCTATGTAGATCAATCATATCTTCTGTAAATTGTCAAATTAGGTTCTGCACACTTACTCTTGTAACAAAGCCATACTATAGTATGCACTAGAAACTATGCATTAATAGATAAGTAATATATTTTTCTTAATACAAAAATCATAGTCTGCTAATCTATCAATCTTTACAAACTTATTACTATGTTGTTATCAATGACAAACACAGTCATGAATACATCATATCAATATTCCACAATGCTACCCCATAGCATCAACATTCATGCCAACAAGATAATATTCTAGATTTTGATCAAATATCATAGCTTTTGCTACTTCTATAATTGTTATATTCTTCCTTTATGCTACCCAATTTTGTTGTGGGTTATAAGGAATTGTATACTCCCTCTTAATTTAAGATTCTTTACAAAACCTTTTAAGAAAATATGAGGTGTATTCCCCTCCATTATCAGTCCTAAGAGTTTTAATTTTATGTCCTGATAAGTTTCTAGTTAAGGTTTAAATTCTTTAAATCTCTTAAGGATTTCTTCTTATTCTTGGTATTTTAAGAAGTAAATCCAAATTTTCTTGGACAAATCATCTATAAAAATTATATAGTACCAGAATCCTCCAAGAGAAGGAATAGAGATAGCTCCACATAAATTTGAGTGGATTAATTCCAAAACATTGTTAGTTTTTCTAGTGCTATCATGAAATGGACTTTTGGTGTTCTTATCCAAAGTGCATCCTCTACATATGCTTGAGTGAACTGTATTCAGTTTAGGTAAACCAGTAACCATCTTCTCCATATTTGATAAGGTTTTAAAATTTAGATGTCCTAACCTTATATGCCATATTTTGTTTATATTAGCACCTTCATGAATTAAGGCTTGAATAGGTCAACTAGGTTTTGAATTTAATTCATACAAATATAATTTTTTTTTACCAATCAATTTTGCTTTCTTAAATGAGGAATTCTGAGCCTAGCTTATGACTTTATCATCCATGAATGTGGCATTATGTCCATCATCTTGAAGTGTTGTGAGAAAGATTAGATTCCTTTTTATTGTTGGTACATAGAGTACTCCTTTGAGAAGAAGAGAACTAACCGACTTTAGTTTCAAGGTACAATTTCCAATTCCTTTAACAGAATGTGTTGAATTATAACCGATGGTGACTTCGCTACTAACCTTTTTGATATAGAGTCTAGTGCTTCTTTGTATCTTGTAATATGCCAAGATGATTCATTATTAATCACCCATGCTTTACTTGAGAATTCATTTGATAGTGCCGAATATAATACACGATTCTCGGGATCATAGTTATCTTCTTCCCTAGTATCATTTGTATAGTTCACTTGTTTAGAATTCTTAGGGCAATTAGATTAGTAGTGTCCAAAATTTTCACATCTGAAGTATTTTATTTTGGATAGATATTTCTTAGGTTTTTCATTCTTTTGATTACACCTTTTCTTCTTGAAGTGCTTCTTCTTTCCTTTATAGGAATTTTTATTAAGAACATGAAGTTCTTCATCTTTCATTTTCAATTTTCCTCCTTTCTTAAGTTTTATGAATTCTTCTTAAAGAAAATCTCCCTTAAGTCTATTGAAGTCGAGAAGATTATCTCTAGCACTTACTCCTTGTGTGAATGTTCCCATGAATATGGTAATATATATGTAGCCATCAGTGTTAGTTTTGTATCATTAATGATGGTTCCTATACTTGCAAGTTCATCTCTTAGGCTAGCAGCCCTTAGGAAATAAGAATTCATCAATTCTCCCTTCTTTATTTCTATTTGACTTAGTTGCCTTTTTAGTGTGAGAACTCTAGTTGCATTGTTGACCTCATATACATTTAGTAATGCATTCATCATATCAAATTTTGTTTGATGTTTTGTTAGCATGGGTAATATATCATTTTTCACTCAATCTAATATGATCTGAATGGCTTTATTATTTCCTTTACTCCAAATAATTTTTTGAGGTTCAATAGTAGGTTGTCTGGATGTTGAATCAACAAATTTTCTTACATCATTTTCTTCAAGAATCATCATGATTCTAAATTTTCAAGCATCAAAGTGTTCTTTCCCATCAAACCTATCCTCAAGTCTTATTGTGTATGTCATTACAGATAGGAGAATGACGCTAGATATATATAAAGTCTAATTATTTAATTTTTAGAGCCTAGGTTTGACTTCCAAAGCTCTAATACCATATAATTTTTTTGCAAAATTTTGATACAAATCAAACTTAGATTATATATTCCTTATACTTGTAGATAATCTTCAATATTTAGTCTTGAATGAATTGAGAGATATAATTCTGGAAATATCTTTCACTTTTGCAAGTTGTCTTAGGGCAATATTGATTAAGGAGCAAATTTCTTGTGTGCCCTTTAACTTCAACCATACCCTTATTAAATATAGAGATCGAGGGGCATGTCCTTAAAAAAGACATGTCCCTTCCAAAGTCTACTTTGAGTCATCCCTTAAAGTTGAAGACTTTCCATGCAATAATAAGTTTAGTCCTAAACTAGCCAAGGTGACTAGTTAGATCTAAACTAGTACTCCAAGATAGGCATCAATATCCATAAGAGGATAAGACAATAATTTTAGATAAATGTATATTTCAAGATCATATTACAATGATTTGTTATCAAATCAGCATGATTGAAAGCTAATAAATTAACAGAAATGGTTTATATTATTGTAAAAGATGAATCAAATAATGAAGAAGATAAGATAGATCTTATTTCTCATGTTAGAAAAAATGATACATGGATTATTAATAGTGGTTGTTCTCATCATATGACTGGTGAAAAAATAAATTTTGAACAAATGGAACACTATGATGGTGGAAGTGTTAGATTTGGAAACAACGAACCATGTTACATAAAAGGAAAAGGTTGTATTTCTCTAACCAATGAACTCATAGTGAGGCCTCACCCTGGCCCATCATAGCATATCATAGCAATTTATTTGCATTTTAGATACTTTATATTTTGCATTGCAAATACTTTATATTTTGCATTGCAAATACTTTATATTTTGAGACCTTGTTATATGTTGGACTATTTTGGACTGTTACTCAGACTATTTGATACTATGGGACACTTTATTTTATGGTAATCATTTATGATGTTAGAACTTATTTATGATGCTTGATGATTGGTTACATTCATGTACTTGGTTGGTTATTTTATTAATGAGTAGAAAATTATGTTTGAACATAAATGTTAGATGGATTTTGTGTGTGTGTGTGTGTGTGTGTGTGTGTGTGTGTGTGTGTGTGTGTGTGTGTGTGTGTGTGTGTGTGTGTGTGTGTGTGTGTGAAAATCATAAAATATTGCAAAAAGGGTCATATCATGTTTAGTTCAATAATGGTAGTATTATATATGCACAATGGTTTAGAAATGGAAAAATGTTATTCAATTATTCAATTGAGAAATGTCTTATATTTTGATTCAATTATGAATATAGAATTGATTGAGGATTTATATATGCATATGATTACTTATCTTGGACTATTGATATGTGGTTTGAGTGTGTAGGAAATAACCATGGTAAAATGGAGAACCAAGACTATACCTTTGTATTAATTGAGATTGCCAAGGTTAGATCTAATGAAGAGATCTTAACCCTGTTGTTAAGTATTTTACTTTGTGAACATAATGTGAATGGATGTTTTAGATTAGATTCGTATTTGTGAAAATTGATTTGCCACTCATAATGTTAAATTTATATTTATAGTGTCACTTGACACTTGTGTTGTTATGTGGTTAAATAGCAAGTCAGGTTAATTCATTGGCAAAAGACACCAAACCTTATTCCTAACTAGTTAGAAATGTTTAAGTTTTCATCCCCTTGCATAAAATATCTTATGAAAGTTTTAATTAAATTAAATTTTTGATTTCAAGTTTAGGGTGACCTTAGAGGGCTTTGTTTGAGTCTTAGAGTGTTCTTCTTGTGAAATTACATTACCTACATGTTAGTACTATATGTTAGGGCTCTAATTTTGGCTTTACTAGAGTTAAATTCTCTTTTCTAATACTTTTAAAATCATATTTCTTGAGTATTGAAAAAATGGAAGAAGACTTACCCAAATTCCCACCTTATCTTTAGTGAGTTGACAATTCCAACCAAATAGGAAAACTTAGGTTGAGTTAAAGTGTTTGTTCTCTTTCACGATGGAGAAAAGTTAGGAGTGTTTCTCTTTTAGAGGGAAATCGGAAAATAGAGTTGGCATTCACCCACTCTCGAGTTTTAGAGATTTTTGGTTTTGGAGATTGGATTAAGGAAGGATAGAAGACTCTTCTCAAATCGATTCATTTACCATAGCTTGGAGAAAGGTTAGAGATTTTTCCATGTTTTGGAAAGTATGTGTTGTATTATTTTTTCTGAATAAAAAATGTGAAAATTTTGCTACAGATGCATATGTGTGTTGTTCATTGCTCCTATTGTATTGATGGGTGTGGATGAATTTCTATTGCCTTATTTTCATTTTGAATTTTGAGAGTATGATGTTATGGGTGTGGAAGGACATCACTCACCCTTGGGAGGGAAGAAGTGGAGTTCAGGTGAAGGGGTTAGTTGGGCCTATCCCTTGAGTGTAGAGTCTCTTCCTTGGAAGGAAGAGGGATAAGCACATAGTATGGGCTGCATGTGCCAGTACTTTGTTATGCACTTTTGGGGTGATAAGAGGAGAAATTTTGTGAGAGTTGGTATTTATTTTGTATGCCTTGTGAAGACAGATTTGGTTTTTTATATTTGGCTTCTCCTCAGGGTTTTAAGGCACACCTTCACCCATTCTATTGGTTCCTCTTGTAACCTACTATGTGCTTGATTGTTACCTGGTTGGTCTTGGTTCTCCAAGCTCAATGGGTGGTCTCTTAGAGACCTAGGTTGGGAGGTGAGCTATCCATGGTTTACATGGGTTTTTTGTATAGGTTTTCTGAATGGATATGTGTTGAAGAAAAGATTGGAAGATTTTCAATTTCTTTTGGAGATTTGAAGATGTTTTATTATGAACATTTTTAAAAGTTATGTTTTGTAAAAGATTAGAAGTAGATCTTCTTGTAATTTGTAAATTGATGTAAGGATCCAATCATGATTGTAGCATTTGAAAGGAATTTTCAATACTATGAATATATTTTAGTTTAAATATTTTTTAAATTGTTTCTAAGAATTAAAATTGAATATTATTATGTATGTGTGTGTCTTGCTCAAGAAAAAAAATTGGGCATACATATGTGATAATGCTTATTAGGTCGAAGGACTGAAACATAATCTACAAAGTGTGGAACAATTGAATAACATTGGATTCAAGGTAGAATTCATGAATGGGCAGGCCAAGCTACTTGGTGGAAAAGGAAATCTAATAGATTCTAGTAATCAAACAAAAGGTAACTTACTCTACCTAGATCTAAGTGAAAATTCATGTTTCATTGCTCAAGTAGAAGAAAGTTGGTTATGGCATAAAAGATTATGTCATGTGAACTTTGATAACCTCACCAAGATAAGCAAAAATAAATGAATGAGAGGTATTCCTAGTTTGAGAAAACCTAATATGGGCCTATGCAAGAATTATCAAATTGGTAAGATGGGAAAGACAAGTTTAAAGAGCAAGAACTATCATTCTGAAGAAGTCTTGGAGCTGGTTCATATAGACCTTTGTGAACCTATTGGCATAAAGAGATATAGTAGAGATAAGTATTTCAAAAAAAAAATTATGATTATTTTAGGATGATAGTAATGTACCTAAAAGATAAGTTTGAAGCTTTTCAAAAGTTCAAGTGGTATCTGGCTAGAGTTGAGAAAGAAATAGGAAAGAAACTTAAGTGTTTGAGGTTATATAGAGGAGGTGAATTCAATGAATTTTGCACTGAGAAAGGAATCAAAAGAAAAGTATCAGCCCCTAGTACACCTTAGCAGAATGGTATAGTAGAAAGAAGGAATGGATCAATATAGATAGTGCAAGAACCCTCATGAAAGAAAAGAATGTTGCAATCAAATACTAGAAGGAAGAAATAAGCACATTAGTTCATACCTTAAGTAAGTACAACTAAAGAAAGACTCAAATCAGATTGCTTATGAACTAAGGTATGGCAATAAACCTAATGTAAGTTACTTCAAAGTATTTGGTAGCAAATGTTATATTTTGAAAGAGACTAGGAAAGGTAAATTTGATGTCAAAAGTGATGAAGACATATTCCTAAGATACTCTAGTAGAAGTAAAGCATAAAAATATGTGAATCTAACTACTCAAAAGATCATTGAAAATGCACATGTGAAGATTTATAAGTTTGCAGAAAAGAGTGAAGAAGAGAGCAGTAAAGAACCTGAAGACTAAAGAAGTTTATTTACTTTGAACCTAATACATTTTCTAATCCAATTAGAAGTTAGAAAACTTCACCTACTAAGTCCCCAAAATCTCTTTAAGTGCCCGAGTTGTAGATAGTGTAACCTGAGTCAAAATTTGAAGGACCTGAGTTGTAGTTAGAAGCTATCGATTTGCAACCAGTGCAACTTGACTCTAAAGGACCTAAGTCATAGATAGTGGGACCCAAGCTTGATGTAGAAGATCATGGTGAGGCAAGTGGAACAAGCCTTAAATCCAATGTACCTATACTTGCAATATATGTCAGAAGGCACCATGCACCTAAGAAAATCATTTGAGACAAATCAGATGGTATAATAATAAGGAACAAATTGAAAGGTACATGTTTGCTTACTAAATTTGAACCTAGAATAGTTAAAGATGCTTTGGATAATGAAATTTATATTGAAGCAATGAATGAAGTGATATAATAGATAGAAAGGAATAAGACCTAGACTCTTGTTGCTCAAACCAAGGATAAGAATGTAATTGGCAAAAAGTGGGTATTCAAAAATAAGTTGAATAAAGATGGAGAAGTTTCAAGAAAAAAAGGTCAATATGCAAAGGTTATTCTCAAGAGGAAGGTATTGATTATGGTGAAACTTTTTCTCTTGTTGCAATATTACAAGATGTTAGGACTCTACTTGCTTATGCTACATGTAAAAGATTTAAAGTGTATTAGGTGGATGTTTAATATGAATTCTTGAATGGAATTCTAGAAGAAGAAGTATACGTAGAGAAATCTAAAGGTTTTGTAGATCCTAGCAAAAGGGATATGGTTTGTAAACTACACAAAGCATTTTATGGTCTCAAACAAGCTCCTAGAGCTTAGTATGAAAGAACTCATAATTATTTGATGAAGATTGGTTTTCAAAGGAAAAATGATAACAACAACCTATACATCAAAGAAGGACTAGATAAGAAGATTATGTTGGTATAAATATTTTTGAATGATACATTATTTACTAGAAATGATGATTTGTGCAAATCTTTCTCAGAGGAAATGAGTATGGAATTTGAGATGTCAATGTTTGGAGAAATCAAATTCTTTGTGTTGGTGTTTTAAAATGTCGTATTTCAAAATCCCCAATGAGAATAGAATACATCTAGGGGTAGCTACTTCACATCTACAACATACCCTTTTAGACATCAGGGCTAACTATAAGGCTATACTCCTTCAAACTTAGCAAAAACCTAGGCAAGTGAACCTATAGATTCTTTGTATGGTACCAGTGTCAAAAGCATACAACTAAATCTAGACAAAGAAAATAAAGCTTTATTTCTCCTATACTTATGCAATAATAAAGATGTGCAATAGAAAATTGCAAATCCTATGAAATCTACAAGCTGAGTGAGGGCATCCTTTCAGCTCTTAAACAAAAAGGGAAAAAATATTTGATTGATGATGTTGATTATCATCAAGACCAAGGTATGAACAACAAACACATGTAATCTCTAAGTTGATCACTCCCTTATCCATTGGGCATAAACTAAGTCAAAACATACACATGGATACCTGAGATATACTTATATATTTAGATGTTTGATCCATCCATTCACCTTGTAAATAGACATCTATTTTAAAAATGAAATCCATACTTATAAGATCTTCCCATGATCCATGCAATTTTGTCAATGCATATCAAGCAATTTACTTGAGCTCTTGACCCAATAGCAAAACATACAATGGGATACAACTTCAAAGCCAAGTTGCAACTAGAAAATATGTACCTTATATATATATATATCAACAAAAATTTACAAACCTATGAAGATGGAGACAAAGTTTAGATTGAAATTTTCAATAAATCTTTCTATTAACCTCCTTGAAATCAATACATCAAATGTATGCAAGACTCAAAATATACACAATAGATGACTGCATAATCTATTTGCTAATAAGAAATTACAACTGCTATTCATAATAGAGAAAATTATCAAAGAAATGGTTGAATCACAGTCATGACAAAAATTTCAACCTGACTGGATCCATCCTTGTGGTATCATAGCAGTGAAAAATGTCCAAGAACTAGAACCAACCCTTATAATGAGAGATAAAGAGAAAGATATTGAAGAGGAAGAAGAAGTTAGATATGATCTGGAAGTGACAATTGTCCACTTGAATCTTCATTGAATGCTACTTCAAAGTATCTATCTTCTCTCTACAACCAAAATTTGAAAGGAATCACATCACTATCCTCCAAAAAACCCAAAATATCTTTTCTAACTGATGAGAAACCCTATTCTTAAAAAAAAATCAAATATGCATTTGAAATGTTGATAAAACCTTCACTAAACTGACTTAGAGGCAAAAACACCATCACTAACTGCATCCTTACTACCTTTGGCACACATTCAATTCATCATTTCACCAAAAATCAAATTTGAATTGTTATAACAAAAACTAGTTAAAAAATAGGCACCTGGTACAAAACCCTAAATAACTCAAACATACTACCTCTTAGGCAAAAAAAAAAACTACAAATCTAGAAAGTTTTCTCTAAGAGATTTCTGATGGTATATGATAGTCCTATACCCGCTCATTAGAAATGCCCAGAACATCCATCTGAAGATCAGGTTCCTATCATATTCTCAAGAGTGCATTTGATTGCAAATATTTAATTCCTTTTCTAAAGTTAAAATTTTAGGTTATAACCCACTTTTTGCTTAAAATGGCTTGTACATTCAAACTTCAGAATAGAATTAAAAATATTATTTTATAAACTCATAATTTTCCCTCCAAATTTAATCTAGGTCAACTCAAGTTTGACTCATGTGACATGTGTCACGATGTGATTGGTTGGTTGTTGCACTATCATCTACCACCTAAGCAACAAATGGCACCCTTTGATTGGTCGATTAATCCACCATTTTCCACCTAACACACTACCATATGGCAACTTCTCACTAGATCTTCTATTATATGGTCATTACCACATGGCACTGCTTGATTGGTCAGATTTGTCACACCACCATGTGTGCTTGCCACCACATGTCAGCACATCATTATGTCTCTTTAATTAACTTCCTTGCAACTTTTCTTTGCAACATAGTGACAAGCATCGATCCTTGTCCACATGGAAAAATCTTGTACATCCATCTCAAACATGCCACATCATTACCCTCGGCATGCATCATGATGTTGCTTTGTTGCTATCACAGTCATCATTCGGCCACATCATTATGACATAGCAACACCATGACATGTGGAACACCTATCCATGTCACCACCTCAAACTCTGTGCCAAGCTCTAAAGGAGTCCACCACATGTCACTCTATGAATTGCCTAGTTGGCACCACGTGTTAGCCTCTAGTTGATCAAATTGGTCTATTCATACCACCACTTCATTGTCATAGTCTATGTGTTTGGTCAAAATATCTTCTTGGTCACCATTTGGTCAAGGCCCATGCACATGGAGAGCTTCTTTTAAAAAATATATTAGCTTTAAGACACTTGATATAAGAGTGCTCACATTTAAAAACATTAGAAAGACCCTTAGCACGGGCAATGTGGGATAATGTTTACAGTATTGCCTTCCTTTTGCCTATGGGCTTCTCATCTCCAATCACCTTGCCTTTCATAGCATACACAACTAATATGCATACATCCATTAGCCGAGCAACATAGGTCACCATGGCATGGTTGATTCAAATGTTGCATGCCCATAACACAACATTATACCCAGGCGACTAGGAATGCATGAAACACCCATAAATGTGTTGTTCCATAATGTTCCTACTATCTTGCATTCCCAAATCCTGCAACACACCCATGAAAACTTCCATTTGCATTTCACTTCAACTTAAACATTTCCCTTATACTTGTGTTACAACATATCAAGTTAATAGTTCAATCTTCTTCACAAACTTCTCCAAATTACCAATTGTGGTTCGGATATTGGTCAATTTTCATTAAAATTATCCACCTTAGATCAAGACTGAATAGCAATGAACAAACTAAAGGGACAATGTAAATACCATTCAACTCAGCATGAAGAAAAAGTTTAGCATAATCACAAAGGTGACAAAGCTGAAAATTTATTTTTTCCTCAAACACGCATTCTAATTTCATTGCAACACAAGTATACAATGGTTGGAGAGGTTTTAAGCACAGAGTAATCTCTTGTCCATGTGTTCTCCCTTTTTCCATGGACTATAGCTATGTCATTTTAGGATGAAAAGGAAATCCTCCATGCTACCTTTGTGGTAACAATCTTGGCCTTTGCTTCCTTCCTGACATCACCTTGGACCTAACATAATGATAGGGAGAGATGGGATGAACCAATCACAAATTCATGCTTCCAATCTACCTCTGAGACCTAAGGTCTCTTACAAGATAACCAAATGAACCTATAGGATCCCTATCCAGAAAATATACCCCAATCCAAAGCCCCACTCTCCTATCTTGAATTTATTTCACTTCTTTCCATCTACTAGATTCTCATCCTAAGTAGAGAAGGTTTCTAACTGAACTAGGTCTTCCTAAGCCAATTCTTGTGCACTAATTGTAGGTTCACTAAGATGATTAAAATCCTTTCAATACCTCTTTCATGGCATAAAATAACCTTTTTCCTTTAGCTTCCTTATCAATTTCATATTTTTCCCTTTAAAATAGGGCTACAAGAAAGAGCCCCAATTAGCCCTCTTGTTCCTAGAAATCAAAGATTTCTTCAATTTTATTCAATAAGAAACTCAAAGTGTCTTCAAAAACCCCCATTCGTATCATGATAACTAAATTATTTCCAAGGTTTTACACCTCCACACTGTTGTATTGTACCTCTGCTTAGACTGAGGGTTTTCAAGGGTTTTAGGCCTTTATAAGACTAGTCTATTGTTTGGACTAGATAGGTGCTTTAAAGGATTAGTGGTACCCTATCCTTCTTTTCAAAGGACCTTCTTTGACTCCCCTTCAACCTCCATATTCACTCTTCTAGAAATCTCCACAACCCTACAAGCAATAAGCTCTATGAACTCAATATTCCCTAGCTGGGCATGCTCTGGCTCACTTAGGGAAAGAGCTTAAAAATGCCCTCATGGATTTTGAGGGCCCTTCCTTTTGTCAAGAGGAGGTACATAGAGTACACTCACTTTCCCCAAGAGGTATCACTATTTCTATGGTGGGGTAGTGAGTTACATCTCTTTGAAAACCAACTGCCTTGAACAGGACAACAGACTGGACAAAAAAGAAAAGAATTTACAAACAATGAAAAATGAAACACCTACTCTAATAAACCAAAAATGTCCTAAAAAAGTATATCTACACTAATAAAGTGATAAATCAACCAAACTAACTCTCAAAATCTTTCATTACCTCAAATTTACCTTCATACAGTCAAAAAACAAACATTCCAGTATATAGTCCATACATTGACACAACCAACTGGCAACTTTAGGGTTTTTAAGTTTAAATATGTCCCCTTAGGTCTTTCTCCTTCCCATTTAGGGCTTCCATCGAATTCCACCATGTTTCTAAGGGTTCTTGCAAGGTGATCAGCAACTTTTTGCAAAATTGCAACTTTTCTTGCATGGCAACTTTTGCAATTTTTCTCGTTTGCAGTTTTTAACATCTCCTACTTGTTAATTTGGCCATCCCTTAGATTTTCCATGCTACTGACCCTTATCTAGGCTAGATACCTATTTTAGGACTCCAATAACAAAGACTCCCTTAAGTTCTAAGTCACTTATTGCTATATACCAAGGAATAGCTTGATTCTAAGGCCATTTAGTAACTTCCTACACCCTAGTTAATGTTACCAAAACACACCTAGGTCCTTAGACATTCATTCTAATTACAAAGGCTCTCTTGGAGCACATCACAAAAAAAATTGAAAATGGTGATGGCCCTATGTTTCAAGGTTCCCCTACACCATACTCCCCACCAAAGAAGCTAAGTCCCCTATGGAGACAAAAGGTGAAGATCTATACCCTAAAGCTTGAACTAATTCCTAGGGATCCATGTAGCCTCTGAGTCTTGTTTTTATTTTCATTTGACAAGGTTTTCTTTGTATGTGCCATGTCTGGTCTTGGTATGAATCTAAGAATCTAATATCTTCTCTACTTAGAGCTTGGGCTTAGGGGGCAAAGCTATTATTTGAGCATCCTTCTGAGATTCCTCCACATGATGATCCACCTTAGTAAGAGGTCCTTTATATCTAACTAATTTTTCACATTGAATATGGGAGAAATGGCTAGGTCATCTAGCAGCCCAATCTTGTAAGCATTCTACCCATACTTGGCTAGTATAGGACATGATCCAAGTCTTCTCATCTGAATCTTTGTTGAGGTTCCCTTTTCCATTCTTGCTTTGTTTAGGTGAACCATTACCAAGTCCCCTACACCAAATTGTACTTCTTTCTTCTTGAGATCAGCTTTTTCCTTGATCATCTTGGTTTTTTAAATGAGGGATTGTTTTACTTGATCATGCACTTCCTTCATGGATTGACTGAAATCTTTAGCATAACCACTATTAGGTACTTGACAATCTAAGTTTCTCAATTCACATACAACCCTATGATGTATCCCATATACAATTTCAAAGGGATTCTTATCTATAGCTATTAATTTTGTCATTATAAGAAAACTTTGCTTGGTGAAGGACTAAATCCCTTGTCAAACATACTACTTGGTTAAGCATCTTAACAAGTTTCCAAGTGTCCTATTGACCACTTCAATCTGACCATTAGTTTGAGGATGGTAGGCTGAACTAAAAGATAGATTAGTACCTAGTATTTTCCATTAGGACCTCCAAAAATGTCCCCTAAATTTGCTATCCTTATCAGATACAATGCTAGTTGGCAAACCATGAATCCTCACAACTTCCTTGAAAAACAAGTAAGCAATATGACTTGCATCATGGGTGACCTTGCATGGAATAAAATGACTCGCTTTGCTAAATCTATCCACTACCACATAGATGTTATCAAAACCACTCTTTGTTCTAGGTAAATCAACCGCAAATTCCATACTTACACATTCCCATGGTCTGCTTGGTATTGGGAGAGGTTGATAAAGTCCTATATTTGTAGAAGTCCCCTTTTCTCTTTAACATATGATGCATTGCTCAACATAATCTTTAACATCGCTTTGCATTTTAGGCCAATAGTAGTACCTTTAAACCAATTCCAAGGTCTTATTCAAGCCAAAATGACCAATAAAACTTCCATTATTTTTTTCTCGAATGAGGTTCTCCCTCATGGACCTTTTTGGTACACATAATTGCCCTCCTTTGAAGAGTAGCCCATTCTACAATGTATAGTCTGCAAACTCACCATGAAAGTGATTTAGGTGCTCTTGATACACCTTTTATGTTGCTGTAAAATCTCCATCAATTTGGTAGAGTTTTTTAAAGTTATCCAACCCTATGCTCCTTACTTGGATTTCTTGCATAGTGAGCATCCTTCTACTCAAGGCATCAGCTACCTTATTGAGCTGCCCCTTCTTGTGCTTTATGGTGAAAGTATAAGATTGTAAATACTCCACCCACTTGACATTTCTATGGCTTAGTTTGTCTTGGAAGTTGAGGAAACTCAAATATTGATTAGCAGTAAACACTACAAACTCTTTGGACAAGAGATAGTCTCCATTTTCTGAGGGATTGAGCAAGTACATAAAGTTCCAAATCATAGGAAGAGTACTTTTGTTTTATTGAATTTAGCTTTTCACTAAAGAAAACCACTAGTCGATTACTTTGAATAAAGACTCCTCCCACTACTATATTACTAGTATTACATTTTACAACAAAAGGTTCATTAAAAGTAGGAAACCTTAGGATAGTCTTAGAAGCTACCTCTTTCTTCAATGTTTCAAATCCCATGTTTACTATTGGTGTCCACACAAACTTGGTCTTTATTCCACCCTTGATAGTGTCCATCATGGGAGAACATTTCCCACTGAAGTTCCTGATGAACTTTTTATAGTATTGAGCTAGGCCATGGAAACTCCTCACTTCACTAGAATTTTTGGGAGTTGGCCAACTCAATATTACTACAACTTTTGTCTTCGTCCATTTTAAGATCTCCTTGAGATAGAACAAAGCCTAAATAGACTAGTTCTTGCTTCATGAAATTACACTTGTTTAGATTGATGGTTAGGTTTTCTTCTTTCAACTTAGACAATACAATTCTAATATGTTCTAAGTGTTCCTCTTTTCTCATGTTGAAAATTAATATATCATCTAAGTAGACTACCAAAAACTTACCTTTGACATCTTTCAATACCTCATTCATGAGCCTCATGAATGTACTTGGAGCATTAGAGAGGCCAAATGGCATGAGTATCCATTCATAGAGTCCTTCAGTGGTTTTAAAAGTTTTTTTCCACTTATCTCCCTCTTTTATTCTTATTTGATGATAGCCACTTTTTACCTCTATCTTGGTGTAGAACACAGCCCCTCCTAGGAAATCCATTAAGTCTTCAATCCTTGGTATGGGAAACCTATACCAGATTGTGGTCTTGTTTATGGCTCTAGAGTCTATGCATAATATCCATCTTCCTCCTTTTTTAGGTGCCAAAATAGTGGGCATAGCACAT
This sequence comes from Cupressus sempervirens, assembly GCA_028749045.1. Lineage (NCBI taxonomy): Eukaryota > Viridiplantae > Streptophyta > Pinopsida > Cupressales > Cupressaceae > Cupressus > Cupressus sempervirens. Next base: position 523,996,236 of record CM053783.1, on the reverse strand, counting down.
AGGCTAATGCTCTTCCTTATCAACCCTTGATCCATCAACTATTGTACTTACTTTGCAACTTCCCTATTCTATTTGGGAGTTAGCTTGTAAGGTTCCTTGTTTAGAAGAGATGCCCCTAGAATCATGTCTATTTTATGGCTAATTTCTCTTTGAGGTGGTAGGACTTCAGGTGTTCCATCTAATATAATGCTCTTGAATTCATCCAAAATATGCTACACCTCATAAGGTATGTCCTCCTTCTTAGTCTCTCTTTCCTCCTTGGGTTTCACCACAATAGCATAACCCACTCCTTCTTCTTTTTCAAGAGTTCTCATGAACTCTTTCCCCTTCAACATCAACACATTAGGTCCACTCCCTTGATTATCTGATTCAAGTAGTGACTGAATTTTATAACTCACCCCATCCTTCTTAAAGGTATATGAGTTGAGGTCACCATTGTGTATGGCTTTTCTACCAAACTACCATGGTCTACCTAAATATAGGTGACAAGCATCCATGGTTAAAACATCACATAAAATCTTATCTTTATATCCTCCTATGGTGAACTCAATCCATCCTTGCTCATTCACTAAAACATCTTGCTCATTGTTTAGCCAGGTGACCTTGTAGGGAGTGCTCTGAGGTATTTTAGGAAACTTAACTATGGCCTCTTTTGAAATTATGTTATTAGTAGACCCTAAGTCTATGATAACTTTTCAAACCTTCCCAATAATCTTACATCTAACCCTAAAGAGAATTATTCTTTGCTTGGGCTCTCCTTTGACTAGTTCTTTAATCAGGATCCTCTTTATCATTAAGTTCTCACCACTTTCAGAATCCAACTAGATATCAGATGACTTCACACTTGAAACATCTTCATGGATGTATGATATATTCTTTTCTCCTTGTGATGTTGATCCTTTTTTAGGACACTTATAGGCAGGGTGCCCAAGTTGCTAATAGTGATAACACTTCATTGTAGCAAAGTAGGATGGTCCCCTTCCTCCTAGTGATCTACCTCTACCTCTACCTCTACTTGAAACACCTCTTTGACTGGTTTCTCCACTTTTTTCAATCAGCTTGGACTCACCTTGGGACCTACTATCATTGCTCCTACCTCCATAGCTTCCCCTATGTCCTCTTCTATCTCTACATTTTCCTCTATTCTTTGAGGTATAGTCTTGCTTTCTTTTTCCTTTCTCTTCCATCTTTAGAGTCATTTGGTAGCACTGATGAACTATTTTAGGAGTAACAAGACTCATGTCTTAATGGATAGACTACTTGAGTCCATTCAAATATCTTTCCAATATGATGCTTTCATCTTCTACCACCTTGGACCTTAAGCATAATTTTTTGAACTCTTCAATGTAAGAGTGTACATCCATATCTTTTGGCCTAAGATTATATCTTCTCCTATGTAGTTGTATTTCATCATCTTTAGGAATATAATCTTTCCTAACTTTAGCTACCATTCCTTTCCAAGTAGCAATGGGGCTTTTCTCTTCTTTTTCCCTCTCTATTTGAACAAACTTACACCAGGTTAGAGTAGTACCCCTTAACCTTGACTTTGCCACCTTAACTTTTTGAGCATTAGAGACACTGTTACATTCAAAATGGTTCTTCATTCCTTCAATCCATTCCATGATGAGGTCTGGATCTAAGATTCCACTTAGTAAGGGAATGTCTTCCAAGGCTTTACTATTTATTGCTTTTAATGCCTTAAAGAATGGTTCTTCTAGTATAATAGGGTCTGGTATTGGGGCTTCTTCCTCCAACTCAACCTCTTTCTCTTTGGCTTCCTAATCTTCTTTCTACTCCATCTTGTCCTTGACTTTATCTATTGTTTCTTGGACCTCACTTAACAACTGTTCAAGTTGTGCCAATCTTTCTCTCAAAGACTTTTTGTCTTCCTCTTGCTCTTCTACCTTCTTCTCGTGTTCTTCTACATTCTTGGCCAATTCAGCATTGGTTTCCATCTTTCTAGAACCACTAGATTTAGTAGTTGATAGCATTTACATTGCTTTGTGCTTTCTTTTCCCACACCTTTTAATAAGGCTCTAATACCACTTGATAGGGAGAGATGGGATGAAACAATCACAAGTTCATGCTTCTAGTCTACCTCTGAGACCTAAGGTCTCTTAAAAGATCACCAAATGAACCTATAATATCCCTATTCAGAAAAGATCCCCCAATCCAAAGCCCCACTCCCCTATCTTAAACTTATTTCACTTATTTCCATCTGCTAGATTCTCATCCTACATGGAGAACACTCTAGGTTTCCAACTGAACTAGGTCTTCCTAGGCCAATTCTTGTGCACTAGCTGCAAGGTCATGGAGATGATGAAAATCCTTTCAAAACCTCTCTTTCATGGCATAAAGTAACCTTTTACCTTTAGCTTACTTACTGATTTCATACTTTTCCCTTAAAAATATGGCTATAAGAAAGAGCCCCAATTAGCCCTCTTATTCCTAGAAATCAGGGATATCTTCAATTTTCTTCTATAAGAAACTCAAAGTATCTTCATAGAACCCCATTCATATTATGATCACTAACTGATTTCCAGGGTTTTACACCTCCACACTGTCATATTTTACCTCTGCTGAGACTGAGGGTTTTCAAGGGTTTTAGGCCTTTATAAGACTAGTCTACTATTTGGACTAGATAGGTGCTTTAAAGGATTGGCGGTACTCTATTCTCCTTTATAAAGGACCTTATCTCAATCCCCTTCAACCTTCATATTCACTCTTTGAGAAATCTCCACAACCCTACAAGCAATAAGCTTTGTAAACTCAATATTCCCTAGTCGGGCATGCTTTGGCTCATCTAGGGCAAGAGCTTAAAAATGCCTTCATGGCTTTTGAGGGCCCTTCCTTTTGCCAAGATTAGGTACATAGAGTACACTCACTATCCCCAAGAGGTCATACTATTTCTACTATGGGGTATTCAATTACATCTCTTTGAAAACAAACTGCCTTGAACAGGACAGCAAACTAGCAAAAAAGAAAAGAATTTGCAAACAATGAAAAATGAAACAAACACACCTACTCTACTAAAAAAAAAATTTCCTAAAAAATAATATCTACACTAATAAAGTGATCAAACAACTAAAATAACTCTCAAAATCTTTCATTACCCTCAAATTTTCCTTCTTAAAGTCAAAAAACCGACATTCTAGTATACAGTCTATACACTAACACAACCAACTAGAAAATTTAGAGTTTTTAAAGTTGAAAAATGTCCCCTTAGGTCTTTCTCCTTCCCATTTAGGGCTTCCATCATCTTCCACCATGTTTGGAAGGGTTCTTGCAAGGTGATCAACAACTTTTTGCAAAATTACAACTTTTCTTGCATGGTAACTTTTGCAATTTTTCTTGTTTGCAATTTTTAACATCTCCTACTTGCTAATTTGGCCATCCCTTACCTTTTCCATGCTATGGACCCTTCTCTACGCTAGACACCTATGTTACAGCTCCAATAATAAATACTCCCTTAAGTTCTAAGTCACTTATTACTATATACCAAGGAATGGCTTGATTCTAAGGCCATTTAGTAACTTCCTACACCCTAGTTAATGTTGCCAAAACACACCTAGGTCCTCAAACCTTTATTTTACTTACAAAGGCTCTCTTGGAGCACATAAAAATAAAATTGAAAATGGTGAGGGCCCTATGTTTCAAGGTATCCCTACACCACACAACCCTAGCCTCAGCTTGAGCCTTACAATCAACACCCTTTCCACATGATGCCCTTCAACTAGCACCAGATTTGCCCCACTGGTAGGTAAATTTTAGTCACAATCAATGATAGAGATAGTGAGCACCATCACTATAGATCCCAATTTCACAATGGCCCTTTCTTTTGGTTTATCGCATATCTATCATTCTCTAATTTCATTGGTAGTAACCTTGATGTACTCAAGATCTAATTTACATGGGGAATGTAAATATATGGGGCAAGATGGGGAGATAATATTTTGAAATTATAAATACAATGTTCACTATTGTTTGCCTCATTTATTAAATCAAGCTCAAAAACATCACAGACTTGTGAATGTGAAGATGTGGGACATTTGTTCAACATTGAAGTCCTCATCACTTATACATACTTCCAAGGGATCAAGTATTACAACTGCCTAATATGTTGACCAAGCCTAATATAGATTTTTTTGTTTTGTAAACATAGCTTCTAAAGTCTATTTGCACTTCAAAGGTGAACTTCATGTTTTTCTTTTGTTCTCTCAACATTTCCTTCAAGCAATCCCCATAATGAATACTCATAATCAAAGGCAATGATGGCAATTGTAAGAGCATTGCGAGATAGTGACACATATGTCTCTTTGTGTCTTACATGAACAAAAACATCTGGTTTGTCCCAATTATTTTCCAATTGAAATCATTTATGAGTCATAACCTCTATAATATACACCAAGGCTTATCAATTTGATAGAATTTAGTCAGGCCACAAAGTGGGTATGGCTAAAAAAATTGAACTAAAACACCTAACATCTTAAACTAGCCTACTAAACCCATCATACTAATTAAAATCAAATTCAACCATTGGAAGATCATCTAAAACCCATTTCATCTCTTTCTATGTAACTCATCAATTTTGTGCCAAGGGGTCCTCTAACTGGCCTTAAAAATTGACTGAAATAGATAACTAAGCTCTGAAAACTAACATGATGATTCTTTATTCCACATTCTCTTACCCAATCAGATCTCATGTCATGAAAATACGTAGGACAAAAGATATTGACCATCAAAGTTGCTTTCAATGAACTATCTACAAACAAACATGTCAGAAAACCATAAATCGCATTCAATTTTTGCTTTCAAAATAGGTCAAACTGACACTTGAGGGCTTGAAAATTGGGGCACTAGTTTACTATCATGAGGAGAGTATAAATATTTGATTAGGGCTCATTATTAATAATAGGTGACAAATGGTGAATGTTTAAAGTGGGGTACTCAGATTTGCTAAACAAGGAACTGTAGCAGAAAAGCGATTTTCACAAATGGAATGGACCTAGGACAGTGTGCAGATGGATTCGTCAAGACTTGAAAACTAGAAAACTTAAAGAATTTTTAGAGTAGAACATAGTGGTACAATCCATTTGGTTCATAAATCATGGATTCAAAGTTATGACATCCTAAATAGGTGTACCAATCAATCAACACCTCTTGACTCCAGTAAAACTTTACAAATCTCGCTTGGAAGCACATTTGAAAATTGATCAAATAGATTCCTCATAAACTCAAATCTAAAAAATAACAAGTATTTGACCCCTAAAATTAACTTCAAAAGGAATTTTCTCATTTTGGTCAACTAGATCAAAGTTATAACTAGTCAAATAGGGTCTCCCAAAATTTTGAACAATTTACATCAGCATGACAATAGTAAATGATTGACTTTAAGGGATTCAAACCTAGTCAAAACATATCAAAACAACTTGAAAATTGAAACATATGTTCTCTGATATATGTACTAGACACTCCCAAAGCAGTGAGTCATGAAACATAACTGGGTATGAGATATTCAAATTCAAACTAAGCTTCATGTCGTTGTTTTACACTTAAACAAAAATGCAAATTTGAACATTGCTCAAAACAAAACTTCATGGAATGACAATTTATCTTCATGGAATGCATGGATACATTGAATGCAAGGTGTTCAAAATATAAAACACCTCTTAGGCCTAAAAAGGATAGTCAGGTACACATGCATTAAATGTTCTTAAAGGGGCTCAAAATGACTCAAAAGCATACAATGGTACTCAAATTAGGAATGCATTTTTGAGTCCCATCACTTTGTCAGCTTGTAGATTCAATAGAAGAAAGATGGTATCTACATTACTCAATCTAAGTATATCAAGGAGATACTAAAGAATTTTGGAATGGAGGATTCAAGACCAGTTGGAACACTTATGTCTACTAGACATAAGCTTTCTAGAAATAATGATTCCAAGGAGGTAGATCAAACTACATATAAATCTATGATTGGAAAATTTCAATATGTAGTACATACTAGGACCTGATATAGCATTAGTAGTTGGTATGGTGGCAATATTTTTAGCTAATCTTAAAGAAAATCATATGATGACAATAAAGAGAATTGTGAGGTATCTAAAGGGTACTAAAGATTATGGAAAGAGGCAACTTAAATTTGAAAGCCTTTACTGATGCAAATTGGGTAGGAAGTGTTGATGATAGGAAGAGCACTAGTGGTGGAGCATTCTTTCTTGGTAAGAGACTAGTGTCCTGGACAAGTAAGAAGAAGAAATTTATCTCTTAGTCTACAACAAATGAAGAGTATATTGTAGCAATAGTCAATTGTTCCAATATTATTTGGTTTAAACAACTGTTGGCAAGTATGAAGGTAGAAATCAAGTATCTAGCGGTTATCTTCTATGATAAACCTAATGTAATTAATATATCAAAGAATCATGTGATGCATACCAAGACCAAGCACATTGCAATAAAATATCATTTTCTAAGAGAATTAGTCCAAGACAAAGAGGTGAGATTGGAATATGTGAATACTAAAGAAAAAATTGTAGACATATTCATCAAGTTATTACCTAAGGATGCATTTTTATATCTAAGAGGTAAGCTAGGGATCATTCACCTATCTGAAGCTACCAAACATTATTTAGTGATGCATGAACCAAAGCATGTTAAAGATCAATCAATTTGATGCAATAATGAAAGGGCATACTACATATGAATCAGTACATTAGGTATATTGAAATTCATTGAATATTGTCTTTGGCATAAGATGTCAAAGAGGGAGAGTTTGATGTCATATCACAAAAAAATTGTTAAGGGAGAGTTTTTTATTTGAAGATGTCCAAGAGGAAGAGTTTTGATGAAGAATAAACTTGGAGAGTTTGTTATTTCATATCACAAAAAAATTTTAAAGAGATGTTAGAAGATGTCAAAGAGGAAGAGTTTGATGAAGAATAAACTTGGAGAGTTGACTGACAAAGAGAGACACTAAAATCAGAGGGAGAGACTGATATCAGAGGGAGTTCACACTAATAGAGGAAGTTCTCATGGATGAAAATCAGAATGAAACTAAGGATATTAACCTTACTTTTATTTTTCTCTAGAATTTCATTGTATTATGACATGTTGTGGTGTCATCAATGCCAAAGAGGGAGATTTTTTAAAACAATTGATTAATTGTATATTATCTTTGATGTTACACAAAATATCATATCTTTTCTATTTAGTGTCTATTGAGCTTACTTAGGTGCTAAAGATAGTTTCCTATGTATGTTGAGCATTCTAGTGTTTGCCAAGTTTAGAAGATAGTATCAAATTCACTCAGGCACCTAAGAGAAGTTCGCAGAAGTTCAGTGTTAACCGAGCTCACTCGATTAAAAAAGGAAATTTGGATGGAACTAGCATTAACCAAGATGATTTGGTTACCAAAGGAAGTTTATGATGTTGCACTATTGACTAAGTTCATTTGGTTAACATAGGAAAATCATTTTAGTTTTAGTGTCTACCAAGCTGGGTCAGCTAACAAAGGATTTTCTTATTTTGGCATATTGAGTTTAATAGATTTGTTTTATGGTTCTATCTTATTGAAGAGATGAAGAATTATTATTATAAGTTATATTCAAGTCAACTCGACAATGTATATGATATGAGTATAAGGTCAATTTGAGGATTGAATGTGTGAGAATGTGTGGAAGATAAGAAGATTCTTAGAGGAAGCAAATTGGAAAGATAAGAAGAATATCCTTGTTGGGCTACAAAGATTAATCTGATCAAGAAGGATCAAGTAATCATGCTAGAATTGAGATCTAAAATGAGAAATATAGTTGCATTAGCAATTAGGTCATTTCATTGTTATACTCTAACTATTGTAGCGGTGAATCAATTCTCTTAACTAAGTTAGCCTAACAACTATTTGTAAATCCCCTAACAAGGTGGCATTTCTAGATTGAAGTGTCTAAAGACCTCTAACAAGGCCACTCCTAATAGGGTGATTAAATCCTCTAATAAGGTCACACCTAATAGTGTATTTTGTAACCTTTAATAGGGTTGGCTCCTAACGAGGCTCACTTTAGAAGAGTGAAAAATAGTAACTAGTTACAATTGGTGGTTTTTTCCAAATTGAGTTTCCACGTTAAATATTGGTGTCACTTGTGTTCATGTTATATCTTTTATTTGTATGAAACTAAGTTAATTAAGGTTAATCATAGTAAATATCTTAAGATCTACATGTTCAGTATTTTTCGAGTAATATTTGATATTATAATGCTTTCCAAGTTACAACATATTGATTGTGTTAACCAACTGGTTGTGTGTTAATCGAGTAATAGCAATTTTAGTAGAGTTTATGTTTGTACTGACATCTAAGGGATCTAAGATTTATTTTTGTGGTAACTAATTCACCCCTCCCCTCTCAGTTACTCCTCTTATATTTCTAATAGAGTATATATCATAAATATGATAGCTAAACTATACATAAAAGAGATCCATGAGCATATAATTATGAACATAAAATTAAGCATATATAACCATGAGCATAAACTAAAACATCACATGGAAACATAAACTCAAAATGCTAAAACATCCATATACAAAATTCATTACATCAGAAAAAAATGAAACAAATACCCAAGAATATCAATCGAATCTAATGTCTCATATATATCAAATGTGTCAAAGGTACATATATATAAGAGATCTAAAACTTGGATTTATGTCTCCAAATATATATGGTACAAGAAAAATGCCACAAGGACATCATCCTAGGATACTCCTAACTTAAGGAATGACTCTTACCTTCTTCGACTGGTGGTGGTCATGGAGGTGGAGTGTGTCTCCTGTCTATTAGTTGTACAACACCCTCTAATATGCCTGCTCACTTTGAAAAATTAGGCAACCCCTATCCCAATGGCACCACACCTCTATATGTTGCATAGTAGTAAGCATCTTGTGCTCCATGATTCTCTAACTCTCACTTAGTAGCATCCCACTCCCTGCGAAGCTCCTTCCCCTGTGCCCACTTCTCTATTAGTTGTTGATCTTGCATAGCTAGGGCAACCCACAGTGTCTGCAACTCTACCTCTAGGGACCAAATCCTGTCATCTCAAGAATCCTCCTCTCCATCTCTTCCAATAGATTGATCCTATCATGGCTCTACCTTCTCTACCCTCCTATGTCTTAATTGATGCTCCTCCTCCTCCTCCTCCTCACTCTCCTCCTCCCTCACAGCTTGGGCCTATGTCTGCATCCTCCCACCTGCTCGAGAACTGCTCCTAAACTCCATGTGTCTACCATCCTTGCCTCTACCTCCTTTTCCATCTCTACCATCCCATCCATGTCTTGCTACTAGGTGGTGCATCTAGTCATGTGAATCTTAGGAGCAAATGGCATTGCATCTCATATAATTATACTAGGTTTGCCCCTACATTTGCCACCTCTGGGCAATAATCCCAAGGCTCTGAAATGAGTGTTGTTTTATCTCTTAGGGTGGTCTAATAATCTAACATAGGTAACCAACCCTTTGCCTCCTCGTCATGGAATCAAGCATAAGTGGTAGTCTCCATTGAGATCACCTACCTCTGCAAAAATTGGTGCCATACTAGACTAACTACAAAATGCTCTACAATATTTGAATGTCTCCTAACAAGTGGCTGACTATAGTGCATGTACTCAAGCTTCCATGTATCAAACCATCTATGAAACTACCAACATGGTCACCAAACAAAAGAAGTCAACTCATCAAAAATATGTCAATAGTAAGTCATATCTACACTATGAATCTATAGGATGAACCCTCTATATCTAAAAATAAAGGACTCATTGTGCTCCCATGACTGCACCCATGGTTGAATCGCTACAATGTGCTCCCAAGCCCATATCTAGGCCAATACTATACCACATGCCTAGGTATTCTCAACTTGGTAGGCTATCTTGTAGAGCTCATGATACATGTCAGCTAGGATAGCTAGTCCCCATGCCATCCTTTGAGGCCACCCAATCAAATCTGCAACCAATCTACCCTAGCTTAGAGGGAAGCCCTTATGGCCCATGTCAATAAATGGTGCTTGGGAAACCAGAGAACAAAGCAGACACAGTAATGGATACTCATCTCCATACTCATCTATGAGCCTCTTCTAGATCAAGTAGCAATTCAAGATAGTCACATCTCAAAATATTTGTTGTACTGCTAATCTCCCCTCTATCAAGCTTTGATCATAATAAACCTATGACATGAAAAACTCATGCTAGTACATCTCATATGGATATTAGAATCTTAACAAAAAAGGAGCGACCAAACATAAAAACTCACAAGATTGCAATAACATGGAACATGAAGGATGTGATATACATCCTCCAAAGTGATGGTATCTTTCTAGTTGGCAAATGAAAAATGTCATTCTTGTTGTTCCATCACTCAGCTAAAGCACTCAATAATCCATTGTTCGCCCATATATGGGGCATGTGTGTCACCCACCTCAACCTCATACTCGATATAGTAGCCTTCTCATCAACATCTAGATGTTAAAGGACACATAACCCCACCACCTCAGGGGCTCTGATACGAAGACTATGAAAAATAATTTGCAAAACTGAGTCAAAAATATCAATATCTACTATAAACATCATCAATCAAGAAAAATGATAGAAAATAGTGCCCAAACATGAAAAAATAGCTTTAAAATAGATCATGTGATACTTTTATTATAACCAAAAGATAAAATTTGCTGAAAAAATGTTGTATGATACTTTCTATACTACCTAGGTGATACTTTTTGGCCAAGCAATATTTTGCACTAGGTTAGACGTGATTTGGGTAGGTCAACATGATATGCCTTCCTAAAGGCATGCGGTACTTTGTGTTTGGCAGAAGTATCATGCAATAAATTTTTTGAAAACCCTTTAAAATGCAATAAAAATGTGTTGAATTCTCCGAAAAGTGATAAAAATTGATGACTTACTGAGGCCTCATACTTAAGTGATCGGTTGTGCAACCGATTGTGTTTGAAATGGTGTGTATACGTCAAAATACCTACTAAAACCATAACCTCTCTCCAAATTGCTCTCTCTCCAAAACCACAGAAGACAAATGAATTGAAAATGATCGTTGGACCTCTTATATAGTCCTTTGACCTCATTTTGACTGATTTTTCAAACTCCTCAAAATTATGTGAAAATTGTACCACTGGCTAATTTTGACATCCTAGATCCACTTTTGAGGTCGAAATTGAAATCTAAGTTCATCTTGAGAAGCAAATCACATTTCAAAATTCTACCTTCTTCTATCTAGTTAGCTAACCTTTTGAGATCTAATCTATGTTAGACAATCTTCATTTCTCCATGTCTTCATCATTTCTACACTTCGTACCTACTTTAATTCATAACTTTCACTTCTAAATCATATTTTTACTTGATTTGGCCTAATTTACAAACTTTACCCCTCTTGGTCAACTCTAGTCAAATTGGGGCATTCTATCACTCTATAATAGTCATTATTTGGTTCTAATCACTTATTTGTCATCATGGACTTTGCTATATCTTGATTTTCTCATATCTAGCTCATTTTTCATATTTCATTTACCTCATTTTGACTTTGATCCCAAGGGGGAAAAAATACTCTATCATCGCTTACTATAACTATCTATTTCTCAAGAGCATATGTTTGATCTTTTCATTTGTTCTTGATCTATCTATGTTTCTTGGTGTTAGTATTCTTCTTGAATTCTGATATTATTTCTTTCCTAGTGTTCATTACTATCACAATCAGGTTGTACATTTAGGACTTGTTATCATTTTTTATATTTTGTTCTTCATAATCATATCTCTTTATATATTATTGTCTACTTGGCTTTTGTATTCTTTGACATCATGTGTTCCCAGATCAATCACACATTAGTCAAAAAAGAGCAAATGTAATCACCTAAAAATGGTCATCTAGACTATTAGCCCCTTTCTTAGCATTTTGGCTAAATTAATTAATCATTTACCTAGACCAAATTGCTAAAAATAAAATTATTTGATTTTAACCTATAGTTTGACTATATTATCCTAAATCCATATTTGATTAAAAGAGCATGTCCCCTTTTAATTAATTAAAAGACCCCATTCTTCTAGCCCACTCAATGTGCACACTTAAAGTCCTTTTTCTATTTACAAAATAAAATAAAAGACTTTTGCCTCACATGAAAAGTCAACTCCTTTTCATTGGTTGACTTGCTCTTACACATGGATCATGCCAAAAGTCAACCCCCACCCTTGATTTTCCACTTCCTTTATCTTGATCTCAACCTTTTTTATACCTTTAAAAGAGAGAGCTCTCTCCTTCTCAAAGCATCCACTTCTTGAGTATTGTTATGATGCAAGTTTCTTGATTGATTTCTTGGAACTTTATGGAGAGCTTCTCATTTTATTGTTTAATTCTCTCATCACCATTGCATATTAACTTAGATTCATATAGTGTAGGTTATCCTTTTACAATAGTTTAAATCACATAGTTTATATAGATTTTTTTAGTAACACTCTCATTTTGATTAATCTAGTTGCATTGTGCATATCATCTAGCTTAGTTCATTCTTACATTGCATGATTGAGATTTACTTTGGGCACTTTCGTTCTTGTTCTTTCCTCAACAACATCCCATTGAATGGTTTACTAGCAAGGGTTATGTCTATAAGTCTCAACTAAGAGCCTATTCATATGCTCAAAAAAACTCATTTTCACTCCATGGATAGGGAGGTATAAGTCAATATGCAAGCATTCTAATTCATGGGTTCACTTGGATAGAAGGGTTTACAATGGTGCATATTTCTAGTGTACATCTCCAAGTTTCTTTAACACTCCTTGGGTCCTAAAATTACTTGAATCAACATTTTTCATGATAACTAATTCTCTTCCTCTCAACACACCCCTATTTCACACTTGGACATGAAGTCTTATTGTCCAAATCATCATCAGTGCTCTTAGGGTCCCAATTCAAACTTGTTTTACATCGCCAAATAATAAATGGCTTCTAAGCCTTATTACATCTATAACATAGTACAAAAACCAAAGAATTAGGGAGGTTCCCTACACCAATATGCAAAATAGTGTCCGAAGTGTCTCTCTGCACACATTCTAGGTGTTAGTGCATTGGTGGAGGCAAAAAGTGCAAAAGTTTTAATGTTGTAATTGATAACATTTTGCAAAAAATTAAATGTAATTATGGGTTCGTTTGTATATTTGGAACATGTCATGTAAGGTGATATAAGGTCATTCACAATTGGGGGTAGAGGTTGGTTTATGTTTTTTCTTAGAGTTCAACATGAAAATTAAGGTTTTTCTATGCAATTTTATTAGAGTCAATGTTGCAACATGCAAAACATCTGCATTTCAATGGATTGAATTTTTATTGATCTTATATAGTAGTACTATGTCTATTAAAGGAGGAAACGTTTATCAAAGGATTCCAAGTATAGAAAAGAGAAGATCTCCCTATCACTTGGGAAATCAATTAGTCATTCAGATTTCCATTACAGAGTTATACAACATATCATTTTGTTGTAGTATCTATTTGGAATAGTAGTATAGAAAATAGGAATCTAATAGGTTTCAACGGATAATAAGACATTGTTCTTTCTCTACACATAGATATATTGCACCTCTAATTTCAACCCTACAACCATTCATCAAATTACAGTAACTGATACCTAAGCACCCCAAATTTTTCAAATCCTTGTAATTTGATCCCAAATGATCAATTATTGTTCCAAAGACATTTATTGACCCTTATTGATCCTCCTAAAATCATTAGACACTATTGGCCAACTTACTACAAGTATTGGTCATGTAGTCCTTATTAGGACCTTTATGACATTTGAATCATTATTTCCTTTGTACACTTACAGAATGACATTATTGGCTTTAATACATACCAATTTTTCAAGATATAGTTGTGCTTCTTCATTTGGTCTTAAATCTTAAAAATATCTTGTCTGAAGGGGGTGCTCATGCATCTTGGACTCAATCTTCAAAAACATAGGCAATAAGTTATGAGCACCCCAAAATTTGTTGGGATAGGATGGTTAGGTGTTTTTAAGCCCTCCAAGCTCATTTTGTCCCTTTGGACACTTTGAGTGGGAAAAAAACCTATGATTCTCTCACACCATGTCATGCAATTATTTAATTCATTAAATTAATAACAAAAAACTAAGATAACTCAAAATGAGTTACAACTAACTCCTATTTATACTCAATAATAAATCTATAAAATCAAAGAAAAAAGCAAAGAGACACAAGATTCATATTGTATAACTCCACTTATTTATTTAATTGTATAAAAAATTAAATTAAATTATACATCAATATTGCAATACCCCTAAATTGCCACATTGGTGTGCTGAACCAATTTTGGTCTATTGATCTTACCTAAAGTCCTATTGTACTAGAAAATTTTCATTCTGATAATCTCTACTTGAGCTAAGTGTCAAAAGCAGAAAATCATTAATCTGCATTAATCACATACTTTATGTAATTCCTAAATTTTGACTTGAATTAGCTAAATTGAAGCTATTAATTGAATTTAATTTAATTATAAGTCTTAGTACTTTTATTAAATTAAAATCACCTCTTTACCTAATATACATGAGGAATTAAATATATTTGATTTAATCAATACACCCTCATTCTAATTATTCAATTTAATTATTCAATTAATTAGGTTATTCAATTATGAGGTCATATTTAACTTTTTAAATCAAATATCTTCTATTATTCTCTCTCTTTAGTTTAGAATTGGAAATGCTAAGTGGACTAGAATTAGAAAAGGAATTAGATCAGTTAACTCCTTATTACACTCAAAAGTGCTTAGTTAACTCCCTTTTCACAAGGGAATTTTCTATTCTAACTGAATCTCATCTTCAATCTCGACCGTTCTTTCTATTTGATCTTGACCGTTGATCAAATTCATGGATTCTATTTAAGAAACCCTCAACCTCTCATTTTAAAAGGATGCACATGAAAAGTATCAAATTAATGCCAATTTGTTTACTCAAATATTTTCATTCACACTTTTGCATTGCTTTCTCATATAGATTACAATGTATCAATTTAGGTTAATATGTTTTATCTTATTCTTAGATTAATATGCTTATCATTTAGCTTAATCTTGCATTCATCTAGATTAAATCCTTTGTACTAGGTGGTTTGGTTGTTGATCTCTCAATTTTGAGAGTGGATAGAAAAATCTGTCTAGTTAGAAGGCAACAGATCATCTTGTTGGATCATACCAAATAGACAATCCCATGTTCATTTTAGGATGTTTCTGACATGTAAAGATCATGTTGAAGTGTATGGTTAATTTAGAGGCCCACAATTAGCACATACATTGCTGGTGCCCACCATGGGGCCCAAAAAAATATTTTTTTGGGCTCCACTTTTGATAATTTTTCAACATTCTATTTTTTGATATTTCTTTTCGAACGAATTAGTGGATTTTCACATGATAAGATCAATTCTTGCATGAAGAAATAGAATCTTCACCTATAGTTTTGTACTTTCTTGTAGAAAAAGTGTATCCTTGCATGCAAGAAAGTCATTTCTCGCATGACACACAACCTATTCTCACACAAGACTGTGTAGAAGATCGAGCAAAACTTGACACCAATAAATGTAAATTGTAATTTTTAGGTACTATTGTTTAAGATTTTTTTTGATTTGACACTTATTTCTGAAGCATTTGGTTTCCATTTTTTTATTTTTGATAGCTTAACAATGGTTTGTAGATTGTTTGTCAAAGATACCTTATCATGAACATACAAATAGTACTGATAGTTTTATTGGAGGATGCTCAGTCAAAGATTCATTGGTCAAACAATGTATTCAAACCCACTCAAATGTTGTGTTTGTTTTAATGCTTTCTTACACACATAGTCTGCTTGTGAACTTTATAGGGCTCTAGACAAAGGAATAGGGGCATATTCTCTTTGATACTTGGAAGTGATGCCCAAGAGTAAATAAAAAATCTAGACATCTTTGTAAGACGATACTTGAGGGAGGAAAGAAAGTTAGTGTTTCTCTCAACAAAGCTTTTTATGAGGAGATGATGACTTCCTTTTAGGAAAATTAAAATATTGGAAGAAGACGTGTTGGGATTGATAAACTAACTTGGTGATAAACATGTTCTCTGTGTTTGGGTAAGGTGATGAGGTAGGGGAGTATGTTCTTTTCCCTTTGGAAAAATCAAAAACTTTGACCCTTGAATCCAAGCCACCAACCTGAGTCAACCTTTAAAGGGCCTTCTAGAGTGATCCAACCTCTAGGAATGACCCAAGTGAGCACACACCTTTTGCTAGTGATTCCAACTCAATATAATAAAGAAGCTTTGTAGAGCAAAAGACTCCAAAGCCATTCTAACTTCCTCTTCTTCATTCTGATATCGCATATCAAGAAGAGGTTGTATCTGTTGCACTAGGTGGCACTGCCCTTAGGCTTGCTAGTTAAGTTTGTGCACTTACAAATTCTAGTATGAGTTGTTGGCCTCAACTTTATTTGTGAAACCACCAACGATTAATGTGAATAGAAGCCAAGTAAAATCTTTTAGATAATTTCTACTCTATTCACCTCCAAAAGGGGGCATAATCTTTGTGCAAGGAGGGGGGAGAATCTCTCCTATGGATACTCACCATAGGCATGTATGTGGATGTTGGAATTTTTTATATGCCCTTGACCCATGCCATAAGGGTGCTCATTGAGTGTATATGTTATTGAATCCTTAGAATACACCCAAAAAAAAGCACCCTCTAGTGGGGTGAAATGGTTGTGTGAGGTGAGCGCATGCACATAAGTTGTGAGACAAAGGTTTTTCTTCCTCTTCCATTTTTGGCTATAGGGATAAAAAGTGTCTTTTTTGAGTCTATAAATTTTCCAAATCATCCAAACAAACAAAAGGTCAAGAATTCCTCGTCCTTCTCAGTTGCTTTTTCCTCAGTTGGATTGTTTGTGACTATTGCTTGCATCCCTTGTCTAAAAAAAATGCCTACTTTCAAACCAAAATGATGTCCAAAATCTAAAATTGATGTCCACGTCTTCCTAAAAATTTCAAACATTGTCAATCCTTTATTGAGAAACTACCAAAATCATTGAGAATTTCTTTAAGTACAGTCAAAATATGTCAGTTTTGTCCTTTTCTCGCTTGCAGTTCTGCAAAATTTTGCTTCAGAAAACTATCTATTTGTGTTTTCTCATGTAGTTCTTTGCATTTCCTTGCATGTGTCTATGGAAATCCTCGTGCAAAAGATTGCCAAAACACTAAATTTTGAGTCAAAAACCTACTTTTGTTCTCAATTTGTCCTTTCCTCGCATAGCCTTTCCCAAATCCTTACATGGGAAACAAGTTCAAATTTGTTGTTCTAAATTCTCACCTAGTTCATTGTTCTTCCTTGTATGCCTCTATGTGAATTTTTGTGCAATTTTTTTCCTCAAACTGTCAAAATTGCTCTACTCAAGGTATTTTATCTCCTAGTTTTCTATATTTCCTTACGCAAGTCTATCTAAATTTGTCCAAAATAGTGAGCTATTTTGAGTTCCCTCTCAAAACATGATCCAAATATGATCTGTGTTTGAAACATTTAGTCATTTCTCTTTCTACATTAGTGTCAAACTCTAATTTCTTGCTTAGTTGATCACTTGTGATTTACACATGAACTAGTCTCCTTGCTTAGTTGTTCTATTCTCTTCTCTTGTGTTTGTTATACCTTGTGTCATGATAGTCACAAATATTGGTTGTTCTAACCATTTCTCAGACTATTCATACCTAGATATGCTTATTCACTTTGAGACAACATTCTAGTGTGATCCTCATTTAAACTTTTTTTTAAATCATTGTCTATGATTGTTGCCACAAGGAGTGGAAACTTGTTTTCTTCCTATATATCACAACATGGTAGAGCTAGAGGTAGAAATCATAGCAAAGGTCATTCCCAAGTTTACACACTATCTAAATCCAGTGAAGGGTCCTCATAATCTTTTTCACCTATTAGTCCACCTAGGCCTCGAAGAACATTCTCCATAACTTTCAACAAACTAGGAACGCATGTATCAAGAGAATCCTAAAATTGACAAAACACCTACATCTTTGAATGAAACAGATGAATTCTTGTTCAAACACCTTTTCAATTGACATATATTGAAACCTTCTACACTCCTAAAATGGTTGATCAAGATCAAGAAATAGGAGAACATAGTAGGAGAAAATATAATCAAGACTGCCAAAGAAATGAAAGATTGAAAGAACTTTACAACTACACGAATGAGTATGAGGATACTAAAGAGATAACCCCCAAAGACATAGAGAAATGTTGTGAGGATAAAAACTTTCAAAAAATGATGGAGATCTTTCTTAATGAATAAAAAGAGAAATATTTTCTCAAGCTCACTTAAGAAGGAGAAAAACTACCTCAACATTTCAATGTTGAAACAATTGTCACACAAGAAGAAGAAACTAAAACATCCAAGTTACAAAAACAACTTCAAGCCATGCAAGAACAATTGGCCCAAATGATGTGTGACAAGGATAAACCAATGAAAACTTACACTTTAGACACCATCTCTCCATTTTCCTTTTGATAAGTTTTTGGATATGCCTCCTTTTCCAAGAGAAGTTGAGCTAACCAAATATGACAAATACTTTGGAACATCTAATTCATGAGATCATTTAAGGGAATTTGGTGCTTTTTCTATTGAATTCATGCACAATCAAATGTATCTTATGTTTTTATTCCCATGGAGTCTAGGTGGTCAAGCCATGGAATGGTTTTCAAGGTTAGCTACTAGTATTAAAATATTTGATGAGATTGCTAATATGTTTATTCAATAATACTCACACAACATATAGCATCCAGTCAACATACATGATGTGTGTAACCTCAAACAAAAGTTTGGAGAACCTTTCCTCACATTTATTCAAAGTTGGTGACAATTATATTCCAAATATTCATGAAAAACTATTGAAATATAAAAACTTAATATCTTCATGAATAATATTTTTCCCAAATTTTGGTATAAAGTACAACTTCAAGGTTCGCATACCTTTGAAGATATGATTACACAAGTTATCGAAATAGAGGAGTTCATGGTCTAAAAGGGTGAAATAACCCTTCAAAAAAACATTAAGAAAGAATCTACCTCTAGTAAGGACAAATCCAAGTATGTGAACAAGTACATGATGGAGTAGTTGATAAAATTACTCTCAAACCTACTAAAACAACTTTCAATCTCACAAACAACATCAAAGCAACTAAGACTACTGAAAAATCTCCTCCCAATAACAAGACATTTGGGAATAAAACAAAGAACTCATCTTGGATTACATGACAAAAATGAGACTACACACCCCTTGGTGAACCACTGGATGAAATCTATAAGACCTTGCTTTAAAACAAGATCATTACTACATTGGATAATTTGTTGGAAGATTGGAGAGATTGTTGAAAGATTAGTTGGAAGCATGAATGCTAATGATATTCCTATGGGGGAGTATTACTATGATGATATGTTACATTCATGACTGAGTTTGTCATTGATATCAACATAGCATGTTTGATGTCTACATAGCAATCTTCTATCGTCTATGATCGAAGAATAGCGAAAAGATTAAGTTGGTATAGATGACTAGTTGAAAATGATAACCACCTGAGGTTATGGAAGATACTTCTAAGTATTTTTCATATGTAGTTAATTTCAAAAGTAGAAAGGATAAGTCTAGAAGAAGTTATGTAACTTTTGGTGATGTCTGTTCTGAGATAGAGTTTATAGAGGCATGTTCTGGTAAACTTGCTATATCTCTTAGCAGAGTTGATATCTTGAGGATCGAGGTTGAGGACATGAAGAAGACATGTTTAGGATGATATGGCTAAGCTCACTCATCATGATATTGTGTGTACGTAAATTTATTCAAGTTGCAAGGCAGAAGATTGAGGTTATAGCTAAGTGTAACATGTTCTTAATGTGGTCCTATAATAATTAATTGAGAAGGACTAATAGTGGACTTAGGGAATTATTTTATGTACTTGGTATAAAGGAAATACATTTTCCTTTATCATGGAATGTCAATATATGATTGAATGATCAATGATAAGCAGCAGAGAGTGTGAAATGAAAAGTTGAGCAGAGTAGTGTAGAAGTGAAGGAAACTTCATTGCCGAGGTTTTTTTGAGTGATCTAAGGTTTGGTATTTGGATCTAAGGTTTGTGACCTAGTCTACAAGGTTTAACAATGATTGGTCTAGTTGACAAGATACAGCAAAGGACATAGGAAACAAGAAGATAATAGTAAATTACTTGTTTGAGCAATGAGCTCTTCTAATAGTTGAAATTACATGTTTGGGCAGTGGGCTCTTCTTGCATACATTATACCACAACTCCTAACGGGGTTGGGATAGCTCCTAATAGGGTTGGAATCTCTTAATAGGGATTCAAAGTCTCCTAACAGGGACTCATTGTACCAAATGTTGGAATAGACTCTTAACAGAGTCCATCCTCTAACAAGGAATATTTATATTAGTACATCATCTTGTGGGCATCATTCCCACCGGGGTTTTTACTCTGATCAAGGGTTTCCCTGGTCAATATATCTGGTGTAATTATCTATCTGCACTTTATTATGGTTTTTTTTTACTTTGGTTGAATGGTTAAGTTTTTTTAAATAACATAAATGTTTTAATTTTTTGATAACTAATTCAACCCCCCCCCCCCCCCCCCCCACCCCCTCTTAGTTATCTTGGTGGACTATTGTTTCTAACATAATTCTCATCCTTATGATCCACAACCATGACCCACATGGTGGAATGAGAATGCTTTTTACAAACACCATTAGAACAAGGACCACAAAACAAGTAATTGCATCAACCTATGTCACAAAGTTAAAGACTTAATTAACAATAGTGAAATTTTTGTGGATGGACATAATAAGAATTCAAACCACAAGGCTTTTAAGGAGTCATTTCCACATTATGAGAAAGGAGAAAACTCTAAATAGAAAACCAATAACAAGGTCAATTAAACATACAACTATGACAATGATTTGATCAACATGGTTGAACCCATGGACTTTGAACATTGTGATGTTATCACGGTTAAAGGAAAACATGACAATGTGGAACTAAAAACATCATTTGTCTTAAGAGTTGCTACATCTCTTACAACTGATAAAGAATAGTCACAATCTTGTTCTAATGTTATTACATGTTCTCATGCCAAGATAGTAATTAAAATCCCTATACATTCTACTCTAGAGATAGATCAACACAAAGAAAAAGCTATTGCTGGTCCATCTAGAAAAGGAATGAAAATTGCTTCTACAATTACCAACAATAGTATCCTTGACCAATTGTAATAGACAAGTTCTCAAATAATGATCTTTGAATTACTTAAAGTCTTGCCTTCTCATAGGAAGATTCTCAATAAATCACTCAATGAGGCAAGCATACCTCAAGATCTTGATCTTGACAGGTTTCAATCTATGGTGGGTCACTTGACATCACCTCACTATGTGTCCTTTTCTAAAGAGGATGACAATTCATTGAGTCATCCTCATAACCAACCATTGCACATTGAAGTTATGATACATCAAAAACATGTATGTCGCATGATCACTGATAATGGAGTTGGTCTAAACATTTGTTCTACTACTTTTCTCAAGTAATTGGGTTATTCTAAAGAGTTTATTGATCCCCATTGCAAAATAACCATCAAGACATATGAAGAAGTCAAGTGTAAATCCCTAGGTCTTTTTGTTTTGCCACTTCAAGTTGGTCTAGTAGAAGGAGATGTTATTTTTCAAGTCCTTGAAATTCCATTCATATACAATATCTTGTTAGGGAGACAATAGATACATGAAATGTAAGTTGTTCCTTCAACATAATATCAATGCGTCAAGTTTCCATTCCAAGGCTCTAAAGTTACTATACCTACTAATACTAGTTACACCTGTAACATGCTTAAATTTGCTACAATATTTGTACCTACTAATATGGAATCTATGGATCATCATGTTGATAAGCTAAGAGAAATAGAGAAGTCACTCAAGTTGACAAAAACTGGGATTGGCAAATATCACATAGAACCTATTCTATCTTTGACATCTCTTCTTGAGTCTCACTGCCATTATGGGAGACCATTTGAAGTGGAGAGACCTTTTGTGCTATCACTTTAGACTAAGTTCAATGGTACCTTTGTCAAAGCTACTACACCTCTGGAAGAGGAAGATGAAGACAAATCCATCATTGCATGGATATATAGAGAGGAAAATCCAGTGGATCTTAGGGAATAGTCTCGTGAGATTACTTCCAAAAAGTATGGTATATATCTTAAGCTCATGAAACACTTTGGTTATAAAGTAAATGACCCAATTGGACATAATAATAATGCCTTGATTGATCCTATCGAAGAATTACCTAGAAGGTCTCAAGACACAATAGGTCTAGGTTCCATGAAGATCCCCTTTCATCTAGGGATTAATAAATTCATACCAAAAATTGAAAGTTCATCTAAACATGATTCACAACCTAAGTTAGATAATCATGAGGATAGCTCTAATGATGAGGATACTTATCCTTATCCAATTCCTCTTGATCTTGCTAAATTCTTTGCAGAACCAAATTATTTTGTACCATGTGTTATCACTATGGATGTTGACAATGATTCTTCTAACAACACTATTGATCCTCGCTGTATTCAGCAAGAACATAGAGAGTCCAATCATATTGTAGTTGTTGAATGACTTTGTAAAAATCAAGATGATAATGAAAGTGGAGAATGGGTTCTCATCACTATTGAGGAATTCTATAGTCTAACTCTATGTAGCACAAATTCTCAAGAGTACAAATTTGATTCTCTCTTAGAGGCAACTACAAAAAAGGATGTAGATCAAGTTCACATTTATGAAAATCATCTTGAAATTGGTGAAAAATCTAGGGTTTAATCAGATGAGTCTCATCCTACTAGTGTCAATGAGTCTTCAATTAATGTTATTAGAACTCAAAGCCATTCAAATACATTTTTGGATGAAATCACTTTAGGTCTCGAATTACTTGTCCAAGCATTTGATGACTATACCATGAACGCCATCAAACCCACCACATCTCTCTCACTCACCTATCCTAAGCTCATAGACTAGAATTCCAATACATCTAGTGAAGTCCCTATATTCCAGAATGATTATGCTCTTGCCTGCTATTTAAACATTGTCAAACCAATAGCGTCCTCTACAACTGAGTAGAGTTTCAATATGACTAAAGCTGACATCAAATATCTTAGTCACACAATTAAAAGAAAAATAAATAGAAGGTCTGATGGTGAAAACCACATTGTGGCCATATCAAAACCCAAAATAGTAAAAATAAAAGACATATCCAAAGGTGAAAACCTCTTTGAGGTGCCTAAGGATGAGATATTTGATGCACTTCCTAGTCATTTTGAGGAAAGATCATCAGTGTTGATAGAGCCAACACAACTAATCAACTTGGGAACCGAGGAATAGCATCACATGATAAACATTGCACGATCTTTATCTGTCGAAGAAAAATAGGAATTTATTGCCTTCTTTCAAGAAAAAAGATTAATTTTGCATGTACCTACTAAGATATGCCAGGCTTGGATCTTGACCTCATAATGCATCATTTATCTATTGCTCCAGGAGTAAAACCAGTCAAACAGAAGCTCAAGAAAATGCATCCTCATGTCGCATTACTTGTTAAATTTGAATTAGAAAAGCTTCTAAAAGTTGGTTCCATCTGTGTTATTGATTATGTTGAATGGATCTCAATCATTGTTCTAATCTCCAAGCATGACAAATCTATCTGAGTTTGTACAAATTTTTTAGATCTAAACTTACCATGCCCAAAGGATGATTTTCCACTTCCCAACATTGATATGATAGTGGATATGATAGAAGGATATAAAATTTCCTCACTTATGGACAATTATTAAGGTTATAATCAGATTAAAATTGCACCAAAAGACTAGGAGAATACTGCTTTCACTTGTACATGGGGTACCTTCTATTGGAATGTGATGTCATTTGATCTGAAAAAATTTAGTGCCACGTATCAAAGGGTAATTACAACAATCTTGCATGATATGATGCATAAGACAATGGAGGACTATTTTAGTGACACCCTTGTCAAGAGTACATAATCCAACACTCATCTTCAAGATTTGCGACCAATCCTAGATTGTATGGAGAATTTGAGTCTCAGATTAAACCTTAAGAAATGTGCATTTGGTGTAACTTTTGGCAACTTACTTTGCTATATTGTCTTTGCAAAGGGAATCGAGGTGGACCCAGAAAAAGTTCTAGTCATGGAAATGCACCCACCCTGTAATATTAGTCAAATGAGGGGGTTGCAAGAAAGACAAAAATCCATTCACAAATTCATTTCATAGCTAACAGATAGGTAATAGCCTTTTACTAAGACTCTACATAAAGGTGTGAAATAGGACTAGAAAAAAGATTGTGATTAGAGTTTAACATAGATAAAACAATATCTTGCTAATTCACCTATCCTGATGCCTCTTATTTATGGGAAACCTCTCATTTTGTACATCTCAGCAACAGATTCATCTCTTGGTATCTTGCTAGCTCAAGAGGACAATGATAACAAGGAATGAACTATCTATTATCTTAGTTGCACATTGATTTTGTATGAAATAAACTATAGCATCATTGAAAAAGCTTGCTTAGTAGTTATCTTTGCTTCTCAAAAGTTGAGACACTACATGCTTGCTCACACTACATGTCTAGTTTCTGAAATTGATCCACTGGAGTACTTACTTAGCAAGGTAGCTCTAACAAGGAGGTTAGCCAAATAGGTCATGATACTAAGTGAGTTTGATATTACATATGTTGAAAGGAAGGCTATGAAAGGAGAGGCAATTGTTGATCAATTAACAAAAGCACCAATGCAAAGTATTATCCTACTAAATATCGACTTCCCTGATGAATCTATTTTAATGCTAACACATCAAACTTGGGTGATGTTCTTTGATATTTCCTTTACACAACAAGGATTTGGTGTTGGGCCCTTATTCATAACACCACAGAAGTATTTGTTGCCTAAGGCATACAAGATTTTATTTCCTTGTGCAAATAATATTGCAAAGTATGAAGCCCTAATCAATGACATGAAGATTGCAGTTGAATGGAGAGTAGATGAATTGAATATCTTTCACAATTCATAGCTCGTAATCAATTAGTCTAATGATGTGTATTAGGCCAAGGATGAGAATTTGATGCCTTATAAACAAATGGTGGATGATTTATAGAAATACTTTGCTCATGTCACTTTTCAGCAAATTCCTCGAGCAAACAACAAGGTGGCTGATGCAATGGCTACTCTCACTTTCATGCTATAGATGCCTTAAAATGTTTTTTGACATGAATTTTTGGTGGAGGCGTTACTCTACCTAGCCTATAATTCACTAAAATCCTAGATGATCTATTCCATTATAGGACACAATTTGTCTTGCTACCATCATATCTATTCGTACTTGCATGACCAAATAATTTCAAACAATCTAACCCAAAACAAAAAAATGTCACCAAATCTATAGTGCTTCATGGTATGTTATTATTACTGACAACTTGTTTAGGAGAAGTCTTGATGAAACACTCCTTAGGTTTCTAGAATCTAATGAGTCTAAACATGCATTAATTAATGTACATGAGGGCATTTGCAAATCTCACTCTAATGACTTGACACTAGTTCGTAAACTTATCAGAGCTAGTTCCTATTGACCAAATATGGAGCAAGAGGAAATTGAATACACCAAGTCCTGCAAACAATGCTAGCTCCATGAAAATTTGATTCATGCTCCAACCAGGGAGCTAATTCCATCTATCATGATTTGGCTATTTCAACAATGAGCCTTTGATTTAGTGGGTCAGATTCATCAGTCTTCTTCAAATGGACACAAGTTCATTATCATAACCACAGACTACTTCTCTAAATGGGTGGAAGAAGTTCCTCTTTTTAGTATAAATGGAAAAATTATAGCTCTGTTCATTCTTAACTACCTCATATGTAGCTATTTTGTACCATCCTCTATCATTACTAATAATGGGGGACAGTTTAAAAACAAGGATCTTAAAGAGTTGTGCTCAAAGTTAGAATCAAGCAACATTGGTCTTTTACTTATTACCCCTAGGGTAATGTCCAAGCAGAAGCATCCAACAAGGCTATCCTTATGATCTTTCATTGCACAGTCAACAAATCTAGAAGGGACTGACACTTCAGATTAATTAAGCTTTATGGGCTTATAGAACAAGCATCAAAACTCCAATGGGAACAACACGCTTTGCTTTGGTATATGGAGTAGATGGTGTGCTTCCAATTGAGATCAAGATTCCTACTTTGAGAATCTCCATGAAAGGCCTCATTATTGATGATGATTATAGAATATCTTAGCTTCAAGAGCCAAAATTGTTCGATGAATGTTGATAAGTGGCATGTGATCATCTCTGAGATTACCAAAAGCATATGTCTAAGAGCTACAATAAGAAAGTCAAGCCACGTGACTTGCAAGTGGGTGACCTCGTCCTGAGAGAAAACCCTATGAATCAACAGTGATGGATATAGAAAAGGAAGTTTGAACCCAACTGGCTTGGTCCATACATAGTTACTACAATGTTTGGATCTAGTGCTTACCAACTTCCAACAAGTGAGGGAGAATTGCTCAAGGAGCCGATCAACACTCTTAATCTGAAGAGGTTCTACAGCTAACATGCTTTCAAAAGCTCTTTGTACACACTTAAAAGTCCTTTAAAAGATCATTATCTTGGTGAAAACCTAGCAATTTATGCCTTGGTAATACCAAAAAAAGTGAAATCAAAAAAAAAAACAAAAAAAAAAAGGAAAAAGAACAAAAAATTGAAAAACAAAAAAAAAGTGTCATTGATGAAAACTTAGCAAATAGGCATCATGGTAGCAAATTTTTAAAAAAGAATCTCTACCAAGAATGTGAAAACCTAGTAAATAGGTGCCTCTTATTTCAAATGCTACATCTTGTAGGGCATCTTCTAGCCCTTATACAGTTGCTTTCTTGCTTTTTTTTGTTGTTTTTGCTCATTCATCCATGGATTAAATCTTGTCATAGTCTTAGGGAAAACATCCTATACTTTCATAGAAGATCTCTTTCACATTAGTCACTAGTTGTTCTAACTATATCTACCCATTATCGCTCACTTTACAATAGAGATTTCTCTTGAAGAAGATCTCTTTCGCATCAGTCACTAGTTGTTCTAACTACATTTGCCTACTATCGCTCACTTTACTATAGAGATTCCTCTCAAAGAAGATCCATTTTGCATTATTCACTAGTTCTTCTAACTGCATCTACCTACCATTACTCACTTTACTACAAAGATTCATCTTGAAGAAGATCTCTTTCACATCAGTCACCAATTGTTCTAACTACATTTTCCTAGTGTCGCTCACTTTACTACAAAGATTTCTCTCAAAGAAGATCTCTTTTGCATTAGTTACTAGTTCTCCTAATTGAGTCTATCTACTATCACCCTCCTATTGAAGAGATTTCCTTCACATATGTTTTGAACATTGACACTTTACATCAATCCTATAACACTTACAATGAAATAGAAAAATTGACATGATTTGTGTTTATGCTAAACTTTTCTTTGTTTTTTTTTCTTTCACTTTATCATTTCCCTTTGAGCAACTCAAGGATGTCTCTTTTGACTAGAGAAGTGAGGACTGGGGGCATGATCTTTTCTTTTCTTTCTATTTTATGGTTTAGTTCCAATGATCTGAAGCATACCTACAAAAAAGGTGTCCACTATAAGAGCCTTTATCTGATATTGGATGGTTGTGTCTACCTCAACTCATTTTATATGGATACTTCAGTGAGGTTGGTTCTTTTCCTTGCTTGTTTGAGTGACTTCTCTACACTATAGTAAATATTGATACTCGTCCTACTAAGTGAATGTATGGGTCACTGTGAGAGTATACTTAACACAGTTTTGTCTCAGGTTACAAATGCAAGGGTTGTCGTGGATAGAATCCTTACTAAATACTTAGCATAAGAAGGATCCCTTGTGTGTATCGTGTGTTTTCATGCAAGAAACATTTTTTTCAACCTATTGTTTATGCTTTGATGCTGATGTTCACTTGCTACATTGAAAGGGATAAATGTTCTAGTCATTCTGGCATTTTGTGCCTTAATTCTTACATTTACTCCTGACAAAACTAAGACATATGTCATATTCATATTCTCATGATTGCAATGTTAGTGTGAATTGTATGACATTTGTGGTCTAACTAAACACTTGGTGATGATAATTTTATGAGTTCAGTAACCACACCTAGGGTTGCACCTACAATAGGGTTACATTTCATACTTTGATTACATAAGGGTATAGTTTGATCACTGCTTTACTTGCATCTTTTGACATGAGAGGTTGTTGGTTTCTTCAAAGTATTATGCTTCTTCATGACTGCAAAGTGTTCAGCTCCTTCTTTCATCTTCTTGACTTTTGTAGGATACCAGTCACTAACAACAAAATTAAAACTGGCATGAGATGTTAGTTCATTCACATTTTGCATTTCATATACATATTTTCATATTCATCTCATCTGCACTACATCCATACATCATATCATTTTTCATTTCACCACAATCATATCATTAACATCTCACGTATGACAAAATAAAAGAGAAATGGTGACACATGCACAAATACTCAAATCAAAGATCTCATATATATAAATCTCTCCAATGGAGTCAAGTGTACATCAATACAAAAATGTGTGCTACTCAACCACTATCAATCTCAAAATGATACAAAATGGTGCTAGCACACCCTTTGATACATAGCCAAAACAAAATTAGAAGAGAATAGCTAACTCTGTGCCTCTTCTCCACCCTCGAGTGGAGAAGGAGGAGGAGGAAGAGGAACATCTACTCTAGTTGGAGGATGTGCACCTCCTGACTCTCTCACTTACTCTAAGAATCCTAGTACCTACTCTGATGCATCTTAAACTATGCCTACATAAGCCACACAATAGTATATTACTCTCAAAGACTACAGTTGAGCCTCATCTTGATATTGCTCCATCTATTCTTGTAGCTCACAGTTCTCCCACTCTCAATCTACTAACCGAGTATCCCTCACAACAATATGCATCTAAAGATCTCCTAGTTGTTGCTATACTACTCTCAATCTATCTCTAGCTCTCCTCAAGGCATCATGTGTCTATTCTAGGATGTCACTGCCCTGTGGCTCAGAAGCAGGCTAATCCTTCATCTCCTCATCACCCACTCTAGGCTCAACTAGTTGAGCTAGCTACTCCTCTACATGTGGCCTCTATGCATCACTGCCAATGGCACCCAAGGTACCCATCTCATCTTAAGGATGTCTACACTCCCATCAACATCTAGTTCTAATCTCATTTGACAAGGATGGATCTACACCTATCTCATCCATAGTCTATGACCCTCATGTTATGGTTGTTGTTGTGGTTTTTGTTGTGGTGCCTACATAGGTTGTATGGGTACTACCATCCCCACTATATTTGTGAATTGAGGAAAGGTATGACTCACAAAATGCTCCCTATATGTCAGATTCATCCCCCCATCTACAATTTTAGGTATGTAATCCCATCATGTCATGGTGAGGGAGTGCACATCAATCATAGACCTACTAGGGTCTAATCAGACAAACCACCCTTTCTCCACCTCCATGACAAAGTGGGCATAAGTGTAGTACTCCTATGATATATCATGTGGTTAGTCATACTTTCACTACACACGTGTTAGTGGAAATCTCTTGATCACTTGGATCAAGTGACCAATCAGTGGCTGAGAGGAAAACATGTGTCCAAGCTCTACTTGTGTGGCATCCCATGCCTTTGTCTCTCTCCATGGATGCCATACTACTGCTACTAAATCATCAAGATGACCTTAGTGTTGGAAATATAGATGGAGTAACTAAGAGGGGGGGTGAATTAGTCACCACAAAAACAAATCCACATATCCCTTAGATGTCTTATAAAACTAGTTACTGCTATCACTCAGTAGCCACATAGAAAAATGTTGTAACTCAGTAGATGCAATGCATATTATCATTAACAGAACTTAGACATTCACAGTCATTAACATGCATGCATAAACAAATAACATGAACATAAGAGACACCAAATTTAACATGAAAACCCAATATGGGAAAAATCACTAAGTAACTAGCTACTGATTTTCACTCTTCTAAAGTGAGCCCTATTTGGAGCCAACCTTGTTAAAGGTTACAAAATACACTGTGAGGTGTGACCTTGTTAAAGGATTTAATCACCCTATTAGGAGTGGCCTTGCTAGAGGACTTTAGAACAATTCAAATTGAACTATCACCTTGTTAGATGATTTACAAAATGGTTGTTAGACCAACTCTATTAAGAGATTTAGAAATCACTGCTACAATGGTGAGAAAGTAACAATGAAGTGACTTGAATGAGATGCAACTAAACTTTGCTGACACAAATCTCTATTCTGCTTCACTAGATCCTCTTTGATCGAATACAACTTTGCTACTCCTCAAGAATATCTTATCCTTCTTCAAAATTTTCTCACATTTTCCTCTTCACACAATCAACTCACTTGCATGCTCGCTCATTCATTCATCCATACTTTAAAATTCACAACTTGACCTTTTATTTATACCTTACAAATTGTCAAGTTGGCTCATTTATAAGTTACAATTATCAATAATCATTACATCAATCGGCTACAATTATTACTTTAAACAATTAAACTTTATTTCCCAAAATAATGAAATCCTTCATTGGCCGACCTTGCTTAGTAAACACTACTCCAGAAATGATTTCCAGTGTTAACCAACTGAAACTCGGTGAATACTACAAACTCTGCAAAATCCTTTGGATACTGACCGAACTTGGTAAACACTAAATTTCATTCACTGACCTTATGAGCTTAGTAGAAACTAACTTTTTCCATAGAATCCTTCGACACCTGAGTGAGCTCGATAGAAACTATTTCCAAAGAGTATTTTTAGGAACACTCGATAGACTCTAGAATTTTCTTTGCTAACCAACTGAGCTTGGTTGACTTTGTAATTTGCTTTGCTAACTAATTGAGCTCGGTAGACTCTATCTGATAACTACTATGACATTTGTGTAACATCAAAGACAACACACAATTGAAGAATTTTATCCAACAATCTCCCTCTTTAGCATTGATGGAAACACAACATGTCATAGCGGATGAACTTTGAAAACAAGTCTTTTCTAACAGAACATTTCTCCCTCTTAGATTTTATGCCACAAACTCTTCTCTAATGTTGTAATCTCCCTCTATGAAGGAATTGCATAGCTTCTTTTCAAACAAGAAACTCTCCACAAACAAATTCAAATTTCATAAAGATATGATAGTATACTCTCCCTCTTTGACAACACATGTCAAAGACAACACAAGCCAAATGAGTAGTAATGTACCTTGAGTACTAATTCATATCCAATGTTTCTATTACTATGTTGCATCAACTAAAAGATCTTCAACTTGGTTCCTGTTGATGCATCATTAAAACTTCATTTTAGTGAGCTTCAGATAGGGGAATGACCCTTAACTTACCTCTTAGATACAAGAATGCATCCTTAGGTAATGGCTTGGTGAATATGTCAACAATTTGTTCTTTTGTATGGACATATTCCAATCTGATCTCCTTATCCTGCACCAATTCTCTTATAAAGTGATATTTTATTGCAATGTGCTTGGTTTTTTAATGCATCACTAGATTTTTAGATATGTTGATTGCACTTGTATTGTCACAAAACATAACCACAGGTTCTTAGATCTCTTCCTTCATGCCTTCCAGTAATTGTTTGAACCAAACAATATTAGAACAATTTACTGTTGTTGCAACATACTCTGCTTCAGCTGTAGATTGGGATGTACAATTTTTCTTTTTACTTGTCTAAGAAACCAACCTCTTTCCAAGAAAGAATGCTCCTCCACTTGTACTCTTTCTATCATCAATGTTTTCTGCCTAATCTACATCAGTAAATACTTTCAAATCTAGATTACCTCCAAATTTGTACCACAATCCATAATCTTTAATGCCTTTCGAGTATCTCATGATCTTTTTGATTGCCATCCTGTGATTTTCTCTTGGTTTTACTGAAAATCTTACTACAATACCAACTGTAAGAGCAATATCTAGCCTTGTATGAACTACATACTGTAATTTTCCAATCATTGATCTATATAAGGTTTGATCTATCTCTTTTGATTCATCATCCTTGGTAAGCTTTAGTCCAGTACACATGGGAGTCCCAACTAGTTTAAAATCTTCCATACCAAACTTTTTGAGTATCTCCTTGATGTATTTAGATTGAAAGATGTAGATACCATTCTTGCTCTACTGAATCTGAAGACCAACAAAGACTTTGATCTCACCAAACATTGACATCTCAAATTCCTTGTTCATTTGCTTTGAAAATTCTTTGCATAGATCATCATTTCCTGTAAACAAAGTATCATCCACAAATATTTCTGCCAAAACAATCTTGTTATATGGTCCTTCCTTGATATACAAGCTACTGTTATCATTAGTTCTCTAAAAACCAATCTGAATAAGATAGTTATGCAATCCTTCATACCATGCTCCAGGGGCTTGTTTTAGACCATACAATGCTTTGTGTAATTTTCAGACCATGTCCTTCTTGTTTAGATCAAAAAAACCTTTAGGTTGCTCAATGTAGACTTTTTCATCCAGAATACCATTGAGAAATCTAGATTTGATATCCATTTCATATACCTTAAATCTTTTATATGTAGCATATGCAAGTAAGGTCCTAACACCTTCTAGTCTTACAACAAGAGCAAAAGTCTCTCCGTAGTCTATTCCTTCTTCTTGAGAGTAGCCTTTACATACCAGTCTAGATTTGTTTCTTGATACCTTACCAACTTCATTTAACTTATTTCTGAATACCCACTTAGTTCCAATCACATTTTTATCTTTAGGCCTAGGTACAAGAGTCCATGTTTTGTTCTTATCATTTTGCTCTATCTCTTCATTCATAGCCTCAATCCAACTTTCATTTTCTAATGCATCTTTGACATTTATAGGTTCAAAATTAGTAAGTAAACAAGTACCTCTTAGCTTACTTCTTGTCATGGTACCTTCAAAATTGTCTCCAGTGATCTGATCTGGTGTATGATTTTCCTGACATACTTGGCCAATACAGGTTCCTTGCCTTTTTACTAAGTTCCACTGTCTTCATTTTGAGTTTCAACTTCTAGCTCTAGTTGATCTGACTATTGCTCAGGTCCTTCAAACTTAGTAGGCATTGGCTCAGTAGCATCTAAATGTGACTCGAGTTCCTGCAACTCGATTTGAACTTCTTGCAACACGATTACTAAAGACTCAGGAGTAGAAGTTTCTTGATTGACAGATGTATCTGGCACTATATTAGGTTCAATGAAAACAAATCTCCTATAATCTTCTGGTTCTTTTTTTCTCTCTTCTTCAATCCTCTCTACAAACTCATCAATTTTCACATGTGCACTTTCTATGACTTTGTAAGTAGACAAATTCAAACATCTATATGCCTTACTCTTGCAAGAATATCACAAAAATATGCCTTCATCACCCTTCACATCAAATTTTCTTTTTCTAGATTCTTTCAAAATGTAACATTTACTTCCAAATACTTTTAGGTAACTTACATTGGGTTTATAGCCATACCATAACTTATAGGGGATTTTGAATGAGTCCTTCTTTAACTATACTCAATTCAAGGTATGAAATACAGTGTTGATAGCTTCCTTCTAGTATTTGATAGCAATGTTCTTTTCAATCATTAAAGTTCTTGCACAGTCCATGATAGATATGTTCCTCCTTTCAGCTATTCCATTCTGCTCGGGAGTACCAGGTGTTGATACCTGTCTTTTGATTCCTCATTCAATGCAAAAGTTATTGAATTCATGGGAGATGAATTTACCACCTCTATCTAATCTCAAACATTTTAGTCTTTTCCCTATTTCCTTTTCTACTCTTGCCAAATATCATTTGAACTTCTCAAATGCTTCTGATTTCTCTCTCAAATACATGACAGTCATCATTCTAGAGTAATCATCAACAAAAAGAATGAAGAACTTTTCTCCAATATAGATCTCAATTCCAATAGGTCCACACAAATCAATATGCACAATTTCCAAAACTTCTTCAGACTGGTAATTCCTACTTTTAAAGCTAGTCTTTCCCATCCTACCAATCTGACAATTCTTGCAAGACCAACCAGGTTTCTTTATACTAGGAATGCCTCTTACTTTCCTGAATTTTCTCATTTTTACTAGGTTATCAAAGTTCACATGACATAACCTTCTATGCCATAACCAACTTTCTTCAACTTGAGCAATAAAACATGAACATTCACCAAGTTCAAGATAAAACAAGTTAACTTTTGTTTATATGCCTGATTTAATCAGCTTTCCTTTTTCATCTAACAGTCTTGCTTTTCCATGCATGAATTCCACTTTGAATCCATTATTGAGTAGCTATGCCACACTCAACAGATTGTGTTTCAGTCCTTCAACCCAATAGGCATTATCACATACAAGTTCTTTGGTTAGTGAGATTCTTCCTCTTCCTTTTATGCAACAAGGTTCATTATTTCCAAACCTCGCATTGCCACCAGCATAGTCTTCAAAATGTTCAAACTTAGTTTTATTACCAGTCATATGATGTGAACAACCACTTTCTATGATCCATGTATCATTTTTTCTCACATGAGAGATAAGTGCCATCTTATCTTCCTCATCATTATCAAATTCATCTTTCATAGCAATGTAAACAATTTCATCCTCACTATTGTCAGAATCCTTAGAATCCTTAGCCATGAAACATGTTTTCTTACCTTTGTCCTTGAATGATTTGAAGTCTTTCTTGCTATTGCACTTGTGACCTTTATTCTCATCCTTGGTTTTCTTGTTTGGGCACCTAGCAGCAATATGACCAATTTCCTCCCATGAAAAATAGATTAGAGGAACTTTACCTTTGTATTTTCCTTTGCCTCTAGAATATTTCCTTGCTAGTAGAGCTTCGACCACCTCAAGATCACTATCAGAACTCTGTTCTAATTCTTCTTCACTTTCTAACTAAGAATCCTTTATCTTCTTGGCCTTTTCTTTGAGTGAAACCTTGGCTTCAAATGTTGATTCAATGTTCTTGGAAACTGGAACATAATTGTCATAGTTATCTAGCTCAAATGCAGTCAATCTTCCTACTATGGCCTCTAAATTTATCTTATGATTTGCTTCAAATCATCTTTCTTGAATTATAGAAACTCTAATTACATAAATGGGAATTAATGTTCTAAGAACTTTACTTACAACTATTTTCTCTTTGATATCTCCTCCAGAAGCTTTGATTGCACTGACACTTGCTTTGACTTTTTCAACATATTTAGCAATGTTCTCATCCTCTCTCATCCTCATCTGATCAAATTTTCCTCTTAGACTTTCTACTTTGGGTCTTCTCACATTATCATCACATCCATAGATATCTTTCAGTTTGTTCCACATAGCAAAGGCAGTTTTGCAGTCCTTGCTATCATCAAATTCTTCATAGCTTAGGGCATATGCAATGTCTATCATCATGGTGTTATGAGTATTTTTCTCAGCAATGTCATTGACGGATAATGTACCAGTAGGAGTTGTTTATTCTTCATCAAGATATTTCAATCTTGTATCTCCAATGGAAGCCAAATGGAGTCTCATGAGACCCTACCATGTTGAAAAGTTATCCCTGTTAAGCCTTGGAATTTCCCTCTTGTAAGACATCCTGATCTTTAGCTTAGATCCTTGAAATCCTTCATGTAAGTACCAAAAGCTATGATACCAATTGTTGGAAATATAGATAGAGTAACTAAGAGGGGGAGGTGAGTCAGTTACCACAAAAACAAATTCACAAATCCTTTAGATTTCTTATAAAATTAGTTACTATTGTCACTCAGTAGCCACACAAAAAAATGTTGTAACTCGGTAGATGCAATGTATGTTATCATTAACAGAACTTAAAAATTCACAGTCATTAACATGCATGCATAAACAAATAACATGAACACAAGAGACACCAAATTTAACATGGAAACCCAATATGGAAAAAACCACCAAGCAACTAGCTACTAATTTTCACTCTTCTGAAGTGAGCCCTATTTGGAGCCAACCGTGTTAAAGGTTACAAAATACACTGTGAGGTGTGACCTTATTAAAGGATTTAATCACCTTGCTAGAGAACTTTAGAAAAATTCAAATAGAATTGTCACCTTGTTAGAGGATTTACAAAATGGCTATTAGACCAACTTTGTTAAGAGATTTAGAAATCACCATTACAATGGTGAGAAAATAACAATGAAGTGACCTGAATGAGATGCAACTAAACTTTTCTGATATAGATCTATGCTCTACTTCACTAGATCCTCTCTAATCAAATACAACTTTTCTGCTCCTCAAGGATATCTGGTCCTTTGTGAAAATTTGCTCACACTTTCCTCTTCACACAATCAACTGACTTGCATGCTCACTCATTCATTCATCCATACTTTAGAATTCATAACTTGACCTTTTATTTATACCTTACAAATTGTCTAGTTGGCTAATTTATAAGTTATAATTATCAATAATCATTACATCAGTCGGCTACAATTATTACTTTAAACAATTAAACTTTATTTTTCAAAATAATGAAATCCTTCTTTGGCCGACCCTACTCGGTAAACACTACTCTAGAAATGATTTCTAGTGTTAACCAGCTGAAGCTCGGTGAACACTGCAAACTTTGCAAAATCCTTTGGAGACCAAGAAAAATTGGTAAACACTAACTTTCCTTCAGTGACCTTGTGAGCTTGGTAGAAACTGACTTCTACCACAGAATCCTTCGATGCCCAAGTGAGCTCGGTAGAAACTGTTTCCACAAAGTATTTTTAGGAATGCTCAGTAGACTCTAGAATTTTCTTTGCTAACCAACTGAGCTTGGTAGACTCTGTCTGAAAACTGATATGACATTTGTGCAACATCAAAGACAACACACAATTGAACAATTGTATCCAACACTCGGCACTACTCAGTCTTACCTAGAGCTATCTAAGTCATCTATCATTGATATCTATAGATGTACGGCTCATGATCTTGCCTCATGTTAGTGCAGATAGGCCTCATAATGGGCAAGTGCTCCCATGCCCATACCTGTAGAACATAAAATTTGACTGCCATGCTCTTCTTGTCCTGATAAACTACCTCATGCATCTCATGATACATGTGGGCCAACATACATTGACCCCATCCAAACCATGCTAGCTCCACCAGCATCCTCTATAAAATCTGATCCAACCACACTCTAATCATTATTGGCCTTTGTCAACCACCAGAAAGCAACTGGAGAATATGTCAAGTATCATTGCTAATTTGTGTGTAGGACCATATGTATGCACCAACTCCTCCCATGTGATGACTCTACCCATGATGAGATCCTCCTAGAAGATGGCCCTCAGTGCCAATGTACCAAATCTCAACTAAATATCCTACTCAACTCATGGCCTTTAGAAAGGTATATGTAGTATCTTCTATATGTCCTCAGGCATGATGGTCATCTCTCCCAATGGCAAACAAAAAGTGTTTGTCTCCAAATGGAAATGCTCAACAAGTGCTGCCAGTAACCCGTGATTCAACCATAGATCAGGGATATCACAAAGGTATGAGAGGCCAAGGAAATCACTATGTATCAACTCTATGGCATCTAATTGATGAATCAGTGTTCTGAAGGGAGGATAATGAGATCTAAATGCAACATCTAGGAATCTAACTTGCAAAAATAGAAACAACAATAACACGATTATTACTCATTATCTGAAACACTATACTATCTCTAAAAACACTACAACCTACTGCATACATCCAACAAATGACTAATGAATATGTGAAAGAACAGCTAGAAAAATCAAGGTTTTGACAAAAAAATCTTGCGACCAACACTAGATTTTCGTGTGAGATTTCACTTTCTCATGCGAGTTTTCACTTTTTCATGTGAGATTTCACTTCTTTGTGCAAGAAACTTCACTAAAGAAAGTGAAAAATTAAAGACATCTAAGCTTTCTCACGTGAGAGATGGGTACCTCCCACATGATGAAACCCAATAGCCTATGCAAGAAAGTGCCCCATTGGTACTTCCTCACACGAGTTCTCCTATAGGCTCGTACAAAAAATTGGGTTTCTGTGTGAGACTAGATGACATCAACTTTTAAAACATTCAAAAAATGCTAAAAATTAACCAAAACGCATAAAATTTTCAACGATAGGGAGGATAATCGACTACTCACTGGAGGTTCATAGTCTATCGGCTGGCTATGTCACCTCAAATGCTCGAATTGATGGGTATGCATGGGGACCGCCATTTTTTCCCCTTAGATCTCTCTTCTTCACAAAAGACAAAATGCACAAATGAATTTTAAAAAAAATCTTTTGGGCTCCTATATACGTTTTGACCTAATTTTTCAAAGTGCTTGATTGACATGAAAACAACCCCATTAGCTAATTTGGTTGCTCTGAACACATTTTCAGGATCGAATATGAAATCTGACACACTTAAACAACTAAAAAACACACTTTAAATTTTTGGGACCGACATGATCAAATTCTTGTGTAGTACATTTTTTGATACTTTGCAAATCTTGAAATTTTTCAAATCATATTTATTCAAAAATTTCCAACTTTTTTGGAAAAGTCAACTTCGATCAACTTTGGTCAACCTAATTCAAACTTGATTTTTTGGTTCGAAAAATCACTCTAAATTGACTCCAAATTTTCTTCATGCTCTTATAATCCATTCTAAATTCTTCTAAATCTTGGATCACTTCAGTGTCTTCCAATCTATGGCTTTGCATCATTGTTCTGGTGTATCATCTTTCCAATTCACTCTCGAGGGGATTGGATGATTACATCATTGAATCCTTCAAAAACTAGCTGCAACTTAATCAAAATCTAATGTCTTGATCACTAGGGGAATCTCATCACTTGGGGCATCTTTGTTCCCCCCAATCTAGCATCATATGTCATCTATCTCATCTTTTGATTAGCTGATCACACTTATAAAAGTCCTTGTCATAGTGTGATGGATAGGCATCGAGGCATTCTAACCCTAACTCCTAAGGATCAAGCCTTATTTTAGGGATGATTCTATGACTCATGATTAAGTCTTGTTATCTTTTATGGACCAATGTTCAAGTGTCCTATCTAGACTCAAGAGGATTAAGCTTCATTCTGGAGATAATCCTAACTCTTGTTGAGAATGTTGGAATGTTCAAAATGGGAAGAGTACTTCTAAGAGGGGGGTGAATCAGAAGTACCACACTTTTGACATTTCTAATCCTTTAAATCAAATAATTGAAAATAAGATGCACGCATGTAAACATAAAGCAAACACATGCACATAACACACATAACACCAGATTTGGTAACCCAGAAACCCTCCAAGAATAAGAAGGTAAAACTGGGGTGGGGATGATACCCACAAAAATTACTGTAGCAATGACTGTTTGACCACTTCTGATGGTCTACCCTATGAAAGGCCTGCCCTATTAAAGGCTTTACACTGTGTCAATAGTGACCTGGTTAGAGGATTTACAAACACTTTACATGAAATGTCACCCTATTAAAGGATTTAGTCACCTCTTCAAAGGATCTACAAAGTAGTTGTTAAGCTAACCTATCAACATAGGATTTTGACTTATCTAATACAATGGCTAGAAAGTATTAGAAACCTTTGACCTAATTTCCTACAATCTTCAATTGTTGATTTTAGGCACTTGATCTCCTCACTCTGATCTTGATCCTCTAAGATTTGATATATGATCGTGTCTCTTGTACTATTCTGATCAACTGGATGTATAATTGTTGCTCTGTTCCTCTAAGCCTTTCACTCTTCATATTGAATTTCACTATAGTTTCCCCATTTACTATTCTCTTCACATATGCAAAGGGGTTTTCGTCCTCCTTTTAAAGATTTTGAAGACTTAGGGTTAGGTATGGATCTACGATCCATATTGAGTCTTAAGTTCCTGCTCATTTCTTGCATTTTTATCATTGGTTGCATGCCTTCTCCATTTTTCTGATTGGTTGCATGTTGATTGCATAGGAAATATAAAATATTTGTCCTTATCCTTGTTATCCTTCAAAATCCTTCCATGTCGGCTCCAAAAATGGTTTATATCTAAGTTTGTGAAGGCACAAACTCATATGATGATTCTATTTTACTTAGCACATACTAGACTACTAATGCTCAGCACATGTTTGATCCTAGATTGCTCGCCACCTATTACATTCTGTCTTGCTTGGCATCAACTGTGACTCGACACCTATATATCACTCAACACTTTATATAATGCTTGGCACATATAGTGTACTCAACTTTAATGTAGAAATTGGTTAAGTGTGTTGACACTCAAATTTCAAAACCATCTAAGACCAACAGAGAATTAAGCTCTATTCTAGGGATAATTCTAAACTTTGGCTTCCAATCACTATTCAATGGATAGGTATCAGGGCAATCTAACCTTGACTCCTAAGGATTAAGCCTCATTTTGGGGATAATTCTATGGATCATGATTAATCTTGTCAACTTCTAATGAATAGGTATTGAGGCAATCTAACCTCGGCTCCTAAGAATTGAGTCTCATTTTGGGAACAAAGTTGTGGAGTTTGATAATCTTTGTTCTTTCATATTGGTATCTAGGTATTCTATCTATATTCCCTAAGGCTAAGCTTCGTTCTAGAAATAATTTTTAAAAATCTCATTAATAGGTCTTTGCGTCATCAATCTTAGAACCAATCTCACTTCTTGGACTATATTCACAGACTTCTGATTTCTTTGAATCAACATGTTGCTCACACATTTATTTAAAGAGGGGCAAATATAATACCCCTAATTGGCACATTGGTGTGTTGAACCAATTTTGGTCTATTGATCTTACCTAAAATCCTATTGTACTAGTTAATTCTGATTCTAATAATCTCTACTGGACCTAAGTGTCAAATACAAAAAATCATTAATTTGCATTAATCACATACTTTATGTAATTCCTAAATAATGAGTTGAATTAGCTAAATTGGACCTATTAATTGAGTTTAATTTAGTTATAAGTCTTAGTAATTTTATTAAATTAAAATTAGCTCTTTAGCTAATATAATGAGGAATTAAATGTATTTGATTTAATCAATACACCCTCATTTTAATTATTGAATTTAATTATTCAATTATGAGATCATGTTTAACTTTTTAAATCAAATATCTTATAGTATTATTGCTCTTTAGTTTAAAATTGGAAATACTGAATGTACTGGAATTAGAAAAGGAATTAGATTGGTTAACTCCTTATTACACTCAAAAGTGATCAGTTAACTCCCTTTTCACAAGGGGATTTTCTATTCTGATTGAATCTCATCTTCAATCTCGACAGTTCATTCTATTTCATCTTGACTATTGATCAAATTCTTGGATGCTATTTAAGAAACCCTAAACCTCTCATTTTAAGCGAATGCACATGAAAAGTATCGAATTAATGCCAATTTGTTTACTCAAACATTTACATTCATAATTTTATTGTTTTTATGTTGCTTTCTTATATAGATTACAATGCCTACATTTAGATTAAATTTTTTAATCTTATTCTTAGATTAATATGCTTATCATTTAGCTTAATATTGCATTCATCTAGATTAAATTCTTCGTACTAGGTGGTTTGGTTGTTGATCTCTCAATTTTGAGAGTGGACAACAAAATATGTCTACTTAGAAGGCAACAGATTGCCTTGTTGGATCATACTGAATAGACAATCCCATGTTCATTTCAGGATTCTTCTGACATGTAAAGATCATGTTGAAGTGTGTGGTTACTTTAGAGGCCCACAATTAGCACATACAAATATCAAATTTGTAAGCCAAAAAATCCTAAATACTTGGACTAGTGCAACTGTTTTTTCATTCATAAGCAGAAAAATTTAGAAAATACAAATAATGGACCAACTCAAAATGAAAATTCATATATTAGTTGAAAATTCAAACCCTTCTTCAATTCGTCAGAACTCATTTATAGAGACTAGTTGCCCCTTTTTCTTAAATTCATGTCATTTTCAAGAAGAGAATATCTTCAAAGCTTATTGTTGTTCTAGTAGGACCTCATGGTTTGAGTCATCACCAAGGATGTATCTTTTCACCCATTCCTCAAATTCATCATCAAGTGTCCATGTGTGTGCCTAGATATGATCAACCACCTGCCCATAAGGATCATACTTTACTATTGCTTATCTAACTTTTTTCTCAAAATTTTCATAAAATACCCATGAGTTTACCAATTTTAAAATACATTCTTGAAAGAGTACCATGTTCATGTTTTGTGCTATTTCCTTTACCAACTCATTTAACTTTCTTAATAATTAAGACCTCCAATCAACAAATTTCTTTACATTATTGTCCTCTTTCAAAATGGGTGGCACAAGTGCCTCTTGAAACCCTTCTAAATTATCCTTTAGCTCAATCATTTTGGCTTCAATCTCATCAATAAAAATTGAAAAGATTTTAAGTGATTTAACATTAAGTGATCCACTCTTTGGAAGCTGGCAAACAAGAAGGGATGTTGCTTAAACTGGACCTTTCTAAAGCCTATGATCGAGTTGACTAGACTTTTCCTTATATGGTGCTCAAGGCTTTTGGTTTTGATGTCAAAGTTTGCAAACTGATTTCTCAGCTTGTCACTACTTCCTCTCTTGCTGTGTTGGTTAATGGAGCCCTTTCATATTTTTTTCAAACCCTCAAGAGGGCTGCGATAGGGGGATCCTCTCTCACCTATTCTCTTCATTATCCTGGCTAAATGTATGGGAACACTTATTGAGAGAAAAAAGTAAGAAGGCAGAATCAAAGGGTTAAAACCATCCTC
Source organism: Cupressus sempervirens (assembly GCA_028749045.1). Taxonomy (NCBI): domain Eukaryota; kingdom Viridiplantae; phylum Streptophyta; class Pinopsida; order Cupressales; family Cupressaceae; genus Cupressus; species Cupressus sempervirens. Next base: position 523,953,276 of record CM053783.1, on the reverse strand, counting down.
CAAAAGTGATCCTTTTTCGCATCAACACTTCGTTGATGATACTATCATGGGGGGAGAAGCTTCTGTGCAGGAGGAAAAAGCCATGAAGGATGTCCTAGATATCTACTCCAGAGGGTTGGGCCAACTAATTAATTGGGATAAGAGCTCCTTATATTTTACTAACACTCCAGAGGATAGATAAAGGAAAATATCTAGGATTCTAGGTTGTAATGTGGGAAATTTTCCCTCTACCTATCTTGGCCTTCCTTTGGGTCCAACTCCTCCTGACTCCTTCTGGAATGGCATTATGGATAGGTTCAGTAAAAATCTTGTAGGCTGGAAAGGAGCTATCCTCAGTCAAGCTGGAAAATGTTAGCTAGTTAAGTCCACCCTTTAGAATTTACCAATGTACACCTTAAGCCTCTTTGTGATCCAAGTTAAATTCAAAAAGAGGATGGAGAAAATTCAGAGGGATTTCTTATGGTTAGGTGTTGAAGGGAAAAAAAGACACCCTCTAGTTGCCTGGGACAAAGTTTACCTTCCTAAGCACTATGGAGGTCTTGGCATAAGGAAGCTTTCTCACCTTAATAAGGCTCTTCTGGCAAAGAAATTATGGCATATCTTCAATAGTATTGGGGAATGGAGAGACACATTGGTCAACAAGTACATTAAGAGGCCTTTTATCCAATTCTCCCTCTTTAGTAAGGACATTCCTAAAGGTTCTACTATCTGGAATGGTTTACTTAAAGCTAGGGACCTGACAAAGGCCAAAGTTTCTTGGAAATTGGGAAATGGGAAGGATATCTAGTTCTAGTCTGATAATTGGCTTTTTCAGGGCCCCCTAATGAACAATTCAGTTTATGATGTTTGGGCAAACCATTGTATCCAACTTTTTTGGCTGAAAGTCAGTAATTATAGGAATGACCAGGGTTGGATAGATCTATCTATAATCTATAAAGATCTAATTCTAATCATGTTAATGTTAAATTCAATGGTTCTCAGCAACGAGAGGGATGCAATGATCTAGAGGGACAACTCCAGTGGTAATTACTCTATTGCTTCGGCGTATATGGGTCTTTGGAGCTCTAAAGAGAGTCCTCCTTGGTTGAAAGCTTGGATCCCAGGCCTCACTCCAAAAATCAATACATTTTATTGGCTAGCCTTACAGAACAAAATTCTCACTCAAGACAATCTTTTAAAAAGAGGTCAAATTCTGCCAAGCAGATGTAGTTTATGTAAGAACCAGCTGGAAACTGGCAATCACTTCTTCATTCATTGTACCTTCTCTAGGGAGTTCTAGGACTTTCTAACCCAAGACTTAGGGATTAGCTAGTCCATGCCAGATAATCTCCTGGATTTTTTCTGCCAATGGAAATCCTTGTTCTATTCCCCTATTTTGTAGGATTCAGGTACCTAGATCTTACCCCACTTCTGCTGGAGCATATGGAAAGAGAGAAACAATAGAATCTTTAGAGATAGAGAGGAACCTACCATTTTCCTTAGGAAAAAGATTAACAAAAATATAAAGGAAAACTACCTAGTAAGGAAGGGGAGAGATATCGAAATGGGCAGTAGGAAAATGGAGAAGGAAAAAGAAAGACTGTTAAAAAGAAAGGAAGCCAAGTGGCTTTTCCCCCCAAAAGAATGGCATAAAGCCAATTTTTACGGGGCCTCAAAGGGAAATCTTGGCTCCTCGAGATGTGGAGGAATTATTATGAATGAATTCAGGCACAGAGTTGTAGCCTTCTCTCTCCTTCTTGGATTCCAAACTAATCACTTCGCAGAAGCAAGTGCGGCTTGTCGTGTGGTGAAACTGGCTTTTGAAGTTGGAGTTACCAATTTATGGCTTGAAGGGGACTCGAATAATATTATTAAAAAATTTAATGGTAATTCTCATTATTCTTGGTCGATTGCAAATCTTATTAATGAGACATGTGAGACTCTTGCTAAATTTGAAGGAGTCCATGTCACTCATGTTTTCCAAGAAGCAAACTTGGTGGCAAATTGGTTTTCTAATAATGGTGTCCAATCTAACCAAAAAATGACCTGGCAACTGGGAAAGATTTTTTTGGCAAATATTAAGAGTTTGATCGAGCTGGATAAGATCCAAGGGAGTAGAAATGAGATCAAACTGCTATTATGAATAGGAAAGGCTTATGGGGAAAGGGTACAACTCATAAAGGTTGCATTGGTGAATGCAAGAAGTGGGAATTATTACATTTTATTCGGCATGCTTCATGGGTCTTTTGTTGCATTCATAATCTGAGCAAAGACAAGAACTATTTCTTCAACCGCCCTCAAAAACATGGAGAACCCTATCAAGTGGTGAGGTTTTAGAGAGCTGTGAGTATGAGAATTGTGGGAGAGAAAAGTACCAAAATGGTAGGAGAAAGATGCAAAAAAGAATCGGTACAAAAAATGGAGAAATGGAGAAGCAGGGAGAAAGTTTGGGAGCAACTGGTTCAGGGTGGGATTTTAAGGTATATCACGAAACTGCATGGTTATAACCAAAATGTGACTAATAGCATGGTCAATTCATGGAAGGATGGTAGAGTCAAAGTGAATGGGATTGTTTTTTTTATAACAGAGGAGGTGATCTCAGCTGTGACTGAGATTCCAATGTTGGCTTTAAGTTCTTTAGGGATAAAAAGCTTTTGGCCAGTGTTGTGAAGGACTTTGTCAACAATCCTAAGTAGCTAAATGCCCTGAAAAAAAGTTATACATTTTATGATCCAGAGTCTATAATGAAGATTTGGAAGTATGTTCTGCGTGTTGTCATTGAATACATTACTCTTGACCCTAGGTTTGATCATGTTCACACCCACCATTTTGTTCTTTTGAATCATTTTCACCATGATAGAAAAGTTTCTTTCCCTTTCTATTTGTTAAATTCTATGAGAAAGGTGGTGTCAAGCTTCAAAAAGAAACCCTTTGCTAACCTTGCTCTGCATAAGGGGTTGTTACTGCTCATTTATGAGCACTTCAAGGCTCAAATGATTAGTAACATCTCGTTACAAGATGGGAATGAGGAAATTGATAGCTCTAGCTATTCCTCTGACTCAGATGATATTCAAAGCATTAGTTCTAAGGATGGAGGGCTTACCTTTGTTGGTAAAAAAGCTTTGCCAAATGTTAAGAAGCCTCCCTCCCCCATCATCCCTAGAAGAATTAGCCATAGAGATCATGGTTAGAAGAAGATTGAGAAGGAGGAACAGGACTCCTATGATGAAGAGGAGGTGATGGAGTCTGAAGATGAGGAAAAGGAAAGGCTGGAGGAAAAAATGGATTCCCAAGGTGGGAAGAAATGTAGGAGGGTGGGCACAGAGGATGAGAGGTTGCAGTAGGACCTAGACTCTTCCCCAATCCCTCTCTCCCCTATCCATCCCAAGGCCCATTTGGAGGTGCAGACTCAGGATATTTTTGGTGCTGAGTGTGGGGTAGGTGTTGGCCAAAGATAGGAGGAAAACATGCAAAAATTTTAATGTGAGGACCTCAAAAATGGGTATTTTCAGGGAAGTGATGAACCCCCAAATCCTGGTGGACAATCAAGAGGAACTGCATCTTAAAGAGCTCATTAACCCTGCGATAGTGGCTATCTCTAATAATGCTAGGGAATCTGGCATGAACCTCTTGAACAATGCCCGCAACAGCAAGGTTGACAATTTCAGGTCAATCAAGTGGCTTTTTCACGAGCTAGAGGAGGTTAAGGAGAAGGTGGTTCAAATGGAAGGAGCCAAGAATCTTAAGGGCCTAGAGAAAGGGACATATTATGATTATAGGCATAGCCTGGTGGAAAGGAGGATCCACAATCTGGAAAATTATAATCACAATCTGTCGAGCCAAATGATCTCACTGCTCAACTCGATCAATAGCAACATTTTATCTTTAACTGAGTGGCTTAAAGATAGAGGCATGCAGGGGGATGTGGAAGGAAAAGATAGGGGTAAAGCTAGATCTGATGAAGACAATACCACTGGTATCACCTTTTCTACTCTAGACAAGGTAGATCTTAGGACTCACCAGCAGGAGGCCGAGGAGAACAAGATGGCACAGGAGGCTGCACAGGTCATGTAGGAGTTGGAAAGAAAGATAGAGGAGTAGTTCCTATTTTTTTCCTTTTTGGCTAGGCTTTTGTTCTGGCTTTTAGTTATTTTATTTTGTCTTTTTGGTTTGGCCTTTTCTTTGGCCTTTGTTTATTTGGCCGGGCCTTGTGCTACTTCAACCTTTAGACTTGTTTCTTTTGTGGCTGGGCTTCTAATGCTTATTTTCAGCCTGATATGTATTAACTCTCGGGTTTTAGGATCCTTGTAAAACCTATTTATCTAATCAAAAACAATTTGTGTAATACACATAGCATCTAGAGGTGTATTTAGGGCCACTCACATATAATTCAATCTATTTCATCTTCTCTATTCTATTCACCCACTTTTGGTGTGTTGGCTTAACCATAAATTTTTCCTCTTCAAATTTATAAATGGATAAATATAACAAAGCACACACCTGATGAATTGTAAACATTCTAGAGTTTATTTTCTCATGTAGGTGCATCAGTGCAATTTGAACAATAATTTCCCTTTTGAACTCAAAACTACTCTGATTATTCTCAATCTTCATTTGCAAGTCCACCACTGATTTAATCAAAGAATTGACATCTTTATCTTCTCTTGGTGGGATTTTTTGCAATGGCAATGTGGCACTTATTGATGTGACTGGTATTATACTCAACTATCTTGAAGAACTTTCCCTTATTCACTTGGGGGCCTAACTACTTGTACTTCAGATTTTTTTGTTCCAACACAATCACTTGAGTTTGTAGACCAGAAGCTATCTTTGATTGATTTTCATAGGCAGTAAAAATATGCCAGTACCTTTCTTGTAGTTCTTCAAATTTCTTCTCCTTTTCTCTGGAAACATCATGTACATAAAAAAACATGTTCTTTTATGACTCCTATTTTCTCTGAGATCTTTGTATCTTCCATTCTATGCAAGATTACATTTGCCCTAATACCAATATCATCAACAACCTATTTTCCAAAAGTAGAGTAAGAGAAAGACCAAGTAGTCAACGTGGAAAAAAATTTGACTATAGTACATACCCCTTATAGGTCTATCTGATTGTCTGACACTAGGTCTTTTTTACCTCATTTCCTACATGATTGAATCAAATGCTATAGATTTGTTATATCAACATTTGGCAACAATAGAACTCTGTATTCCTTCACATTTTTTTTCCCTTCTTCTGGGGTGACTATTTCAAATCTAGTCATCATTTCTCCCTCTATTTCTTGTATTAGGTCATCAACATCAGCTTTAGGCCTTTGTATCTTCTTTTCTTCTATTTCTGAAGACATTATGGCCTATAATGTTGCCAAAGAAATTACTTGAATGCTACTAATTTAATGAATTCATCATCCTCATAAAATCCCTACAAGCCTCTATTCTCACATCCCTAGGGAAAAATCCCTTAATCTTTTAGGTAGTAATATTAGAAATAGGTTCCCTAGGCACTCTAAGAAGTCCCTGTGACAATAAATCCTCTAGTATGTATATGAATTCCTCTTCTTCATCATCTTCTTAAGGGATATTTGTTTCCTCTACTTGCTTCACATCTTTAGTGGTCATTACATTCATTGAGGCTCCCTTATCTTCAAGAACAAAATCATGATGCATACTAGATGATGAAGGAGAAAAAGGTGGCTTTGGAGACAAAGGGGATGGGCTTCTCCTAATCAGATCCTCACCTTCTTGATCTTCCAAATTAACTAGTACTACTGGTCCTCTAATTGATTTCTTCATGTGATAAACCTTTAATCCATTTTTAGCTCTTTTATTCTTTGTAGGCTCATCACCCTATGGTATTGGGTCCTCTCTAAATCTCTTTTGTACCTTTCCCTCTTAGGGAATCATGTCTAATGCTTTCATCAATAGATCTAGACTCTCAACACCTTCTATAAAAGTGACTTTTTTCTTCTTCACCCTACCTAATTTCTCATTCATGGTATGATACACACATGTAAAATTTTCAAGGATTATTCTTAGTTTATGACCCAAAGTTTTGGCATCTAGGAATGGATCATAATTTCAATCCACTTTATGAATCTCATCTAGTATTTCTTTGTAAGCATGCCATCATCTCTTCTTTTTCCTCTAAAATTTCATGTCATAATTATTTCTGATAACATCTTCAAGGAATTCAGACTTGTGACCTCTTTTTGGTGTCATATTTATTCTTTTGATCAACATTTTATATAATCCCTCTATATCATTCAGCCTTTTTGAACTGAGTTCCATCTGGTATGGCCTAAACAACTAAACTATGTCCTTATGTCCTCCCTTAATCATTGTAAAATGATGAGATATTGTGAGATCTAGTAAGAAGGTTCATTTATTACTTATCACAATAAAATCAATGTCCTAGGGTATACCAATTGGTCTCATGACCTCAACAAATGCAATCCTTAATGGGAAATACCTTGACAATACAAAAGGTTTCCCTGTGAAACCATAGATTTTGATGATAGTTTTATGTGGGTAGAAGTAGACATCACCCTATTGATGAGATAATTTTGGAATAACACTATAATCAATTGACCTTAAGAATGTCAATAGTAAATGTGGAAAGTGTCTGACAAATGGCACTAATCTCCTCCTAAGAGCAATCCCAAATTCATTTACAAACATTACAAACGTAGGCTCATTCTAATCAACTAATATGATGGTTGACCATAACTGATCTAGTAACACTTCATCACCCTTTTCAAACTCCATATACATGTACTTAGAAAAATAATCTCTATTGTGAAAAAGGATCATATGCATGAGCAATGAATACCATCTAAAATTTGGTGTTTCTCCTTTATGTAGAGTTGCCAATCTTGCACTAATTTCTTCTTCTCAGTATTGAGGAAAGTCATAAATCACTACAAAACTATATTTTTAAATCCCTAAATACATCCACATGATTTCCTTATAGAACTTTTTCTTATTTTCTAACCCAACACTTGATGTAGAGTGGTGTGTGTATTCATTAAGGTATCATCATAATTTGTCCACACTACCCACATTAGATGAGATAGCCTCAGGTTTCAGTTTGATCCCATTCATAGTTTCCAAACAAGGGATTGCCAATTTTTTTACTACCTCTAGCCCAGCTTGATCAAAGCCTCTTCAAATATTTGAAAATCAATTTCATCACTTACATCTACAAGTTTATGTAGAATGAAATCCTTCCTGACAGAGAAACCATCAATTTTCAATAGAACCTCTACATCTAGATCCCTAATTACCTATGTAATAGAGTCATATCTTGTTGCTAACTCCAATAGCAAATATATATCCAAGAAAACAATAGGGACCGCCAATTTTTTGAGATCATACTACCAGAAATTGTAGAAAGGGCTTCCTACATTGGCTCAACCATAACATCTTTTGAAAACGTCTAAACCCTTACTTGACATGCACATATCATATATGTTTCCATAATTATCCTTTAGACACAGGCGTACCTCATTCGTTATTATTTTCCATTCCTTTGAGGCAGCCCTGCCCTCTTTGGACATAGGTAATTGGTTGATGAAATTATATTGCAGATTTTTATCCTCATAATTGAATTTGTCTGAGTGCTTCTTAGGTGGCATATTTATGTATTTTAAGGAGTAAAAGGGATAGGATTCTATATTTCTTTGATGGACCAGAACTAGGGTTTCCAAATCAATGATAACATCAATTTTACTAGGAAAATTCCTATGAATTTCGTAAATCTTATGCAAAAATACTCTAAATTTGAAAGTATAGGTATGTTACTCTTTTTTTTGTTGATAAAAATTCCTATGAAGCAAGAAGAGATTTTGTGTAGACTTGTTTCAAATTTCAACAATGTTGGGAAGAGAGACCATGTTTCTTCATCTTATGTTTTCATGAGACAAATGTCAGGTCTCACAAAAACACGCGGACCATCGATCTCCATCCAAGATATTCCCTCAACATTGAATCTTCCTCAATGAAATATTAAGCCACAATCATCAATTTAATGCATGTACAAAATATTCCTTTTAAGTGGCTCAAAATTCCTTCTGCACTACGAGGACACGTGGAAATATGCCATCCAATCTTTTCTACGAGGTTCATCCTTAAACAATGATCATATAACCCTTGAAACACGTGGAATCATCTTGTGTATTTGCATGAATCCCTTCATATCTTCCAAAAACATGATAGTCATTGATTTCCTACTTCACTAACTAAGTGTTGGACTTACCATGTCATACCCATACTAGAGCCGAAGGAGGGGAATAATTATGCTCACTCACTAGGTCCCACTACAATCATTGGAGTTTAGGTCCATGGTACATGGAGAGATCTCATGTTTTTTGCATTTGAGGAGAGAGAACATCGTGAAAACATGATAGTCATTGATCTTCCCTTAGGTAATGAGGCATCATTTGAAAGCTTGGGCCCTCCATGTGACACACGTGCACATCTCATATTTTTGTGTTCATTTCTATCAACTTTCCACACATGTGCTGGCCATTGGATACACAAAGGGTTATATAAATAATATAATAAGGTTAAAATATTCAATAAAGGTGTGGACCACGAGCAAAAAATGAAACCAATGTTATAAATGCCTAGGAATATAAAGGGAACCCAACATATGACATGACGACCCTAAGTCGCACTATTATAAGGAAAAATTCACAGGGTCAACACATATTTTTTAATACATTAGGTGAAAGGGGAACCCTCTTTCATGGCGTAAAGACCCTCTTTTAAGTTACTTAAAAATGCACTTTAAAAAAAAAATTGTTATATTTAATGAATTTTTGTTTACATGAAATGTAATAATTTGTTTGTATATATATTATATTTATATGTTTATATATATATATATATAGACATACATACATATATATACACACATACATACATATATACATACATACAGACATATATATAAATATAACTATAAATATATATAGTTGTATTTATATATATGTATGTATGTATGTATTTATGTATTTATATGTATGTGTATATATATATATGTATGTATGTATGTATACATACATACATATACATATATATATATATATATATATATATATATATATATATAACTATAAACATATATAGTTATATCTATATATATGTATATATGTATGTATATGTATGTATGTGTATATATGTATGTATGTATGTATGTATGTATGTATATATGTATGTATATATGTATGTATATATGTATGTATGTATATATATATGTAGGTATATATATGTATTTATATATATTTGTGTGTATATATACACATTTCTGTTATGCAACCTTTCAAAATATCATTTCTCACCATGTTGTCATTGCAATTATGTTTCTCATTTCTTATTTTTGTTGAAGGAGTGAAGATTTATTGAAGAAGGATAGATTTACCAAAGGTTTCATGTTGCCTTAAAATCCTTAAAACCCTAGTAAACTCTCATATTCTTGTTAAGGCATATGCAAACCCTATCATGACACCAATATGTCAACCATGGAAAACAAATATAGAGAGACTAGTGGTTCCAAATGTCTTAATTAATATTGAGTTGTTGTAGAATATTATTAAAAGATATGATCTAATAATGAAAATAGTTATATCTCACTCTTAATAAAGCATTAATTAGGATTACTAAAGTTGCAATTGAGAAGGCTTTCCAATTAGACCTAGTTAACAAAGCCAATTTGAATATTAGTAAATTAAGAAAGGCATATTTCACTTTGGAGACCTTGCACAAGACCCATGTATTACCTCTCCATCTGCCGATGGTTGGAAATGCAAGAGCCCTATTAGAGTGCTATGGAGAACTGCAATTTGATATGAATTTGTTTCACCCATACATGTAATAGGCTTACATGAATGGTGGATAGGTATGTGGTACTGAGCCCCCACCATTAATGGATATTTCTTTGATGGTTCTAGCAACTGTTGTTGAATCAAACAAGCCTAGGTATTCTAATTTTGCTTCATATGTTGCTGGGAAGATAAATAGTAGCCTACTCATATTGCAAAAAGGTTATTCAAGATTATCTTTCAATTATTACTTTATTTTGATGCATATATTTATGTTCTTTGAGAAAGAGAATGATTGTTGGGATGATGGACTACCAGTTAAGGAATACCTTGTTCAGGGTTTTAGGTAGCCTATGCAATTAGGGCTACAAGTTTGGGATTGGAGAAGCTCATGTTTAGATTACTTATGTTTCAAAGAGCACTTTGTAAAAATTTTGATGATTTTTCTAAGGGGAGGGTATAATCATACTATCTTGGCAAAGATTAAAAATAAGTTCCTAAGGCCTAGGGAGATTTTGGATAATAGCCCAGCAGACCATAATTGGGGGGACAAGTCTGCATTTGATAATTTCACAAGAGTTAGAGTATATGGTTTTGAAGGATGTCATTATAACCTCCCCATAGTACCTATCTGAATTGAGTATCTTGAATTGTGACACAAATGTAAAGCTCCAATTGGCATTACTTGTCTTCAAAAAATAAACAAACATTTTTGCCAGGCATAATGTCATATAAAAACATTGCACGTCTCTACCTATATTAATGATAAACTCAGAATATATGGATTCTCTCATGGTGAGGCAAGGAAATATTTTGATCTAGAGGGATAAATAGGAAGGGAAAGGGCTTCTCAAAAATTACATCTTATTAAACATAGGTCCCTACTAATTAATGATCTATTTAGGAACTTGGAAAGAGAGGAAATTGTAAAAAAAACAAGATAAATTAAATTGTGGAGAGAGATTTCCAGTGGAAATTAAGAAAGGGAAAACTTAATATGGAAATGGTAAAGGGTATTTCAGATCTACTGGGGAGGGATTTCAGATTATTAGAACTGAAAGATTATATTTTGAATAATGTTCCTCATGAACTACTCCAAGAACCACTACTCAAGATTAAGGGTTAAATTGGAAAACCGCATCAATCATGTCATAACTACATACATGAGGGGGACACATAACAAATAGGATTCCATAATGCTCAACTTCAAGATGTTCTAAGGGATGTTGTACATACAAAACTGAACTTAGATCCCTTATATACAATATGATCAAGTGATTGTAGGGAAAAGCAACATGAAGAGTTTATATAATGATAATTTCATTTACTCCATCAAGTTAAGATATTTCTTACTTGAATATGGAGAAAGGTAGTTGAGGGAAACTTTAGAGAAGTTGGAGAGTGAATTTTTACAAGAAATGATGTAGGAGAAGGTGCAAAATGAACTTAATGATATTACTCCCAAGATTGCCATTTGCAATCTTCATTAATATATGAATCTTATATAAATAAAAAAGATGGAGGAAAGACTCTTAAAGAAGATGATTTCCAATTTCTTATTTTCAAATCAAGAAATGAAGTAGACCATAGAGCTTTATTAGAGATGAGCTTCAATCTGATAGATGAAAAAGGAATATTAACCGATGTTGATGAATCATCCTCTCAATTGAATAATCATCAATTGAATAGGAGATACCCAAGAGATGTGACAATATTTGATGTGAACACTATTATAATGAATCAAGCCCATATGAATGAGTTGTTCAGAATGATAGAGGAGTATAAAGCATTGTATGAGATTGCAAAGATTGAAAAGGAAGCATGGGAAAAAAAACTTACAGATTGCAAGAAGGAAAAAGGAAGGCCTACATTATGAAATTGTCGAGGATGATGGTCAAGTAAGAGATACGACTAACATAGTAGATCTAAGCTTCAAGCATAATAAAGCATACACTTTGGAGAAGAAACTTAAAATTTTATGTCTTTAGTTGGATGACTTCGTGATTAAAATAGTGGAAAATAGATGTCATAATTTAATGAAGATAGTGAACAAGTATTGAGTTGATTATTCAAGCACTTTTCAATCTATGCAAGAGAACGAGACATTCAAGGTCAAAATTAAATAATACATGAACACAAATGATCCTCTAAACTTAGGGTGTTAATGGTGACTGGTTAGAACAATATCCTAGTAACACAAGGATTGGACATCCTAAAATAATGATTCATTGTTGAAATTCATCATGTTCCTACTTAGAACATCATGCTAGACTCATTTAATGTATCAATCTGGGAATGTGAACTTGAGATAGTGACTATAAAGTTTATGCTTTAGTTCTTCTCAATAGTCATCGCTACTAAGGTAAAAGTAGTTGCTACAGGAAACTTATACTAGAAACTGAACTTACAGATTAATTCTCATCTTGAAGGAAAAACATAACAGTAAATAAATAATGCTCTAGAAATAAACCTATGTTGCAGGATACATTCAATGGTTCTTCTACCAGTAATGGCAGGAACAACAGTACTTAACAACTCAAAGGAAACTTAATTCAAAGGAAAATTAATCTAATTCTACTTAAGCATGAACAAAGAATTCACCTTTCGTATGGACCCCCACGGAAGTGTGAATGAATTATAACTTAGAGATTGAAGTGAAAAACATGTCATGTATTCATTCAATAAAACATGGACACAATATAGAATATCAAGAAGTTTTACTCTACTGTTTGATTACAACATGAATTTCTCAAAACATCTAACTCTCTTAGAAACATAAGTTCTAGCTTATTTAAAGGAAACTAGGAAAAACAAAATGCCTACAAACTAGGTTTTCCATTACATAGCATAACAAGTTTTAGTTTTCAAAAGAAACCATTGGAGCTCAAAATTGCTTTCTCATTTTGAGCGTCCATTTTAAAATTTTGAATCAAGTCAAGCCTATGAAGGCCCCATAAATGCAAATATACCCGGTTGTACCTATGAGGCCTAAGAGGTGTTTAATGCTCCTAACACCTTCCATTTAGTGCATCCATGTCTTTCATGATGATAAATTGTCGTTTTGAGCCATTTGGAAAGGTCTTGTTCTGAGTTGGTACCGAATCTGCATTTTACCCCGAGTGTTAGACAGCGATAGGAGGCTGTGTTTTCCATTGAGTATCTTGCACCCAAAAAGGTTTTGTGACTTGCCACTTTGGGAGTGTTTACTGTCCTTACCCAAGAACCTATGTTTCATATTTTGAGTCATTTCGAGTCCATTTGACTAGGTTTTGAACCCTCAAAGTTGGTCAGTTACTATTTTTATGCTTTTGCACTTTGCACCTAATTCTGGGAAGCCCTGTTTGACAAGCTGTAACTTTGACCCAGTTAATCAAAATGCTAAAATTCCTCTTGTGTTGCATTATACACATCAGAGACTTGTTATGTTTCAATTTTTAAGTCTTGATGAATCTATTTGATCAATTTTCAAATGCGATTCCAAACGCAATTTCTATCTTTTTACTGGTGTCAGCATTTGCAGATTGATCAGTACCCCTATTCGAGATGTTATATCTCCTGATCCATGATTGATAAGATCAAATGTTTTGTTCCCCTATGTTCTATACTAAAAATACTCCAAGTGTGCCAGTTTTCAAATCTTGACAAATTCGTTTGCACACTTTTCCAAGGTCATTCCATTCACAAAAAATGTTGTTTTACTGATGATCACTGTCCTGCTAACCCAGATAGCCTACTTTGAATGCTTTCCAAATGCGTCCTATGATTCGTCATGAGCTAAAATTGTAGAATCATACTCACCTCATGACAATCTACTAGTACCCCAGTTTTCAGAGCCTCAAGTGCCCATTTGCTCAGTTTTCCAAGCCATTTCCAAATGCAATTTTCAGCTTTTTGACATGTTTATTTGCAGGTGAAATTAAGTTGGCAACTTCGGGGGTCGATATCTTTTGACCCCAATGTCTTCATGCTACAAGATCTGGCAAGCTTATTGTACATGTCAAAGAGATGTTATATCCAAAGTTCCAAAGCCCAGCTAGGTGTTTGAATCAGTTTTTAAGACTAGCTTACAGGCCCTGCCATCAGAAAATTACACTTTGCAGAGAACAGTCAAATTGAGTTTTTTAACGATCATTCTATGATCAAAATTGATTCTAATCAGTTTGAGAAGGTCAGTGGATCAATTTAAGGATTCAGTTGTTCAAAAATTAAAAAAATTTAGTCAGACCCACTTTGGGGGCCCGACTAATTACATCTAACTGAAAATAAAGCTAGAGGAATTTAGTAAGTGGTAGGCTTGATTAGTAATTAAGTACGTTTGATAGTTGATTCCAAATTTATCAGTCAAATCCACTATCCACTTATGAGTTGTTGTATGCAATGTAAGCTTGGTTGATCGAGTTTACTGGTGAACCTACAAACTCTTATTACCCGTGGGCAAGATAATACAATTGTCATCAATTCATGGATCTTTCAAGATATTGCCAAGATGGTCTACCATTCCTTATCCCGATAAACTATCAGATTTGAAAAAAGGCAAAGAGAATCATGGTGGATCTCATGAAATACGGTGGATTCTGTGACAAAATACACATGTAGATGTTGTCTCATTGAGTAGAATGTTGTAGATGCATGTCAACTACATAATGTGGAAATATTTGCCAAGTATTGGAATTCTTTGTTAAACTGATAGTAGCACGGGTGTCCATGCCATCAAAGGAGCATCCATGGCTACAAAGAACAGAGTAGCCCACACATGAAGTGTCATGAGAAAGGAATCATTTTTTTCTAGAACATGAAAGAAATCACAGTTAATCATTAAAAGCCACAACATTTGGAAAGTGCCAAGTTAGCAAAAGGCGGTGGAATTTAAGGCACATTTGAGCTCCTATCACCATGATCACAAGGAGTGTTTTAAGGGGTGGAAGATATAAAAAGAGGAATCTGGATTATCACCAATGAAAATGAATTAAAAGAGTTTATTGACTTGGAGCCTTATTATGAGCATTTCATAGTGCAGGCAAATAATGGATGGAGCTCAGTTTTCTAGCAAGGCAGTCAAAAAGGAAGGCGCAGATAATGTGACAAAGAGCAGCAAAAATGGATAAGAGGTCCTCTGATGCTCGTACTGTTGGTCTGGTACAAGCATGACTGGACTCTGGCCATGGTGTTGGGCGTACCAAGTTGAAAGTAGGGAAGCAGTCGTTCAAGGGTAGTCAACAACAAGCAGAGGCAGTCAATACAATTAAAAAGAACGCTCAGCCCGCAGCTCATGCATAGCCAACTCAGCGACAAGTAAAGAAAGCAATCACATGTAGGGGAGGCATTGGGAGTCAACATAAAAAGCAAAGAACCATGCCAGAATAAGGGTAGCTGTCTTAAATGTGTGGGGGCGGCATTTCAAGAAAGTTGTCCATGTTTCTTAATAAAAGGGAGCAGCATACAGTGAAGACAAGAAAGACTAACACCCATCAAAGTAGGGAACCCATGCTTTATTTTGAGCAGGGGCATTTCGAGCCAAATAATAACGCAGCCAGAGTTGGAAAAGCTTATAGCAGACAGAAGGAGCTCAATGTTGATAACAGAACAAGGGGCCATCATAATATAGAACACCATGCAAAGCATGGCATATGTTTCTCAACCAATACAAAAAGAAAAATGTGCAGATTTAAATTCTCACAGTAGATCCACACGTGGGAATGTGAGAGGAGCTGGCTTAGAAGAGGCAGCATTTTAGAAGATAAGTGGACGTGGGAAGCCTTCAAAGGCTTTTATCCCACATTTGAGATGTGGGAAGCGTTTTACGTTTTCAAATACTTCTACACACGCACCCAATGATGTGTTAAGAATAAAGTCTCTTTGAAAGCCGCAAGGTATAACGTGGGGCCCCCCATGAATAATGACAGTTGGAAGAAGGTAATGCATAATTTTGAATGGGGATTCATTCATGATGACGTGGCAAAGATTGCAAGAGATGCTTCCAAGTGTCTCGATCGGAGGGTGAGGGCAAAACTGCAATATGAAGATGCTCGCCCGATAAATCATGCGAGAAAGCAAAAAATTGCCATGTGGTAGTGCGGGCCGAGTCAGTGATGTGGCGCCAAAATGAGCAGATCAAGACGGAGGCACAAGATTTCACCACGTGGAGAGATCTGACGGTCCACGCATCCCCACTAGACAAAAGTGCAAGGTCGTTACATAATGCGAGAATGCGTGATCATGCCACGTGGTAGCAGGTCTCAGCCTACAATGATGTGGCAGTACAATGAGCAGCCAATCAGAGGTCGCCACGTAGTGTCTGGTCAACAGAGGGTTGACCACAAATTTGAAGGGGATGGAAAATTCAAATGACTTTAAAATTTTATTTTAAAAATTGTTTTCAAAAAAGAGATGTGCAGGTTTTTAATTTTAAAAGTTTATTCTCTAAAGTCTAAACTTTAGAAATTTTAAATTTTTAAAGAAATTCAAGTTGCAGACCTGACACTTTCTAACAGGGGAGGCATTTTTCAAAATGATATTCAAGGGGTTTCCTGAAGGCCAAATAGGCGATATTATATATCGCCGGAATCGAGAGAAGACAAACTTTCTAATTTCGGAGCTAGTTTTTACATAGAACATAGTTTGTTCCTGGTACAAGGGGTTTTCTATCAGAGGTTGGTTGGCATGTTTTATCAGGTGTTTTGAATCACCAGTTGCAGGATTCGGTGAAAAGATGCCTAAAATACGTTCAGTAACTTTTGTATCTGATTATTTTGTGTCTTCGTGGTGTTTTGGCTAAAATTTGATCAATTGGCATGTGTTCGGATTCAGTTATCAGATTTCATCATTTAGCAGAGATATTTTGCAAATCAGTTGCAGATAATGATGAAACAAAAAATTAGATCAAACGGTAGAGAGATGAAAGAGGTTTTCAGTTGCACAAGATGGGATTCCAAATGGACACTTGTCGTCTTTAGTTTCAATCTACGAATTCATCTCCTTGCTATATTATTCTTTCTTCCTTCCTTTTGAGAGGGTTCAGTTTTGGGTCCAGTTTTGGGTTCCAGTTTTGGGTTCCAGTTTTAGGTTCCAATTTTTTTGGTTCCAGTTCTGGTGACTGAGAAACCAATGGGTTCCAGTCTTTTGGAGAAAAATCTCCACATTACTGTGATACCAAGGTTTTGGATCCAGTTCTGGTTGCACTCCCATGACTGTGACACCATTTTCTTTCAGCAAATTCTTCTCATGTGAATAGCAATTAAGAAGTATAGTACAGATAGTTCTGATATGTTTGGTATTTTCATGTTTTCATTTCATGTATTTGAATGTATATTTTCAAAGAAAATGAATACATATGAGCAGCATTTCATTAGTTTCATTCTGGTTCTCGTCTCCTGTCTCAGTAATTTGTAGTCTTATGTGGTCTTGGAACAAAGAGCTAAGATCCATTTGCTTCCCCTTCAGGTTGTATGTATAATATATTTTTCTATTGGAACAAAGTCCCAAGTAAATGCTTGATGTGTTTGACAGGGTTACTAGTTATGTTGAGAAGGATATTTTGTGAGAATGAGATCTGAATGAACACTAATGTCTAAATCACAAGGTGATTAGATAGATCTGATGTCTGGGTATACAGAATATGTCCTGATATCACAGATGTATGTTTTTAATTCATGGAATTACCCAATGGATTAGGCACTGATCATGTGTAGGATCAATTTGTTCTCATTGTTGCGTGTTTGAGGATTTGTTGAACATCAACATCAATAATCAACAGTTTTCCCTTTCATGTTGAAGAGCTATAATAGAATGCCCTCACTCAGCTTATGAGATTCCTAGATCTGCATTTAGCTACTATAGATTGATGTTATTTCATGAGTTATCAGGAGAAATAAGGGTTTTATCTGCTTCATATTAGATTCAGTGTATGCTTTGACAACTGGTACCATATAAAGAATCTATAGGTCTACTCGCCTAGGTTTTGCAAAGCCTGAAGAAGAAGAAGGGTCAAGCCTTATAGTTGGCATGTTGAAAATGGGAGTTAGTTGCCCCTAGATGTGTTTTGTTCTCATCAAGATAATTGAAAATCGGTAACGTTTTCAAACACCAACAGAAACAACATCATTTATGCAAGAAGATAACCCACATCCAATGCTTCAAAAATATAGGAACACTCGGCAACTAGATTGTCTTGAACTAAATCAAAAACCGCAAAGTGATGGAAGGAGTGGAGCTATAATGAACTCTAAAATAGTCACCCACCTTGAAAGACCCACTCATCCTTTAGTCTATGCTCCTTGTTTGACTTATTCTTCTTACAAAAGGTTAACACAACAAAATCCAAAATATGAATCCAAGGCATAGATCATAATAAGTTTTCCCTATTTTAATGTAGCCTTGTCACACAACTACAGGAGGTCTACCCATTAAAGCTAGAGAAAAAATATACGAGATTTACCATTACATTCATTAATCTAGTTATATATATTCAGTATTGTCTTTAAGTTTCATAAGCATCAAATATACATATAGTTAACACTTATAAACATAAAAGACTATATCATGTCTACAAAAAACTATAAGATATTCAAGTCTGTACTTAGAAAATCATAAACAAAACATCCCATAAACTTGACTCATCATTCCCCCCAACTTAGCCATTTGTTGGTCCCACGGAAAATAAATTCTTTAACCTAGTTTTCATCCTATAGTTAGTAGCTATGCTTTGTCCAGATGCTCCCTCTGCAAAACTTCAGTAGAACCCTTTTGTTTTTCTCTATTTCTCCCACTAGTCCTCTTCCTCTTGCATGGTAAAATCATCCAGTCTTTCTGAATTTGCAAGTAATGGAGACATTAACCATGGAGGTTGAAAGGTTTATGGAATCCAAAAACTTTCTCTCTTCCCAAAGAGATGTACCAAGGAGCACATTGGGTTTCCATAACAAAATTGACAGGTGAATGTGGTTCTCTCTTTCTCATCTCCTTAGGCCAATGTATGGCATTTCTAGCCTCAGGTAGCTCAGTATTAGCCATCTTGACTTACAACTCTGATTGAGTTTTAGGTTAGATCAAATCAAAGGGAAGACTAAAAGCGATGACTTAAGAAAAACCAAATGAATGAAAACCAACAAATGCAAACTCAAAATCAAAGAAAAGGATGATGAAGACCTCAAAAATCAAGCAAAGGCTCGACAAAAAGCAAAACAAAAATGACTTGGAAAAAGCCTTCAGTAAAATGATTTGATATACAAATTGAAATTGATCAATTGATCAACATTAAGCAATTTAATATCAAAATCAAACTTAGAGATACGTGAAACTAACTTGAAAAAGTTTTGTGTTGTTACCAACATTTTGTGGTGAGAAAATGCAGGAAAACTCATAACAGATGATGAAACTGAAGATTGTATTGAGGTTGAGGAGTAGAAAATTTCAATTCACTCTGTAGGGAGAAATTATTGCATGGAGGTAAGAATGAAGATTACAATTTTATATTTTGGTTGTAGAAGATAGAAAAACATAATATTGTTTTACGTTTTTTATCAGTCATGGCAATTTTGGTTGTGATCTAGTTGGTTTGATAGCTATATTTTGAGAAAGAAAGATATTTTGTATGTTAGGCATCTATTGGAAAATGACATGTCATAGGAGGAGAGGGTCATGAATATGCTTATGTCTTGGGACTCATGGCCTATTCCAAATTGGGTGCTAAATCCACTGTGGTGAAATCCATCCATGAACATAAGTCAATGAAAAGAAAGAACAAAGAAACAACGTATGTTGATATTGAAGAAACAAAAGTTGGGATAAGTATTATTTGCTAGTTGCAGTCTATTAATTATTTGGCTCAAACATTTATATTGAAGTAGCTTGACTATTTCGAATTTCATAATAACCCATTATTCAGGGCCATGGTGGTGTTCAATGGTGCGTAAGAGAAAGGCCTACAATTGAATGTATGGATGAAGCAATATGTTTTTGGTAGAGAGTTATTTGTAGTGACCTCCAATAGGGGCTTCCATAACATTTATTTTGTATATCATCTACTTTTATGTTAAGCATGTGCATAGTGTTGGGTTATTCTTGAACAATCGACCCAAGATTTTTTGGCTTAATGTGTTAGAGTTGAAATAAAGTTTGGTTTCAATAGATTGTATTCTAGCATTGCATATTTTTTCTTCTCGTGTGTCGATACACTAGTAGGAGTAAACATTACTTGTTTAATATTTATTTGGGTGAGTGGTCAAGAAGGCTAATTGGAAGTTTATGTTCAATTCCATCGGAGGAGCACAAATCCATATCATCAGATAGTCCAAATAATGTAATTCTCTACCTGCATTATAGAGAGATTTGTATTTCATAGTGTTTCAGGGTTCACTTGACTTGATATCTACTTACATGATTGTGGAAAAGAAGAAATGGGGTCTCCAAATAGTTTTTTTGGGGTTGATAAGGGTTTCAGAGGATACAACAATGGAAGGGAAATTGAGATACCCATGAAAGATGTGTCAATTTTAGTAGATATCTCCCACACTCCTTCAGAAATAGTAATTGCCCTTGTTGTATCATTTCTTTGTCTTTGAAGTAGAAATATATTTGTAAGCATGACACACAACTTATGATGCATTTGTGCTATTATTACAATTTCAGGCTATGTATGATGATGTGCAGGCATAGAGGAATAGGTTTGCACTTTATCTATTGGCGTTCACATAGACCTATGATCGAAGGGTGCATTGGTTAACAAAGGCATCATTGAAGGTGTGGTTAGGGATGTTTTGCATTAGAACAAACATCTTCTTGGGGGTACTACACAAGTTAGAATTGTAAAGGTTATTAATCCCGATGCTATAATGTCACACCCTCACACTTTTTCAAAAGTTTTAAGTGACTTGTTAAATTCATTTGAGGTGTTGAATCTCTTAGATCTGATCTATAATACACCCATTTGGAAACATAAGGTGGTGTTACTTTTATTTTATGAATTTATTCATTTAAATTTTGTTGATGGTTATGTAAAATGTGACGTCTGTATTATTTAGAAGGCCGCACTCACCCAACTTTTGTGCATAACTTTAGGCTAAAGTTGTAGATACTTCAAAGGTGGATAAAGAATCTAGCAAGTCCCCTTCTCACATTAAAATATATAACATGAGAATTTGAGGCCTAGTTATCACCCCTCCAACAATGTGTAAGGATGCAAAAAAGTGCACTAGATATTATGAGAGCCTTTACTCAGTTGCACTAAACAAACAACGAGGGAGGAAATGAGGGGTCTCACTGAGTAATTAGTGTAGGAAATATTGTTAGTAGAGTTACTAAAAAAATTTAATATTTCCTCTCATTATTGGCCGTTGTACATTTCCTTTGTACCTGATGCATATTGAAAATGTACACATATTTCCTTATTGTTTGGTGTATGTTAGTGTTGTAAATCCTTATTTTTTGTTAAGTTATATAGTTGAAAGTAAGCCTTGTCATTTATGCAACATTTATGAGTTTTATATATGACTCATTGTCATTATTATCTGCTACTTCATTGTTATTGTGCAATAATTGAAATCATAATTTGTCTTCTATTTATGGTGAATGACTAACTAAATTACAAATGTGTAGAATAATGAGTGATGTTAATGGTGATCTACGTTGTACTCAACACACCTTTAAAGTAGTCAACTATATTCTCAATTTTTTGTTTGTAATGATAAACTTATCATATCTTTCTAGTTGTATAGCCTAATTATGTGTTACTTTTAAATATTAATTTTTATTTTTATTATTTGTCTGTATTACCATTGAGTAGGATACACCTTTTACTTTTGAATTGCATTTCAATTTGAATGGTTTTAGTACTGAGGTAGAAGGGTATACTTTAAATTTCATTATTGCATATCCACTGTCCTAAATTTGTGTATTTGTTCAACTCATTTTTTAGTAGACTGATTGAGGGACTCCCTTGTTTGATGTGTACTTGTATGCCTATAGTGGTCTATGTAACAAAAACAAAAACAAAAATTATGTTGATTTTGTGTATTATTTGAGGTATATATTGTATGATGCATATGCATGTATATATACACACACACCTGTGTACATCTATATTTAATGACATATGTGTGTGTGTGTACATATATTTTGACACATGTATTTGTTAATTGAATTTCTTTATTTATGCTAAAGTTTGTCCAATTGATCTATGGTTTTTTTTTTTCTTTGGCAATTGCCTAAGATTGATTCAGATTGAGATATTAAATACATGTTGTCTATTTTATTAAGAGACAAGGTGTAGTGGATGTCATGTGTGTGGAAAAGTTATTTGACAATCATGTGAACCATAAAATGTGTGATGAAGAGAAGGGGTTAGGCAGAGATTGTTGATACATTTTGAAAATGAGGTCGAATGAGGAACCCAATGAAGGACATATGGAGGTGAAGGTCTTGAGAAAGCTATGAATGATGGGATTGGATATTACCTCTACTTTGGTGCTTGACCCTGGCATGGCTTGTTTGGAGGAGGATAGACAAAAAAATTGTGTTGGTAGTCCTAATTTCATTTGTGATGTTCACAACTAAAATTGTCATTCTTTCTGGCAAAGATAGAAGAATTCTACAGTTAGGTGCAAATTTTATGTAAGGTATTTTGTATAGGAAATGTGTGGAATGTGATAGAGAGTCTTTGGTGGTTCCACCAAAGACATCAGTTGTAGACAATGCCAATATTGCACATGTTGGTCAAATAATATTGCCACTACCAATAGTGTAGAGAAATATTAATCTTGTATAGTGATGTGCAACAATTTAGTTTTCATATCTGATGAACTTGTGTAACCTTCTTTGTAGTCAAATATTCTAGTATATCATTCCCATGATCTAGACTGCACTATGATTAGCCCTGGAGACTAGGTTGATCTTTATGATGGTGATATCCTCATTGCTTGAGGTGTGGTAGTAACAAATGATACAATTCCAAATTTCTATTGTGTCATAATTAATACCCCAATGGATGTAGTGAAAGCCTGTGTTGAATAAGTGCTTGTGAGGAATTCTCAGCTGCATTTTGGTAAAAGGTTGGATTTTGAAGATCTCTTTGCACAAGCCAAAAAACCCATTCAATTATGGAACATTTGTTGTATCATACATGGTCCACCTCACAATAGCTGTATAATAATTGTGCCAAAGGCCATACTTAGAAATAGTGTATTCAATCTAAGGACTATTTTTCCCACCATGAGGTGCATTTAATTTTGTCAACCCAGGGATGTATACTTGAAATGGTCAGCACAGTATGTGCACTAGGTTTCTTAATGAGTCATTATTCTTATGTTGCAAGAAAGTAAAATGTAAGGAAAGAACCTACACTAGTGCTACTGGAAACTAACACACCTAACTCTTTACTAAAACAAATACTATAAATGCAATGAAATGCTAACATATATTCCAACTCAATTCATCTACTATAACTATTCTTATAGATGTTGTAGGAACACTCACAAAGTATGATGCTATAGGAAGAAACTTATAACTTCTACCTGCAATACTAAAGATACTTGAAAACAAATCTTTACTACTCTAATATAATCCACCTCCCAAGTGGGCTCCCTTGGTTGGATTTTGCTAATCTACTAACACAGAATGTAAACCAGGAGCTATTTCATTATGTTTCAGAAATTCATTACATGGGAACAATACATGAAATTGTGCAAACAACTCACTGCAAGAGTCAACAGTTTCTTGTCATAAACTTTCTTCTAACTTTTTTAACACCATTGGTTTGATCTCTATAAATAGAAGATTGAAACTTATTCTGAAACATAAAAGTTTAAAAAAAACTTCAAATCTACCAGAGAAAAAGGAAGAAAAGATAACAGCTCAAGGCTAGAAAAATAAAGTCTACACAACTGCTTTCTCACAATAATAAATGCAAAGAAATATAACAGTTCTTCATAGCTCATCCATATTAGCAGTCGTCTCCATTGGTACCATTATGACTCTTTTCACTGCGGCTTAATGTATTTTCTGCTTAAATGCTATTGGTTGTCTTCAATGTTTCCCCTTCAATGCTTTCGACCATCTTTAGCTCCCTTTGCTAGCATGTTAGTTATTATGCACAGATATTTGTAAATAAGCATTATCAAATTAAATTCAAATATGAGAACACACATTCTGATGGTTATATGAAATACTACATTTTATATGTATATGTATATGTATATGTATATGTATATGTATATGTATATGTATATATGTATATATATATATATATATATGAGAACACACATTCTGATGGTTATATGAAATACTACATTTTATATATATATACATATATACATATATATACATATCTATATATATATACATATATATATATGTATATATACATATATACATATCTATATATATAATGTATATATATATACATTATATATATATGTATATATACATATATATATATATGTATATATACATATATATATATAATGTATATATATATATATACATTATATATATAGATATGTATATATATGTATATATGTATATATGTATATATATATATACACATGTATATATGTGTGTGTGTGTGTGTATATATATACACACATATATATACACACACATATATATACACACACACATATATATATATACATATATATATACATATACATATATATGTATATATATATATGTATATATATATATGTATATATATATATATATGTATATATATATATATATATGTATATATATAGGCAAAATATAACATACTATCTACCCATAGGTTAATCACCAATTCAAGCAAACATAAATTCACAAATGTCTTGGTGGAAGTAAAACAAAGTGTTTAAAACTATCATAAAATAGAGGCAATAATTAGCCTCATCATCTGCCCCCTGGTAAACTGATGCTTCTTCTCGAGCATTGCATTTTCTAGTTAGTGGGCATTGGAGGTTGCATAGTGAGTGGGCACCATAGTTTTGGTCTAGCCTATTTTCCCAACTCTATATACTTTAGAACTTGGTGAAGGGTGGCCTCTAAGTTGATAGGACTATGTGGTGTTGAGATAATGGGTGTTGCACACATTGCATAATATTGTTATATTTTATTTTGTTATGTAATGTTGTGCCTAGATGGACGTGCAACATGTAAAGATTCTCATGGAATATTCTTGATGAGTTGTATTGTAACATTGTGAAAATATTTTATGTAATTATTTAATATTGGGGAAAAGAATTAAATGCCCAATATTAAATGTGGGGTCAATGGGTTAGGTAGCACATGGTTTTAGCACATGGTTTATGTAATAACACTTGGTGGTTTTGTGGGACTTGCTACTATATAAGCAGCCACAAGGGTAGTTGTTGTAGAGAGAGAGAGAGTGACAAAGAGTAAGCGTGAGAAAGGCAAGAGTCGAGCGGGACAAGGCTTGACAGGTTAGCCAAGGGAGCATTTGTGAAGGTTGAAAGCATGGCATGGAATGTGTGGATCATGCTTGTTCACATACTTTGCTCGGTTGTGGCTATGGACATGAAGGCTTCCATGGTTGTATGGTAATGGTATTTTTTATTGAATAATACATGATGATGGATGCTTTTGGAGGCTGGGTTTTTCCCTCAATGAGAGTTTCCCAGGGTATATCTTGTGTCACAATTTTGTGGGTATATTTTTCGGATGTTTCATTTAAATGAGGGTTTTGGGGGGTAGCATGCAGAAATGACCTCCTGGGTAAAAAAAGACCTCACTATTGAATCCGGGTCGACATTTTCATAAATTTTGATATATAATATGCCCTAGTTTGGCCATGCTCAGAGGAAATGAAAGAGTTTTTTTAGTTTCAGCCCATGATGGTCGTCAAATTTAATCCCGTCGGAATTTTCGTCATTGAAAAAATTATAAATGAAAAATCGTACTGAAAATGGTAAAAAGACTGTCTTAGTAAAATGGCCATAACTTTCTCTCAGAATATCGAAATTCAGAGTTCTTATAGGTGTTGGAAAGCTAATTCAAAGCACTACAACATGGTGTAGGTTTGGTTCTATAATTTTGAGATTTTGTCAGGTTTTAAGAGCCCTAAAGTCAGATGTTATTTATTTTGAGTACGGATTAGGGCATAACTTGGGCATACGGAGTCAGATTTTGGACTTCGAGTAGTCAACGAAAACTTCTTGGAGAGCTCTACACATTGGTTTAGATTTGGTGCTAGTTTGGGATGATTTATTTGGTGATATATTGATCTGAACAGTTTATGATATATTTTGACTATGGTAACATTGTGAGTTTATGGCATTGGAGATTTAAGTTTTGATGTCATTGTATACTCAGTTCATTATTTAGTTTGGTCTTATGATGATATGGTTATCAATGTTTGGTTTGGATATGCATGATGACTTGTTGGGTCTACAAGTTGTGCAGTGTTGTAAGCGGTCTATACTTACAGGTTGCATTTATAGCTTGGTTATGGGTTGTCTTTGCCCATTGATCTTTCATTATTGGTGCATATTTAGATTGGTGGCTTGGATTTGGGTTGTCTATGCCCTAAGTCACATGATTTTATCTTCATGTAGAAGGGATGAGATGTTGTTACCAGGTACAGTCATGGTGGAGGATTGTGGTTGACTATTTTATGCTGACAAGTTGGACACTTTGAGAGCCAGATGCTCGATTCATGGATGTGATCATGGTGTCATGAATTTTGGCATGACATGATTGGTTATACAGGTACATCCTTGATGTTCATTAGCTTGGATTTCTGATTCAGTTATGGTGGTATATCTTCTTGGTTGAGGATCATGGTTATTTGGTTTCTTTTGAGGAGCTCATGATGTGCACTTTGAGTTCTTTGATGGTTTGATGCCTTGGTTGATTCTCATGGTTAGAGGATGTTTATTTTTTTTCATCATGATGTCATGGATAGCTTGGATACATGGTTTAGTGGAAGCTTGTGACAGTGCAGGATTAGTTCCTGGTTTGGTTTATATCTTCTTGGTTTGGAGAGGATGGATTTTATGATGCCATAGGTGACTTGGTACCACAGTTGAGTGAGATTTGTTGGCATTGATATATTTATTGAGTGTTTGCAGATGTTGGAGGTTTGTCTTAGATCCTGTTGCTGCAGAAGCGTCTTTGACATTTGCATGGTGCACTTGTTATCTTCATGGTGTATGAAGATGGTTAGATCTTAAGGACTCATGGAGTTCTTGGTTATCTTCATAGTATGTGGAGATGGTTCTTCCTAGTATGTGGAGATGTTTTTCTTCATGGTGTGTGGAGATGGTTGCATCTTGAGGACTCACAGGGTTCTTGGCAAAGGTGTGGTTTATGCTTTTATTTGGCATGTTATCCTTGGTGTGAGGATGGTTTCATTATTATGTCATGGTATACTCTTGATACGCGTTTAGAGTTGTGACATATTATGGTGTATTCGTATGGAGCATGTTATCTCTTTAGTTGAGATGGTAAGATCATGTTGTCATGTTTATGTTCCTGAGGCCATGGTTGGAACTTTGACATTGATCTTGGTTTAGTTTCTTGGTATTGAGTACACTGATCATAAGCTGGATACTTCATGATATTGTTATGTTGCATTTGGAGTTGGCATGGATTGATTGGTTACAAGTGCTCATGGATACTTAGAGACGGTGGTGACGTTGATTTCTCTTGGATTAGAGAAGTATTTGTTGGAACGGTTGATAGTTTCAGCAGGAAGTCTAAGGGGAAATCACCTGATATGGACTTGAGAGGAGATTGTTCTTAGATGAGTCTTGGTTGGAGACTTGGGTATCTTGATGAGCATTCTCATTCCCCACTCTTGGTCTACTCGGCGGTTTGCTACTTGAGAGGTATAGCCCATTATTTTCTCTCAGTTGCATTATATTTATGCTTGTCTTTCATGGATATGGATCTTGAGCTATGGTACATGAGTTAGTTCTGGAGGGTTCATTTGAGATATGGTTTAGCATTGGTTATCTCCATGTGCATATGTTGTTATGCTGGTCGAGTTTGGGAGATGGTTTTATATTGGGCATTTTCCTTGGATTAGGAATGATTATTCCTTGGTTTAGGAATGGTTTATTGAGTTTGATCTTCTTGTGAGAGGCTTACATCCATGATTAGTTATATGGTATGGTTTTGGGTGTTGTTGAGGCTTCTTGTTGGGGTTTTATGGAGGAGATCATACTTGCACAGTTTACATCTAGAGGTGTGTGTAGAAGGACATGATACAGGTTATGATTTGCATGGTTTCTCTGGTCTTGGTTATCTTCCTGGATGTTCAATTTTGCCTACATTGGATTTGAGATTGGTTAAATATTGTGATCACTAGTTTGTGCTCATGTATGTCATGTGAGAGATGACATGGTTATTTCTTTCTCTTTCCTTTGTTGGTTGTGGAGAATTTGAGAGACTATTGGAGACTTTTTATGAGAGTTATTCTTGCAGGATATTAGTTTATGTGTTGTGGATGTCCTTGATGCTACATGGATTCACTTCTTTGAGATGTTGTGAGTGGATTGGTTATAGATTTGACATTATCTTTTGCAGTGGGAGCTTCTTGGTATATATGTGGTAGGTATTGCTCTTGAGGCTTGTGATTGTAGGTTGCAAATTTGATATGTCGGTGATATAAGATTCACTTGTCATACCTTTGGAGGTATGGATAGTTGGATGGGTTTGGCACTTGCTGTGGGTGCTATTTCAGCTATGGATATTTTGACAACTACAGATACATGTGATTACCTTTAGATCAGATTTTTTGTGCTTGGAACTTTAGTTGGTACAGGATTTTTTGATCTTCTAATGTAACAAGTTGGGTGGTTTTCTCTTTGGATGGCTTCTATGTATGTTCAGTGGGAGTGGCATAATAGGAGGTGAGATCATTCATGTTCGAGATGCTGGATACTTTGATTTTGTTGCAGGTAACAGGATGGAGCACTTGGTGTATTTTGATCCATGATGATGGATGTGCTAGGAGGGATTGTTCCCTTGTTCATTTATGTGGCTATGGATTGACCCTATGCAATGTATACAACAAGTGGGAGATTGTTGAGATAATGGGTGTTGCACACATTGCATAATATTGTTATATTTTATTTTGTTATTTAATGTTGTGCCTAGATGGACGTGCAACATGTAAAGATTCCCATGGAATATTCTTGATGAGTTGTACTGTAACATTGTGAAAATATTTTATGTAATTATTTAATATTGGGGAAAAGAATTAAATGCCCAATATTAAATGTGGGGTCAGTGGGTTAGGTAGCACATGGTTTTAGCACATGGTTTATGTAATACCACTTGGTGGTTTTGTGGGACTTGCTACTATATAAGCAGCCACAAAGGTAGTTGTTGTAGAGAGAGAGAGAGTGACAAAGAGTAAGAGTGAGAAAGGCAAGAGTCGAGCGGGACAAGGCTTGACAGGTTAGCCAAGGGAGCATTTGTGAAGGTTGAAAGCATGGCATGGGATGTGTGGATTCATGTTTGTTCACATAGTTTGCTCGGTTGTGGCTATGGCCATGAAGGCTTCCATGGTTGTATGGCAATGGTATTTTTTATTGAATAATACATGATGATGGATGCTTTTGGAGGCTGGGTTTTTCCCTCAATGAGAGTTTCCCAGGGTATATCTTGTGTCACAATTTTGTGGGTATGCTTTCTATTCTCTTGCATGTGGATTTTAATTCCGTGTTTATTTTAGATCTATTATGGGTTATGTGGAAACGGTTATATTCTTTATTGCCAAGTTTCCTTACATGTGGCTCTGATCTTTTCAGTGTCTCATGTAATCTAGCCCACCTACTTTTAGCACCAACCATGGCTCTCTAAAAGGAAAAGTAAGGTAGGTTCTCATATTCTACATACACCTTGATTCTAGCAGCAAAGATTCTATCCCTCACTCCCTTGTTCTTATACCCATAAGTTAATCTAAACCAGTCTCTAAGAACTTTTGGTTTACTACTCTCAGCTCTTAATGACAAGGGCTTTGTTCTTTCCTCATCTCTGTAATTATTCAATCGTCTGTTATAATTAGCTTCATTATGCATCTAGGACATCAAAGCCCTCAGATGTATATCCCCCATATAGAGTAAGGGATTCCATTGAGTTTTTGTTGGAATGATAAAATTGTGCACATATAACTCACAGAGCAAGTTCTGCTACCAAGATGGCAGAGTCTGGTATAAACCATAGAATTCCTGAGCTGATTTGAATTTTGCATTTATGTTCTTAAGAGTTAGCATAAGTTCGAACAAAAGGAATTGTTCCTTTAAACACATAGCATAAATCTGAGGTGTCAGTCTATAAGCAAGTGCTTGATTAGCCAATTTGAGGGCATGCTCCATCCTTTGTTTTTGGTTTGCCAATGCTCTTTCAAATCTGTAATTTCCTCACATAGGGACACTATGACTTTCTTCATTTTATTCCTCTTCTTTACATAAGGCTGCAACAAACATATGTTGTCCAAAGAACTAGAAAAGAATTTTTTGCAAGGTAATGGAATCATTATCCTCTTCATAGTTATTTTTCCTCTTCCTCTATTCCTTCCATAACTGCCTTATGAAATCTGTAAGCCATAGTAGTTTATAGGGAACTAGGCCAATGTTTGAATAAACTAACTCATTCATTATGGGAACTGTTTGTTGGCCTACTAGAGGATCATTTTGATTTTCATTTACTTCAACCCTACATTCTTCATTAGGGTTTTTAGGAATGTTTTTAGTTTCAGGGTGAGAAGGAGAATTATCGAGAACAATTTGTACTGGGGATTCTTTAGTGGATGGTTTGGATGAAGTAGATTGAGTTTCTACTATCACTTTAGAAATTTGTCTCCTCTGGTATCACAACCTTTCTCCTACTTCTTCCTTTCGGTGTCTCTGTTGTAGGAGTAACTATTGCAAGACCCGTCTTAGTTTTCTTTTGTTTTGTGACTGCAGGGTTCGGATTTTCTACTACTAGAGCCAAGGTCTCCTCTTGTAATTTCTATTTTCTCTTTGATCAGGTAGAGGTAGCTTTTTGAATCTCTTGAACAGGTAAAGGCACAATTTCTTGCACATTCTCTTGCACATTTTCTTGCACATTGCCAGCTTCAACATGTTGAGTGCTTTTCTCAATAGGTTCATCAGTGGGAACTACGTTCTCCTCACTAGGCTATTCATTAAGGATAGCCTAGGGTTGTAGCTTGGACAAATTCTACCCATGAAATAGGAGAGACATGTTAGTTTGTGGTGACTGATTAGGAAAGTATTGTACATACTTCATAGAATTACTTGTATAAAAAGGCTTAGGGATAGGTATTTTCATTGAGTAGTGATGTGAAATTGGTTCTTGCGGCAATATTGAGCTGTAAGGGATTATGGATTATAATTAGATTGTAATCACTAGATCATAATAATATCAAACTTGTTGTTTGGTGGACGTAGCCCATGGATTGGGTGAACCACGTTAAATCTTGGTCCCTTGTGTTCTTTTTTGTGTTTTCTATTTTTTTTTTTATTGGTTATATTTGCATGTAATTGTTTTTTTTTGTCTGTGGTTTAATCCTAACAAGTGGTATTAGAGCGAGGTTGTTTTTCAGTTATCCTCTACAGGAAACTCTCACGGTTGAGTGAGAATCTCATGGTTGAGTAGGAGCAATGGTAGATGAGGGTAAGCTGAGGGTTGACAGGTTTAATGGGTAGAACTTTCAGTTATGGAAGATGCAAATGGAAGACTATCTTTATGAGAAGGATTTATGGAAGCCATTGGAAGACAAAACCAAGAATCAAGGATCTATGCCAAATGACGAATGGGATGTTTTAGACAAAATGGCACTTGGAAGCATTCGATTATGCCTAGCACCATCGGTAGCATTTAATAGTACAAAAGCAAAGACAACAAAAGAGTTGATAAAAACCCTAGCAACACTTTACTAAAAGCCCTTTGCTTCAAACAAGGTATTTCTCATGAAGCATTTATTTAATATGAAAATGGAAAAAGGTGGATCTATTGCAAATCATTTAAATGAGTTTAATACTATTACTAGTCCATTATCTTCTATGGGTATCAATTTTGAAGAAGAAATTAGGGCTCTCTTGATTCTGTGTTCTTTGCCTAAAAGCTGGAATGGCTTGGTAATAGCTATAAAATATGATGATGCAATCAGTGTTGTTTTGAGTGAGAAAACTCATAGGAAATCCTCAAGTGTATCTACATCAGGAAGTGCTTTGAATGCACAAAGTAGAGGCAGAATGATTAAAAGAAGAAGTAATTCTAGAAATTGTGGAAAATCAAGAGGAAAGTCAAAGGGGATGAGGTCTCAATCGAGAGGATTGAATGACTGCTGGTACTCTAGGAAACTAGGTCATAAAAAGAAAGATTGTTGGAATCGAAAGAAAAATGAAGGAGATAAACCAAATGAAGACAAGGAGGTAAATGTGGTAAGTAAAAAATTTGAAGAGGATGCTTTGCTTCTATCTTTAGAAAGTGTTGATGATTAATGGATTTTAGATTCTGGTGCTTCATTTCATGCTACACCTCATAGAGGTTGTTTCATTGATTATGTCCAAAGGGATTTTGGGCTTGTTTATTTGGGGGATAATGAACCCTATCAAATTGTTGGAAAGAGAAAAATTAAGATTAAGTTGCAGAATGGGAATCATTAGCTACTACATGAGGTAAGACATGTTCCCAGGCTGAGTAGGAATTTAATTTCATCAAGGCAACTCGGTGATGAGGGTTGTGTAGTTACTTTTAATGATAAAAATTGGAAGGTTTCAAAAGGTTCCCTTGTAGTAGCAAAATGTGTGAAAGTAGGCACCTAATATCTGTGTACAAGTCATATTGTTCCTTCTACTTTAATTGTCAAAGAAAAATGAATGTTCAAGAACAATTACTGCAGTTGAGTAGGGAGAACAAATAGCTATTGTAGATTCTGATACAACATTGTGGCACAACGGACTTGGGCACATGAGTGAGAAAGGTACGAAAGTACTTCATTCAAAGAAAGTTTTACCAGGTCTAAAATGTGTTAATATGGATTTCTGTGAAAGTTGTGTGCATGGAATACAAAAGAGAGTGAGTTTTGTAAAGACTGGGAAGGAAAACAAAAAGGAGAAATTAGAGCTCGTGCATACCGATGTATGGGGATCGAATCAGGTATCTTCACTTGGAGGCTCTCATTATTATGTTACATTTATTGATGATGCAAAAAAAAAGGTATGGGTTTATTTCCTTAGACAAAAATCTGATGTATTTCAAACTTTTAAAAAATGAAAATGCTTGGTTGAAAATGAGACTGGTAAGAAATTAAAATGTCTCAGATTTGATAATGTGGTGAGTATTGTAGTCATGAATTTAAAGATTATTGCTCTACTAATGGTATTCATGGATAGAAAACTATTCCAAGGACTCCACAAAAAAATGGAGTGGTTGAACGCATGAACAAGACTATAATGGAGCGTGCAAGGAGCATGAGGTTCCATGTTGGGTTGCCCTTACACATGTGGGTGAAGGCTATCAATACTACTTTATATTTTATTAATAGAGGTCCCTCTACTCCTTTGGGCTATGGTATTCCAAAGGAAGCATGGACTGGTAAGAAGGTGAGTTATTCTTTTGTCAAAACCTTCGACTGTGAAGCATTTGCTCACATAGATTCTGAAAATAGAACCAAGCTGGAAGCTTAAGTCAAAGAAATGTATTTTTTGGATATGGCATTAATGAATTTGGTTATAGGCTTTGGGATTTTGAAAATCATAAAATTGTAAGAAGCAGGGATGTCATATTCAATGAGAAAGTGTTGTACAAAGATCTGTTGCAACAACATGAGAAGAAAGAAGATGATTATGTAGTGTTGGATGATAGTCCACAAGATGATGTTCCAGCCATTCCTCATGATGTACAACAATTGCAACAGCAAATACCACACACATCAGTGAATGTTAGATGATCAACAAGGAAAATTAGACCTCTAGAGAGATTTTCTCCCTCTTTGTATTCAATTTTACTTACTAATGCTGGTGAACCTGAATGTTATGATGAAACAATGCAAGTGGATACTAAGATTCAATGGGAGTCTGCAATGAAAGACGAAATGGACTCTTTGCTAAAGAATAAGACGTGGGATTTATGCAAGTTGCCTACAAGAAAAAGAGCTTTATAGAATAAGTGGATTTATAGGTTGAAAGAAGAGGAAGGAGGTAAGAAAATATTTAAAGCCAGGTTAGTTGTAAAAGGATTTGCACAGAAAAAGGGAATTGATTTTGACGAGATATTTTCTCCTGTTGTTAAAATGACTTCTATCCGTACTGTTTTAAGTCTTGTGGCTACTAAAGATTTGCATTTAGAGTAGCTTGATGTTAAAACAACCTTCCTTCGTGGTGATTTGGATGAAGAGATATATATGGATCAGCCACAGGGATTTGTGATCAAAGGTAAGGAGAACTTAGTGTGCAAATTGAAGAAAAGTTTATATGGCTTGATGCAACCACCTTGGCAATGGTATCTGAATTTTGACAGTTTTATGCATGAGCATTGTTATAGTAGGTATCATTTAGATCTTTGTATCTACTTTAAGAGGTTGGATGATAATAGCTACATTATTTTATGTTTATACGTTGATGATATGCTTGTGGCTGGGTCTAACATGGATCACATGAAGGGGTTGAAACACCAATTAGCACATGCATTTGCTATGAAGAATTTGGGGGCAGCAAAACAAATCCTTGGTATGAAAATTTGTAGAGGTAGGAAGAATAGGACATTGATGCTAGCTTAGGTTGATTATGTTGAGAAGGTGTTGCAATGTTTCTCTATGGAGAATGCTAAAGCTGTCAACACACATTTACCTAGTCATTTGAACTTGACTAAGGAGATGTGTCCCAAGACACAAGAAGAGGAGGATAAGATGTCCAACTTACCCTATGTTTTAGTTGTAGGAAGCTTGATGTATGCTATGGTATGTACTAGGCTAGATATTGCACATATAGTGGGAGTCATTAGCAGGTATATGAGTCATCCAGGAATTGAGCATTGGAATGTTCTCAAATGGATTCTCAGATATTTGAGAGGAACATCCAATAAGTGTTTACACTTTGAGGGCTCTACTACTAATTTACAGGGCTATGTTGACTCAGATTTGGCAAGGGATATTGATACTAGGTGGAGCACTATAGGTTATGTCTTTACTGTTGGTTGGGCGGTTGTGAGGTGGGTTTCTAGGTTACCTAAGTTTAATACTTTATCCACTACAAAGCCAAAGTATGTTGCTACTACAGAGGCAGCCAAAGAGATGATATGGCTTCAATTTTTCTTGGAAGAATTGGGACACCCTCAAAGGGATAATTATTTGTTTTCAGATAGTCAGAGTCTCATTCATCTTTCAAAGAATTCCATTCTACATTCAAAGACCAAACACATACAGTTGCGGTACCATTTCATTCGGTCAGTTTTGGAGGATGGACAGTTAAAGCTAGATAAGATATATATAGATGAGAATCAAGCAGATATGTCAACAAAGGTAGTAACAAGTGAGAAGTTGAACTCCTCTTCAACTTCGGTTGGTCTTCTAGATTGACCATGAATAAAAGAATAGCAAATTCTATGGTGATTTGATCTAGTGGGAGCCCCATGTGGTAGCAGTATTGCTACAAGATTAGTCTCCAAGTGGGAGAATGTTGTCTAGTGTGGAGTCTGATTAGTCCCCAAGTGGGAGATTGTTAGTTTGTGGTGACTGATTAGGAAAGTATTATACATCCTTCATAAATTCTTTGGGGTTCAGGGCCATGGCCGATGTTGTGGACAACATATGGCCTACATGTTGTAACCCTAAAGCGGCATGAAATTACTTGTATAAAAGGGCTTAGGGTTAGGTATTTTCATTGAGTAGTGATGTGAAATTTGTTCTTGCAGCAGTATTGAGCTATAAGGGATTACAGATTGTAATCAGTTTGTAATCACTAGATCACAATAATATCAGACTTGTTGTTTGGTGGATGTAGCCTAGGGATTGAGTGAACCATGTTAAATCTTGGTGCCTTGTGTTCTTTTCTATGTGATCTATTATTTTCTATTATTGGTTATATTTGCATGTAATTGTTATTTCTGTCTGTGGTTTAAACCTAACAAGACATCCCTAAGTGATCTTTCTATAAGTAATTTAATTAGGGCATGATGGGTGACAGAATTGTCCTTCCCCTTTTGGGTTTCTTCAGCACTAATGCATAACATGTTATACAAGAAATTAGGAACATTTACTAGACAATTGTGCCTTATAGAGCTAAGCAATTTAAAATGATGTGCATGTAAATATGAAAATCTTCCTTCACAGGTGAGGTACTTGATAATGTGCATAGCTAGCTCATTGTATGGTGGTAGAAGAGATGTCCTTTTGCAACCTTGCTTGGTAATATCAAGTTGAGGATCAATTGGTATGAAAAACTAAGCCCTGGCTGATCTTGCATCATGCATATTAAGATAATGTTCTCCTATTGCCGATAAACCAGTTACTTCTGCTATTCACTCTTCTGTAGCAACAACTGTTAAACCCCATACAGTAGCTTCTCCTTCATTAAATGTTCTTGTAAACTTCATGGTTGCTTCTTCATCAAACACAATTAAACTTAGGAAATACCCTAACTAGCCACATGCATTAAATCTCCTCACTGCCTCTACATCTGAGAGTAAAACAATATGCTCCACTGGTTCT
Organism: Cupressus sempervirens; assembly: GCA_028749045.1. Taxonomy (NCBI): domain Eukaryota; kingdom Viridiplantae; phylum Streptophyta; class Pinopsida; order Cupressales; family Cupressaceae; genus Cupressus; species Cupressus sempervirens. The sequence goes on along the minus strand of CM053783.1, from coordinate 523,916,823 downwards.
CATTGCTATAATTGTCCACCCATTCTGCCTAACAATTTCACTCTCTGCTCTGTTTGCACTATTTCCCTTCTATGAATTCAGGCTTTTAGATCCATTTTCACATTTCATTTTTTTTTTTAGCTAATTAATTTCATAACAATTTATTATGAGCAAAAATAATGTGGTTTATCATGGATATGTGAAAATCATCCAAAAATAGAATTTGGATCACTTGAAAATTAAATATGGGTCACATCATAGCCTAATAGTAAGGAATTATTCAAGAATAAGGGGTATGACACTTGGACACTTGCTTACTTATAGCAATTGAGTTTCATAAAGGAAGTATAAATATTTGGGAAAAATCTTCATGAATAAATAGGAATTTCATTGGGTTTTAGTAACCTTCCCTGCTCCCTACAAAATATGGACAAGTGTCCACACTTGTTAGACTTAGTACGGGGTATGGAACTGGCATAACACTGCCATAATATAAATAATGTAGTATTATATATAACCAACAAAATCAATGTACTATAAATGAATTGAGATTTGAAAATCTTATACCTGTGAGTTAATTGTTGCACGTACCAAAAGTGGCAAAAATTATATCAACATTGACAACATACGTCAGCAAACTTGCAATGTGTATTAAAAGCATTGGAAAATGATGACGTAGAAGGTGGGTGGGTGGTAGGTAAAGAAGTAAGATGAGTTGGAAAAGAAGAAATTAGAAGATAAATTGAGAAATTTTGAACTTTATGTGGTCATAAATTTTTTATTATGGGCATGCACGAAGAAATTAATATTGAAGTGTTGTAGGCAGGAGGTCAACACCTTCTGCTGTAGGAAGAGTTACCTGGTGTGCATTTGAATTGGGCCATTGAAACTCTTTTAGGAAGTCCTATTTTGTTTGGGGCCATTTATATAGCTTGAGTATGGCCATTGACTAATAATTTAAAAGGCATTGGATCAATGGTAGTTAACTGGACAGCTCCATTTGCAAAGACATGGTTAATTTCATATGGACCCAGCCATCTTGTCTACAGCTTGCCTGACATATCTTTAAATCTAAAATCATATAGTAGTGCCCAGTCACCAACTTGAAATTATTTATTGCTAATGTGGGAGTCATGCCATTATTTTCTTTGCTTCTATATAATTTCAATGCATTCCAGAGCAACCTTGCACATTTCATCCAAGGAATTAAGATGTAGAAGATGTTTTCTCTGTGCTGCAGGAAGTTCAATGTTCAACTTTAGTGCAGTTCTTAAAATTTTATGTTCAAATTCAATGGGGAGCATTGCTATTTTCCTATATAGGAGCTCAAATGGTGTGAACCTTGTAGTAGTCTTCCATGTTGTTCTGTAGGCCCAAACAACTTTTGGTAATCTGCTATTCCAATCCCTACGGTGCAAATGAAATATTTTTGTTAAGATAGCCTTGATTTCCCAATTTGTGACTTTTTCTTGTCCATTAATTTGAGGGTGATAGGGGCTTGATTTTTGGTGCCTAATATTATATTATTCCATCAATTCTGTGATCAGATTAGAAGTAAATTGAGCACCTTGGTCAATGACTAGTTCTTTGGGTACACCATAGTAAGTAAAGATTTCTTCATATAGAAATTATGCAACTTTGTGATCATGAGCATGCTTCATGGCTTTCACTTCAACCCATTTTTTCAGGTAGTCAATGCACACAAGGATATATGATTTCCCATTAGATGGAGGATCAATTGGACCCATGAAGTCCATGCCCCATTTGTCAAATGGTGTTAATGCCAATTTTGGATTGAGAGACATTTCATCTGTTCTTGTTGGTCACCCCATCCTTTAACACTTGTCACACTTCTGTGTATAGTTGGATACATCTTTGTGAAGCATAGACCAATAGTAACTAGTTGCTAAAAATTTTAAGGCTGTTCTTTTTGTTGCAAAGTGCCCTTCACATGGTTCATTATGACATGCATGTAGAATGTCATATGCTTCATCCTCTCTCACACATCTTCTCATAACTTGATCAGGTCTAGTGTAAAATAAGATACTGTCAATCCAAGAGAAATGGAAACTTTTCTCTACCGATATCTTCTTTTCCCTATAAGAGAAATGTACTAGCATTTTATTAGCTGCAATGTAGTTAGCAATGTCTACATACCATGGAGTTTGAACAGCAATATGAAATAAATGCTCATCTATAAATGCATCATCTACCAGAGTAGTGTCATTTTCATCATGATAGAATCTTGATAAATAATCAGCTACTACATTCGCTCTTCCAGGCTTATCAATGATGGTGATATCAAATTCTTGCAACAATAGTAACCATCTTGCTAACCGACCTGTTATAGCATGTTTGTTCATGAGATATTTAATTGATGCATGATTAGTATGAACAAATATGGGATAGCCAGTTATGTAATGCCAAAATTTGTTCAGAGCATAAAATTTTGCTAATACTTCTTTTTCAGTCAATGTGTAGTTTAATTTCAGTCCATAAAGGCTCTTGCTAATATAATATATTGCATTTTCAAGATGTTGAGATTGTTGTCCTAGAATTGCACCTATGGCATAGTCAGAAACATTTGTACATGTGTAAAAGGGAAAAGTCCAATCAAGGCCTTGTAATACTAGGGTTGTAGTGAGAAGTTTCTTAAGTTGCAGGAAGGCTTCATTACATTCTGATGTCCAAATGAATTCAACTTCTTTAGTCTATAATGTATACAAGGGACTAGCTATTTTGCTGAAATCTTTTATGAAATATCTATAATATCTAGCATGACCTAGAAAAGATCTTACATCTTTCAGTTCTGTGGGTATAGGAAATGTTTGAATTACTTCTATCTTAGCTTGATCCACTTGTATTCCTATAGTTGATATGAAATGACCAAGTACCACACCTTCTTGCATGAGCATGAAACATTTTTCACTATTAAGTGCTAGATTATGTTCTTGACACCTTATTAGAACTTTTTCAAGATTCATCATTGCTTCCTCAAAGGTGACTCCAAATGTTGTGAAGTCATCCATATATATTTTCATACAATCATGGGATATATCAGCAAAAATACTAATAACAACTCATCAAAATGTTGAAGGAGCATTACATAGACCAAATGGAAAAATAAAGTATGCAAAAGTACCCTATGGCAATGTGAATGTGGTTTTATCTTGGTCTTTAGGAGCAATACTGATTTGATTATAACCACTATACCCATCTATGAAAGAGAAATACTTCTTTCCAGCTAGAGTGTCTAGAACTTGATCTATGAATGGTAAAGGAAAGTGATCCTTTTTGGTGGCCTTGTTTAATTCTCTATAATCTACACAAATTCACCATTTCCCTCCCTTTTTGGGCACTATGAATAGGGGTGACACCCATCTACTATTAGATATAGGATAAATAAAACCAACATCAAACAATTTTTGCAATTTAGTTTTAACTATTTCTCTAAGGCTGGGATTTATCCTTCTCTGGGGTTGACAGATTGGTAGACACCTTTCATTGATGTATATTCTATGAGTGCATAATGTAGGACCCAAGCCTTTCATATCACCATAATCCTATTAAAAAGCATTTTCATGCTTTTGAAGTAGCTTTGTTAACTATTCCATTTGTGTGGATGATAATTTGGGGTTAACATGAAGATTATGACCCTTGGACAGCTCAACAAGAGTGGTAGAATCTATTATAGCAGCTTCAAAAATTGGACTTGACTCTAATTCACATGATAAAAGTTGATGAAGAATGTTTGGTTCTTTGAGCAAAGTATAATTCTTATCACTTTCCTCATATGTGGTTAATTCTAACACGGAACTTTCAGATACATCTTTTTCTACCACACAATTGTTCGTAAGAATACTCTGAAGTAATGAATCCTCTTCCTATAGCTTTATAAAGGATTGTCTATGTAATATCATAAGCTATGCTATAGAGTTGAATTCTTCTTCTTCATCCCCTAAATCTAGCTAGACAGATGCGCTTAAATCTGGTAATGATTGTGCTAGAGGATACAAATCAAATTTCTGGTAGAGGATACAAATCAAATTTCTTTGTTGCTTGACCATTTGATATGGTCATATTTCTTGATCTATAACTTATATTTGCATCACTTGTAGCTAACTAGGGTTGTCCTAGGATGACAGGGTAACCAGATAGATTAAATTTAAGAGACATAATCATGAAATCTATAGGATACTCTAGAGAGTCTAAGGTTACAACTATGTTTTCTATCATTCCATTAGGAGTGACAATAGAACTATCTACAAGTTGCAGAATTCTTGGAGTAGCCCTTAATCCTTCTATTTTAAACTTCTTCATAGTATCCTTGGTCATGACATTTATAGCAGCACCAAGATCTATTAAAGCATTTTTAACAGACAGACCATTTATACTCACATTCACAAGTGGACTACCTAGATTAGAATATTTTGGAGTGAACAATTTTCCTAACATAATGTTAGCCAATTGTCCCACAACGTGGACTCTAGTTGGGTCCTTTTTCTTCCTCCCAGTCTTCTTTAGGCAGGCTTCTCTAATGACTTTACCATAGACAGGAACATCTTTAATAGCTTGGAATAGGGGTATTTGTAGATGCATGTTCTTCAAATGATCAACAATACCAAAAGACTATTCCTCTATTTGTACAGGTTTACTTTGTACAAGCTTCTCTGGAAAAGGAGGTTCCACTACTGGCTGAGCATGGGCTGAGATAGTGACATTGGTTGGGTCAACCTCTTTGGAGACTTGGGGTTTTGATGTTGCAAGAGTATCTAGTATTTCAGTTATAAGAGGCGATTTAAGTGCTGGTAAAGTTGTACTAGATCTCAGATGTATATTTGCAACATTCATAGC